>OX276373.1:67208138-68426263 GCA_946251855.1 Alsophila aescularia
GTGTAGATCTTTTTTTTTTAAATTGTTTGCTTCTGAATGGCTGGTGGCCTGTGGAGTCTGGCGCTAAATATATATTCAATAATTGCTATTATGCTAGTATTTGCTACCTTTCCTAAATATTACTATGTGTGATATATTCAGAGAATATATCGTAGATAGCAATTATTCCTTTGCTAAATAATTGCTAAAGCAGCAAATACAAGGTAAGGTAGCAAATACTAGCAAATTGATAGTAATTATTGAATATATACTCATATATACTCAGCACCAGAGCACCCCAGGCAACCAGCCATCTGACGCTAACTTTTTACTAACACGAATATCAGTCGCCAAGATACGCCAGTAGTTTTCTCTAAGCCCAAAATAGTCGTCTATGAAAGATAGAAAATCATTTTTGTAAAAAAACGGCATATATCTGGCATAGAGACGAGACAAAAATACGGACATTCACCAAGCGAGGTCCAACTTGTTACTAAAATGCTAAACTAGAAGGAAATAATCAAATAGTAATTCAACACATCTTTACTTATATTGAAATACTAGCTTTCCCGACTGCGACTTCGTACGCGCGGACTCCTGTTTATCGCGAAAAAACGCATCCTATTTTCTTCTAGGATATTAAAAACCAATGCAAAAGTTGGTATAGCACCAATGTTTTTTGACAGACTTGTTATTTCGTTTCCATGGTAACCACATACCATTCTGCAATGGCAACCATTCCTTACAGTGAGTAATCAACAGTTTCCAGTTTTCACGTTGAAACTTACAACTGTCCGGGATAAAAAGTATCCTATGTTTTATTCCAGGGTATAAGCTATCTCCATTCTAAATTTCATCAAAATCCGTCCAGCCGTTATAGCGTGAAATATCCCCAAAAAAAACAAACAAACAGACGTTTCACTTTTATATATTGGTATGGATTAACTACTAACTGATGCCCGCGGCTTCGCACGCGTGGTCATTTTAATATATAGCCTATAACACTCAGAAATAACGTAGCTTTATATTGGTAAAAGAATTTTCAAATTGGGTTCAGTAGATCCAGAGATTACCCCTACAACCTCACAAAGTTTACCTCTTTAAAATATATGATTATTATGATGCCCGCGGCTTCGTACGCGTGGTCATTTTAATATATAGCCTAGAACACTCACAAATAACGTGGCTTTCTATTGGTAAAATAATTTTCAATTTCGGTTCAGTAGATCCAGAGATTACCCCCTACAACCTCACAAACATTACTTCTTTATAATATTAGTATAGACTTATTTGATTATCTAGTATAGCCTCCATCAGCAGCAATGACGGCACGTAGTCTATCTCGCGTTATAAATGTATGACAAGGCGCGCGCATAAATCAGTCCCGCTGAAATCATCCCAAACACGTGCACAATGTGATCTAAAAGTTTAAGGGTTCCTTTTGTTCTGACAGCCCCAGCGTTGAACCATTGTGCACACAGACTTTCAATCGGGTTCATAGAAGGTTTTTGAATAACGCTTAAGGCTTTGTACTCCCTCTACGGGTTCATATCTTCACAGAGCAGGCCATTGAATGAAATGTCAACTTTAAAATTAAGAATGAGTTAATAACCCATTCAAATAAGGTTTTCACCTCGGAACGTGAGATAATAAGCTGGAAACTTGTATAAACTTTTATTTTGGCATTATAAAAGTTGTCTCAAAAGTCTGTCTCGCGTCTTTACTTTTTCAAGGTAGCAAAAGTACCCTGGAATAAAACATAGGATACTTTTTATCCCGGACAGTTGTAAGTTTCAACGTGAAAACTAGAAACTGTTGATTACTCACTGTAAGGAATGGTTGCCATTACAGAATGGTATGTGGTTACCATGGAAACGAAATAACAAGTCTGTCAAAAAACATTGGTGCTATACCAACTTTTGCATTGGTTTTTAATATCCTAGAAGAAAATAGGATGCGTTTTTTCGCGATAAACAGGAGTCCGCGCGTACGAAGTCGCAGTCGGCAAAGCTAGTATTTCAATATAAGTAAAGATGTGTTGAATTACTATTTGATTATTTCCTTCTAGTTTAGCATTTTAGTAACAAGTTGGACCTCGCTTGGTGAATGTCCGTATTTTTGTCTCGTCTCTATGCCAGATATATGCCGTTTTTTTACAAAAATGATTTTCTATATCTTTCATAGACGACTATTTTGGGCTTAGAGAAAACTACTGGCGTATCTTGGCGACTGATATTCGTGTTAGTAAAAAGTTAGCGTCAGATGGCTGGTTGCCTGGGGACTCTGGTGCTGAGTATATATGAGTAGGCGTCTTTCTCGCGTTTTTACTTGGTAGCAAAAATCGTTTTATTGCAAATATCTCATAAAGTACAAATTTCAGCGGGATCATCATCATCAGACTGTGTTCGTCCACTGCTGGACAAAAGCCCAATCTTCGCACCTTCTCACCCAGTTTCCGCCTTTCGCAGGTCATCATTCCACCTGGCCGGTGGGCGTCCTACTTGCATCGGGATGGTGCAGCAATTGAA
Source organism: Alsophila aescularia (assembly GCA_946251855.1). Lineage (NCBI taxonomy): Eukaryota > Metazoa > Arthropoda > Insecta > Lepidoptera > Geometridae > Alsophila > Alsophila aescularia. The sequence goes on from OX276373.1 coordinate 67,210,646, forward strand.
ATTGTTCTGGGTTCTTGGTTATTTCAGGATCTGGTAAAAAAGGAGACTACCGAACAAAAAATAAAATTTGCCGTGGAAAATACATGATTCCCGTAGTAAAGTTCACATTTGCATAGAAAAGCAAATGAAAATCAAAAAAACAAATGAATGTCAGAAATTAAATGACTATCAGAAAAATAATTGTCGGGAAAAGAGACAGTGTCAATGTGACTGTTTGTAGGGACTGAAGGTAGGGATTGTTTTTGAAATAGAGCGCGAAGAACGAGCAGCGCTCAGCCATACAAAACATTTATACTTAGATATATTCCCCTTCCCCCACCTTCCCAAATAGTCTCTCACCTTCCCCACCCTTCCCTCCCCTTCCCACACACTCCCCCCACCCTTATTCAATGTTCCCAGAGCTTTCACAACTTCCCCCACCTTTTCCCTACAAACTGTCACTTTGACACCTGTCCCTTCTCCCGACATTCAATTGTTTTTCTGATAACTATTCATTTCATTTCTGACATTCATTTGTTTTTCTGATGTTTTATTTGCAAATGTGAACTTAAGTACGGGAATTATTTTATATTTTCCATGGTGGATTTTTGCTTGCTCAGCGGCCATTTTTTTTTTTGTCGGGTGTTGAAAGAACTAAGCAGCGCCAACCCGCTGCGATTTGTACGTTTTGAGATATTTGCAAAAATACAATTTTTGCGACCTTGAATAACTTGACGCAGACACGAGATTTTATGTGACTTTTGAGACAGCTGTTAGAATGCCACAATAAAGGTTTATACAAGTTTCCAGCTTATTATCTCACATTCCGAGGTTGACCCTCTTTTTTTCGTTTGCTTGACTGGGTTTCTGGTAAAAGTTACAAAAAATCATTAATACTCTTTTTTGTTGAATCGATGCTACACTTTTAAAAAGACTAACACCCGCAACTTTTTCGCATGTCAAAGGATTGTTAACTTGCAATTGATGAATTGCACATTTTTGACCAATTAACCTAGTGTTAACCACTGGAATATTTTACTGAAAAGTATTAAATATCTACTGAGCTATAAAATATACCTAGGATTGAAGAAACATCATATTTCAATCCTTTATAAACCCTTTATTACATATAATATTTATTATTCAAATTTTATTTACTTCATGCGACACGCCTTTCAGAAACCGGTTATATGTAATGTCAAAAACTAGAGACAAGGATAGAGCTCTATCGTTCTCTATTTTGTTTTTGATTATCCACACAGATAAAAACACAAAAGAGTTAACGAACTTTTCAAGTGTGCCCATATCAATAAATCTATCTCTTGTCAACAATTGATTAGCAAATTTTTAGATGAATTGCTTTTTAGAAACCCAGAGAGAGTTAACAGGCTGTCAAATGTGACAGCCCGTTAGCTGATTCTTGATGTGACACGCGTTTCGGAAACCGTGTTTAATGAATGAGTACTTATATATATTAGCATTTTAGACATAACTGCACACGTTGCGGTAAAGAATCTAATTTGAAAACTGATAAACATTTTTAGACCGCGACCGTACTTGCCAAGAACTTTGATTTTTCTCTTCATTATTTAGAAGTTTTAGATGTTACTCATCATTCACTAAATTGAGGGTAAAGGTTGACCCACACTGTCGATCAAACAAAAAAAAACAAACAAAAATGTTTTTATTGGCACATCAAATAAATTATACAAAAATATAATTAGTACCTAATGATACAAATTAACATGTACATCACATATACATCGACATCGATTCGAACATCAACGAGTCGAAATGTCGATGATGATATCATCGATCGTCATCAATGAGTCGAGCATTAATGTGGATGACAAGACGAAAAATTGATGATGATCGACGACCAGTAATGTGCAATGTGCATTAGTGTGTTCCGGTCAAAGTCACTGTAGCCACTGATACCACTGGCCAATACTTAGGTATACTAATGTATAACTATTTTAATTAATCTACCACATGAATTAATCTTACTTAATGTTTACTTGTTTTTAAAATTTCGTAACATACTTACCTAAGCAATATTACTATAAGTTTTGCAGGCTATTTAATGTACCTCATTTGTGCCTCGCACACTCGTGGGCTTTTCTTCGCAGAATATATTAACGGCATGCTACAAAAAGGCACCAATATGTGCCAGCCACAATAAATAACATGACAAAGCTAAAATAGTAAAAAAAAACTGGTTGTTAATAGCAGCAATATAATTCAAGAAGGTAGGTAGAAATAAATAAAACAAGACTTGAACTTAGGTAGAAAAACCCAACAGAAACTTGGCCAAGGAGCTTCATACAATTAAATAGATTGACAAACTAAGTAAGTCAGGCCCTTACTTGTTTTATTTACCTTCTTGAATAATATTGCTGCTACTCGTGTATGCACTTACTAATCTCATAGCCCCAGAACATTTGTGGTGTTTGTGACAAATCAATCAAGTATTATTACTGTAGGTACGTTGTTGGGTTTGTTGTATATACAGTAAGGAAGCGCAGTAGCCGTAACACAGGAAATCCTAGTATGGCTACTACCAAAACACCTAAGCTGCTCCAGTATATCAACATTTTTTTCCTTCTAATCATATTGTACGTTGTTTCTTAGTTTAAGGAAGACACTGTTGTTTTTGGATATAAATATATGTTATTATTATAGTCTAATTTTGATGTTACTAGCTGCAATAGTGCCCGAGGTCTCTTCACAAAGAGAGCTGAGTATCTTGTGAATAGCTGCACCGCTTTGATCTGCTATACTTACCAAAACCAGCTTATAAATGGATGTATCAGAACTATCGAAGGGCAAGAGCAGTATCTACCTACTCTGTGGTACAGCTCAGCAGTTTTGGCAGATGACTTTGCAATTCATAGTTCCGCGTGGCATTGCAATTGTCGTCATTATGTCCGGCCTGGCTTACTGTTGCGTATACCATCAGAAATGGCGTTTGTTTATCATGTCCTTATAGTTTTAATATAGTAGCAGGCGTGACACTTAGCTAATGTGGAGGGGATGTGACTCAGCAGACTTTATAATTAGCATAAACCCTTTTTAGCATACACATCCACTGACAAAGCTTTTCTGAGATTCATTTAATAACCTACTTTATGTTTCTGTTGTATTTATTTGGTTAGTTGTGCAAGTGTCAAATAACTGATAAATAGTTACCAATTAATATAAATATTCAATAGCAAACATAACAAATCCCCAGAATAGGTTCTGCGAAAGTGATTATCATCATACTTAGCTAAGCAATGTCCCGATTAAACCAGCTTTCAAAATAAAATATGTTTTAATATCGGTTTATCCGTTTGGAAACTACGATGCCGCAGACAGACAAACTAATAAAATAACACCCCTCTTTTTGTGTCGGAGCTTAAGATTAGAGTTCATTGTTCGTCCTCCGCCCGAACCCCAATACGAGCGATACAGAGAGTTTTAATAGTATAGTTTTTGATAGAATTAGTGTTTTGGGGGAAAGCGCTTTACACCCCCTAAATTGAGGTGAATTCTTTTGCTATTAGTGTCAATCGCTTGAATAGAATATAATCTACACTTATACGTTTCATTTTATAAAAGAAAGTTTTTCAATTTTGAAAAAACATCATTAACAATTTGTAATAGTTTTAGCGCATAAAACGCCAGTTTAATTACTTATAACTTTGAAGGTTTAGAAAAAAATACAAAAACGAAGTCGTATAAGCGTAGTTAATATATGAAACAACTTTCAGCAAAAATATAATTCAAATAGCATATTATTTAGGGGTATATAAGTGTTTTTGTTTTTGTATATACTCTCTTAAAAACCTATGATAATCAATCTGAACGATCGACGTTATCGATCTACCGCTGCGCGCAGTGTGGGTACACCTTTATATGTTCTAATGTCTAGACCTGGATACAATAAGGAGGTTGGCTCCAGACTAGGGAGCCAGACGGCTTGGCCTACTTATTTATTTTGACTATGGCAACATCGAACAAACAAAAAAATCCGAATAAAGTTGGAAAAAATAAACAAATTGAGACAAATTAAGTGGAGTAACCATAATATGAGAGCGTTTTGATTATGCATTTAATTTTCAAAACTATTTTTTTGTCGAAGTTCTTGAGATAAAAGCCAAAATTTCTGGGCGAACCTAGTTTTCAGATTATTCGACTGGTTCTTGGTTTACCACGTAGCAGTGCCCGTGTGATGCTATGGGTTGTACAATAGCTTTATTTAACCATCAATGATGATTTTAAATAAAGCATCAGCCTATATCTGTCCACTGCATCTCCTAATGCACGCCACTGAGCTCGGTCTTCAACTCTCCTCGTCCATTCTCTTCCGGCCGCTTTTCGCAGGTCGTCACTCTACCTGGCCACAGGGCGTCCTCACTACGACCTATTTAATCAAAACGCGTTAAACCCAATGACCTCCCGTGGCCGGTATATTTAGTGCGGAGATTGCCCAATGCTGGCACCACGCCAATTATGGAACTGGAGAGTAAACGAACCTAGCGCCACGCACACCAGCGAGCTAGTTCGTTAACAAAGGGACATTCGAAAACTCATTACAAGCTTACATCTGAGTATTTCCGAAGAAAATGTTTCGCTTTGATTTTAAACCTTATTGACATGCACCATAGACATGGCCCAATATTTGAATAATATATAGAAGATTACTAAAGTAGAAGTACTTTATTGTAAACTAGCTGTACCCGCGGCTTCGCACGCGTGGTCATTTCACTAGGTCAAAAGTACTATAATGTACTAATCCAAGGCCTAAAATACCAATATACTAACATTTGATCAAAATTCACTCAGCCGTCAAAAAGTTTTCATCGATTACTCGGCTTCTACTTATCGGTTTGAGATACCAAGTACACCAGTTTTAAGTCATACCCTAAGCTCCAACAGTGAAAACCGCATGGCAATCGGTCAAGCAGATTTAAAGACTCGCGAAAAAAAAGAAGCGATTAAAAAAATATGTTATATTCTTGTTCAGTTGCTTATTTGAAGGACAAGAGTATAACAATTTTTTTAAATTATTATTTTGTACAGACTTTTTCGTACATATTGCTTTATTGTAAGTATAGATACTGTTAAATTACTACTAATACTTATTCTGTTTCACCACTCTGATCGCCTCGCGTCTTTGAACTTTGAATGCTTTCCAAAACAATTTAAACTAAGGAAAGTTTCAGAAATCGTGTTTTTGTTCACTTGGGCACAGAATAAATAATAGTTCGGAAGCTACTCTTCTTAGGCTACTTTTAATTACGAAAAATAATTAGGGTTCCGCACAAAAATAAAAACCCATGAATTTTGAACACGCGGGCAAAGCCGCGGGGACAGCAGAGCTAGTTTCGAATAAATTTCATCAAAATCAGTTTTGTAATCTTTCTCCCTCGGCTTGCTTGTGGTGTCGAAGTGTCTGATTTAATTTGTTTTTTTTTGTGTTGAGTTTAAAATTGGTGTAGTATTTTTTAAAAGCTTATATTTAACTTCACTTGTATCTATGTATTTTAGTCTGTCCTGGAATCTTGCAATTCAAATTTCGGGCACTTCCCGATTAGCTATCCGGCTGAAACTTTCAGGGTAGCTCACAAACCGATGACAATGCATTTAAAAAATAAAGAAAAATAAAATGAACAGAAAAACAACTTAAAAAGGCAAAAAGTTACAAAGCAACAAAAAAATATTTAAAAATCCCATAAAAGCTATTCTTTTTTTTTATTATACTTATTTTCTTAGTGAAGTTCGAGGTACTTTCCACGTTAACCCGTCATTATTGACAGACATTGGTCATTGACATTTAGACATTGGTCATATTTCATACTAGCTGTGCCCGCAGCTTTGCCCGCGTGGTCATTTCTCTGGTTTAAAAGTAAAATTTGTGCTGTTCCAGAACCAAAAGTAACTACAAAGTACTATATACTACAATTTCAACCGACTTCAAGAGGAGGTTCTCAATTCGACGCGATATCTCCGGCAATTGTGGATCGATTTCAAAAATATATGTAGATAGTAACATGTTAGGCTATCTCCAGAATTTCTGAACAGATACGGATGATTGTGTTTTATTTAAAAAGTCAGACCTTGAGCGTTGTTTCAAATAAATTTCAACATAATCAGTTTATAATTTATTTTTTTATTTGAACTTACGTTATGATCATCAAATCATAAGTATCACACCTTACAGTGTTACATAATGAACAGTGATTCAATTTGAACCAGTGCGGCGGTGACGGAGCTCAAGCGGTTTGTTTACATGCGCACGCGCAGTCTGTGGCGGTTCTCAGGAAGCGGCGCCGACGCGTTGTTTGTAAAGTCAATTAATTACAAACTTACAACTACGACACTTACTGGGCCCTATTTCATAAAACTATAGTAGACTGACAAATGTCAATCGACAAATGTCAGTAAAACTACCGAAATTCGTTTCATAAAAATCACGTAAAAACCCGACAATTCATTCAATGATTTGTCAAAATATCACTTAATGTGTTTCATAAAACAATAGTAGTGACCGGCAGTCAACTGACAGTTGCCATGAGAAAAACTTTTTATGAAACGGCGGCCGTTGCTTACAAATTACCACGATTTCTAGAATTGTCGTGACAAATGTGACAGCCGAAGCTCTACCCGTCAATAAAAAAAAAAACATAATAGTGAAGGTTTTTTTACTATGACTGTGGCATGATTGGCATTGTGAAATGCAATATGACTGACAATCATCAGTCCCGTCGTGATTGTTTGTTATATGAAACGCAGGTTTGGCGTATTCGACTGACATTTGTAGTTTTATTATGAATTGTCGCTTTATGAAATAGGGCCCTGGCCACATAATTTGTAAATTTCAAACTAGCTATCACCGTGCTATCACAAAGAGTAACTAGTGCTTCGCCCCGAACTTAGACATCGCGATTCAATGTACCGTTTATTCACATATAATCTAAACAAATAAATACAATTGAAGTGTCTGTTTGTAATGTCCAAACAACAGCTTTTTACTAAATGCATATAAAAGTATACGGTACTTATAACATTAAAAAAAATTGTCAGTCTGTTTGTTCCGGTTATCTCCGAAACGGTTGGACTGATTTTGACTTTCACTGGCAGGTAGCTGAAGTAACTTAGGCTATTTTTATTTTCGGAAAATAATTAGGGTTTTTTTTATTTTTTTAACGGTTTTTTTTTATTAGGGTTTTTTTTTTTTTACGGTAGCGCTAGAAACATTTAATCTGCGGGCACGATTAAAAAAAAGTTGGTCTTGGCAACACAAAATAAGCTAGCTACTGAACACGAATACCTTTAACAGTTTTGAAATGGTGTCTGTCTGTCTCTATTTATGATCATCACGTAAATACTAGGACCGATTGAAATGCGGTTTTCACTGATGGAGCTTAGGTTTTGACATACAATCTGGTGTATCTCAATCCAATGAGTAGGAACCGAGCAAAATCTATTTCGACAGAAATCTATTTCTCGGCTGAATGAAAGTTGATTTAATAAAGTTGACTTTATACCTACTTTTGATCCTGGAATAACACATAGCATAATTCTAAAACTGAGAATGACGACTAGAGCAAAGCCGCGGGCACAGCTATTTATAAATAATTAAAAATCTAAGAAGCAAATAGTTTCGAAATGTAAAACACATTAGCTAATGTAATAATACGTAAATGCCAAAATTAAATTGCTTTCTATGATACTTACTGTTACTACTTGTACTATTATTTATTCTGTGCTGTTACGGCGGTCGCGCGATCACTTTAACAATTAAAAGACAAAATATTTGCGTAAACAAGACATTCGATTTAAAAGTTCCTGAGTTACTCTTTTCATTCAAATAACCTTAACTCAATTTTTATAGGGCGATAGATTTCTTGTGAAACCAACAAATGCTTTTAAATGTTACTTTTCTTAGATAAAAAGAAAATAAATACTCACGTTTGTTTATCTTTTTATACCTTCCTTTACGCATTTCGTAATAATACCACAATTAACTCAACACTTGGAATATAAACGTGTCAACGTGTCAATTTCGATACACAGAGAGAAAACGTCAACGAAACAATGACAATTCTGTGCAATATAAATTATAACATTTTTAGAACTACCCGCATAATGTTGAGAAATGTTAATCTACGGCAGGGTAATATGGGTAAAGTGTGCACCCGGACCAAATACTAAACCAGTATAGTAGTCGCAGCGGAAGTATGTGTCTCGGAAGTTGTCTGCTAGTCGCTGCGCAAACTGCTATTTTCCAGGCGCAATCCCAATGTTGAAGTTGAAGACAGCATTGTATAGCTGCCTCGCTCACTCGCTTACATTTTTCGCATCTTCTATCTCCCTCTTACTCTATGCTGTTTTATCCCCACAGCAGTACCTGCACAATCGTTCACAGAGCCTAACTTCACATATAGATTGGCTGCGACTACTGTAAGTCCGCGGTGCGCCGAGAACTGAAAAAGTTCGGGAGCCCCTGATATACAGGTTTCTTTTAGGTGTGTTGAGATTTGTTGCATGAATGATGTTGCAAAAGTCAAGGTTGTTTTCACCCAAATACGGCGTAGAAAGAGAAGGGAATGAGTTTAAAAGTCTAATGTGGGGTTTATTCTACTATGTTCAGCTGAGTGAAATCACCTAGGTGAACAAAGTGGAAATTATAGTTTCATTATTTCACCTCGGAAGCATTGCACCTAGGTGAATTTATTCGACATAATTGGTGTAATTTGTTCACCTTAGAATTAAATCACCCAGGTGAATAGGGTAACTTTTTTTATTGTTCTAGTGGACTTCATTCACGCACACAACACAATAGACCAGCAGTGCGAGCATGGATCATCGATCGATAAACTTACCGAATTTCAATGTCAAATTTGACGTAAATATTGGATAAAACGAGGTCGGTAGCAGGTAGTCGGAACGCACTTTATCGAGAACGACATAAATTCGATAAGTAAATCATATCGAATATATTGACTTATATCGACAATAGGAAGCATGGATCTTATTTTGACAATTGCTGTCGGTATAATTCGTTAATCTTACCGAATATATCGAATTTATATCGGCTTTCCAAAGTTGCACGACAAACATAAATATTTTTTTGTAAAATGGATTTCCGCAATATACATTGAAAGCCGAAAGGAGGAGGCATCAGAACATCGCGGTCGTGAGGATTAATAAGCAACGTTTTAGGGATACTTAAAAAATAAATTTAAAATGCTGTTCTTCGAGGTCGAAAGGATTAATAGATAGCATTAATACAGTTAATAAGGAAATTGCCCTCGCCCTCATTCAAGGTGTTTAGGGCGATTTGACAAGGGTTCGATCTTATGTACTACTTGTGCATGTTGTAGTAAGCATATTAGTAACATACATCAATGTTAGTAGGTATCTACTTTACATAAAAATATCAAAATACTTAGATACGTTTTACCTACTTCCAGAAATTATCTTTTGTAGTACCTAAAGTTCTAATTTTATTATTATGGTACCTAGTAGGTACTCAGTCTAAACACCTATCTGGAAAATTTGTAGGGTACCAACGATTCATCGGCCAGGAATACAATATCGTACTAGGACAGCGGACTATCAGCAAGCTTGTCAGGGATGTGTCTTAAGCAATTGTGCAAGGAGTCATATTTATATTATTTTACTAAGCTACTTATTACTTTAGGTGAGGTTCAAGGAACATACTATCTACGCCAGTAAACGTATGGCTCGTTCGTTAGAATCGGTATATGTACATTTGTACTTAGGGGAGGGGAGGGGATGGGAGAGGGAGGGGATAACCACCATAACTTTGAGGCGTGAGAATAAGCAAAAATAAAGGTTAAGTATGAAAAAACGTACGAAATGGATCATTAATGTAGGGATAATTTGCTCTTCGCTACATGATTTGACAGCTGTGGGCAGCTGTTTGTAGCGGCGTTTCGTTATTACAAGCATATTTAGCAAAACATTCATAGAATAATGCTTTTTTTTTGTATAATTTCAGTTCGTCTGAAATGAATATACACTGCTAGAGGTGCTAGGCGAAAGCCCGACTTGGCCATGATAGGTTAAAATACGAAGGCGGGAGTGAAGCGTAGCGTAGCTTTTGTCCTCGTGTTTTTTTAACCTTTGAATACCTTACGTTTTTTTCATAGATAACCCCATATTTTTTTTTCTTTTTCTCACAAATTATGGGTTTCCGCCACCACCCGTTGCAGGGGGAGGGTTATCCCCCCTCCCTCTGCCACCCTCACTCTACTTAGTACTTTAAAGTATCTATACACAAAATTTCATCAAAATCCGTTCAGCCGTTTCAGCGTGAAGAAGTAACAAACATACATACACACACTTACAAACTTTCGCTTCGCGTTTTATAAGTTTTCTTGTAGTTTTTGTTGTTGTTTTTGTTGTTCTTGTTGTTTTTAGTTGCTATTGTTGTTGATCTTGTTGTTGTTTTATAGACATATACTGATTCTAAAGTCCTTCCAGCGTAATTCAAAATCTTTGAGTTAGGTAGAATTCCAAAAGTTTCTCCGTATTATGTCAAAAAAATAAGAATCTCCAAAATGATGTCAAAAAATAAGTGTTTAGTCGATTAGTCGTCTATCTGATCTGTGGAACAGTCAGAGTTGCCATTTTTTAAATCGATTAACTCACGACATGTTACCGAATCGATAAAATTTTACCGAGGCTAGAAGATCCATGCTAACGAATTTCGATAAAATCGATAAATTTATCCATCTTTATCGATCGATAAGATCCATGCTCGCACTGCTGCACCGGTACGTACATAATAATAAAATGATAGGTGGACCAATAGAATTGACAAGCAAATAGACAGTAGAATACTCGTACCTAGATCAAAGACTCCTTTGTGTGAGGGTGTGTGCGTGTGCGTGTGTGCGTGTGTGTGTGTGTGTGTGTGTGTGTGTGTGTGTGTGTGTGTGTGTGTGTGTGTGTGTGTGGCATCGTAGCTCCTAAACGAATGGACCGATTTTGATGCGGTTTTTTATGTTTAAAAGCTGAGGTAAACGAGATGGTTTTTAGCTATAATGTGGAGGGCGAACGGGGGTGAGGATTGTAGCTCCGTAACGAATAAACCGATATTGATGAGGTTTTTTTATGTTTTTTGAAAACTGTGATGTGATCGATATGGTTCTTAGCTATATGGGGGGGAGAGAAGTTGAGAAAAGGGGGGTGAAAATCGATTTTTCCAAACGAATGGACCAATTTAGCTGCGGTTTTTCATGTTTCAAAGCTGAGGTTACCGAGATGGTTTTTAGCTATAATGCGGGGGGGAGGGGGAATGGGGGGACGATCGTAGCTCTCAAACGGATGGAACTATTTTTATGTTTGAAAACTGATGTGATCGAGATGCTTCTTAGCTATAATGGGGGGTAGGAACATAGTGGAATAAACCGTATGTGGGTGGGTTTGTGGACGTTCCACCATATCCCCAGGTACGATTTTGACAAGTGAGGTATCAGTCGATTCGTCTTCATCGCAAGAGTGTCATAGGCTATTTTATAAACGACCATAGTCGGGTTTACTTAAGTTTTAGTTTTTCAACTTATATGTTGTTTATCTCCTGATGCAACAAATCTTTGGCATCTGAACTCCTGGTGATAAGTACAATGTAAAGACATGAATCGCTGTCTCCTTGATTCATCAACTCACTTTGAACTTATATGTTGTTTATCTCCTGATGCAACAAATCTTTGGCATCTGAACTCCTGGTGATAAGTACAATGTAAAGACATGAATCGCTGTCTCCTCGATTCATCAACTCACTTTGAACTTATATGTTGTTTATCTCCTGATGCAACAAATCTTTGGCATCTGAACTCCTGGTGATAAGTACAATGTAAAGACATGAATCGCTGTCTCCTCGATTCATCAACTCACTTTGAACTTATATGTTGTTTATCTCCTGATGCAACAAATCTTTGGCATCTGAACTCCTGGTGATAAGTACAATGTAAAGACATGAATCGCTGTCTCCTCGATTCATCAACTCACTTTGAACTTATATGTTGTTTATCTCCTGATGCAACAAATTTTTGGCATCTGAACTCCTGGTGATAAGTACAATGTAAAGACATGAATCGCTGTCTCCTCGATTCATCAACTCACTTTGAACTTATATGTTGTTTATCTCCTGATGCAACAAATCTTTGGCATCTGAACTCCTGGTGATAAGTACAATGTAAAGACATGAATCGCTGTCTTCTCGATTCATCAACTCACTTTGAACTTATATGTTGTTTATCTCCTGATGCAACAAATCTTTGGCATCTGAACTCCTGGTGATAAGTACAATGTAAAGACATGAATCGCTGTCTCCTCGATTCATCAACTCACTTTGAACTTATATGTTGTTTATCTCCTGATGCAACAAATCTTTGGCATCTGAACTCCTGGTGATAAGTACAATGTAAAGACATGAATCGCTGTCTCCGCGATTCATCAACTCACTTTGAACTTATATGTTGTTTATCTCCTGATGCAACAAATCTTTGGCATCTGTACTCCTGGTGATAAGTACAATGTAAAGACATGAATCGCTGTCTCCTCGATTCATCAACTCACTTTGAACTTATATGTTGTTTATCTCCTGATGCAACAAATCTTTGGCATCTGAACTCCTGGTGATAAGTACAATGTAAAGACATGAATCGCTGTCTCCTCGATTCATCAACTCACTTTGAACTTATATGTTGTTTATCTCTTGATGCAACAAATCTTTGGCATCTGAACTCCTGGTGATAAGTACAATGTAAAGACATGAATCGCTGTCTCCTCGATTCATCAACTCACTTTGAAAAGGAGTTATGAATATTTAAGACTGTAAGTGACTACGCTGGGCCGCATAGAACGCGGGTCTGCAACAAAAACCTCAGTAACTTCCAAAATATTGAAACTAGCTTTATAAAATTAACTCTGCATTAATTGCATTATAGACAATTTTATAGTGCATATAAAATTCATAAAAGTTCAAGATTATGAAGTTTATTTTGAATAAAAGTAGGTTAGTAAAATTACAATATTTCCCTAGATTTCGAAAAATGTGCTTAATATGGAATTTTCGCAGATTTAATTATTTTGTATTGCAACCACGAGCAGTTAAACACTCTGTTATACGGTTTGGCATGCTTTCCACCATCAGATATCTGTGCCGATGCTATATTATAAAAAATAAAAAAGAGCGATGGTGGCCTATCGGTTCTATAGTGCAACTTAGAATCCGATGATACAGGGTTCGATCCTAGGCTCCGCACCAATGACTTTTCTGAGTTATGTATGGTTTCCATCGCTCCGTGCTTCGGAGGGCACGTTAAGCTGCCTGTCCCGGCTGTTATTGATTAATAACAGTCGGAGTTAAGCCATGTCAGAGGAACTCGGTCGGCCTGACAAACTGTGACATCAGAGGCCAGCACTACTACCTCATACGACAAACGATTTTAATACAATCACCAAAAATAAATAAATAGGTTTCTTCGTATATTTGTAATGAAATAAACTTAAATTTAGTTTTCATTTCAAAAGAAATGCTCAAATATTATAAAAGTTCTCGCATTTTTATGACCGACCCGCTTTCTTCGTGGCCCAGAGTATGTTCGGTCGAAGTTTATAAAATTTTATCAAAATGATTTGTCACCATACTAGCTTTAGCACTCGACTTCGTCCGCGCGGACTACAGTTTACTTATCGCGATAAAAAGAGCAAGTTTATTTTTTGTTTCTTCTTCTTTTGGACGATATCGTAGTACTAGTTTTATTCCGTGATTATGTGCAGAAAGGGCCTGTAGTTTTATTCCGTGATTATGTGCAGAAAGGTCCTGTAGTTTTATTCCGTGATTATGTGCAGAAAGGTCCTGTAGTTTTATTCCGTGATTATGTGCAGAAAGGTCCTGTAGTTTTATTCCGTGATTATGTGCAGAAAGGTCCTGTAGTTTTTAGTTAATACATTTGAAGCCTTTTCGGATCAAATAATAATTGTTTGCAATATGTATAGTATGTAACCAAAATTTAAGGTATTTCTTTACATTTTGTCATTTGTTTGGAATTTTAACCCAAGGAAGGACTTTTGGCCAACAAGTGGCGCTAATGTTACTATTTGCGAACATTATTTTTCAATTACAATTCGATTTACAGCAACAATGTTTATGTTTAATCTATAGTTTTTTTCAATTAGAATTCGATTTACAGCAAGAATGTTTATGTTTGATCTATAGTTTTTTCAATAACAATTCGATTTACAGCATGAATGTTTATGTTTGATCTATAGTTTTTTCAAAAACAATTCGATTTACAGCATCAATGTTTATGTTTGATCAATAGTTTTTCAACTACAATTCGATTTACAGCAACAATGTTTATGTTTGATCTATAGTTTTTTCAATTACAATTCGATTTACAGCAACAATGTTTATGTTTAATCTATAGTTTTTTTAATAACAATTCGATTTTCAGCAACAATGTTTATGTTTGATCTATAGTTTTTTCAATAACAATTTGATTTTCAGCAAGAATGTTTATGTTTGATCTATAGTTTTCATTGTATGTTGATACAATTAATATTTCATCAATATGTGTTTCTTATACTGATGAGTTGAAATAGTAATCTTTAATATTATAAGTTAGTGTGATTATAGGCAACATATCATAACATTAAATATATTTACCTTTCCTAAACTGAAATATATGTCGACGTGATCTCGACTGACAAAATGGCGGCCGCCATGTTTGATTTTGCGAGAGGTCACAAAATTAGATACTTAGCATAATAATACAAAAAATACATCAACTCTAGTAGACAAAGCAGATGGCACATATCCAACTACAGAGATCACATATTGTGAGAGATCTACTCACCTTTCTTAGAAGACTTGACTGACAGCAGCCCATCTTCCGAGGGGGGAACGATCAGCACCTGGTTTCCTTCCAGCAGCTTCTCTTCAGCCTCTTCTCCCCCCTCCGTCTCCTCTATCACCGACCGGATCGGCGCCGCCATTTTGACTTCATGCAATCACAAAATGGCCGACACGAAGAAATGGCCGACGCGACAAAATGGCGCCGTCTTCGACTCGTAATTCAGAACATTATCCCATGGAATGTTTGTATAGATTAGCTACATAGTTCTATGTAGGCTTTTTGTCAGTCTTCGGGTTTGGCTTGAATTCTGTAACAACAACAAAAACTGTGTTATGTAATAGGTACTAATACAATACGCTTATATAAACATACTTTCAATACACCTGATTATTAAACTATCAACTATCTAATTAATCAATGTTTAAGTATTAATTGTGATGTTTGATTGTTTGTCGTATGAGGAAGTGCTGGCTTCTGGTGTCAGAGTTTGTCAGACGGCCCGAAGCCTGACATGGCTTATCGACTGCTCTTAAACAATAACAGCCGGGACAGATAGCTTAACGTGCCCTCCGAAGCACGGAGCGATGAAAAACCGCACATAACTTAGAAAAGTCATTGGTGCGGAGCCTAGGATCGAACCCTGTATTCTAAGTTGCACTATTGAACCGTTAGACTACTATCGCTCTATGAATTGTGATTATTAATTATTACAAACTACACTCCGCGGCTTTGCCCACTTAGACATTTTCTAGGCGGAAAGTATTATTCTAGAACCAAAAGTACACCATATCGTATTATTACCATAATTGTACTATTGTTTATTCTGTGACCATATGAAGAACGATAATATAAAGTATCGTTCAGCCGTCAAATAGTTTTTTATTGATTGCTCGGTTTCTACTCGTCGGATTGAGATACAAAGTACGCCAGTATTTAAGTCAAAACCTAAACAGCGCCAGCGTGGGTGATTATGGCCCATGTTCTCTGATGCCCGCCCCAGAATCCGCAGCGGACCTCTCGCGAAGCCGCGAAATATGAGTGTAGAACAGTTTCACGTATTCTTCGCGGCGCGCCTTGTTCCCCGATTATTGCATTGATTTTTGAATGCGACCATGATCGACATTCGCATGTGGCTCAGCCGCGATGCCAGTGGTTGTGTGTAGTAAAATTAAGGGTTTCGAGATTTTGAGCTTCAATAAAATGTCTGTAAATTGGTCTAACAAACTGGAACAAATTGAATGATTGCCCCGATCCTGCAGCAGAAACTTCGGCGTCCATCTTTGTGAAGCGCGCGAACTATATATATATATATATATATATATATATATATATATATATATAGTGTGAACCTGTTGCGCACTTTTGGAAGAGTGAAACAATGGTTCATGCCGCAATGCGAGGCGTGATGCGCGCCGTGAATTCGCACGGAATGTGGAGCGGGCTTGAGGGAAGGCCAGTGGCTCAACATGGAGAACATAATAGGCTAATGATGAAATATTAAATACACCATCGTAGTATTAAAATGATATCCTGTGGTACAAGAGCGAATGTTGCGTCACATTCTTGTTTACAACTGAAATATTTCCATGATTCATAATTTAATCTTTACTTCATGGCGGTTTATATACCTACGCATATGAATAAGAAACAACTTTATTGTTTATAACTGTGTATAAAGTATAATAACAGTTCTCTTATAACGACAATATTATTCAGTCGTTAGCCCATTATATTTTAGACTAGTGACTCGCCCCGGCTTCGCACGTGTAGCGCTCACACCTCGGCATTTTTCTAACTTAGCATTTTTATAACTAGTAAGTAACTTTAAAAAAAACACGCCAGTAAGCGTAATTCAAAATCTTTGGCAGCAACGATCGTGGTATTTTTTTACTTAGACAACCGCATTATTAATTATTACTCACGTACTTGACAGACTTGTTATTATTTTGTTTCCATGGCAACGTGTAATATAATTTAGTTTCCATAGCAACGTCATTCCGTTCTGTATTTTTGATACATTGGGTTACATTATTGCATTTTTCGTAGTGATCTCAATTTTTTTGATAAATAAAATGCTGCCCATGTTACTCGCTGATAATATTACGAATATTACTCGTAGCTTTCTATAGCTTTCTATAGGGTAAATATATATTAAAATAGGTTTAGTATTTTTTGAGAGGAGCCGAAGATCGGGCTCTGTGGCGTGCTTTGGGAGAGGCCTATGTCCAGCAGTGGACTGACACGGGCTGACGATGATGATGATGTTTTCGAGAGGAGCCGAAGATCGGGCTCTGTGGCGTGCTTTGGGAGAGGCCTATGCCCAGCAGTGGACTGACACGGGCTGACGATGATGATGATGTTTTCGAGAGGAGCCGAAGATCGGGCTCTGTGGCGTGCTTTGGGAGAGGCCTATGCCCAGCAGTGGACTGACACGGGCTGACGACGATGATGATGTTTTTTTAGTTTATCCATTACAAACATACAAACAAGCAAATCTTTCCTCTTTAAAATATTAGTGCAGATGTAGATTTCTTTCGGTGTAGAGCGAAATTCAATCTTAGTGTAGACTATTCATTGTAGATGTGTTTAGACCTGCCAAGGTACCTATTTGATGTTGGATATTGACGACTGGTCTGGCTTAGTAGTTAGTGACCCTGGCTGAAAAGTCAACGGCCCCGGGTTCGAATCCCGCAATAAGGTGCAAGGTTTGTTTCCCGCTCATGGCTGTATTTTTGCATGTTTATTCGTTGTCTATTTAGAATTGTCCCGAGTATATTTTACATTATATTTACTAGCTTTTGTCCGCGGCTTCGCTCGTGTTGTTTTTTTTCTTGTAGTTTCCTTAGATACCCCTATTGATATTTAACTGACAGACGCTATTCAGTCGTTTGGTGAATGACAAACATAGCTTAGGGACTACTCGTATGTAGACGATGTTTTCCTCTCGCCCTCGTAACGAATAAAAAGACTCAGCCCATTGTAGGCTTAATAATATGGCTCTGTTTGGACTCTTTGGGTACGGAACCCTTAAAATTACATTGATATATCTTTGTTTATATGATATTTACTTTGAACCCTTATCCCGCAGGAACCCTTTATTTATTCGGGATAAAAAGCATCTGAATTTTATTTTTGTTTTACCATATTTTTCTATTCAAGATTTCATCCGTTTCACCAACACTCTCGATTGGTGAAATAATATTTTTACATTACTTTCAACCCCTATCCCGCAGGAACCCTTTAGTTTTTCGGAATAAAATTCGCTTCGTGACGGCGAATGTGCATAAATCACCTCCTGTAGAAGGTTGCTAATAAGATAAAAATAAATATCATGAAAGTGATAGTATTGCCTTTACTTCAGTGTTTTAAAGTGGAAAATATCAAAATACCATGCATTGCAATCTGCCTATCTTCTTATCTATATTACTTATAATAAAACTGTAACAGGTCCAATTCTGTACATTGAAGATATTTAGTAAACATTTTTTGGGGGCTGTTCTATATTTGATACTGAAGCCAAAACTGTAACTTTTTTCATTTTTGTCTGTCTGTCTGTCTGTTTGTCTGTATCTTGGCTAGGCATCACGCCGAAACTACTTAATGAATTCAAATGAAACTTGGCATAATTTGAGTTCATATTACGAGGTAGGACATAGGATACTTTTCATCCCGAAAAGTTAAAGGGTTCCCGCAGGAAAGGGGTTGAAAGATTTTTATAAGAACACGTATCACGCTGAAAGTTCTGGACGGATTTTGATGCAACTTGGCAAAGTATAGTTTATATGATGATTGAGAATTAAGAATACTTTTTATCCCGAAAATACAAAGAGTTCCTGTGGGATAGGGGTCCAAATTCTGTAAATTAAAGAAATTTAGTAATTTTTTTTGGAGTCTGTTTTATATTAGGTACTGAAGCCAAAACTGTATTTTTTTCTGTCGGTCTGTCTGTCCGTCTGTCTGTATCTTGGCATAGCATCACGCCGAAACTACTCAATGAATTCAAATGAGACTTGGTATGATTTGAGTTCATAATTCGAGGAAGGAAGGACATTGGATACTTTCATCCCGAAAAAATTAGGGTTCCCGCAGGATAGGGGTGGAAAGGTATTTAAAAGAACACGTATCACGTTGAAACTAATCGACGGATTTTGATGCAAGTTGGCACAGTCATAGCTTATATGATGGGTGAAAATTAAAGATACTTTTTATACCGAAAATATAAAGGGTTCCTGCGGGATAGGGGTCCAAATTCTATTCATTGAAGTTTTTTTTCCCTTTTTGACTGTCTGTCGTCTGTGTGTCCTTCTGTCTGTCTGTCTGTATCTTGGCAGGGCATTATGTTGAAATAACAAAATGATTTCAAATGAAACTTGGTATGATTTGAGTTCATACTTTGAGGTAGGACATTGGATAGTTTTAATCCCGAAAAATGAAAGGGTTCCCCCAGGATATGGGTTGTAATTTATTTAAAAGAAAACGTATCACGCTGAAACTACTGGACCGGATTTTGAAGAAACTTGGCACAGTCATAGTTTAAATGATGGGTGGAAAATTAAAGATACATTTTAATCCGAAAAAATGGGGTTCCTTCGGGATATGGGTTCAAATTCTATACATAGAAGACATTTTTTTATATTTTTTTTTGAATGAATTTAAATTAATCTTGGTATGATTTGAGTTGATACTACGAGGTAGGACATAGGATACTATTCATCCCGAAAAAATAACGGGTTCTTGCAGGATAGGGGTTGAAAGTTACTTAAAAGTACACGTACCACGCTGAAACTACTGATGGATTTTGATGCACAGTCATAATATAAATGATGGGTTAAAATTGAGGATACCTTTTATCCCGAAAAAATAAAGGGTTCCTGCAGGACAAGGTTCCAAAGTTATGTTAATTTTGAAATAATAAATGATTCATTTTGGAGGGTATTCTATATTCGATAGTGAAGCCATAACTGTTTCTTTTTCATTTTTGTCTATTTTTCTGTATGTATCTTGACCGCGCATCACGTCGAGGCTACTGAATTCAAATGAAACTTGGTATGATATGAGTTCATACTACGAGGTAAGACATAGGATACATTTCATCCCGAAAAAAAAGTGGTTCCGCAGGATAGGGGTTGAAAGTTATTTGAAATAACACGTATCACGCTGTAACTACTGGACGGATTTTGATGCAACTTGGCAGAGTCATCTATCTATACTTATAATAAAGCAATAGGTACGAAAAAGACTGTACAAAGAACACAAATGAAAAAAATGGTCTAGGGTACCATAAAATAAGATACGGAACATTTTTTTAAATTTTAATTCGCGTCTTTCTGTCTGTTTGTCTTTATTTTTGAGCATCACGTAAAAACTACTGGACCGATTGCTACGCTGTTTTCAATGTAGTATAGGCTTAGGGTTTGACTTAAAAACTGGTGTAATTGGTATTTGGCGATTAGAGCCGAGCAATTGATATTATGACGTCTGAAGAAATTTTTAACAAATGTTGGTATATTGGTATTTTAGGTCCTGGAATAGCACATTATGGTACTTTTAATCTAAAGAAATGACTACGCGTGCGAAGCAGCGGGTACAGCTAGTTTATTAATAAAGCAGTAAGTCTAGTTACCAAAACTTCTGTACAATAAAAATGATAAAAAATAATTGTTAATGGTTAAAGTTACGTATAATAAGCTACTTACAAGAATAAAACATTTTTTTAAATCGCGTCTTTCCGTGTATGTTTGTTCGCGCATTACGTAAAACTACTGGACCGATTCCGATGCTGTTTTTAATGTTAGATAGCTCAATCTCAATCCGACGAGTAGAAGTATAATTATAAAAACGATTGGATGTCTAAAGGCTGACATTATGGAGTAGATAGGTAGATCGCAATGGTATTTTCCACTTTAAAACACAGAAGTAAAAGCACTTCTACCAACATTCATAATATTTATTTTTAAATTATTAGCAACCAACTACAGGAGGTGATATAAGTATATTCGCCGACACGAAGCGAAGCTGCAACGGAACGTATCTAAGTGAAGTGGAGCGGCCGTCATCGTCACACCCCTAGTTCAGGCCGTGGCCATGTTACCATGACCACCAGACCGCGACGGGAGGAAATGAGCAACAACGGTATTTGACAAAAACTACTAACGCTATTTGATTAAAATTAACATTCGTGACTCGTGACGATATCCGCCGATTACGTATCGGTTATTTGTATTCTGCGAATGTTGTATTCGAATCCGTTGTATCACCGTTATTATTAAGAATAATAATAGAATAAGGAATAAATTTATTTTCACAGAAAGGACCTACCGCATACCTGAGTTTTTTTTTATTAAGTCCTTAGGTAATTACAAATAATATTCGAATCAACATTCGAATTATATTGTACTTTATAGGCACTTTTGGTCCTGGAATTACACGTATGGGCTACTTTTAAATTAAATAACCATGCGGGCAAAGCCGCGGGCACACTAGCTGTGCCCACTGTGCTGTGATTACATAAATACTTATTTATTTTCGAGTGGCCAGTATGTCTAAACTTGACAGGGTATACACGATTACATAAAATATTATTTTAAAGTAAGTTCTGATATCTCCCCTGGGCTAGGTGAGACATCACATCACTATCACCATGGGCTAGGTGCCATCAGGGGAGACACGAGTCCGCCACGGAAATAATCCATACAGTCAGAATGTTCGATGTTTTGTCAACAGTGTTGTACATCACATACACGACTTAAAACTATGAATATGTAACATAAACCACAGACATAAACACTAAACTTGAATTATTAGTGAGCCAAAATCTATTCTTATTTTATATTAGGTACTAGCTGTGCCGGCGGCTTCGCACGCGTGGTCATTTCTCTAGGTTAAAGTACTTTAGGTACCATTCCAGGACCAAACTACTAATATACTAACATTTTATCGAAGTCCGTTCAGCCGTCAAATAGTTTTTTATCGATTATTAGATTCAAGTACTCCAGTTTTTAAGTAAAAAACTAAGCTATCTAACAGTGAAAACCTCATCGCAATCGGTCCAGTAATTTATACGTGATGCGCGAACAAATATAAAAAACACTATTTAAAAAAATGGTGTATTCTTGTTCAGTAGCTTATTGTACAGACTTTTTCGTTCATAATGTTTATATGATTTTAGCATTAACGCCTGCTTAGCGAGATATTTTTTTGTTCATATTGCTTTATTATAAGCAATATATGCTTATAATAAAGCTCGCGGCCATAATAACAAACCCGCAACAAAGTACGAATATTATCTCATCATCATCATCAACAGCCTGCATTAGTCCACTGCTGGACAAAGGCCTCTTCTAATGCGCGCCAATTAGCCCGATCCTCGGCCCTTCTCATGTAATTGCTGCCAGCAACTTTGCGTAAATCGTCACTCCATTCGTCCCACCCTACGTTTACCTAAGATACGTGGTCTCTACTCAAGAACTCGTCTACCCCACTGGTATCGGTTCTTCGACTACATGGGCGTATTTTAAAATTTGGCGCCCCGGGCCTATAAGGTTTGCCGCCCTATAAATAGAAAAAAACCGGACAAGTGCGAGCTGAACTCGCGTGGAGAGGGTTCGATGCGTACGATGAATATTTATCTCACAATGTTGAGAGATTTACCATGTTGTTAAGACTTTTTATGAAAATTAAAGTTTCTTTAATTATCCATACCAATATTTAAAAGTGATCTGTTTGTTTGGGGAGCTTTCACTTGATAACGGCTGGACGGATTTTGATGAAATTTGGAATGGACATAGCTTACACCCTGGAATAAAGCAAATCCCGGAAAATTACAAGTTTCACTGGAAAACTGGAAAAATGTTGATTACTGTCTGTAAGAAACGGTTGCCATGGAAACTAAATAACAAGTATGTCAAAAAATATCAAGAGCATTGGTAATACACCTACTTTTGCATTGGTTTTTATTATCGTAGAAGAACATAGGATGTTTTTTTTCGCGATATACAGTAGTCCGCGCGGACGAAATCGCGGTCGGGAAAGCTAGTCTTAAATAACTTTAAAACTTCCACATTGGTGTCGATTCTGAGTGCACCAATAAAACTAAAACTAAATTTGACAACTCTAAAATTTTTGCTGTCCCTTTCGTTTCCAAAAGGTTTGAAAGTGACACAAATAATATTAGAGCGTTCAAATTTAGTTTTAGGTTTAGTTGGTGCACCCAGAATCGACACCAGTCACGATTCATTTATTTACGTTACACGCGATTGGGTCACAGAATTCGTTCCAGTAGATTCGGAGTAAATTGTCTGTGACAGACGGACAGACAGACATTCCCTCGAGTGATACTATACGGGTTCCATGGTTTTTCATTAGGATGTAAGGAACCCTAAAAAGTAAAAATCTTTTAAACTCTATAGGGAAAAAGCCCATACAAAAGAATGAAGAGCTTTTGTTTGTGATGCACTAATTGGGTGACAAATGAGTCTGTCATAATAGGAAAACGCGAGCGCAACGAGCGCCAATTATTTTAAACAATCGGCCGTCCGCACGGGGCCCGGCGCGGGCATCCGGCGCGGGCGTCCGGCGCTGGCGCCCGTCGCTCCCATCCCCGCGCGGGCTCTCGCTTACGCAACGCCGCCAGGGCCCTATTTCATAAAGCGACAAATCATAATAAACCTATAAATGTCAGTTGAATACGCAAAACCTGCGTTTCATATAACAAAAATGTACGACATTTCTATAGTTTGACGGACAATTGTCGGTTTGATTGAAATTTGTCAGTGTACTTTTGTTTTATGAAATAAAATAAGGGCCCAGTACACTTTTAGTTGTGCAGGTGTACGTGATACGAAATGGATTATTTCATGATTTACTACTTACCGAAAAGACGGCGTACACAAGAGAAATATCGACAGCCAGTCAGCCCAAATGTTACGTCTCGATTGTTGTGTGGAGGATTCGTATCAAAGTTTACTAAATTGGGAGTAGATAAGAGGAGTTTTTTTAAGTATTTATAATGAAAACACTACATTTGACGAATTATTTTCGAAACTGGAAACTGAGCTATGTCGGTGACATTCGTTCTCTGCCGGATCATCTCGTTTCGGATGCGATCACTAGAGAAGAGAGAGAGCATAGCTCGTTCCTAGCTCACTGTGCGACCTGAATCTTTTGGACCAGTCTCACAGTCAGTGTCCGCGTTTCGGCTCTGTATGTCACAAGGAAGTTCTATCCACTTACGTACAACTGGAACGATCTCTTCAAAGAAAAAGCGGGGTATCGGTTATTTAACCTTGAAAACAATTTAAAAATTAAAAAAGACAAGGAAGTTTATCAATAGCCCTTGTTGTCTCTTTCTTATTTATAGTGCCAATCTCAGATGACAGCAAATATTTCGTAAGACA
This sequence comes from Alsophila aescularia, assembly GCA_946251855.1. Taxonomy (NCBI): domain Eukaryota; kingdom Metazoa; phylum Arthropoda; class Insecta; order Lepidoptera; family Geometridae; genus Alsophila; species Alsophila aescularia. Next base: position 67,234,902 of record OX276373.1, read on the forward strand.
AGCAGGACAAGAACTTCTTTAATTTCCAGAATAGTATTAAGGATATCATCGGACACCAAAGAGGATGTACTATGTCAATATATTAAGTACCTCTTTGGTACAGTTGTCTTTGCGATGATTATTTCGAAAGTTTATTTTAGTCTGTGCGAAAAGTCTGAAACTTTGTACGAGAGAAAAAGAGACTTCCGATCCAACGTATACTTCCTTTTCTCGCATTTTCTTTTTAAATTACGTTTTCGGTGAGACCACTTTTGTCTAAGAGAGATATCCGTTCAGTCGTTCCAGTTGTACGTAAGTACATATAACTTCCTGGGTATGTCATCACGTGACAGAATATTATCTGTGTATGCGATAATAATTGTTATCCTCTGACTGCCCAACGAATATATATTTTATGACTAATCCGAAGGCAGCTCTGCCCGAATGATCACGACGACACTTCTCATTGTTTTAACAGTTACTAATACCGTTGACTAATTGGAATCATTAACTGAACTGTTTGCCTCCTTCCGTCGTATGACCTTCGTTTTCGCATGGCAACACTGGCAATCATTTTTATCTATATCTATACTTATAATAAAGCAATAGGAACGAAAAAGTCTGTACAAAGAAGATAATTAGAAAACTGAACATGAATATAACATTTTTTAAATTCGTCTGTCTGTTTATCTGTTTGTCTGTATGTTTGTTCACGCATTACGTAAAAACTACTGGACCGATTGCAATGAGAAATGAAATAGCTAAGGGTTTAACTTAAAAACTGGGGTACTTGGTATCTTAATCTGATGGTTAGATGCCGAGCAATCGATAATAAACTATATGACAGCTAAGAAATGTAGTATATTGTACTTTTGGACCTGGAATATCACGTATTGCCTAATACTTTTAAATGAAATTAACACGCGGGCAAAGCCGCGGGTACGGCTAGTAATTATGTAAACTATAGGCTAAGCTTGTTGTTATTTCGTTTGTACTATTATTCGTAGTTCGATAGCCTTCTGACGACTGCGTTTAATTCAATGGACGGTGTACTTAGAAAACCTAACGACGATATAACACGAGGTTATATCGTCATTGAGAAAACCACAAGAAAAATAATAACAGCGCCAGCGAATCCGCGGGCAGAAGCCAGCGAATCCGCGGGCCGAAGCTAGCGAACAAAGTGTGCTCATTTATTATCCCAACCAGAAATTTTACTATTTAAATAAGTCACATACATAAGACAAACAAATCTAACAGTAATATCTACTTATAACAATCACGCAATATACAGGGCGAAATAATATTTTACTATTTAAATAAGTCACATACATAAGACAAACAAATCTAACAGTAATATCTACTTATAACAATCACGCAATATACAGGACGAAATAATATTTTACTATTTAAATAAGTCACATACATAAGACAAACAAATCTAACAGTAATATCTACTTATAACAATCACGCAATATACAGGTCGAAATAATATTTTACTATTTAAATAAGTCACATACATAAGACAAACAAATCTAACAGTAATATCTACTTATAACAATCACGCAATATACAGGACGAAATAATATTTTACTATTTAAATAAGTCACATACATAAGACAAACAAATCTAACAGTAATATCTACTTATAACAATCACGCAATATACAGGGCGAAATAATATTTTACTATTTAAATAAGTCACATACATAAGACAAACACATCTAACAGTAATATCTACTTATAACAATCACGCAATATACAGAACGAAATAATATTTTACTATTTAAATAAGTCACATACATAAGACAAACAAATCTAACAGTAATATCTACTTATAACAATCACGCAATATACAGGCCGAAATAATATTTTACTATTTAAATAAGTCACATACATAAGACAAACAAATCTAACAGTAATATCTACTTATAACAATCAAGCAATATACAGGACGAAATAATATTTTACTATTTAAATAAGTCACATACATAAGACAAACAAATCTAACAGTAATATCTACTTATAACAATCACGCAATATACAGGACGAAATAATATTTTACTATTTAAATAAGTCACATACATAAGACAAACAAATCTAACAGTAATATCTACTTATAACAATCAAGCAATATACAGGACGAAATAATATTTAACTCTGAGACACAGACCCAGATTTTTTCTGGGTCTGAGCTCTGAGCCAGAAAAAAAACTGGGTACCAAAAACTCAATAACAGCTATTCTAGACTTGTCTGCGCGGACTACAGTCTCGCGTTCTTTTTTAATTATCATTTTTAAAAGCTTTTATTGAACTTCACTTGTATGGATTAACTGTTGGCTTATGCAATTGGATAGCTGATTTTTTGAGGGAACGATCTATTCGAGTAGTCCTCACACTGCTGGAGACAAAGCGAATTTATTTGCTTCTCTTTTTGCAGAAGCTTCGCATCTAGACGCTTCCGGTAAGATACCTTCCTGCCTTCCTCATTGCGGGGTTTGTATGCCCGAAATTCGCATTCGCCAGAAGGAGGTTCTCAGAACGCTTCGAGCTCTAGATGTGAACATGGTCCTGATGGCATTCCAGCGATTGTGTTAAAAAACTGTGCGCCTGAATTGTCTCTCATCTTAACGCGTTTGTACCGCCTCTCTCTTCACTCAGGTAAAGTTCCGAAGAGCTGGAAGCTTGCCAATGTACAACCAGTACCAAAATAGGGTAGTCGTGCTGATCCGGCCAATTATCATCCCATCTCGATATCCTCCTTACTCTGTAAGTGTATGGGAGCGTGTCATAAACATTAGGCTCTTGGCATACCTTAAGGACATTGATCTCCTCGGTGACCAGCAATACGGATTTCGCAGAAACCGGTCTCCTGGGATCTTCTCGCGTATGCCACTCACGTACTGAGCGAAGCCATCGAGATGCATGGTGAGGCGCTTGCCGTCTCCCTTGACATATCGAAGGCATTTGATCGGGTCTGGCACGATGGACTTTTAAAAAAGCTTCCTAGAAGGCTGCTCGTCTGATCAAATGGCTATCAATGCCGGTGTACCTCAGGGATCGGTTCTCTCGCCTACACTGTTTTTACTGGACATTGATGACCTGAAGCCCGGTACGTTCGGGTATGCAGATGACAGTACTGTGGTTGAGAGATTTATTTCCAATACTCAAGCCAGCTGTGCCGCTGTCCAGCTTCAGAGAGAGGCTATGGTAGACCGTTTGAATTGAGCCTTAGAAGCCGTGTCCGATTGGGGCGATGCTAACTTGGTTAAGTTTAATGCTATTAAAACGCAGGCGTGTTTGTTTTCTGCTAAAAAGAGTCCTCTAAACCGATGTCCGTCTTTCCGTAGTGTAACAATACCATTAGGCGACCATCTGGAGCTTTTGGGTGTCGAACTCACATCGAACCTGAAGTGTATTACATTGAATCCACCAAGGTAGCTGCAAAGAAACTTGATATTTTGTCTTTAGGCGCTACTTCACGTCAGGACAGCTTTTAAATTTTATCAATTTCAGGTCTTGTATGGTGCACTGCTGCCACCTCTGGGACGGTTCTGCCAAGTATCAGCTCGAGGCTTTGGACTCATTGGGGATGGCACTCTGGTATAGAGTAAGCTTCGATTTCTGGCGCATCGACGTGAGGTCGCCAGCCTGTCGGTATTCATTTAATGCTATTAAAACGCAGGCGTGTTTGTTTTCTGCTAAAAAGAGTCCTCTAAACCGATGTCCGTCTTTCCGTAGTGTAAAAATACCATTAGGCGACCATCTGGAGCTTTTGGGTGCAGAACTCACATCGAACCTGAAGTGTATTACATTGAATCCACCAAGGTAGCTGCAAAGAAACTTGATATTTTGTCTTTAGGCGCTACTTCACGTCAGGACAGCTTTTAAATTTTATCAATTTCAGGTCTTGTATGGTGCACTGCTGCCACCTCTGGGACGGTTCTGCCAAGTATCAGCTCGAGGCTTTGGACTCATTAGGGATGGCACTCTGGTATAGAGTAAGCTTCAATTTCTGGCGCATCGACGTGAGTTCGCCAGCCTGTCGGTATTCTACAGATTGTACTAAGGAGAGTGTGCACAAGAATTGCACAATCTGATTCCACCATAGTCTTTCCATCTTTTTATTTTTCTGTACGAAAAGACGACCGGCAAAGCGCCACCCTTTTATGGTTGAAATACCTCGCACAAGAAGGAAGCGTTACCCTTCTTCATTTTTTATAAGAACTGCAAAGGAGTGGAATGCACTGCCCTCGTCAGTGTTTCCGGTAAATTATAATGCAGGTGTGATTAAGTCAAGAATGAATAGATAACTACTAGGCAAGCGTACTACACCGTCGACCACATCATCGCTTTCCATCAGGTAAGATCATGGTCAAACGATTGCCTAGCTCATTTAGCCTAAAATTCGTGTCTATCTGTTTGTCTGTTAGTCTATTCACGCATCACGTAAAAACTATTGGACTGATTGCGATGTGGTTTTCGTGGTTGTGTGGTTAACAACTGGTGTACTTATTATCTCAATCCGATGAGTAGCAACCGAGCAATCGATGAAAACTTTTTGTCTAGTGAAGGAATTTTGTTTAATTGTTGGTATATTGGTATTTTAGGTCTTGGAATAGTAATTGAGTTCTTTAACCTAACGGCCACGCGTGCGATGCTGCGGGTACTGCTAGTTAAGTGTTAAATAAAATAGTAGAAATAGTGCAGATTTATTATTACGGTCCCTTGAAAACTTGACAGAGGACCCTAATAATAAATTTGCACTATTTCTACTTTGATTTTATTAGGAATCGTCATTGTTTAATAAAAAAAAATAAAGATTGTCCTATGTGAAAAAATATTTTTTATTTTAAGTTACTGTCTACTACCTTGATCACGCGCGAAAAAGCTTCAACGCGCACTACCACGCGTATACTGCGCGTGCGCACGCGTAGCAAGGTAGTGGCAAGAAATTAGACTTATTCTATGTGATTTAATTATGTCATCATCATCATCATGTCAGCCTTTAGAAGTCCACTGCTGAATAGGCCTTCCCCGAAAGAGTGCCACGATGAGCGATCTTGTGCCACCTCCATCCACCGACTTCCTGCGATGGGTACAATGTCGTCGGTCCATCGTGTGGGGCTTCGCTTGCTTGTTTGTGGTCGCCATTCGAGAACCTTTATTCTCCAGTGGTTGTCGGTTCTGCGAACTTTATGGCCTGCCCATTGCCACTTCAACTTGTAAACTCTGATAACTATGTCGGTAACCTTGGTTCTTCTACGGATTTCCTCGTTTCGGGTTCTATCACGTAGTGAAACACCGAGCTTAGTTATTTCCATTGCACGCTGCGCGACTTTGAGTTTGTGTATGAGACCAATAGTTAGCAACCACGTCTCAGTGCCGTATGTCATCACTGGCAACACGCACTGATTATAAACTTTCGTTTATTTGAAAACATTTTATTTTGTTGATTTTGTTTTACCTGCTGCTACCTAAAATTGTTATCTATGAAAGGGTAAGAGACTTTTTTTATGATACTAGTACCATATGTTACTTTGAATATTGATGGTACATAATTAATTATACCAAATGTTACTTGATTTATCTCTTGATAAAGCTAAAAAATAAGAATACGAAAGTAACTACGTATTTTCATTTAATTTCTGCCTTTTTGTTACTACACACACTAATACAATATTTCCTTTAATAAAAAATAAAAAATAAATAAAGAAAAACTCGAAAAACCCGTAAAACTCGAAAAAAAAACGGTTTTTGAAATTGAAAACTCGACAAACCCGGGTTTTTTAAACTACCCGAGTTTTGCATGCCCTTGTATGTATGTATGTATGTATCGATGTATCTATGTATTTTGTCTTGGAATCTTGCAATTCAAATTTCGAGCACTCCCCGATTAGCTGTCCGTCTAAACTGGGTAGCTCACAAACCGACGACAAAGCAATAAAAAAATGGAAAAAAGTAGAAAAAGCTTATAAATGTAAAAAGTGAAAATGTACAAAAAAAAGTGACATTCATTAAAAAAAAATGGTAAAAAATTCTTTTCTTTGTTATTTTCTTATTTCCATTTAAATGTATCCTGTGTCCTTCCTCAATGTTCAAAGTATCTCCACGTCAAATCTCATCAGCATCTGTAAAGCCGTTTAGTCATGAAAAGTTTTTATCATAATATTTAGTATTTGTTAGTTGTACAATAAGGTAACTAACTAGATGGCGCTACTGTGCACCGCTAGATTGTTTGCAAAAAAGTTTGTACGCGCGAGGTCTACAGCTCACAGAGCCACTAACTTGTATTAGTATTGGCACAGAATAAATAATAGTACAAGTACAGAAGGCTAACTGAGTAAGGTCATTTAAATAAATAGCGACTCTCGCTACAACGCTATAAAGTGCAATTTAACTCGCACGGCGCTGCGAGCTTTCAATTATATTTACCCAGAAGGCGCTCGCCCACCGCGTGCAGGCTAGAATGCACCGTATCACAACGCGCGAGAACTTCCATTGCTCTAACCGTTTCAGAAACGCTCTGTCCCTTTTTCGCTCGGTAGGGTTGTATTATGATATTCCTAGTAGTACAAGTGTACTACTAATTATTCTGTGATATGTTATGACTTAGATATTGTAACAGAATAAATAAGTAATAATGTATTATGTTATTACTTATTATTATAAATTAAAATAGTTCTATTACATACAAAATGACATTCTTATCAGAATAGACCTACTACCTCATTTTTACTACCTACCTATCCCGTTTTCAGACCGCCGATAACTTTAGTGAGATACCTACCTACGTGTCGTTGGTTGATTATGATTATATCCTATAGGTATTGCACTTTGATGAAAAAAGGTGCCTGTCTGAATTCCATGCTTTTTAATGAGTGAAAAATAAATTGCTACCTACGTAATAAAAGGTATTAAAAGTAGGTAGGTATTATACGAGACATATATTATATAAATTCCTAATTAGTTGTAGGCTACTTACTAAGTCAGCACAGTAATTCATTTTCCGATCAACAATACCTACTATAATCAATTATAAAATTACGTTGATTGATTTAATAAACGACTTTATTTCTGCGCGGAAAACCCTTAAATATGCGTAGCTTCGGTATGGAACACAAATGAAATAACATAAAACTATAGGAACCTACGTAATAAAAAAATATCAATATCTAACTACATAACTAGGACCTATTACAAGTATTGCAATTTATTACTCATAATTAAAACACGAATAAAGTTTGTCAATAACTTTACGTAAGTAGGTGCTCTATCGCTAAGTACAAGGCGCGCGACTCATCGAGCGCACGCTTGACACTCGACTGAACGGACCCGAATATTGGGTTCTTGAATTTATTTGTACTTGTTGCGGAGTGCGACCGCCCTGGTCAAACTACCGAAATGCGTTTCTTATAAACCCGACAATTCATTCAATGAATTGTCAAAATATTACTAAACGTGTTTCATAAAACAATAGTAGCCTAGTAGTGACCGGCAGTCAACCGACAATTGTATGACAAATGTTAGGAGAAAAACGTTTTATGAAACGACGGTTGCTTTAAAATTACCACGATTTGTGGAATTGTCGTGACAATTGTGATAGCCGAAGCTTTACCCGTCACTGTTCAATCAAAATAATGAGTTTTTTTACTATGACTGGCATTGTGAAATACAATATGTCTGATAATCGTCAGTCCCGTCTTGATTGTTTGATCTAAGAAACGCAGGTTTGTCGTATTCGACTGACATTTGTAGTTTTATTATGATTTGTCACTTTATGAAATAGGGCCCTGCAAGTGGCAAACGGCAAAGGAAAGGAAATGCAAGGAGACCATGATGTACTACCAAACAACCAATAGCAGGGCGGTCGCACTCCGCTGTGCGACCGCCCTGGTATTGGTTGGTTTTACAAAGCACGTTACTGTTCAAATCATAAAACTGACTAAAGAAATTTTAGAAAATGCGTCCATACAATGTTTAATTGTTCAATTCATATTTTATTATTACTTTTTCGATTTTAAGGCGGAAAAATCTAACTATTTCTGGACCACCAGTGTGAATAGCGTCCTAGCATTAAATCCTCCGTGTACATTGTACACTTTTTAGATTAGATTAGATTAGATTATTTATTTCATAAGGTAAACACAGTAGCATAAACAATTACTGGTGGTCCCCACACTAAGTCAAGCCTGTCTCGTGGGGGCCTTAAAGCCAAGTTAACAGAATAGAAATTAACAACGATGACAAGAGCAATAAAATAAAACAAAACTAAAATTATGTTTACAAATAGAACGTTAGTAGGCACATAAAGTGAGTCGTAGAAGTTGGTTAGAAGGTACAATGTTAGATGGAGGCATATTAACTATATGAAATAAAATTTGCAATTATCTGTTATGATATGATTCTTAGAAATTGTTCAGTATTATCATATGACATATCCAAAAGCCGCTTGAGAACAATACGCTTAGCTTGGTTGACTGTGCATGTTTTAACATCGAGTATTTTAAGTATTTTATTGTAGATGAAAGGAAGCATGAAGTCTGGTAGTCGTTGAGCATGCCTAGTTCTGACGAAGACACGCCGCGTTTTGAAGATTCTGCGATTAAGAAGAGACCAATAATCACTGCAGTTAAGAGTTGAGGAGTGATGCCTAGCGAAAGCCCGGAGGATGTAAAGTTGTAAAACTCTTCTTTTTTTTTTGTGCTGAAGTATTAAAATGTTTCCAAAATCCGCAATCCTGCCGTGCCGTTGTTTAGGAGTTTCATTGTTTAAAACAATTAAACTACTATGGCGTAAGCGCCGGGCTCGATGCAGTAATAATTTAATTTCTAGATAGATTTCTGTGAACAAAAGTTTCTATCTCAATAATACCTGCCTTAAATATCCTTGTTAAAAAAAACTCTACCTGTATACGTAGGTATTATAATATAATCTTCTGGCAAATATATAAAATAATTATATATTTGCCAGAAGACAGCAAGACACAGAATAAATAATAGCACCTCTGCTTACTACATCAAGGTCAACGACCTTGTTTTTGTTGTTATCTTCCAACGTGAGCAGAACTGGTTTAGGTAGGTACTATTGGGCTGTTGCTAGGCTTTTTTATTCTTTTGCTCTATAACCACTTGTATGTAACTATTATGATATTTTTTACTAAAGACCTAAGGGAATTAAGATTTTTATAATAACACTAGCTGTGCCCGCGGCTTTGACAGCGTGGTGAAATTCATGGGTTTATTATTTTTGCGCGGAATTCTTTGTCGAAACAAAAGTAGCCTAAGTTACTCCATAAAACAACAGCCATCTGTCAGTGAAAGCCCTGTCAAAATCAGTGCAGCCGTTTCGGAGATTAGCCGGAACAAACAGTCAGACATTCAGACGGGCAAAAATGATATATATATATATATATATATTTTGTTTTAAGTACCTACCTACTTTATTATAAGTACCGTATATACTTTCATATGCATTAAGAAAAAAAACTGTTATTTTGACAATTACAAACAGACATTTTTATTTTATTTATTTTGTATAGATGGAACAAGCTCATTTATCAGTGATGACCTGATGACACAAAACACTTGAAAATGAAAATTGTTAAATCATACTTCCCAAATTGGTACCTATCTATATATCTATATTTATAACAAAGCAATAAGTACGAAAAAGTCTGTAAAAGAAGGCAATTAAAAAAATGGTAGATCTACTTAAAATAAGCTACTGAACATGAATATAACATTTTTGAAAATCGTCTGTCTGTTTGTTTGTTTGTCTGTATGTTTGTTCGCGAATCACGTAAAAACAACTAGATCAATTGCGCTGCGGTTTTCACTGTTGGATAGCTTAGGGTTTGAATTAAAACTTACTGACTGGGGTACTTGGTATCTATTAATCTAATGATTAGATGCCGATCAATCTTTCAAAAACTATAAGATTCGGCTGAACAAATTTTGAACAAATGTAGTATTTTGTACATTATAGGTACTTTTGGACCTGGGATAACAAGTGTGAGCTACTTTTAAATGCAACGACCACGCGGGAAATTCCGTGGGCACAGCTTGTATTATTATATTTTTAAAATTGTCATAATCTATTAAATTTGACTCCCATCATGATGAAATCTGATAATTTTTACAGTTTATTTAATTTTTACATAGCATTAAAGTTTTTTACATAATTAAGATTATTTTTTCAAGAAAAATATCCACGCGGACAAAGCCGCAGAGCGTAACTAGTCTTACATAAAACGGTATAAATAATATGTGCGTAAAATACTACGCCGATGCACGGTGGCGTGATGCACAATGATAAAGACTTTCATTGAGAAATCTCCTTGACACGAATCCCTAAAAAGTACTTATTACGTAAATACTTAGTCACTCACACCACAGTTATCCTAGTATATACTGTGCTCACATTCAGGCTAAATGCATACGTACCTACCTACCTACCCAGATTTATCTACAGTACAACACTAATATTTTAAAGAGGTAATGTTTTGTTGTAATTTTGTTTGTTCCGTCTAATCTATGAAACTACTGATCCGATTCTGAAAATTCTTTGACTAAAAGAAAGCTACGTTAATCCAGATGAACATATGATACCTTTTCCCCAGGAAAATGCCAATTTTCCGTGGAATAGCGGAATAGCATGGAATAAAACTACGAGCGGAACCGCAAGCACAAGCAGGGCAGCCAGTAATTTTGCTTGTAATTTACTTTACGTTACGTAATGGGATTCGAATAGCAACAACCACTGACAAGCTAAGTGAGCTTATCAGCTTATCAGTCGGCGATGTGATATTGCAGTAATCAACACTCAACAGATCGCCCGAGTACTTATCCGTTAATGATGATAATTTCGTTATCGTATAGTACATTTGTGACTGTGACGAAAAGTTGTAAGTAGTAGGTAAAAAGTAAGGCCTAATGACAGTTTTGTAAATCGTAATGATGAAAAGTAAGGCCTAATGACAGTTTTGTAAATCCGAATGATGAAAAGTAAGGTCTAATGACAGTTTTGTAAATCCGAATGATGAAAAGTAAGGCCTAAAGAAAGATTTGTAAATCCGAATGATGAAAAGTAAGGTCTAATGACAGTTTTGTAAATCCGAATGATGAAAAGTAAGGCCTAATGACAGTTTTGTAAATCCGAATGATGAAAAGTATGGCCTAATGAAAGTTTTGTAAATCCGAATGAAGACAAGTAAGGCCTAATGACAGTTTTGTAAATCCGAATGATGAAACGTAAGGCCTAATGACAGTTTTGTAAATACGAATGATGAAAAGTAAGGCATAATGTCAATTTTGTAACTCCGAACCCATCTGCGGATGGTTATGTTTTTGGGCTGTATGTATGTATGTATGTATGTTCCTTTGGCGCATCCTACAGCCTAAACGGCTTGATGGATTTTGATAAATGAGGTATCATTGGATTTGTATTAATCAAGAGAGTGACATAGGATATATGAAATGTCAAGAAAACTAATATGGCGGCTTATAGCTGCCATATTGTATCTCCGACGAAAAAAAACTTATAAAATGAATGATAAATGATAAGACAAACCTAAACAATATTCAAATACCTATTGATACTCCACTTGACATAGTTTAGTCGTCTTACTTTTTTTTCTTTTCCACAATATCGCCATATTGAATTATGATTAATTTCATGTCTTTAGTAGCACTCGCAAGATTAAGACAAACGATTGACGTATGAATCATCAAAATCGGTGTCTACGGGTTTGGTCTATATAGTGCCACAAAGGAACAGACATACATCATACATAGGCTGATACATAAACGGGCCTTTCCGTTGCGCAGTCTGGTAAAAACTCGACTGCGCACAAAACTAAAAAGAGGCAAACAAGCGTTAGCTCTTGATTTTGAAATATAATATGCAGTCGAAGGCATTAGGCATTTCATTTCTCCTTTAAGGTGCAACGTTTCGCACACGCGCCGTATTAAAATATAATATGCAGTCGAAGGCATTAGGCATTTCATTTCTCCTTTAAGGTGCAACGTTTCGCACACGCGCCGTATTAAAATATAATATGCAGTCGAAGGCATCAGGCATTTCATTTCTCCTTTAAGGTGCAACGTTTCGCACACGCGCCGTATTAAAATATAATATGCAGTCGAAGGCATTAGGCATTTCATTTCTCCTTTAAGGTGCAACGTTTCGCACACGCGCCGTATTAAAATGTTCTTGTTTTTTGTCAATCGGTTTTAGCACTTTTAGCAATTATCGATTATTTTTGAACTTCTGTATCTTGTCTTATAATTAACCCAGAACTATGAAATGCGTATTACATCAAAATTTGACATATTATCTCGTACTTTGTAAACACAGAAACATGATTAGTATGAATTCACTCGATAGAAAATAACATTAAAGGTAACACTACTCTATGCTTAGAACATTGATTGGAAAGAGACCCCGTCACTAAATGATGTCAAAGATATCAAGAGAAAGCGCTTAATATGATTGAGAAAATGGCTAGACACTTTTTAATTCAATCTTTAGTTTTCCTACAAATAAATAAAAACCTTAAATTTTACTCCCGAGATGTAGCATCTTTCCCGCTCTACTTGATCATTGATCACGGATGAGAGGGACATAAAATTCACTGACACCCGGCCTTAATTACTCATCTCAGCTCAGCTCACGTTGAGCGTAACGTTGCACCTTAACGGGATTAGCTAGAACCTGGGAGCTAATCAAGACTCACTTAGGGTCGCTGCGCCGCCATCCGCTGAAGATATATGATTCAATCAGTCGGTGACTGATTGAATCATATATCGTTTATCGAATCTTGGGTAGACCTCCTAGGGGTGATTAACGGTACGTGCAAGATGACGTCACGTCTAGAATGGCACAAAATTTCCGAAGGATGGAAGATATGACGTCATATCGCATGAAAGCAAATCTCACGCGCCAAATCAGCGGCGCATCACGGCAATCAGCCCTGGATACGTATAATAGATTAGAACGTTATTTCTCTAAGAAAAAAACGGCCAAGTGCGAGTGTTCTTACAAACTGGTAGGTATGTAGATAGTTCGTCCATCAAAAGCTTTTTTGATGTAGGTAACTATTAATTTACGGTTTTGGATTTTTCCCATTACTTGTGTTAGGAGAGGAAGTACCATCTTCCCGCATCAGACATTGCTTCTAGCCAAATTTTATGATTTTAAGTGAACAAGAAGTACCATCTTCCCGCATCAGACATTAGTTGTAGCCAAAGTTTATGATTTTAGGTGATCAGGAAGTACATCTTCCCGCATCAGACATTGCTTCTAGCCAAATTTCATGATTTTAGGTCAACTGGAAGTACCATCTTCCCGCATCAGACATTGCTTCTAGCCAAATTTCATGATTTTAGGTCAACTGGAAGTACCCTAAGGGGTTTTGATTCCCTTTCGAGTATCAAAATATTCGGCATAAATAGATTGCGGAATTATTTAATTAATCGCTTTCACAAAAGGAGACGGTTAGAATGTTTGATTGTATGTATGTTTTTTTTTATTATGTTCTCCGATTTCTCCGTCAATTGCGGACCCATATTGAAAATCTTGTATTTGTTTGAAAGGGTTTACTCTCGAGGTGGTCCCATATAAATTATATCGAAATTGGTTCAGTAGTTTTTCGAAATTAAATAGATTTTTATTAAATTGTGTATAATTTGGCATAAATCTCTAAGATTTATAAACCGATTTAGATGATTGTTGTTTTATTCAAAAGGGTAGACTTTCAGTATAGTTCAATATAAACTTCATCAAAATTGGTTTAGTATTTTTTTTATTAGATAATCTATTTGTTTAATGTTTATTTTCTCTCATATCTTCGGGATTTCTGAATTGAATTAGATGTTTATTTTTATTTGAGTAAAAGGGACATCCTGGTATCCTGGTACCTACTGAATAAATTTCATTAAAATTGGTTTATTAGCTTTTTACAAGCTTTTATTTAAATCTTAAGCTTGGGACAAGTTTGCAAGTCAATTTATAATGGTTAAAAATTGACTTGCAAACTTGTTGTCAATTATACAAAATTTATAAAAAAAAAAAAGATTGTTTATCAGTTTGCAAATCAATTTATAATGGTTAAAAATTGACTTGCAAACTTGTCCCAAGCTGAAATTTTGCTCACGGCAGGCCGGTCGCATTTCGCAACAAGTACAAATATTATACCTAAACTTCGGGGCCGCAATATTATGGTTCATTCAGTAGAGTGTCAAGCGTGCGCTCGATGAGTCGCGCGCCGTGTGCTTAACGATAAAATACCTACTTACGTAAACTTACGTAAAGTTTTAGTCAAATTTTATTCTTTTCTTAATTATAAATACCAAGGAGAAACCTAGAAGATACTGCATAGCATTCGGTCTGACAAATCTTGTAAAATACCTCCATACCGACATTTTATTAGTACCGGCTGCGGCGCCGCCCGTGACGCAGCGTCTCTTTCGACAAGTGAGAGCAACGGCGGCGGCCACTGCAGGTGCGAAGAAGGCAAAATCGCGTGCGTCAACAATCGCGGCGGTGGTGCCGGCGATATCCGAGGTGAGCCAATCTAAGCCTTGCATTCCCTCAACTGTACCTACTGCCAAGACTTGCAAAATATCATCACATGAAGGTGTGGCCACACAGATAGCGGAACAGAGTGACGAAGATGCTTCAGTAACAATATGTGCTGCTGCAGGAGAGGCTGACTGGCAAGTTATAAAACGTAAACGGTTCTCTTATAAACAACGCGCTGTATTAACCGGCTCTGGGACTACTGACGACAATCTCCAAACGGTGGAGCAATTTAAATATATGCAAGCATGGTCCTTCAGAACTGACACCACGGAACAGAGTATCCTGAACCATGTCAATAACATATTTAAATATAATGACTATATAATTGAAAAACGCAATCTCAAAACGAGCAGGCATGCTGCATTTATTATTGGAGTACCGCTGAGTGCCTACGAGCTGGTTTACACGCCGACAGCGTGGCCACTCGGCGTTAAGATTTCTGAGTGGACGTATTTTCGCGCACCGCCCCGTGAGCGGGGCGCGACCGCAGCCGAAGCACAAAAGAAATAATAATTATACGCCGAAGTCGGCCGAGCGAGCTGCTCAGTCACCACGGAGCAACGACAGTGAGCGGAAGAACTTGTATGCATCACCGCCACCGCCTCGTTCATTCCAAGTGCTTATTGTATGCCATCAAAACATAGCATCCATTGACTATAAAACTCAGAGATTGGAAGTGATGTTAGGCAGTGAACTAAAGTGTGATGTTCTCGGTTTAACAGAGCATTGGTTGCCAGAAGATAAATTGAAATGTGTTAGCTTAGCAGGTTTCAAATTAGCGTCAAGCTACTGTCGAAAACAAATAGCACACGGTGGTTCATGTATGTAACGAACGTTTAAAATGTGTTGAAAACGTAGATTTAGTAATGCTGTCGTCGGAACAATACTGTGAGATTTCAGCAATCGACCTTTTAGATTTTGACATAACAATAGTTTGTTTATATCGGACGAATCGAATGAGCGGTCACGAATTCCTCAACCACTTTGAGCGCCTGCTTGAAAAAAATCAGCGAATTTGATAGGGAGTTCATTATAGTAGGTGACTTTAATATAAATACATTATGTGATTTAAACTGAGCAGAAACAGTTGTCTGATCTGCTATTGGTACACAATGTCCTGAATATTGTAGACTTCCCTACGCGTATAACAGCGACCACGGTTACAAGTCTGGACCACCTATACACAAACATGCAGGCAGGATACGTACAGGCCACTCCAGTAACGACCCATTTGAGTGACCATCTTGCGGTTCGAGCAGAAGTGTCATGCGTCCGGCGCACACCAGAACCGCTTACTCGCCTTTGTGTCATTTTTCCCAATCCAACCGTGCTAACTTCGTTCGTTCTATTGACAGTGTTGATTGGAATGAAATCTATGAACGAAATAACTCCGCGGAGAAATTGGCTTTGTCGATAACAAATGTTATATTAAATAAGTTTATTATATGTTTTCCCAATAAGCTGAAACACATTAAAAAAACTGACACATCGTGGGTAACTCAAGATGTAAAAAATATGAAATTATTATTATTTGACATAAAAAAATTGAATTTATTGTATCCAAATAACAGTTGCATTGAATCTATTCTAAATGAGTTAAATAATAAATATGACATACATATTAAAAATATTAAATGTAATTATTATGCAAATGTGATTCACTATAGTACGAACGCATCTAAAGGTATGTGGAACGTAGTCAATAAAGAAAGAGGTAAAAATTATTTACCTAAAGTGAACATTGCTGACATTGTGGTAGATAGAAATGGTAGGAAGTTTGACGATCCAAAAGAAGCTGTTAATGCAATGAATTTGCGTTTCCTAAATGCAGCGGCCGCATGTGGAGCGCCCAAGGCCAGTGTCGCCTGTGTGCGCCGCACTTTACTATTATCTCGGGCGACTGCCGACCGCTCGCTTAGACTGCGTCCTTTTACAGCGGACGAGGTGTATCGGATAGTTACGACACGGATACCTCCAAAGAAGTCTAAGGACTTTTACGGCATATCCATGGAATTTGTACGGATGGCCATCATACCACTTGCTCCCGTTTTGTCTCTGCTATACAATACTTGTTTAAAAGAAGGGACATATCCAAAACCTCTGAAAATAAGCAAAGTTTCTCCCATATTTAAAGGCAAAGGAAAACGGGAGAATATTGACGGATACAGGCCCGTATCCATCATACCCGCGATTGCCAAGGTGTTCGAAAATGGGTTGAGTTCCAGACTTGTAACCTTCCTATCATCGATCGACGCGTTAGCGGACCGTCAATACGCGTACCGCGAAGGTCGGTCCACCACGTCGTTAACTCGTGAAGTTGTCAGCCGTGTGATGGCTGCCCGGGAGCGTAAGCAGCAGGTTGCCGTCTTCTGCTGCGACCTGTCCAAGGCATTCGATGTTGCCGATCACGCCGTGCTAGCCGCCAAACTGAAACACTATGGTATAGATGGCTTGTCATTCGATATACTGACGGATCTGATGAGGGAACGACTCCAGGTGGTGGATGCAGGGGACGGTAACACCAAATCAGACCCCTTATCATCTACCATGGGAGTTGCTCAAGGCTCGTCGGTTTCTAACATTTTGTTTTCGCTGCTATTAAATGACCTTCCGGACGCAGTGACAGTTGCAGACATTCTGATGTATGCTGACGATGTGGCTGCCATAGTCACTGCGCCCACTGTGGACCAGCTGGAAAATAAATTAAACGAGACCGCGTCTCTTCTTGCCAGGTGGTTTAGTATCAACGGCCTAGTGTTAAATATAAGCAAGACACACTTCATCCACTTTAACCTATCAGGTCGTGTGGTGAGACCTTTGATGGTTCTAGTGGATGACGTCAGAGTCGAGGCGGTACGAGCCACTACTTTCCTCGGCTTTGAAATTGACAGGAGTCTAACGTGGGAGAGGCACATCGATAGGCTTTGTGGTAAAGTAGGTAGTGCTTGTTTCGCATTACGCAGGGTGTCTCGGGTGGTTTCCGTGGAGGTGGCGCGCGCGTGCTATTTTGCAACAGTCCATTCTGTACTACAGTACGGTGCAGAGTTATGGGGCCGTGCTTCTGAATGGGAAAGAACGTTTCGTATGCAGAAGCGTGCCGTTAGAGCTATAGTACGTGTGTCGCAAGATACCTACGCGAGACCTTACTTCAAGGAACTTGGTATCCTTACGCTACCTGCTATCGTCATCTTGCAGGTGGCGACATTTGTAAGAAAAATCCCGAGCAATTACAAGAAGCACAGCGATATGTATTCCTACCGCACCCGCAACGCGGACAAGCTCGCCGCGGTTCCCCGCACACTCGCCAAGTCAAGTAAACTAACCCACGTGATGGGGCCAGCCGTCTACAACAGACTGCCAGGCGACATCACCGCCGCTCCCAGTTTACAATCATTTCAAAATAAACTAAAGCGCTGGCTTATTGAGCAGGCGTTCTATAGTGTGGATGAATTCATGAATTATAAAATATTATCATAGTACTTAAAATTGTTTTGACATTCTTGTAATTTATTTTTTTAATTACTTGTTTTGTCATTATTATAATGTTATATTTAATTTTAATTTGTCAATGTTTGTATTTTTTCATATGACATTCTTGTATACTTGTTCGTATTCACATATTTTAATATTTTTGACATGTAAATAATTTTATGAATAAATTACTATTGACTATTCATTATTAAGCATCGAAGTCAGACAGGCACCTTTTATTCATCAAAGTGTAACCTATTATGATATAATCAAATAATTAGGCACTATCAACTACATATAATATTACAATAAGTAATAAAATAATACATAATTACATAATTGTTTATTCGGTTACAATATCTAAGTCATATCATATCACAGAATAATTACTAGTACAAGTACCTAGTCATATCTTGATACAACTCTACCGAGCGTAAAAGTGACAGAGCGATTCTGAAACGATTAGAGCAATGGAAGCTCTCGCGCGTTGTGATACGGTACATTCTAGCCTGCACGCAATGGGTGAGCGCCTTCTAGGTAAATATAATTGAAAGCTCGCAGCGCTGTGCGAGTTAAATTGCACTTTATTGCGTTGTAGCGAGAGTTGCTATGTATTTAAATGACTTTACTCAGTTATCCTTCTGTACTTGTACTATTATTTATTCTGTGCCCACGGGTGAAGTTCTGATGACAATACAATATTATGGTATTATTGAGCTGGTCTGATGATGGAGCCGGAAGATAGTCACAGAAACTCCACAACAAAATGATGAAATACCTTCGAGTTTGGGCTCATTTGGTTAGTCTTGAGGAGTTTTCTGACATTCCACCTGGGCCCCGATTCTGTAAGCTATTGAACCGCGATAACGCAAGTCGATCGCGGCCGAAAACGGAAGACTGTCATCTCAATATTGTTTACAAGGCCTCGAATAACGGTGAAGAGAATAAATAATTATATTAATAATAATTTTCATTCTTTATGCTTTATTTTATGTATAGACTAACTGATGCCCGCGGCTTCGCAAGCGTGTTGATCTCTCTAGGTTAAAAGTACTTTTTGTGCTGTTTCTGATTGAGATATTAACTAAGCTTTCCAAAAGTGAAAACCGCATCGCAATCGATCCAGTAGTTTTTACGTGATGCATGAACAAGCATACAGACAAACAAACAAACAGAGAGACGACTTTTTTAAATTTTGTACTCTTGTTCAGTAGCTTATTTTAAGTATACTAGAGTTTTTTTTTTAAATTATTTTCTGTGTGCATACTAGTTCGTTCCTATTATATTTTCTGTGTGCATACTAGTTCGTTCCTATTATATTTTCTGTGTGCATACTATTTCGTTCCTATTATATTTTCTGTGTGCATACTATTTCGTTCCTATTATATTTTCTGTGTGCATACTATTTCGTTCCTATTATATTTTCTGTGTGCATACTATTTCGTTCCTATTATATTTTCTGTGTGCATACTATTTCGTTCCTATTATATTTTCTGTGTGCATACTATTTCGTTCCTATTATATTTTCTGTGTGCATACTATTTCGTTCCTATTATATTTTCTGTGTGCATACTATTTCGTTCCTATTATATTTTCTGTGTGCATACTATTTCGTTCCTATTATATTGCTTTAATAAAAGTATAGATAGATAGTTTTTTTGCATTATTAAAACATCGGTAATTTTGAATAAGTGATATTGTTCTGAATCAATTGTAATTATTTCATTCTTTTAGTGGTTGTTTACTAAAGAATATTTTTTTAATATGAAAACTTTTTTTGTTATTCATTTCAACTTGATACCTACACGCGTTCCTAAGAAAAAAGGGGTCATGCCATGACAGACAGATGGATAACGAAGTAAATTTCCTTCCTTTTGAGATACGGAACCATAAAAAAAAACTTTTAAAAACACGCACACAAGCTGTGTGTAGAATAATAATGATACGAGTATTATTAGTATGCAAAACAATCAGCGTTGTGTACGACATTTATTTGCATGCTATTATAGCGGCACTATTGTTTATAATGCATTCAGATAAAAAGAAATGATACCGTTCTTGGAAGCTGACCGTTTTGCTAAATGTTTGAAACTATCATCGCTCGGTTGTTGTTTGTGGTCTGTGGCTATCACCTTTGATTTCCTACCAGCCGTTTTTCGCAAGTCGTCACTCCACCTGGCCGGTGGGCGGTGGACTAAACGCGGTCTCAATTCTAGAAACGAAAATAGGGCTTAGCAGCCCGATTCCATAACTTGGCTTCAATCGAATTATCTGTATCGCAACCACTAATGCCTTGCGATAGAGTCGAATTTGCTATGAAAAAAGTGATAATCCGATTGTAGCCAAGTTATGGAATTGGGCCACAGTTCCGTTTTCTAAACCACCGCCACGGTAGACAGATAAATCCGTAAGATGACCCCTCACTACTTATCTCTATCGCTCGCGCATAAATGTGTATTGCTGTCGCACTCGCACATTAAGGCCGAGATATATGTGAATTGGGCTCAATTTGGGGACATTAAAACCTTTATAGAAAAAACTTCAAATAAAATATTTGTTAATTTACATCATACAGAGCTGCTCCTCTTCAGCTTAAAAAATGAAAATATAATTTTTAATATCAATAATAAATACGCAAAGTACCCTCTGTTTTTGTAGACATTACCTTTTTTCATCTAAACTAACAATCACATTTTTTTTTATTTCCTTTACCATATTCAATAATGAAACGCTGAGGGAACCTTGGAATTAGTTTTGCAAATATCTTTCCTAATTATTTTTAACAATTTTTTTACGTAATCTATACTCGCTAATCGCATGGGCAACCCCTCTGTCGCCCAATAAATCAGTGCGGGACGAGACGTTGTGCTGAACGGACCTGCGACACTTTTCCCCGCAAATGGCACCTATTATTAATCTGTGGCTTGTCTTGCGCATAACCAATTTGGAAATCGTATATTATGTCGATTTTTAGTTGTAGGCGGGATTATTTGAGTGTGTAAATATAATAATAATGATAATTTTTTAGTTTTTTGTAATAAGGCTGTACATAATAGTATAGTCTTTTATTATAGTTATTAATTTACCTATTCGTATTATAGTCATGGTGACGATGATGATATTAGAGTAATTATTATAGTCAATTACAGACAGATTATAGAAATTATTATTTAATTAAGTATCAAATAATGTTTATAAATTATTTAATTCTATGCGTGAGTTTATGAAATAATAATATTTTTTGAATAAATAGTTTTTGGGTTCTGTATGATATGGTAACAATTCTATTGTCCCAATCAGGGCTTGATATCGGTACGAAAAATACTAGTATCATAGCGGTAAACACCGGTATTTCCATTTCGGTACTTGAATATCGATACCTAAGAACCGGTATTTTCCCCTCAAGGTACTGGTAGATCATTCAGGTTCTTATGCTACAATGCTAGAACGCCACCATACACTCGTGCTAACGCAGCGGATGTCTACGGATTGCGACGTGCCTTCACACGAACTATTTGAGTCACGCAGTGTTCTATCACAGTGATAAAACTAATAATACATCACAATTCACGGGATTTCAGCCTCAGATTTGACAATCACCACCACAAGCATTTTTTGTTTTGAATGATGAGACGAAAATACAAATCATGTGTATGATAATGATTAGGGAGTAGGGATATAGTTTGTATTATTCATCTGAAACCTCATTGTTCATTATCTGTGCTAAAATTCTAAAGTTAGCCGTAGGTACTGTTTTTTTGAATACTTGACTTATCTTTCTTAAGATCTAAAATTTAGTCGATATTTTGCTTTCAAATCAGTTAAGATTCTAAATTGTTTTGAAATCCAAATATTGTAGGTAGGTATTCCAATGTTTGGTGTGTTTCACGGTCGGATAATAATAATAATTCATACATTTTTTAAATTAGGTTCCTTGAACACCAGACTTTTGAAACATCAGAGATTGTAATTTATTATATTTTGATGAAACATTATTAACTAAAAAACGCGCACTAATAGAGTAAATCGGAGACATGTATTTTTTATTGGAAACATAATTATTATTTATACAAAAAAATGATTTGATTAAAAAAAAAAGATTTTTTATATTTTCCGGTTTTGTCACACTTGTATTGAAAAACTTCGTATAATGCATGTGCGTAACAGATTATTACAAACTCATTGACCGAAGGCAAGTCAGCTTGTGCTTACCAACGATTATTAATGTTTTATTCACCCCGATGCAATAATCATCATCATCATCATCAGCTTATATCTGTGCCTATAGCTAGACCTAGGCCTCTTCTAATGCACGCCACTGAGCTCAGTCTTCAGCTCTCCTCATCCACTTTCTTCCAGACACTTTTCGAGGACTCGTCTACCCCAAAGGTTATTGGTTCTTTGGGAAATGTGACCAGCCCACTGCCACTTTAGCTTGCTTATCCTTAGAGCTGTGTCAGTTACCTTGGTTCTCCGTCGGATATCTTCATTACGAATCTTGTCCAGAGAATCTCCAAGCATGGCTTTCTCCATAGCTTGCTGATCGACCTTAAATTTGTGGACTAGTTTGACCGTGGACACGTTTCGGCTCCGTAGGTTATGACTGGTAGGACGCACTGATTAAAGACTTTTGTCTTCTGACACTGTGGTATGCATGACGAGAAGACTTGACGGAGCTTGCCGCATGCTGCCCAACCTGGCTGAGTTTTTCTGTTGGATTCCTTCTCAAAGTGTTTTTTTGGGAAATTATTGCTTTTACTTTGGTAAACATACCTTGGTAAACATATTGTCAATAGATACACCATTGACTGCAATCGGTTCCGGGTCAACAAGATAGGATAAACATGATTTTGGTCTTGTCTGTGTTCATTCCAAGACCAATGTGTCAAGAAACGTCTACTGGGTTGGACAGCATACTTTGCCAGTCTTGCAGCGACTCCGCCATTAGGACGATATAATCGGCAAATTGTAAGTGTGAGATATTCTCCCAATTGTTATTGATAATAATAACATATCTTCCAGGGCATTAGTGAACAGTTTTAGGGATATAACATCCCCCTGTCTTACACCCCTGTCAGTTGGATATGCTTAGATTGCTGGTTTTGCACTTGGACACTCATAGTTTCGGTGTCATACAGAAACCTTAGCATTTCGATGTATCTTTGCAGCGGTGTCAAGTGGATTGACTCCAGAACCGCCCAGGTTTCAATGGAGTCACAGGCCTTCTCATAAGCCACAAAAGCAAGACACATATTATATATATAAGGAGCTGGTTATACTCTTCAGACTGTACTGACTGACTGTTCTGTATAACCTGCCTCCCTGAGTGTATGTGGTCTATGGTGCTAAATCCTCCGCGAAACCAGGCCTATTCAGGAGACTGGATCAAGTCTTCTAGCGAGACGATTTGAGATGTCCCTCGAAAACAACTTATAGACGTGGCTCAAGAGTGAAGCAGGTCATTAGTTCTTTAAAAGAGTTTTATACCCTGTTTTAAAGAATAGTACTACCAAAATCCTGCTCCACACCTCTGGAGTTCTCCCACTGTTAAGAACGGTGCTAAATAACCCCAGAAGCTCCCGAAGTACGTGCTTCCACCCTGCTTTTAAAAGCTCCTAAGTTATACCATCCTCACCGTGGGGGCCTTTCGATTCTTAATTTGTATAAGCGCCATCTCAATCTCGTCTAGGCTGAAGTTGGGCAGTTTGTCAGTGTAGTGGCGGGTCAGTATTGCGTTGCAATAATATGTAAATGTATTTAGAAAATTTCTATCCATAAGTTGGAGAGATGTATTGATATTATTTTTTGTTGTTGGCAATGATATTGCCTATCATGTGCTACAACAAAAATCTCAGCAATTTGTGTCTAGAAATTTTGAAAAAAAAAAACTCCGTTTTATAATTTTACTTATTATTGCATCGGGATAGAATATTGAGGACTGTTGCTGCATTCACCGAAATGAGCCATCAAAATATTCTTCGAGAACGACTTGTTTTTTAATATCTTTTTTCTTCCACGATTTAAAATTATCGTACTATAGTGAGAGAAAAAAAAACGATTTGCGCCTTATAAAAAATGACGGGTGATGTTAATTTTGAATTCACTACTTATTTCAACCCGTGAAGTACCTACTCACTGATTTATTATAAGTATAGATATAAACCTCCTTGCAAGTAAAGTTGGTTGGACATGAAGAAATTAAAAAAACTGTAAATAAATCGCACAAGCAAGGTAAGATAAAGTTTCAAGACCACAAGGCAACTTTATTGAAAATTAACTTTTTCATATTTACTGGAAATGCAAAAAGAAAATTTCGTGGACTTAAAGGCTCGCGTGTTACATGGGGCGAGATACTTGCGCTGTGCGCCTCTCTACTGGCATCATTCGCCTACTGTACTCTTTCGCTCACACTTATGAAAAGTAGGTACTACGAGAACCGTTTTAGAACCTATATAAGATACCACTTTATTAAGTAATACCTATATGTTAGTTAAAATACCAACACAGTACCGGTACCGTTCCAAAGTCAGTGGAACCGGTTTAAAAAAATAGCGGTATTTCAAGCCCTGATTCCAAGTTGACTAAAATAATTTATATCCAAGTCCATAAGTCTCAGGAATAGTGGAATGTAATAGTAGTAGATATAGTAAAAACTTATTGAGTCAATTACAATGCCAGTAATGTCAGAGAATGCGTGTTTTATATGTGTTTAGGCATAGGTATGTACGAAAGCATGATTCATATGTGTAAAAGAAATACTACAAAACGCTATATATCGTAAACATAATAATTAGGTAGGTAGTATTCGATAGAGTATGCTATCTACAAAAGCTATGAGCGCGCGGCAGGCGTAACTTTTGTCAGGGGGCGCGGGGCCTGCGCGGGGCATTTTCATCGGTAACGCCCAATCGAGCAAGGTCAGCGGCGTATATCCCCACCTTAAAGCCGAATG
Source organism: Alsophila aescularia (assembly GCA_946251855.1). NCBI lineage: Eukaryota > Metazoa > Arthropoda > Insecta > Lepidoptera > Geometridae > Alsophila > Alsophila aescularia. The sequence continues at coordinate 67,259,886 of OX276373.1, forward strand.
CACGAACGCGCCGCAGGAGCCGAAGTTTCTTACGGCCGCCCGCGGCGGCCTCGCGCTCTTCTCCTCGCCGAATCGTCCGAATCAAGAGAATAGACAGAGACAGCCTGCTTTGAACCTGCCGAGTCGTACGGGATTTGGTTGCCTCCCGATTTTTTCTGGCGATTCGCCACTTTCGGATCGGATAGGTTTGTTTTTCTGTCTATTCGCGCATCACGTAAAAACTATTGGACCGATAGCGACGCGGTTTTCACTGCTGGGTTTGACTTAAAAACTGGTGTACACTTGGTGTCTCAATCCGGTGAGTAGACGCCAAGCAATCGATACAAACGATTTGACGTGTGAACGAAGTTTTATAAAACTTTTGTATATTAGTACTTTTGGTTCTGGAATAACTCAAGAATCTTTATACCCCAGTAATATTACCACGCAGGGAACGCCGCGGGCACAGCTAGTTATAATTATAAATATATACATTAATTTATAATAACAAAAGCATTATTACACATACTTTGACATATTACTTGTTGTTTGAAGTTACTCGAGCAAGTAGATTACTAATATTTACTGTTTTTATAGTTAACAACTGACAAGACGACCTACGTAAAAAATATGATGATGGATCGGTGTGAATAATGTCAATGTACTCATTTGTTGAAGTGTCCTTTTCACGTTCACGTGGACCCATGGCAAATAAAACGTTTATCCTTAACAAATGTTGTAAAAATACCATGATATAAAACATCGATTCAAATGGATTAATTAATAACTAAAATAACTAGCTTAAACGCTAAAAAACCACGCCCGCCCAACCAAAAAAGGGCTTTTGGTAATAAATTATACACTGTTGGAATGGGCTTAACCTTCAATTTGATACCCGTATTGTAAATATAGTTTTTTTTTTCGGGTTTGAAAATGGTGCCATACTGCCGCAAAATTGAATGTTTTCTAAAAATTATAGCCTATGTTACTCGGGGGATCTAAATATGTTCCGGCATTACAAAGTTTTGGTGCAATAAAGAAACTCACATAGATACAAACATACATGAATGCTAAAAACATAACACTCCTTTTTTGGGAAGTCGTGTAAAAAACTGATACAATTTATATGGGACCACTTCTAAAGTATACTTGCCTATTATTTCAAAATCAGTCTGCTTTTGACGGAGAAATCGGTGAACATACATAAAAAAGAACATATCACAGAATAAATGGTAGTACAACCCCACATTCAGTCGAACATAGAATCTCCTCCTTTTGACAAGTCGATTAAAAAGAGCGTTTTTTTTTGTAGACGAGCTGTACTTGACTTTTGGACCCGATTATTATAACGATACGAGATAAAGATAATGGATTTAAATATTTTTTTATATGTTTGAAAGTAATTATTAGAGATGCGCCGAACAAGGATTTCTAAACCGAACCGAATAACGAACATTGTTTGCTTCAGCGTTACCGAACCGAATGTTCGGCCGAACTATTCGGTTCTATTTAAGAGCGCTTTGCCGCAGTAAACCCGTTTGTACAGTACAGGTCCGCGAGGCGCCCGACCGGTAAGCATTTTAAAACCGATATATTTTTAAGAGGGCATCATCATTTCTTTACATTTTCGACAAAAATAAGTGTTTTTCGTATGATTACAGTACCAATTAATCATTCGAAACTAAGCCACAAACTTTGTAATCTGGGATCAAAGTACGACCTCCTGCGACATTATCAAAAACAAAACGCTACTGCGATGGAGTTAATAAAAACAATTTTGCATAATTAGGTAATTACAATTTGGTTGGTATTTATTTTCTATTTCATTATGTTATCTGAGATAGAATGAATACATACTCATGTACTATTATTCTAATTGTCACCACAAAAATAGACATCAATGTCAAATAAATAATGTCACGTTTTCTGATATTACTAGTTGGTTTTATTTTCCAAATAAAAATGACTAAGTCGAATTTTTTCGGCTCGTATTTTAATATTAATTAATTGGTTAATATTTGATATGTATGCTAAATATTTTAAAGTCAATATAAGCTGTAGGCAGGCCTTAAAGTTACATGAGATTATTAGTCGGTTAATATTCGGCACATCAACCGAATATTCGGCCGAATACCGAACATATAAAACCATGCCGTACATACCAAATACGAATAATTAACCAATATTCGGCGCATCTCTAGTAATTATGATAGTCTTCTCTGGGGTCTATAATGTACCAACTTTTTTTCTGATTTTTAGAGGCTCTCAATAAACAGCATCTTATATTAAATTAAAACACTATAGATTTACATTAACAACACATTCGACGGGGTACTTAAGGGGTCGGCGGAGGGTGAATTTTCAATACAAACGTAATACCAAAAAAAATGTAATTGGAGCATTCAACTTTGCATATAATATATGAATAACTAGTTTTAAAAATTAGTCATGAATTGGTTCACAAGTGACAAGAGACAACGAGGCAGACAATTTAGACGGTGGGTTGATGACATTAAAGCCATATCACAGAATAAATAATAGTACAAGTACAGAAGGATAACTGAGTAAAGTCATTTAAATAAGTAGCGACTCTCGCTACAACGCTATAAAGTGCAATTAAACTCGCACAGTGCTGCGAGCTTTCAATTATATTTACCTAGAAGGCGCTCGCCCATCGCGTGCAGGCTAGAATGCACCGTATCACAACGCGCGAGAACTTCCATTGCTCTAACCGTTTCAGAATCGCTCTGTCCCTTTTTCGCTCGGTAGGGTTGTATTAAGATATGACTAGGTACTTGTACTACTAATTATTCTGTGATATGTTATGACTTAGATATTGTAACAGAATAAATAAGTAATAATGTATTATGTTATTACATATTATTATAAATGAAAATAGTTCTATTACATACAATGACATTCTTATCAGAATAGACCTACTACCTCATTTTTACTACCTACCTATCCCATTTTCAGAACGCCGAAAATGGGATAGGTAGGCGTTTTTTTTCGCCATTTTACAGATTAGTTGGTCGGACAGTAGTCTGTTAGACAACTCTGATTGACACAACTTGCGCATTGCGCAGTAGTCAGTCGAATGTCGAATAGAATTTTCTTTAGTATTTTGTAAAAAGTGAATCTTTTCTTCCACGAGCCGGGAGAAAACGGGATGTAGTGAAGCGGTTCGAATACGGCGCGGGAGATTACTTGAACAGGATCTCTATCCTATTCGAAACCTCGCAGAGACGAGTTCACGTTTGGTACACTTTCTGTACCGAATTTTCGACGACCGACGAGATTTGGATCGTTGTATCGATAACCTATTTACATAAATAGTTCGACCACTGATGTTCTACCAAAGTACACGTCTTTGGTAGAATCTGAGAGATCTCTAGGCGAAAACAGCTTGGGCGGCTTATAGAAATTCGGACGAGATCCTCAAGTCACGCCAAATTCCACAATGTCTGAAAACTCTCCTGTTCTATCGACGTGTCCTGCCCACCAAGACTTATAGTGCCGAGACGTGGACGTTCACCAATGAGGCTGTGCATAGAAACAGAGTAGCACAGATAGCCATGCTCGGCATCAAACTCCAAAATTAAGTCCGTTATGTCGAAATCGATAACAGAAGTTTGGGACGTCGGACATACTATTATGAGACTTAAATGGAGCTAGAGAAGACACATGGTCAGGCGAAGGGACGATAGGTGGAGTAAGACTGGAATGAGTGGTGGCCGAGACAGGGGAAGCTAAGCGATGGTCGGCCGGGGGAGAGATGGGCCGGCGATATAGATAGATAAATAACGCTTTGTTGCACTAAAACAAAAATAAAAAATAAACTTCAAAAGTAGTACTCAGTACTACTCCTTCTCATCAAACACCAGTTTTTAAGTTAAACCCTAAGCTATCCAACAGTGAAAACCGCATTGCAATCGGTCTAATAGTTATTACGTGATAAGCGAACAAACATACAGATAAACAGAGACACGATTTAAAAAATATGTTATATTCTTATTCAGTAGCAAGTGGAATATCCGGCTTATTTTAAGTACCCTAGACCATTTTTTTAATTATGTTCTTTGTACAGTTTTTTTCGTTCATATTGCTTTAGGTACTACTAGTTTTCCCAACCGCGACTTCGTACGCGCGCAGTACCGTTTATCGCGAAAAAAAACATGCTATATTCTTCAAAGATATTAAAAACCAATGCAAAAGTATATAGCACCGCTCTTGACGTTTTTTTGACAGACTTGTTATTTTGTTTCCATGGCAACGAAACGTTTCTTACAACGAGTAATCAACATTTTCCCAGTCTCCCGTGGAAACTTTCAATTTTCCGGGATAAAAGTATATGTTTTATTCCAGGGTATAAGCTATCTCCAAGTTTCATCAAAATCCGTCCAGCCGTTATCGCGTGAAAGCTCCCCAAACAAACAGACAACGTTTCAGTTTTATATATTGGTATGGATAGACAGATAGTATCTAACAGACAGACTGATTAACATGGAAAAGGTTCCTTATTTGACTTTGACGTAAGTTTTTCTAGGTTAAACAAACTCAGTCGCGACACATATATTTGCGCTTCCTGTTTACATTACAAACAGTTATTTGCAGTCACGTTCTTCGCATTATCTTTTTAATTGTGTCGAGATCGACTCGTTTAATTACTTAGTTTCATCAGTCAGACTGTTGAGTAATGGAGGAGCTTGTGGCAATTTTCTTTGCTTATACCTACAAGATAGGTCTATATACAGAGGAGCTTGTGGCAATTTTCTTTGCTTATAACTACAAGATAGGTCTATATACAGAGGAGCTTGTGGCAATTTTCTTTGCTTATACCTACAAGATAGGTCTATATACAGAGGAGCATGTGACAATTTTCTTTGCTTATACCTACAAGATAGGTCTATATACAGAGGAGCTTGTGGCAATTTTCTTTGCTTATACCTACAAGATAGGTCTATATACAGAGGATCTTGTGGCAATTTTCTTTGCTTATACTTACAAGATAGGTCTATATACAGAGGAGCATGTGAAAATTTTCTTTGCTTATACCTACAAGATATGTATATATACAGAATGTTTGGTGTATTGTGAGCCATACCAAAAATGGCCGAAATGATCTTTTGCTATCTTGTCAGCCCCCATAAAACATTTTTGGCCCCACAGGATTGTTGTTTTTTTTTGTCAAATAACCCAAAAATCAGCACATAAACTTGAATTTAATAAATAATAATTAGTAAGCCTCCATTTTTACTTTAATGTGCGATGTTGTACGGTTCTATAATCTACATGCAATGCAAGTAACATCTAGTTTGTTACTGACTCACAAAGTTTTTGGAAGAAGTAAAGCAAAATCTAAAGCTCATCTTTGAATTGCAATTCAAAAAAAAAACTTAAAGCGATCATGTGTTTCGAATTCTTTTAAAAACATGGTTTTGATCTATCCCCATTTAAATGATATGAAATATGCCGTAAAAATGTGTTACTGACATCACTAATTTTCCAACTTCGTGTATCGGGACGCATTAGGCTGATATTCGACATGACTAGTTTTTGCATAATTATTTTAAGCTAAACAGATAGAATTTGCTATCAGACTCTTGCTTATTGATATCCGTGTGTTGCCTCTTTCGTAGACAGAGAACTTAAGTTACTCAGACTTGAAGTTAAAAATTGTAATCACAAATATTTTATTGCAATAGTGTTAGAGGGAAAAAAAAACAGTTTTTCCTGTTTTGCCCGTAATTGTTACTCACACATTGTTTTAATTCTGCATATTGAATATCAGCCTAATACGTCGCGTCCCGAACACAAAAGTTGACAAATTAGTGAACTTAGTAAAACGTTTTAATAGCATCATATTGTATACCATTAGAAATAGGATGGTCCAGAGATGTTTTTAAAATAATTTGAAGAACATGATCACATAGTTTTTTACAGTTGGGCTTTAGTTTTTCGTTTACTTCTTCCATAACCTTTAAGAGACAATAAAAACATTATATGTTACTTGCAAATAATTTTAGAACCGTACAATTTAACACATTAAAATAAATAATATAATAAACAAATAACTAATTGGATGCTAAACATTTTTTTTTTAATTTCACGTATACATGCTGAAATAGGGACAATCAATTAAAAAACAAATATTAGGTAAAAAACTCGTGAGGCCAAGAATGGTTTAAGAGGGTTGAGCAAGAGAATCCCATCGGCCATTGATTTGGCAAACAATACACCAAACACCCTGTATTTTATACTGTAGAATTGTAGATCATCATCATTCATCACCAGCTTACTTTAGTCTACTGCTCGACGTACTCTTCTGCTAATGTGCGTCACTGAGTCTGGTCTTCGACTCGTCATTCAATTGCCACCAGCTACTTTAAGCAGGTCGTCGCTCCATCTAGCCGGTGGGCGTCCTACACTACGTTTGTCTTTAGGTGGTCTCCACTCAAGAACTCGCCTACGCCCTCGGTTATCGGTGCTTCGACTTATAACCGGCCCCGTTTTTGTTATACCGTAGATATTTAAGCAAGAACAATGAATAGGTAGGCGCCTTTGGAAATTGATTCCATTTCATAGTTTCTTTCTTGTGGGTTGTTCAAAAAAAAGTAAAAAAAAAGTATGTATAATAGAGAATATGTATGATATCCGGTAACTATCCGGTATCCGGCCTAAATTTACTATCCAGCCGGATACCGGATAGTAAGCGAGTATTCGGCAGGAAACCAGATTTTAGAAAAAAGTACGAAATAGTACTTGTCTTTGTACTTTGTACTTTGTCTTGTGTTGTCTTTGTTGAACTTTTTTACAAGTTTACTACTTTATTTAATCCAAATAACTAAATGAAAACACCATTGTTTTTTCAATAAAATGTAGTAATATACTGCACTAGCGGCAAATTGAGGTAAATCTAAAAGAATTATAAAATAACTTTTATCTATACTATAACAAGCACAAATTATTTTTTTATATAACCCCCGACCCCCTCACACCCAATATAACTAAGAAGCATTTCGATCACGTCAGATTTCAAACTTAAAAACAGCATCAAAATCGGTCCATCTGTTTGGGAGCTACGGTTTTGCTAAAAATCAATATCGGAATGACAGGTTATTTGAATTTAGAATTAATAATGACAAACTATCAAATGGAATGAAATGGATTATGAAATAATTAAGACATCAAATGAGTATTATTACGAAAGAGGTTTGACCTCGTTACATAGCTAAGAACCATCTTGTTTACTTCAGCTTTGAAACATAAAAATACCGCAGTTAAATGGCCCATTCGTTTGAAAGATACTATTCTCAACCCCCCCCCCCCTTTTTCAACTTAAAACTGTAACAGGACTAACTCTAAAACTACAATAGCAAGTTTACAATAACGTCAAGTGATCGTGTTTGCAATAAATTCAACAAGTCCATGAAACACTTGCTAACTTCGCTCATGAACGAAAAGACCCGAGCCCAATAGATCGTTCGGGCGCCATCTACGCGCAATTCGCAATGTTCGGCCGGATATCCGGTATCCAGCTAAACAGCTATCCGTTTCACCCTAATCCATACCAATATATAAAAGTGAAACGTTGTCTTTTGCTTTGTGTCTTTGGGGAGCTTTCCGGATAGCTGGGAAAATGTTCTTTACTCGCTGTAAGAAACGGTTGTCATGGAAACGAAATAACAAGTATGTCAAAAAACATCAAGAGCATTGGTGCTAAACATTGACAGTTGCATGTGTGTATGTATGTATCTCTGTATGTGGTGATGTGGATGTTCCACCATAGCGTCGCCCCTATTGGTTCGATTTTGACAAGCGAGGTGTCAATAGATTCGTCTTCAGGTATAGTGTGTCATATGCTATATATTTTTACCCGACTACGGCAAAACAAAGTTAGGGTTATGTGTTTTACTTAAAACTTGGTCTGAATTTGCCAAGCGTGGTGTCAATCGATTTGACTTCATTTATAGAGTGTCATAGGCAATTTTTAGACGACTACGGCAAAGCAAAAGAAGGGTTATATGTTCAAACTAAAAACTTGGCCCGATTTTGACAAGCGACGTATTTATCAATCGATTCGTCTTCATCGCAAGAGTGTCATGAGCTAATTTTTACCCAACCGTATTCGGGTTTTAGTTTTTGAACTTGGTTTGAGTCTTGTTGATTATTGTAGTACAATATACCGAATTTAACAAAAGTTATTCAGCTGTCAAATAGATTTTTATCGATTGCACTACTCATCGACTTGAAATACAAGATACACTAGATTAGATATTAAGTCAAAACCTAAGCTATCCAACAGTTTTACGTGATGCGCGGACATACAGGCAAACATTACAGATACTATCCAACAATTTTACGTGATGCGCGGACATACAGGCAAACATTGCAGATACTATCCAACAGTTTTACGTGATGCGCGGACATACAGGCAAACATTACAGATACTATCCAACAGTTTTACGTGATGCGCGGACATACAGGCAAACATTGCAGATACTATCCAACAGTTTTACGTGATGCGCGGACATACAGGCAAACATTACAGATACTATCCAACAGTTTTACGTGATGCGCGGACATACAGGCAAACATTACAGATACTATTTAAAAAAAACTTATTCTTTAGCTTAATTTTTGTCACAAAGACCATTTAAAATGAAAACTTCCTTCTACGACTTTTTGTAAGTTACTTCTTTATTATAAGTATATAAAGAAAGCGAAAGTAATACTGTTCTGTTTGTTACTTCTTCACAACTAAGCGGCTGAACCGATCTTGATGAAATTTGGTATGAATACAGTTCGAATCCTGGAAAGGATATAGGATACTTTATACCGCGATAAATTGTTCTAAAAGCTACTTGAAAATAAAATGTCATCATAATTAGTGGCTACGGGGTCTTGTCCCCCCCATGCCCCCCTTGAGGGAGACAAGGAGACCACGTAGCCTAATTATGTATCTATATGAAGTAATCAACAAGTCAAGTAAGTAATCACTAAGCTACATTTGGATAAATCGTTATCATACGTGACCAATAAAAATAACTTGAGTACGCGTTGTCCAAATCCACACCATGGCATGTGGCCATATCATTCACACCGTAATCCCACAATAAATAGTAGCCGTAATGTTACTTGTACTATTACTGATTATGTGGTATTGTACCGAGTGGCCGATAGCGAGCGAATTGGAAATACTGCTTTTTTACCCTGTGTTGTGTTTTCGCACTATACCTACTTAAGTAAGCACCTAATTGTTTGCGGTTGCCAACATATAGTACAAAAACCGGTTTATGCGCGCGCGCGGTTCACTAAGCCAATAACTATCGGTATTGTCATGTAGTGGCTTTAGTGAGGCTACGCGAGCCAAGCTAGTTTGTTAGAACATTTAGGAACACTGTCACAAACAGGGCATTTTATTGAGCCATCAAAACAATTAAATGGCGTCCAAACATTCCATCGCGGAGACGACCTTATTAAGACAATAACCATAAGAACTGTGACGTCATCGCATCTCAAGTGGTCCTAATTTAGGGCTGGCAATGCTGGCATCTGCGCCTCTCAATCCAAGGGCACCGGTTCGAAACCTCAGCCCACCAACTCACACCAATTACCTAATAGTAAGTTATATGTGCGGATTTCGACGCCATAGCTCAGCGAAGGAAAACATCGTGAGGAAATCGGGCGTGGTTATGGACCATGATCTCTGTACCAAGGCCTGTAGTCCAGCATGGTAACTTAATAGGCTGATAATTGATGCTCCTTGCAGCGTAAGGAAAACCAGCCCGAGAAGTATCTTTGCCAGATATTCAACCTCCAAGAAGTGCTGTGAGAACCAAGCAATAGTATCCGAGAGCAATTACTAGTGAGCTTTAAAATCCAACGATGTACCGGGTTCACTCCTCTCCGCTCCGCTTGGAAATCGATTCAAAAGTTTGTAAGCGACAGCCCTAATCATTACAACTGCCATCAAATGCGACCGATTCGCGTCATTTACCACTCGTCCCACCAGTGGGCGTGGCTGTTAGATAGCGCCACAGAATGTGTAATAGTCACGGTTGAGTCGAGTGAACTGTGAGTCCAGTGACATAATGAGTCATAGCACACAATAAATAAAAGTATTGTCATAGACCGATTGTACCTTATCTGTGGCGTGATGTTACAGGAAAATCCCAGCATAAATATAGGTAATGTTTATTTTAAACTATAACTAGCGACCCCGCGCGGATTTAAGTGATAGGCCAACCTTCCTCGAGGAAATCTATACTTATAATAAAATAACGAACGAAAAAGTCTGTACAAAGAAGATAATAAAAAAAAATGGTCTAGCTAGGGTATTTAAAATAAGCTACTGAACAAGAATATAACATTTGTTGTATAACGTTTGTCTGCTTGTTTGCGCATCACCTAATATTTATTCTGTGGCATCACGTAAAAATTACTGGACCGATTGCGATGCGGTTGCGATGTTGGATAGTTTAGGGTTTGACTTAAAAACTGAGGTACTTTATATCTCAATCCGATGAGTAGAAGCCGAGCAATCGATAAAAATATTTTTGACGGCTGAAGGAATTTTTATGAAATGTTGGTATATTGGTATTTTAGGTCCTGGAATAGCACAAAGAGTACTTTTAGCCTGCAGAAATGACCACGCGTGCGAAGCCGCGGGCATCAGCTATACATGATCCACACTACAGTTTTTTTAAATTATTAAGGACTAGGCATTCGTTTGACCACGATCTCACCTGATGGAAAGCGATGATGTGGTCGAAGGTGTAGCACGCTTGCCTAGTAGATACCTATTCACTCTTGACTTGAACACACCTGGGTTATAATTTGCTAAGAAGCATTTCGATCACATCAGCTTTGAAGCATAGAAAACCGCATTAAAATCGGTTCATTCGCTTGGGAGCTACGATAACATCCCTTTTTTTTCAATAAATATTATGGGTAACTGGACCCGTTTGCACGTGAACCCTGCCCTGCACTCGCTCACGTAACAAATCAACCAGTCTTGGCTTCTATTGACCAGCCCACATAATGGTACATTGTCCCACAAACGTTCCTCAATGTCAGGGTGACCATGTCATATGTAAAGTCTCGACCAACTTCCGATATCAGAAAATGTTATGGAGATTTAGGTATCTTTATTGAGAGAGCGTTTGACCAAAACAAAAAAGAAAGTTCAAACACGTGACCATCGTAAAATCGAGAAAAAGACTGCAGGGGTAGCATGGCCGGCAATATTCGAGAGACATCTCTATCAAGACAGCGTTTGATAAAAGACTGCAGGGGTAGCATGGCCGGCAATATTCGAGAGACATCTCTATCAAGACAGCGTTTGATAAAAGACTGCAGGGGTAGCATGGCCGGCAATATTCGAGAGACATCTCTATCAAGACAGCGTTTGATAAAAGACTGCAGGGGTAGCATGGCCGGCAATATTCGAGAGACATCTCTATCAAGACAGCGTTTGATAAAAGACTGCAGGAGTAGCATGGCCGGCAATATTCGAGAGACATCTCTATCAAGACAGCGTTTAATAAAAGACTGCAGGGGTAGCATGGCCGGCAATATTCGAGAGACATCTCTATCAAGACAGCGTTTGATAAAAGACTGCAGGGGTAGCATGGCCGGCAATATTCGAGAGACATCTCTATCAAGACAGCGTTTGATAAAAGACTGCAGGGGTAGCATGACCGGCAATATTCGAGAGACGTCTCTATCAAGACAGCGTTTGATAAAAGACTGCAGGGGTAGCATGGCCGGCAATATTCGAGAGACATCTCTATCAAGACATCGTTTGATAAAAACGCAAGAAACTTATCTACCTTGACCGTCTCATCGAGAAAAAAAACTGTTGGGTAGCATTTATTGGCTATCTAGTTGAAACGACGACGTGGTCGTAAGTGGTTTAATTAAACACGCGGCGCCTTGTATGTGACTGGCTCTCTAATCTCTAATGACTACTGCCGAAGAACCCTGAAGGAGACGACAGGTTTTCTGCCTGAAGCTGGTAGCCAGCGAGATGGACACTAGAAAGAGGCATTGAATCGACGAACATTCAAATTCGTTCTCACTCTCACACTAATCTTTTATTTTGTCTTTTATCTTGATAGAACTTATAACGCCATTGTACGTTACTCAATCGTATACGTGTTGGGGAAGTAAATTCTAATAAATTTATCTTGGATGCTATGTTTGGAGTTTCTCTAAAGGACATGATTCGAAATGAAGAACAAGGGGGTACGGACCACGGCTTGGGCGGTCACCCAGATTACGGGAATCGGAATCAGAACCCCTGGATCGCTAGTGTTAGTAGTGATAGAGAGGGCCCTGACAAAATACCTAGGAGCCCTTTGACTAACAAACTGACTAGGAGCTCTTTGACTAAACCACTAGAAAGTGGCATATAGATCATCTAATCTTAAAATGATCGCCCCCACTCAACTTGATTGTTTCAATGTGTGAGAGGAAATACTTGTGAGCGTGCGGCGATTATACTGTAAACTTGGACTATTCCGCGTACATAGAGGTCAACTAATCTTGCGATCAGTCCAGATATTGGCAGTGTATGGCGGGGAGAGCGCTTTCAGTCTTTCTGACACGTCCTCTCTGTCATGAGTTCGCGTCATTCATGCACTAGTTGACCAACAGATTCGGCCGGCGTTAGCATTATTAGTTACTAGCTTTCCCGCCCGCGACTTCGCCCGCGCGGACTACAATTTATCGCGAAAAAAGCATCCATATGTTCTTCTAGGATATTAGAAACCAATATAAAAATATAGCACTAACACTCTTGATGTTTTTTGACAGACTTGTTATTATTTCGTTTCCATGGCAACCGTTCCTTACAGCAAGTAATCATCATTTTCCAGTTTTCCTGTGGACATACTTACAATTTTCCGGGATAAAAAAAAACATCAAAATCCGTCCAGCCGTTACCGCGTTAAAACTCCCCAAACAAACAAACAGACAACGTTTCACTTTTATATATTAGTATGGATTTTATGACTGACGAACAATGACGACAACCAATTTGTGTGTATTGCGTCTGTTCACCTACTTTGCATGTGAGCGTATTGAAGGGGCATTCATTGTTAGACTAGACGATCTCTACCATCATAACTTGTCCGGACAAAGCCGGTAGAGCGGTCACCCTACTAACTGTTATACTGTGGACCTCGCCGGATGCCCTCAACTGAAGCAATTGATTCGACGACGCTGATCATTCAGACTGTTTACTGTTTTGTTGATTGCGGTTAGAAGGCCCAGAATAAATAATAGTACGTATGGTAATATTTATTTGTGGGGTTTTGTGAAAGAATGTTTGTGTGAATGTGGGGGTGAGGGTGTGTATTGTGTGTGTGTGTGTGTGTTTGTGTGTGTGTGTGTGTGTGTGTGTGTATGGGGTGAGGGAGAGGAGGGGGGGTTAAGTGCGTGTCATTCATACAGTAATATTTTCCATGAGAGTATTCCAGCCAGATCGACATGCCTTCTTTTTTCCTTTTTTTTATTGGTAAATAAACTTTACTTTATCTTATACAAACATACAAAAATTAAACTTTTCTCTTTATAATTTTAGTGTATCTACATCTGTCGTGGCGATATCGTAGAATTGTTCATTTCATGAAATGGTTTTCACTTCCCCCAAAAAGGGAGCTACTGAATATCTCCGCCTTATTAGATCCGATTTCGATGCACCACGGTGGTATAGCACCACTACGCAGTATTATTAGGTATTCTGTGGCACCACTCTTGTTGTTTTTTGACATACTTGTTATTTCATTTCCATGGCAACCGTTTCTTACAGCGAGTAATCAACATTTGACCAGAAATCCGTCCAGCCATTATCGCGTGGAAGCTCCCCAAACAAACAAATAAACAAACAGACAACGTTTCACTTTTATATATTGGTATGGATGTAGTAACTTTATGTTGTCTCATAAAAATTTGGTGAAGATCTGATGAGGGTCTTCGGAGTGATGAGCAGAATAGCTCCTCAAAATGCAGTAAATTGCTCACTTTTAGGTTATTAATGTTAGTTTTACAATAAGGTCACTAGATGGCGCTACTGTTCACCGCTAGATAGTTTGCAAAAAAATGTGCTCGCGAGGTCTACAGCTCACAGTGCCACTAGTGTAGGTTTTATGATACCAAAGGTATTAAAACAGATAGGTTTTCAATGCTAAAAAATACGAAGACGAAGGCGGGAGCTCGCTATCTATCACGGCCAAGTCGCCCTTCAGCCTAACGCCTCTAGCGGTGGATAATGTAACAATTTTACGATATGATCACTAATGTTTGACCAAGTAGCTGTGCGTTTAGCTAACGCTAACGCCAAACGCTAATCGTTCATTGATCTGGCCAAACTATTTCATTATGTCAACGATAATTACATGTTTTTTTTATGTTGTTGCCGACTATTTCATGAAATGGACAATTTTACGATATCGCCACGACATAGATACCAAATTTTATCAAAATCCGTTCAGACATTTCTTCTCTCCTCCGTGTTCTACTCGAGGAAGCGGCTGAACCACGGAGGAGAGACTGAGAGAGTCTCTCAGTCTCTCCTCCGTGGTTGAGACTTCATACTCCTCCCTCCGTGATGAAGAAAATAGAAATATCAAACATACACCAACACCACACACACAAAGTCACCCACCCTTCACCTTCACAAACTTTCGCATTACTAATAGCTTAGTAATCACTGGTATTTGCAATAATTAAGCTTTACAAAAAGACAGTACAATACGAGATGTTGGGACAATTCCACCTCCCTAGCAAACACCCGTTGAGTACTGTAGAGCGCGTGAATGAAACGCCACCGCGAGCTATCTCGCTTACTACCGCCATCTATTAATACGAAGAGGAACTAAAAACGTGCCAGTCGCCGCGGCGCGAGACTACCGAGGAAACCAAACCACCGAATAAATAATAGTAAAAACCAAACCAAGTTTTTACACGAATGAGGGTTATGTTTTTAGCGGTAACAAGCGACTATAAATTATGATATCAGCGACTACAGAGGATCAAAATGATTGTTTCTTTTTGTACAATTAAACTATAAATAATATTCTATGCAATAAAGCCTACATAAGTAACAAGAAGTTTGTACAATGAAGGCAATTAATTTAAAAAAAATAGCGCTGAAAATAATATAATATAAATAACCTTAATTAAACTACTGAACGTATTTTTTTACTGTCTTTTTGTATGTTCGCGCAATACCTACGTAAAAATACTGGACCTATTGAACTGCAATTTTCACAGTTGGATAGCTTAGGATGTGACTTAAAATCAGCATGCGTATTCCGTAACTTTTAACCGAGGCCAGCACTACTTCGGGGGTAATCTGTGACCTCATACGACAAACAAACAAACGTACAATTTCATTCCAAATTAAGTCATTTATTGGGATTACCTTTGTTTGTACTATTATTTATTCTGTGCTTTTGTTTGTATTGGGATTACGCAACTTGTCTTGCCCCACTTTCATGCCTTTATGAAAATATTTATTGAAAATGTAATTGCACCTTCTGTAATCGGGCTACTGTTTCCGTAGTACGAAACTTTTTCAGCTATCTGTTGCAATGATTCTCATTATATATTTTCTTAATCGGTAAGTGACAATTAAATTGTTAACTGTCGATTAAACAAGACAAGTTGCGAAATCCTAATACAAACAATAGTAATCCCAATAAACGATTTAATTTGGACTGAAATTGTAGGTTATACGCTTGCTGATGTACTTTTAGGCCGTTCGTTTTGAAGCAAATGACGAAAATAACAGTTGAAACCGCTAAATACGATCACATTTTGCGGTTCGCTTTGGACATTTTTGGGCGAATTTAGCGTTTTGAAATGATTTCGATCACCGTTCGTTTTGTATATTTAGATGACATGACAGTTAAATTTGACAAAGAAAAAGCGTCTTTATTCCGAAGCACAATGAGTCGTATTTCATTCGGTTTGGGAAGGAACGTTAGAGGCATAAAATTCAAAATTGTTGAAAATGTTCAGAGCGATCGGCTTGTTCACAAAGTACATTTCGAAACTGCCCAATACAGCATCTCATCATCTCGAACGCAGGGTTTGCATATCAATGCAACAGGTATTTTGTTTGCTGTGTGAGGAAGTGCTAGCCTCTGGGGCCCTGCCACCTATAGCCAATATGACTTGTCGCATACAGAATTTCAAAGCAATATCGACTCTAACGCACCGCATTTAGTGCATTAGGTGTCAGAGATTATCAGGCCGCCGCGCCGGAGTCTATTTTACGGCTGAACGAATTTTGATCTAATCTGGTATGTATTGGTATTTTAGGCCCTAATAATAAAAAAGGTACTAAAAATAAGCTACAGGTTTTCTTTTATATCCTGTCTTTCTGTCACGCATCACGTAAAAACTACTGGACCGATTGCGATGCATTTTTCACTGTTGGATAGCTTAGAGTGACTTAAAAACTAGTGTATAGACATGGTGTATGGTCGCATATACGTAGAGTTCTGTAGCTCTATGCGAGTTCGACACGCACTTGGCAGGTTTTTATTTAGTACCTGATCGATTGAAGCTGGTGTTTGGTAGACTAATCTTTTATCTTATTGTGTACTTTCTGTTTGTTTGTTTGTCGTATGAGGTAGTGCTGGCCTCTGGTGTCAGAGTTTATCAAGCCGCCCGAGGGCCTCTGAAATGGCTTAACGACTGCTATTAATCAATAACAGCCGAGATCGACAGCTTAACGTGCCCTCCGAATCACGGAGCGATGTACTTTCTGATATCCACATTGATTTCATCAAATTTGGTTCAGTTTTTTTATTAGTATTTCATGTTTTGTTTAAAACATTTTTTTAATCTTATCATGCAGGTACTTTGTGATATCCACTTTCACAATATTTAATTGCCACATCTGGCTCATTGCCAGAGCAAATGGGGGTAAACCGGGATTTTCCAGAACAAACAAATCAAAAACATTTCCGACCAAAATGAGTCCACGGTTTCGTTGCCATTTCACAATAATAGCTGTAGAAGAATGTAATAAAAAATGTGGGCCTAAAGATTGGTATACCACCATAGCAAAGAATGTAAATAATAGTAAAAGTAACCATATACCTTTTATGATAAGTCCTCAAACGACTCTACCGTACATCATTTAAATGCACTTTTCAATCATGATTTCATAGTTATTTTTTGTTCGAACGCAATGTTGAGAATTCGTTCTGTTCTAGATGCATACGTTAACAATGATGTACAGATTAGCTAGTGCCCGTGACAAGTGACCTAGTGATTTTCCTTGTGAGAATACCTAGTTGTGACTAAGTGTTATGGTCACTATGCAGGCCACTTTATTGACCGAGCGAGCGCGAAGCGTTTCTGTTTCAGCTTGGAAAAAATGCTTTCTTATGTCTGGATGTCCGGATCACTGTTCTCCTCTACAGGTCGCATTTCTTAACCGATCAAAACGAAACTATATATACAGGTTAAACGAATCTTTTGATTTTTATAGACGTCGGGGATTTTTATCGTGGGGGGGGGGGGGTACTTCGTCTAAAAAGGGGCACAAAGGGGGCTACTAAATATCTCCTTATTAGATCGGATCATCGGCGTGATGAGCAGAATAGCTCCTCAAAATGCAGTAAACTGCCCACTTTTAGGTTTCTACCAGTGTAATCAGCTCTTTACCTACTAAGTAGGGATTGATGGAGCCTTACAATAAGGTAACTAGATGGCGCTACTGTGCACAGCTAGATTGTTTGCAAAAAAGTTTGTACTCGCGAGGTCTACAGCTCACAGAGCCACTAGTTATATTTTACTTTTCTTCAACCAGTAACATGTACATTATTAGCCATAGATCACATTAAAAGCGGGGTGGTTAGGTACAATACCCTCGGTCGCCGCGCCGCACAAATTAGGTACAACACACATAATTGGTCATAATCACAATCGGAGTTTTGTTTGTATAGCATAATAAATTATTATTACATTAGACAAATATATATTCATGTAATATTGTATACTAGCTGTACCCGCAGCTTCGCACTCATGGTCATTTCTATAGGTTTAAAGTACTGAATGTGCTCTTTCAGGATCTAAAATACTAATATACCAACATTTGCTCAAATTTCCTTCCTTCAGCAGTCAAAAACATTTTATTGTTTGCTCGGCTTCTACTCATCTGATTGACATAACAAGTACCCCAGTTTTTTAGTCAAACTCTAAGCTATCCAATATTGTTAACCGCAACGCAATCGGTCCAGTAGTTTTTACGTGATGCGCGAACAAACATACAGACAAACAGAAAGACTCGATTATTAAAAATAACATTGTGTGGATGTATGAGTAATTGACCATGCGTAAGTAAATGACCAATTTAAAATTTGAGCGCAAATACTAAGCTACCTGTCTAACCTGTGCTCTCATTGGTCAAAAATTATTGTTTTGACACTATTTGGTGTATTCTATTCAAGCGCGGCTGCTATTGCATATAAACGTCATTTTGAACTTTTTCGTGACAGGTGCAAAAATATCCGCCATTTTTCTGTCCTACAGTAAGGAGCACACACAATGTTTTTAAATTCAATTACTTAAATCTATGTCGACTCTTAGTTTTATGCTTATAATGTTTATTCCAAATATTCATATTTGTGTGTAGATTGTATTAATGATATAATTTTAAAGAATTCTTTATAATTTCATGTTTTTTTTGGTGGTTAACTATTGATACATAAAACTGACCATTTTCTAGAAGTGAACCAATACGGTCAACTACTGAAAATGAATGATATTTGCACTTTTATATAAAAACTTATTTTATTACATAAGTGATTCTAGTATGCCTATTTTTTATTTTCTCATTTCAAGTTTTATCAGTAATTGACAAATCAAATAAATCAGTAATGGTCAAATACTGGTTGACCATAGAACTTGTTTGCTTTAGTATTTGACCAGATATATTTTTATTCCAGATACTATGAAGAATGCCATTGAAGAAATAATTATATAAATATAGTGAAGCGAGTTAGAAAAATGTGACCATCCTACGGAGAAAATTTACTTTCCCAGTGAATAGCAGTGATGGCCAAGAAAGGTTTTCCAATTAACACAGAAAATTTAGCCCAGTGTTATGGTGCTCTCCACGCCAAACACATTCAAATGGCCTGATAGATGGGTCACCATATGCTATAAGAACGAAGATATTACTTAACCCATAGAGACTACTCATATTATAAGTCAAAGAGGATTCTACAAAAATGAGGATATTTAATTATTATTTAATATGATGAAATATAATTATTACCTATACTTATAATAAAACTGTAACGGGTCCAATACTGTACATTGAAGATACTTTGAAATTTTCTTTTGGAGGGTACTCTATATTCGATACTGAAGCCAAAACTGTATTTATTTTCATTTTTGTCTGTCTGTATCTTGGCTAGGCATCACACCGAAACTACTGAATGAATTTAAATGTAACTTGGTACGATTTGAGCTCATACTACGAGGTAGGACATAGGATACTTTTAATCCCGAAAAATTAAAGGGATCCCGCATGATAGGTTTTAAAAGTTATTTAAAAGAACACGTAACACGCTGAAACTACTGTATGGATTTTGTTGCAACTTGGCACAGTCATCATATATAATGGGTAAAAAATGAGGATAATTTTTATCACGAAAAATTAAAGAGTTCCTGCAGGATAGGCGTTGAAAGTTATTTTAAAGAACACGTATCACGCTGAAACTACTGGACGGATTTTGTTGCATCTTGGCACATTCATAGTTTATAGGACTGTGCCAAGATATAATGGGTAAAAATTAAGAATATTTTTATCCCGAAAAAATAAAGAGTTCCTGCGGGATAATGTCCCAAATTGTGTAAATTGAAGATATTGTTTAATTTTTTTTGGAAGCCGTTCTATATTCAATACTAAGTACAAAACTGTATTTTTTGTTTATCTGTCTGTCTGTCCGTCCGTCTGTCTGTACCTTGCAGCGCATCACGCCGAAAATACTAACTGAATTCAAATGAAATTTTGTATGATTTGAGTTCATACTTTGAGGTAGGACATTGGATACTTTTCATCCCGAAAAATTAAAGACTTCCTGCAGGATAGGGGTGAAAAATTATTTCAAAGAACACGTAGCACGCTAAAACTATTGGACGGATGTTGATGCAACTTGGCACAGACATAGTTTATAAGATGGGTGAAAATTATGGATACTTTTATGTCCCGAAAAAATAAAGGGTTCCTGCGGGATATGAGTTCAAATTCCGTACTTTAAAGATATAGTCTTTTTTTTTTGAGTTTTCTTTATATTTGATAATGAAGTCTAAACTGTATGTTTTTGTCTGTCTGTATCTTGGACGCGCATCGTGCCACTGGAACTAATGGATGAATTAAAATGAAACTTGGTATGATTTGAGTTCATACTACGAGGTAGGACATAAGATACTTTACATCCCGAAAAAAACATGAGTTCTCGCAGGATAGGGGTTGAAACTTATATAAAAGAACACGTACCACGCAGAAACTAATGGACGTATTTTTGATGCAAATTGTCACAGTCATATGTCTATACTTATAATAAAGCAATAGGTACGAAAAAGGCTGTAAAAAGAAGATAAATAAAAAAATGCTCTTGGGTGCTTGAAAAGGGTATTGAACACGAATATAAATTGTATTTTAATCGTGTCGCTCTGTCTGTTTGGCTGTATGTTTGTTTGTTCACGCATCACGTAAAAACTATTGGACCGATTGCAATGCGGTTTTCATTGTTAGATAGCTTAGGCTTTAATTAAAAAACTGGTGTAATTGGTATCTCAATCTGGTGAGTTAGAAGCCGAGCAGTGGATAAAAGTAATTTTGACGGCTAAAGAAATGTTGATCAAAGGTTGTTATATTGGTCCTGGAATAGTACATTTTGGTACTTTGAACCTAAAGGAAAGACCACGCGTGCGAAGCCGCGGGTACAGCTAGTAAATAATAAGATTAATCATTTTAATTATTTAAAATACTTTCTAATGGAAATTATTAATGGACGTTTTTACCCATAGGTCAAATACTAGATCATAAAGTGGTCAAACACTGGAGACATCTGGTCAATCATAAATAATAAGCACATAGGTGTAATTTTCACTTCAGTAATTAATAGAAAATATAGTGTGGAAATAAAACGAAATATTTTTGGTTTATTATATTATATTTATTATAAGGGATTATAATTTTCTATTTTTTATTTAATTTAATTAGATAATAAGACTAGTTTTAATAACAAAATCTGCCTTAATTGGTCAACTACTGGTGCCTAATTCACCCTATTCTTATTCAGTAGCTTATTTTAAGTACCCTAGACCATTTTTTTCTTAATTATATTCATTGTACAGACTTTTTTCGTTTTTATTGCTTTATTATAAGTATAGATAGTCTAGCTGTGCCCGCGGCTTCGTCCGCGTTGTTGTTTTTCTGGGATTTAAGGATCCTGCGTTATTCTAGAACCAAATGTAACAAAATCATCAAACTTGGATCAGACACAGAATAAATAATAGTACAAGGTTCAGACATCAAATGGTTTTTTATCGATTGCTCGAATTCTACTCATCAGATTGTGACACCAAGTACACCAGTTTTTAGGTCAAACCCTAAGCTATCCAACAGTGAAAACTGCATCGCAAACGGTCCTGTAAGTTTTTATGTGATGTGCGAACAAACATACAGACTAACAGACAGACACGATTTAAAAAAATGTTATATTCTTTTTCAGTAGCTTATTTTAAATTGTACCCAAGAGTTTTTTTTAATATCTTCATTGTACAGTTTTTTCTTACTTTTTTCTTTATCAGAAGTATGTATAGATTATTATGTTGTGTTAGGAGTGATAGTAAAATTATTGTTATCTCATTCACACTACAGTCTGCGTATATCTTAAGTTGGTGCACATGAAGCATGACAGTGGAAATGTAGCTGTGTGGGTGTCTTTGCCTGTGTAGTTGTTCTTATGTTTTTAGCAAACATTGTTATACAATTCTGCAACCAGTTGTCACTTAAGAAAATCATAATTTTCAGGTAGGTAAGTGCAGTAGTTTTGAATTTTGAGGTAACAAACAAACAAAAAAATTCTAATATGAATATATCTTTTCATCCCATCTATTCGAAAAACACTGATTGAAACACTGGCAAAGTAGGTATTTTCTGTTCAAGACTTTCAGAGAATTAATATCCGTGGCTCGTCGGCTCTTTCCACCTTAGCACGGTCATATTCAAGTTATAAGCCATCACATTTTTATTTTTATGTGCAAAATGTAAGCAGTCCTTTTTGTTGGGATTTGAATTTCGGTATTAAAGATCCGAAGTCAACCTATGTCTAGCCGAGGCTATCCTGACATGTTGTAATACGCTAAAAAGTTAGTATACATCACGAAATAAATGAAGGGTTGCTAATTTACAGTTGACCAATGAAAGCGCGTGGTGCAAATTGGGTTACGTAGCGCGGTAAGAAAAGGGGGTGACAATCGAAGCTTCCAAACGAATGGACCGATTTAGCTGCGGTTTTTTTATGTTTGAAAGCTTGGGTAAACGAGATGTTTCTTAGCTATAATGGGGGAAGGAGGGAAGAGGGGGGGGGGTGAGAATCGTAGCTTCCTAACGAATGGACCGATTTAACTGTGGTTTTTTATGTTTGAAAGCTGGGGTAAACGAGAGTTTGTTTTTATCATGAAAGTAAATTTATACAAAGTTGTTCTAAAACCAATCTGGACTTACGGAATCCAACTCTGGGGATCGGTGTGCAATTCCAAGATCGCAATTATACAGAGAGCTCGAAATGCCATCCAAACTTATCCAGCGCTCCGTGGTTCCTAAGAAACTGTAAACTTCATGAAGAGCTAACCTTTAACAAAGTTAGTGAGGAGATTAAGCAGTACTCAGTTAACTAAAAGCAAAGACTAGCCTAAACCACCCAAACCCTCTTGCGGCAATCACCCAATCAGATTGAAATGAAACCACATCATGAAACTGGTGTAAAGTGAGAGAAGGATGTGTCGATAGACTCGTTACTCCCACAAGACTTACCCCCCATTCCTATATTATTAAACAAGTAGTTTTTCCAACTTCTCGTTACTTTTTGACGTTTATTGTATGGTGTTTATGTCAAAAGCCTACGGCCAGTAAGCGAAAACCGTTCGTTTTAAGGTATAGAAACTGTCTAACCCCCATTCCTATAAAATTAAACGAGCCGTTTTTCCAACGTCTCGTTACTTTTTGACGGTTTTTGTATGGCGTTTATGGGGCCGTTCGTTTTGTAACAATTGGCGAAAATAACTGTTAAAAACGCTAAATATGATCACAATTGGAGTTCCCTTTGCCCAAATGTGGGCGAAATTAGCGTTCTGAACGTTTTCGATCACCGTTCGTTTTGCAAGTTTCGATGACAGGTTGACATAGGAAAATTGACCTTATTCCGTCAAGAATAGGGTCATTTTTCATTCAGTTTGAAAAGGAACAGTAGTGTCAAAAGTTGCAAATATTACAAAAGTGTTGAAAATATTCAAAGAAAACGGCTTGTTGAAAATGTACATTTCGAAACTGCCCACAACGCCATCTCATCATCTCGAACGCAGGGAATGTCAAAAGCCTACGGACCGTAAGCGAAAACGGTTCGTTTTAAGGTATAGGAACCGGCCATTAGATACCCAACACATCTGCTCAAAGTTTATGAACTGAATGCCCATAAAAAAGGAAACAAAAAGATATGAAAGAGCAGCAGTTAGATTTTGATTCTTTGTCCATATTCTCAGAAAGCCCCAGGTGTTCTGCCCAGCCCCAGGAGGCACTATCCTGAGCCATCAATTATTTTTTTGGTTTCAGTGATGTTTGGTCTTCATGAAACATACATGTTTTGGGAATTATAACAGAATTATTTTTTCTTTCCTTTTTGTTTTTTCTTATTTATTTTTACTATAACTATGGAATATGACCAGTGTATGTACGTGTACAGTGTACGGATTACTTGAAAGGGGTGAAGTTTGTTGAATGAGTTTCAGGTTGAAATATTATGGTCTAACAGTCAAAAATGGGGCTAGGTATAACTTTCAATGTGAGTCAATCAGGTCAAGTAGCAAGTCTTATGAAAGGTGACGTCTCAATTCACCCTGCGTTCGAGATGTTGAGGCGGCGTTGTGGGCAGTTTCGAAATGTACAATTTTAACAAGCCGTTCGCTTTGAACATTTTCAACACAATTGCTCTATTTGTAACTTTTGACACTATCAATTCTTTCCAAACTGAATGAGAAACTACCCTGTGTTTGACGGAATAAAGTTGATTTACCTCAGTCAACATGGCATCTAAACATTTAAAACGAACGGTGATCAAAATCGGGTTCAGAACACTAATTTCGCCCACAAAGCGAACGCCAAATGTGATCATAGTTAGTGTTTTTAACAGTTATTGAGGGTTTATTGTTTGCTCGCGTCCGTAGGATTTAGCCCTCGATGTCCTACACGTGTGTCGTGACCCTCGGGTGGTGCCAAAAGAGCAACCGAATCACCTGGTGGTTAGGCTTCGGTCGCCGGCTTTTTATATTTCCACCCTCTGGTCAAAGCCTTAGTGCCAAACGACATGTCGTGTTCCATCATTATATTCAGGGAAGCCGTCTGGATAAGTATAGGATACACATGTGCTGGAAGAGTGGACCTTGATCGGAATCATGGTGTTTCTGCGTCGGAGGCCTTGCTTCGGAGGGCAACGGGATCCGAAGCACGGTGTTTTCTGCTGGCCGACCAAGCCGAAGTTGTAGGGGGCTCAAGTAGTATTTTAGCCAGCTACGAAACGCTGCCCCACCGCTTGTGAAAAATCCTGAAATGATACATTGGGCCGGCTGGCGACCGGCTGTGAGGAACTGATGATTTTTTTCAGGGGGGTTCGGGCGTCCCCGCAGTCTCCGCGCAAGTTCTCCAAAGTCGTAGTTATGTCTTGACTTCCGTGGGTTATCCATTCCGACATCTCCTATGTTATTACTTGTCCAACCTATTCACACTAATCATGAAAAAAGTCCTACGAAGAAATAAGTTTAAACGGCAGATGCATGTTCTCACACTCAAAGTGGATCTTGCGAATATTCGTGGGATTCACTCCAATCTCCAACCGGTCCGCTATCATCTGTAGACCTCTAAGCCCCACTTGTTCTTCTTGTCGGAGACGCAGATAGAATGTCCAGCTGATACGGAATACTTGGATTACCCAGGCTATGTCTTGGAGCACCTTTTTATCCCAAACGCCGGCGTTTGTGTTTACGCCCGTGATGACATATGCTGTCTGCGTCTCCGAAATTTTGAGCACCCTAACTTGTCGGTGATTTGGGTGCTGTTGGTGACGGGCATAGAGAAAATTATGTATGCCTGTGTGTACCGTTCTCACAGCGGATATCGGGGGACAACTTTATTGGTAGACTATCTCTGTGAGGCGACAGGTGTGGCCCAACAGCGTTACCCTTCTGCTCAATTGGTGTTTTTGGGGGATTTTAACGCCCACCACAAAGAGTGGCTTGTCCCATACCAGAAAACCGACCACGCTGGTAGAGAGACGCGAAAACTTACTCTAGCGTTAGATCTCGCTCAGCTGGTGCATGAGCCGACACGGGTACCTGACCGAGACGGTGACACTGCCAACTGTCTCGACCTGCTGATGTCGACTGAACCAGACCGATATTCCGTGTCAGTATCCCCACCTCTTGGTAGCTCTGATCACTGTCTGGTTAAGTCCGTCTCTGTGTATTCCCCACCTGATCCTAGCCGTATAGGTAATAGACGCGTGTGGAGATACAACTCAGCAGATAGGGATGAGATGCGACAATTCCTTGCAGCGTACCCTTGGCGGCAAACATTTTTCACTTCCCAGGACCCGTCGGCTTACGCGTCTGCTGTTATAGAGGTAATATGTCAGGCAATGGAATATTACATTACATTCAGTGATAAGCCTCTTCTCAGAAAAGCTCAGCCTTGGTTTCGATCCGACTGTGGTCGTGCTGTGGCTCTAAAGCATAAGGCATATTTGGACTGGGCTGATGCTCGAAAACGCAAATCCTCTGATATTCGGGTTAAGAATCAAAAATTCAATGTTGCCGCTAAAACCTGCAAGAAGACTCTTAGGAAGTCTCATTTTGATCACATAGGTCGAATAGGGGCCAAACTTGCCTATCTGCGGGTAGCAAAGCTTTTTTGTCCCTGGCCAAGTCAGTCGAAGTGAACTTCTGCCACCACTGCTGAAACCTGATGGATCACTGGCTTACACTGCTGGAGAGAAAGCGAATTTATTTGCTTCTCTTTTTGGAGAATCTTCGCATCTAGACGCTACCGGCAAGATACCTTCCTGCCTTCCTCAATGCGGGGTTTTTATGCCCGATATACGCATTCGCCAGAAGGAGGTTCTCAGAACGCTTCGAGCCTTAGATGTGAACATGGCCAGTGGTCCTGATGGCATCCCAGCGATTGTGTTGAAAAACTGTGCGCCCGAATTGTCTCACATCTTAACGCGTTTGTACCGCCTCTCTCTTCACTCAGGTAAAGTTCCGAAGAGTTTGAAGCTTGCCAATGTACAACCAGTACCTAAAAAGGGTAGTCGTGCTGATCCGGCCAATTAAAGCCGTATCGCCGCAAAATTTATAGTGCAATAACTACAAAGAAATTAAGTAATTACTCTCAATCAAGCAGAGTTTGGTGGAATAATAAAATTTCAGTTGCCTGTAAAGAAAAAGAAAACTACTAATAGTCTAGTCTGAGCTGTCGGTCGAGGAGCTGACTTGAGACGGGACGCACGCGCCACACGCACACGTTGCGACGACGATGCAAGGAGCTGACTTGAGACGGGACGCACGCGCCACACGCACACGTTGCGACGACGATGCAAGGAGCTGACTTGAGACGGGACGCACGCGCCACACGCACACGTTGCGACGGGACGCACGCGCCACACGCACACGTTGCGACGACGATACAAGGAGCTGACTTGAGACGGGACGCACGCGCCACACGCACACGTTGCGACGACGATGCAAGGAGCTGACTTGAGACGGGACGCACGCGCCACACGCACACGTTGCGACGACGATGCAAGGAGCTGACTTGAGACGGGACGCACGCGCCACACGCACACGTTGCGACGACGATGCAAGGCGGTTGCTTTTTTAAAAAGCTTTTATTTAACTTGCAATGTTTGTGGGTATGTATGTTTGTTTAAGTCAAATCTTGCAAGCTGAATTAGAACCACTTCCTCTTATCCTACGCAGTTGAAGTCGGTCGCAGAATTTTTGCATGTTGGTTCAGTTCCGATGACAATGCAGCAGTCATATCATGGTAAAACTTCAAACTGGTTAGCATAATAAAATGCGTACAGAAAATTTTGTGACTGTGCTGTTGACCTTTGAAGAGTTATCTGGAGCTGATCAGGTTGTGCTTACCATAAAAATGCATTGTCATCGGAATTGAACCAACATGCAAAAATTCCGCAACCGACTTCAACTGCGTAGGATAAGAGGAAGTGGTTCTAATTCAGCTTGCAAGATTTTACCTAAACAAACATACATACATATGTACAATGCAAGTTAAATAAAAGCTTTTAAAAAAAACAACCACATTGCAGTGTCGTCGTCGCGACATGTATGTTGGCGCACGCGTCCCGTCTCAAATCAGCTACTCGACAGCTTGGACTTGGTTGCGGGGTGGGAAAGCCCCGATTGATTGAAGGGGAGGGGACACAGTGTCCGTAATATATATAGTATTATTAGGTGTTTTTTGGCTAGAGACTTTGACAGTTATAAAAATGTGTTTTTCTTTCGAATGTAGCTTCGGTAATCTTGTTCATACTGACAAACTCTTGCAGTTACATCCTTTAAGAATAAGCTAATTTTTAATAATTAATTTCTCGGAAAACATAGCTTAGATTGGAAACAGAAAAAAACTTATTTTACAATATTCATTCCGAGAAAATATTAAAATAATAATGACAATTAAAAATTAAATTAGTAAAGTAAAAAAAAAAAGTTGTCAGTTGAAATGCTGATTTTTTTGAGGGAACGATCTATTCGAGTAGTCCTAGAGGGCAGCTCGTCTGATCAAATGGCCATCAATGCCGGTGTACCTCAGGGATCGGTTCTCTCGGCTACACTGTTTTTACTGGACATTGATGACCTGAAGCCCGGTACGTTCGGGTATGCAGATGACAGTACTGTGGTTGAGAGATACAGTTCCAATGCTCAAGCCAGCTCTGTCCAGCTTCAGAGAGGCTATGGTGGACCGTTTGAATTGAGCCTTAGAAGCCGTGTCCGATTGGGGCGATGCTAACTTGGTTAAGTTTAATGCTATTAAAACGCAGGCGTGTTTGTTTTCTGCTAAAAAGAGTCCTCTAAACCGATGTCCGTCTTTCCGTAGTGTAACAATACCATTAGGCGACCATCTGGAGCTTTTGGGTGTCGAACTCAAATCGAACCTGAAGTGTATTACATTGAATCCACCAAGGTAGCTGCAAAGAAACTTGATATTTTGTCTTTAGGCGCTACTTCACGTCAGGACAGCTTTTAAATTTTATCAATTTCAGGTCTTGTATGGTGCACTGCTGCCACCTCTGGGACGGCTCTGCCAAGATCAGCTCGAAGCTTTGGATTCAATTGAGAGACGTGCTATGAGGCTCATTGGAGATGACACCCTGGTAAAGAGTAAGCTTCAAAGTCTGGCGCAACGACATGAGGTTGCAAGCCTGTTGGTATTCTACAGATAGCACTATGGATAGTGCACAAGAACTGCACAATCTGATTCCCCCATCACCTTTCCATTACCGTACGACTAGACAATCTGCAAAGCGCTAACCTTTTATGGTTGAAATACCTCGGACAAGAAAAAAGCGTTACGCTTCTTCATTTATTATAAGAACTTCTAAGGAGTGGAATGCCCTGCCCTATTCAGTGTTTCCGGTAAAATATAACCCTGGTGTGTTCAAGTCAAGAGTGAATAGGTATCTACTAGGCAAATGTGCTACACCTTCGACCACATCATCGCTTTTCATCAGGTGAGATTGTGGTCAAAAGTTTGCCTAGAAAGTAATAAAAATAAAAAATATTTTCTCCATTTGCTACAAAACGAATGGCCCCTCAGAGCAAACAATCGAATCTGACTACCATTACCAACACTTCAATATTTTGAGATTGACGATTTGACTATAGATTCAGTAATTTCAAGAGTATCTATAGAGTAACTCTGTCCATAGCTCAGAAGAGTGTTTGTTGCTTTAACACATCAACTTTTAATTAATATTCTATTTAGGTATGTGTTACAATGATGCAGCTAATACAGCTTTCTGATTTATAGTTAGTTGAGTCTACGTCCTTGAACCATTCTTTGTAATGCAATGATAACAATGGGATGCTTTGCAATCAACAAGTAAACAGTACTTTAGTTAGCAGACACTTGTATTTACTGCCCATTTCAAGGCCTAAAAATCAGAGAGCATGTGTAAAGAGCATGTCCAGAACCAAGTTTTATTCGGGTGTGGGGGCGGTCATTTATGAGAGTAAGTATTTTCTAAACTCTTTGTTCGGACGAACATTTTGCCTTCAAATTTCGTGATAATGCATAATTACATTTACAAATATTGTAAACAAGTAACTTGTCAGAAAAATGTACATAACGGAGAAACGATACGCATAACACAAAATAAAGCATGGAAAATCCAAAATAATCTCTTTCTACTCACGAAAGATCAGCTGTACACTCACACAATAACAATGTAGAAAACTACTAACTAAATCGACAAAACAAACACAAATACACACTCGCGAACTCACTGGTTCATGTCACACGATTACTTGTCACTTCTAGCGATTTAACGCTAGGATAAATGGAATATTTGAAAAAAAAACGAAGAAAGACAACCTTTGTCTTCCATATTTTCACAATGAATGATTTGATTGATTTTGAAATTTTGATGTGAAGTTTGTATGAGTCCATAGATTACACGGCCAGTATTACGCGACCAAATAATGTACAGCCAATAATACGCGACCAATATTACGTGGATTGGCGTCGTAATATCAGGGTGTACATTATTTGGTTGCGTAATATTGGCCGTGTAATATCACCCCGTACTGATTTTGTACAGGCGATAATACGCAGCCAGGATTACGAAACCAAAATATGTACATGTAATAACAGGGTGTGCATTATTGGCTGTGTAATACGGGCCGGACACTTTTTGCACGGGCGATAATGTACAGCCAATATTACGTGTACATCACAGACTAAAATAAAATGTAACAGTCAAAGCCTCGTTTGCACGTTCCAGTACCCTAAAACCACAGATGTCTTATGAATTTCCCCGTTCATTGTTCAGTATTACAGATTCTATAGTCTCTAGAAAAGTCAAAACAAAAACAATAAAAGGACTGTTTTTAGTTTCAAACCATTATGTTTGTACATATTTATTATAAATAAAGCTTTAGCACTAAAAGGACTGTTTTTAGTTTGAAACCATTATGTACATGGTTATTAGAATAATAGTTTTAGGTCTTAGTAAAACGGGTTCTTTATTCAGATACTTTTAGATGTACATAAAAACAGGTAAATAATATGCCGTTTATCTTCAAACTATCCAAATAAATTGTGGTATTAAAGACAGAAATTACCTAACTTATTCATCTGAACTACAGTCATTCTAAGTATCATTGGACCACATGATATTTTCCTCTAGTTAGTCAATAATTTGATTGAGATTATTAAAGAGTAATTGGGATTTATATAATCTTTTAATTTTAAAATGGTATTACATACAGTTTTAAACAGATTTTTCTTTTATATTGTATTACATGTGTCACTTATAGGTGCTTAAATAGTTCCTAAGTTTTCAAGGATTTTATGTGCAGTACTGTTTTTTTTCAGAACCTTCTACCTATTGGCAAAATGCTGACTTGCAAAGTATGTCAGCATAAGAATTGGTGGAACAAAAAAACAGATTGCAGAAATGCAAAGTTATATTTCCTTCCCTTAACTCCTCGCGGGCCATTTGGGCTTTTAAGCCCAACCATCGCAAGCTCGCGCCGTACGGCAGCGAAGCGGTGGCTGTCAAAAAGTTAACAGGAAAATCACTAACAATCTGCTATGGATGACTAGGCAAGACCTTCGTCTTATCATGGGTCACTGCAACCTAAACTATCACCTGCTTAAAACTGGAACTACAGACCGTAGTACTGTGGATGTATTATGCAGGAAGACGAGACTGTGGAGCATGCACTTTTGCTTTGTGCAGCCACGGAAGAGATAAGACTAAAAACTGGAGGATTATGGACTACTACAATTGGGAAAAGGGGATTCACAGGCTCATCTATTTTTTAATGACCTTCTATAGCCCGGTACCTTTGGTTATGAAGATGACAGTACTGTAGTTGAGAGATACACTTTCAGTGCTCAAGCCAGCTGCGACGCTGTCCAGCTTCAGAGAGTGGCTATGGTGGACTGTTTGAATTTAGCCTTAGAAGCTGTGTCGTATGGAGCGATGCTAACCTGGTTAAGTTTAATGCTACTAAAATGCAGGTGTTTGTTTTTTGCTAAAAAGAGTCCTCTAAACTGATACCTGTCTTTCCAAAGTGTAACAATACCAATAGGCGACGATCTAGAGCTTTTGGGTGTCGAACTCACATCAAACCTGAATTTTGGGCCTTATATTGAATCCAAAGCCAAGGTAGCTGCAAAGAAACTTGGTATTCTGTCTAAGGTTAGGCGGTACTTCACACCGGGACAGCTTTCGAATCTTTATCAAGCACAAGTCCTATCTTGTAAGGAGTTCTGCCAAGTATCAGCTTGAGTCTTTGGATTCAAATGAGAGACGTGCTAACAGGCTCATTGGGGATGACACTAGTAAAGAGTAAGCTTCAAAGTCTGGCGCATCAATGTGAGGTTGCAAGCCTGTCGGTATTCTACAGATTGCACTATGGAGTGTGCACAAGAACTGCACAATCTGATTCCCCCATTACCTTTCCATCGCCATACGACTAGACAATTGGCAAAGTGCCACCCTTTTATGGTTGAAATACTGCAAAGGAGTGGAATGCCCTGCCCTCATCAGTATTTCCAGTAAAATATAATCCTGGTGTGTTCAAGTCAAAAGTGAATAGGTATCTACTAGGCAAGTGTGCTACAACTTTGACCACATCATCGCTTTCCATCAGGTGAGATTGTGGTCAAACGAATGCATAGACCGAAACAAAAAAAAAGCGAACCCTATATTTGAACACCATCTACAGCGACATCACTGGAACTGCTGTGCAGCGACCTAAGCCATGTTCCGGTACATAAAGGAGCTTGGGTGGCTTGGGTAGATGCTGGCAAGGGGAAATGCACAGTACACCCCAAGCGGGATGTCAGTGGCCTTGCCACCCCCATAGATATATTGTAAATAAATACACATTTTCCTTGTATTAAGTTTTTATTATTTACAAAATATTATACATGTGTTTATAAATTATTAAAAGTGAACATGTAACTTTTCATACGAGTAGGTTTCAGCCTATATTTCTAGATTACCAACTCTCTTCCTTTTTCCGGGCTTGGGACCGGCTCAATTAACTAGCAGGCAGGTGATAATTTCTCAAGTCAACTTGCAATATTAGGTTCCCAATTTTCATAAACACAAAATGGCACAAAACCAAAATTGTTAAAAATATAAGTACATAATTCTTTGAATAAACATTACATAGTTTAAATCTTATATTTTCAAATAGCTTCCTATTTGCTGCAAGAGATTGGGGTTCTGCGAGTCTTTGTGAGGCTCATCATGCAAATTTTTCTTTATCAAATGTTTCACCAATTTATGCAAAATTTTTCACTGCTGAAGCTGAAAAATATAAAAAATGTTAGTTAAGCATGATTAATTAAAATCATCCTCATCATTATCAGTCCACTGCAGGACATAGACCTTTCCAACCATCTTAGATATGGTTGCTCCACCTAGCTGGAGAGGGCATCATACTTATGCATTATGTTAGCCGTTTAATTAAGATAAACATGTTCACATGAGATAAACATTATGTCCAGTCATAAATTGAAGTTCATACTTTTTTGCTTTTGAGTTTGATATTTTCATCTACTGAAGTCTTTGGACTCCCTTTATGCCAGTAAGCATAATTCAATATCTTTGGTCTCCCTACTACTTCAGTTAGCAGGCTCAATTCCTGAAACAAACATTCACTTTAATGAGTGTAAAGATTAAAATGTATGGCACCTCTAAAGACATGATATAGATAGTGCCTCAGGCGCGCGGCCAGCCGCCATACATTTTATCTTCCATCGACCTGGCCGCGCGCCCGGCTCTCTCTATATCAAGACCCTTACTATGGAATTTGTTCAGAGATATTATATAATATAAATCTTCCATACAATTTCATTTACCTCTGTTTTTATACCTGGTGCATCATGGTTATGGAAACTTCCTACACATGAAATTTGATGAATAGGTTTTTTTAGCATAAGACTTGTGTAATTTCTTAGCAACCATCTGTAGAAACTGGGCAAGATGGTTCATTTTTAATGTTAGTTAAACACACTTTAACAAGGGACCTTTTAATATATGATTATATTATTTTTATGGTTTTTAGACATCTTGTTCTTTGGAGTAAGTACTTACACTTGCTTGTATTTGAAAAAACATGTATAGCACTAGCATCCATGCATCTGTAGTTGCTGCGAGCTGCACAATTGATTGGATTATGTTCATTTACTTCATATCCTGAAAAAAATACATGCAGTTTTTGTTGTAAAATATGTCTACACTTCATATTATTATTATTGTCTCGCTACCATTGCACAGAATAAATAATAGTACAAGTACAGAAGGATAACTGAGTGGAGTCATATAAATACATAGCAACTCTCGCTACAACACAATAAAGCGCAATTTAACTCTCACAGCGGAATTAATTCGCTTTTCCGATGTAAAATTTAACTGTATCATCAAAACACGCAAAACAAACGGTAATCGAAAACGTTTCAGAATTCTTTTTTCACCCACAAATGTCCAAGGCGAACGCCAAAATATGTGATCATATATAGCGTTTTTAATAGTTATTTTCGCCATTTGCTTCAAAGCGAACGGCCTCAAAGACAACTTTGTTTGACAGCCGCAGCCCGATTCCATAACTTGGCTTCAATCGAATTCTCAGTATCGCAGCCACTAATGCCTTGCGATAGAGTCGAATTTGCTATGAAAAAAGTGATAAACCGATTGTAGCCAAGTTATGGAATCGGGCTGCAGCACTGCTATTAAGCGATATTGATCCTATGCCTGGGAGGCCTATGTTCAACGTGGACTTCTAAGGGCCGACATGATGATGACGATGATAAAAAAACAAATTTCTTCCCCTTTCATACATAACACATTTGAGATAAATAGAAGGTACATTTCATACACACAAAACACACACAAGAGATAATCTAAGCAACACCTTTTCGATAATTAACTATTAAATAGCATTTAAAATCAAAATGAACGAAATAAAATGTTTTTAAATAATTATCGGTTTCAATCCGTCAAATTCATTAATGCGTTGCGATAGAGTCGGAATTGCCATCAAGAAAGTGACAATCAGATTGAAACCAAGATACGGAATCACACTGTGCGATTCCGTATTCGCGTAATAGCAGTGCCGCACAGCAATTCCATAACTTGGCTACAATCGGATTATCACTTTTTTCATAGCAAATTCGACTCTATCGCAAGGCATTAGTGGCTGCGATACTGAGAATTCGATTGAAGCCAAGTTATGAAATCGGGCTGCAGAAATACGTTACGGGTCTTTTGACCACAGACTAGATGGCGGAACTGAAGATCGAACCTCTTTGTACCTGCATTGAAGTTCCAAGTTTGATTTGTATAAAAAAAATATGTGTGACGTCTGTCGAGAAAAATCATCATAGCAAAATATACGAGTTTAATTTTCTTGGGTTTTATCTATTTAAATCTAGCTCACTGTAACGCACTCTGCAAATACGAATAATACAGTAGCATATACACTTTTAGGTTAAAGAACAATGGCGAACTCCCATACATATTTTTATACTCCCATACATAGTCAAAATACTGCAGCCCTTTAATTTATAAATCAGTGGGCAGATTAGACTTTAAATTAAAAACAAAAAGACATGTTTTTGATAAACAAGTGAATATAAATATTTGCCGAATTCCTTTAAAATAATAATAAAAATATACTAATTTTATCATTATTTTTAAATTTATTAAATTTAAAATTATTTTTTTATAAAAAATAAAAATTTAATTAAATTTTAATTTAATTAAAATTATTAATAATAAAATAAAATTTATTAACAATATAAATTATAAAATTTTTAATTATAAAATTTATTTTTATAAAAATTTAATTTAAAGCTTATCCCCTAAAATATTTAAATTAATTTAATAAAAATTAATTAATTAATTTTTATTAAAAAATAATTTTAATATTATTTTTTTTTTCTAAAAAAACTAGATATATTTAAAAACGAATAACATTTCATTTCAAAATAATTATTGCTATGGTGAAGTCAGTAAAATTCACGGCGTCTTTATACAAAAAATATCGCTAGTAATTCAGCATCATTTGCTGAGATTGTTAATCTAATATTTTTGTTGAGGTTGCATCAATGAAACTCAATGGTACAAAAAGAAAAAGTTGTTCAACTTGATTTACGAATTTTAAGAAAGTTGTCAATGTTCTGTAAAGTTTTCTGTGTGTCTTGCAAAATATATTTAAATATAATGTAGATGTAGTTTCGTTTATTCTTCTTAATGGCCCTCTCGGAAGCTGCGACTCACTCAACTTTAAGTTTATTTTTATTTGAGAGGCCATGAAAAATTGTTATTAGGCTTTAAAATTTTGTAGGATAAGTAACTATTAAAGACTTTTGAAATAAGTTTAAGAGATTTTAATTATTTTATCTGCTTAATTAGTTAGGCAATTAAGTACTTGTGCGTGATAAATATAGTGTTGAAATATATTGTACCTATTCAATTACCTACCTAGTTTATTAGACTAGGCTTTTAAATTATAATTATTTTCAATTACTGCCTAGCGAGATTACAAAACAATATGTTTAGATATGTTGCTGATGTTTCACTGTGCTAGGAAACAGTTGTACAATATTAGGAGTGTATTACCACAGCAAATGTTGTGGTTTAGAAGGATGAGAGTATGATAGAAAATAAGTATGTGGAATACATGTGCCATATTTTGGCACATGTATTCCACATACATGTGCCAAAGTAGCAAAATTTGTGTGTCAAGTACTTTCAGAAATAATCGTGATAAACAGATTTTGCTGCGGTAATAATTGAAACGTTACCCTAGCAGAATTTATTTTTCTAAATTGATTTAGCTTGGTACCAAATACGCGAAAAGGTAGCTTTCCTTGATTAGTTAAAGTGTCCAAATAGCAAAATTTGAGTGTTCTACGGTTTTTGAGTTATTCAAGTTTTTACTGGGCTAACATTTTGTGATTTTGCTAACATTTTTGAATACGCAAGCGAATAAGGTAAAGAAAATCCAAGCAGCTGACCCTAATCGCGATACTGGGTCCTTAAAGAAACAAGATAACACTTACACTAAAACAGAATCGGAAACAAATAGCTTCCTTTTACAAACTCACTTCCTCAGCGAAAACCGATCGTTCACTGATTCATGATAATTAATGATGAGCAAAACAGAATGTCATATTTCTTAAAGTTTTAGTGCTTAATTTATTTAATTTAATAGCAGTTATGTTGTTGCCAACAAAATAACTGTCCTTTGTCAGTTTTCTTTATGGTAAAGCCAGCTTGCAAAATACTGAGTAAACGGAAATACTGTTCACAGTAATAGATTCAAAATTACATAAGTGTTTTATTTACACCTAGTGATGCATTTTGGTATTAGGCATGAGGCTGTACCAATACACACGTAGCCAGACGTAGGCGGCAAGACCGCTGAGTTGCGTCTGGAGGGCCAGCGCCCGGCCGGTGTGACGAAATTCGACTTTCATAGTCATATAATCCTGTTTTCAAAAACGACGACTTTATACTTGAAAATGTTTTGGAAGACTAAATACATACCTACAAATATCAACATTATATCCAAGTTGAAGGAAAACTGTAGAGACAAAATGGCTTCTGTGATTGAATATATGATGAAAGATGCACAATCCGTTGACAGATTCCAAGATTTGATACAAAAACTGTCTGGAAAAGAGACGTTTACACCCCTGAAGGTTTGTTGATATCTCATAATTTATCAAAATGGCAGTCTATTATATTGAGAGAGTCAGCAATTCGAGAAGGTCTTAGTAGATTGTATCCTTCTTACTAACGTTTGCAAATTAAAAAAAAAAAGTGTTATCCGCCTGAACCTGAAAATTCCATCACAGTAACAGATTCTTCAGCCAGAATTGTTTTGCAAGCTCTCCTAGACTTAACAGCAAATAGAATATTAAAATCTGTACCAGAAGACCTAAAAGACAAAGAGCTTATTTTAATATTTAAGTGGGGTTTTGATGGAGCATCCAGCCAGAGCAGATACAAGCAGAAATTTGATTCTGTTCAAGATGACTCTAGTATTTTCATGACGTCATTGGTGCCACTGAAAATGACAACAGTCTGGGAGAACCCGAAACCTTGCTCAGCGTCATTTTGTCGTCTGGTGCAGTTTACATTTATAAAAGAAAGTGAAGCAGTAGTGAAGGACGAAGAAAGAAAAATGAAGGATGAAATATCAGCTCTCCGACCAACTGAGTGCAATAGCAATTCAGTTGATCACAAGCTTCTGATGACAAGGTATGCACGTACCTTTCAGAAGCTAGATCGAACGCTGCTTGCTATATATGTTTAGCGAAACCATCCGAGTTGAATAATTTGAATACAGTGGCAAAAAAGGCAACATCAGGTGACATGATGGAGTTTGGAATTTCTTCATTGCACGCGCGTATTAATATGATGGAATGCCTTTTACACATATCCTACAGATTAGATATCAAGAAATGGGCTGTTAAAGGAAAAGCTGACCAAGAAGCAAAGGACGCCGGGAAGAGAATTATTCACCGCTTTATAACAGAACTTGGCCTGCTTATTGATATGGTGAAGCAGGGTCATGGTACTACCAACGATGGCAGCACAGTGAGAAGATTCTTTGAATTTCCAGAAAAAAACTGCTGCTATCACAGGACTGGATGAAGAACTGATCCTCAGATTTGCTGTCATTTTGCAAACAATATCATCTGGGAAACATTTATACATTGAAAAATTCAAAGACTATGCGTATAAAACTGCTAAAGGATACGTGGCATTATATAACTGGTACTATATGTCTGCAACAGTGCATAAAGTCTTTCATGGAGCTGACATTATTTCTTCCAACGCAATTGTACCAATCGGGAGTCTTTCTGAAGAGGAATCGAAAGCCCGGAACAAGGATTTTAGAAGATTCAGGGAACACCACTCCCGTAAGAAGAGCCGAGTGAGTTCCAATGAGGATATTTTTAAATTCCTTCTTCTTTCGTCAGATCCACTTGTATCATTAACAAGACCCATTTTGGACGCAAAAAGGAAGAACACTTTCTTTGACGAAACACTTAGTCTATTGAAACTTCGTGAACCTGAATTCAAGTTTATAGATATGCCCCAGCTAGACTCCGACTCTGAGTTTAACTCAGATGATAATGATTTAGAATAGGTATAATATTTAGTTTAAAAACTCTTCTTTTGTTCTCGTCAATCAATCAATCATTGTAAATGTTTATATGTATTTTATAATATACTTAATCACAAAAAAATATAGTAACAGTTTCTTTCGTGAAACTTATCTAGTCTCTCTTAGCAAGTACTTTGTTTAATTCGAAATTAAGTTAATGTGAAGAAAAAACTAGTTTACCGCCAGCCCTTATTACATAATTGTCGCAATAATTATTAATTACAATATCGGTTAAACTCATAAAATAATGTCGACAATTAAGATAAAGGGGTCGTTAGGTGATTAGTGTCTTAGAAATTGAACACAAATTAACTATCAATATGGTAACATTGATTTATTTATTAAAGTTTTTATGTCGTGTAGTGTTCGAGTACGTGGTTTAGGTAGTGTGTGTAGATGTTAAGCTTAAATTAACCTAAATGTTAGTTTTTTTTTCAAATATTTAATATTTGAGCATTTTTATCGCACCAGTGGCCGTTTAATGGAGTATGTAAAAACATTCAAAATAATTCAAGGATTAACCATCTGCAAGGGAATAAGTGCTAATTGTGCGATACCTGAGATATATGGTTTTTTCATGCCAGCTCCATACAAATTTTTATAGAAAAAAAAAAGTGTGCTCTGCTTGCAGTGGTATTCCATAATGTTGATATTTATAGGTATGTATTTAGTCTTCCAAAACATTTTCAAGCACAAAAGTGTGAGTGTTTGACTACCGGTTGGTTTCGTGGCTAGTGATCCTAGGTACGCAATCAGACGGTAGCGGGTTCGAATCCTGCAAGGTGCAATCATTTCTGTGATGAGCAGAAATGATTGTTTCCGAGTCATGGTTGTTATAATATTCGTATATATATATATACGTATACATATAAACATATAAACATACATATATATTTGTATGTTTATATGTATGTAACATACATATATATATGTATGTTTATCCGTTATCTAGTACCCATAGTACAGGGTATCCTAGTTTGGGGCTAGTTAATTGGTGTGGAATTGTCCCGTTTTTTTTTTAAATTTTTTTAATTTTTTTTTTAAAATAGGATTACATGACTATGAAAGTCGAATTTCATTTTCACTGTGGGCCGGGATGTACAACTAGATAAGGCATGCATTTTTTACTCTTAATAGAGTTACATTTTATTTGTTTGTCTTAACGACAGTCTCGAATGAATCGTACATTCAATAAATTTACATTTGATAATTTTCTTGCTTTTTAAAAACAGTTTCCCTCAACCTTGCACAAATAACAAACGTCAAACGTTCCCCAGAGCAACATTTTAACATTTCTAGCTTATGAAACTAGCAACGTCAGACCCATAATGTTTTGTTGGTTCGAAATTTTACTTTTAGACAAGTGCCAAAATTTTGCGGCAGAGCATGTACTTTTAAATAAAAAAAAGTGTTCTTTTCATTTCCTAGTTTTAAATTACTTGGGATGAAGGTGCTACAAAAGTAAATAGAACTGTTGTGTTTTTATTACATTGATATTAATGTGCTTGTTAGGTGGAAAAGTGTCATTTATTTTAGCAGTAACACGTTTCACTTGTAGACCGTATGGAGACGGCCAGTGGTATGGGGAAATTTATTAACTCAGGGTTGACCGTCTCCATAAGAGTTTGAACAAGCCAGAATCACTTACCAACGCTGCAGTATTCTTTTAGATTTAAACTTCTCTTCACTATCCACTATTTGGCGTGTCAGGTTAGGTTACGCTGAAACTATAAAAGAAAAGGCAAGGAGCATTGCTGAACAGTGAATCGCAAGTAAAAATTTCATCCAATCAGTGGATCAATTTGAGAATAGTAATTTCAATACGCATAATAAGTTTATCTTTACAAACAGCTTTAGGTTTTATGGACACTGGGAACTGTTACGGGGTGGGTCAGGAATCGAGTTTTAAAAAAACAAATTAAGATGGCTAGAATGAAATGTATTAAAATAAAAGAAATAGAAAAAAACATAAAAGTAATATTAACGACTAGCCGCGCCCGGAATTCAAGTCTGAATGCCTTAGAATATCTAATTACCAAAAAGTCGCCGTTAGGCGGAAACACCGACAATGCCAAAAGTGCGAGCATCAACATTTCCACCCTCATGCGCTTGCTATGTATGGGGCATCGTAACAGAACGCTGTCACAAAGTGACCTTTTTCGCATGTTCAGGTTAGAAGGTAATTATGAGCTTTAGTATTTAGAAGCCCTCTTTGGTGTTTAAAAGTTCACGGGCTTTGTGGTTCTTTGTTTATACCCACACCTAGATTATTAGATATTGCGTGCCGATAGTGCCTGGCAACTAACCATCAGATACCTATCAGTATTGAAAATCGAAAAATTGTGCTGTATGTTAGTTTTATCACACACCGATAGTATCTGGCAACTAACTATCAGATACCTGTCGCTTTAAACAGTTTACATACTTAAACAGACGTAAAATTATCAAATATACTGTCAAAGTACTGAGGTACCTCTTCTATATATTCCATGTAAAGCAACAATTAAGCCAGCAACTTCTGGTTAAAATATGGCTTTTCCGTTGTAATTAGGTACTATCGTCTTGTGACGAGGTCCAAACCTCTTTCATAATAATGAAAGAGGTTTCAATTACGATGCCCCATACATATGGGGCATCGTAACAACCCACCCGATAAGATGCATCATCACGGACGAGTGATGAGGAATCGAGAGCAACTGACTTGAATTTCGTTATCGTTTCGGATCTGGAATTAAACAAAAATGAAATTAGAACTTGAATTTAACATGACATAGTATTATGAGCTGGAATGAAATAGCAAAACTTAAATAACAACTTGGAATAACGTGCCATAGTAACAAGAGCTAGAATGAAATAGGATATAAAACATCAAACGAAGCAGCGAGTTATAAGAGTTAGAAATACCTATAATTATTTATTGCGAATGTAGTAACTAAAGTTTCAAAGGATTTAGGACGATATAGTATAGAATGATACAGAGTTAAGAATTCCACATTAATACTAAGATAAAGTACCTAAAATACTACATAGGATAGGATTACAGCGTCAGTATTACATAATAATTTCTTACCGTTATATAATAAGTAACTAAGTATACGAGTAAGAAAGTACAATAATAATCTTCGACTAACTTAAAGTTCGAAATAGAGTTCCCACTTTACACTTTTTGGTGCCGAATAGGATTTCGTCATGAGTGTCACTTTCACATGCTATATGGCGTTTTCCCGGCTCCAACTGAGCATAAATCCATTGGTTATTACTAATGTTATGAAACGCGTCCACGATACCTTTGAATAACTTAACTTCACACCGAATTGGTAGTTTCAGCACTGTTTCTGTAAGTAAAATTGTTTCACATGTGGGACTAACTATGGTTGACAACACGTTTGCACTATAGATGTTCACACACATAGCACTTCCCTACCATAATTTTGCAGTTATCAACAGTGTCAAACAGTGAATAGAACAAATTATCAACCGTTATAGTCACATAGGGTCGATTGGGAATGATTAGGGCGTATGTCTCAGGTTTCACTATATTATAGGGAACTGACATAGGAATGACATGGTAGAGTTTGTAAGTCTAGGGAAGGACGAGTGGGATTCTAACAATGATTACAATTTTCTGATTATGATGATAACATATGAGTTTAGAAATATCTATTAGTTGGTGCACGTTGTGTAATGATATAGGTAGATCGCAGTGTCTAAGTAAGTAAGCTGTGCAACCTGTGGCCCAATTCCATAACTTGGCTACAATCGGATTATCACTTTTTTCATAGCAAATTCGACTCTATCGCAAGGTATTAGTGGTTGCGATACTGAGAATTCGATTGAAGCCAAGTTATGGAATCGGGCTGCTGAGCTCGGTGTATTGTTGCGGACTAAGTACAGTCAAGTGTAAATTATTTTGTTTACTCAAAATAATAGCATTGTTGATGTCTTCAATATGAAAAGAAATGGAAATAATGATTACCTTCTAATGAACTTAGTAAACGGTTCTACTGCGATCTTATTTATAATATTATTTATAATTAATCATTTAAATTCGAAAGTTGTACAAAAGAGTCGATGATCAGTTCCAAGTTTTTGTTTAGACACTTTAAGCTATCTTCGAGTTGAGAAATGGATTTATTGATGGTTTAAAAAGTAATAATATGAATATTGAACCAACTGTTTTTCATCTGATTGTACTTTATCAAAGGTTTCTGAGTATTTTAAAGAGTCGACACTATGAAGTGTTCCGAACAGCGTTTTAAATAAGTTTTACCAACATCGAACCTCGTTTGATCGTGTAGGTTGATCGGCAAAGATTATGTATGAAACAAAGGAGAACTTTTTCAGATTATTGACATATTGGTTTTCTAAGGACGACAAAGAGTTAGTACATTTTACTTGAATTTTTGAGGACGTAGACTTGCAGAACTTTTCGATTCTACTTAATAAATTTTCTACTGTATTTAAATGAGGTTGTATGTTTCGGATATCAACGTAAGTCACAACGTCCCGATTATCGTTAGTGAACTTAACATCGAGTAACTTATGATAATATAAGCCAGAACTATCTACTACTGAAACTGAGAATGGATGACCCGATACTACGAACTTGTAGGGAGAAGAGTTTGCTTGGAAAATATCGGTCATTGTGAAGGATTGTCAGCAGCTAGCTTAATTTCATCGTAATGATGACGTACATGGCGCCTATTTATGAGCAGAGTAACTGTGTGATTTCCATTTATCTTAATTATTTTGAAAGGGCCTTTCCAAACTGGTAAGAAGGACTTATTTTGTTTATGATGACACTTCAGATAAATCATGTCACCAACATTGTACGTTTTTGGCTTTGTATGTGAATCATAGTACTTTTTTGACCTTTCTTTTGAGTTCTGTATGTTTTGGATCGCTTTCTGCCTACTATAAAATAATCTATGATTTAACGCACGAATATAGTCGGTGTAAGTATTGTTCTCGATTACATCGATGGACTTTGGGACATAAGGTTTAAAACTGAATAATAACTCAAACGGAG
Organism: Alsophila aescularia; assembly: GCA_946251855.1. Lineage (NCBI taxonomy): Eukaryota > Metazoa > Arthropoda > Insecta > Lepidoptera > Geometridae > Alsophila > Alsophila aescularia. The sequence continues at coordinate 67,303,648 of OX276373.1, forward strand.
TGAAGCCAGTGGTAGAATGAACATTTGTATTGTATGCTAACATAGCAGTATTTAGGTATAAAATAAATCCCAAGCAATAGGACTTTCATTTACGAAGGGACGTAAATATTCTTTGAGAGTGGAATGGCTTCTCTCGAGAGCTCCGCTTGTTTGTGGATGGTAAGGACTTGCAAAAATATGTTTGATCTCGAAAAGACGTTCTAACTGTCGGAAGACCTCTGAACAGAAGTTTGTACCCTGGTCACTTACAATGAATTTTGGTATGCCTACGTGGGAGATGAAGTGTACGAATTTCTTAGCGGTTTCTTCGGCGGAACAGGTTTGCAGAGGGTAGGCTTGGGAGTACTTTGTCAGGTCGTCTTGAAGAGTGAAAATAAACTTAAAAGCGAACTCATAGGTTTCTGGAAGGGGACCGACAATGTCAAGATATACTTTTTCCGTGGGTCTGGTTGCAGTGGATGTAATTATCATGGGCGCACGGTTTCTTTGACGCAGAGGTTTGTTGACTTGGCAGGATTTGCAAGCTTTAACATAATCCTCTATATCGGTACGCATATTCTTCCACCAGTACATTGACTTGATGCGTTCAAACATTCGTGCAGTACCGGGGTGACCTGCGGAAGGTGAGTCATGGTTTTCCTTAAGGATGTTTTTAATTTTGTCTGGCGTTGGGAATAGTATATTGTTGTGATAAATGTGGACTTTGATGTTCGTATCATGGAAAATGAATGCGACGATATTGTAAATTTTCGTGACAGATAACTTACTAAATGGATTGGAAAAATCTGAGATAGCAACTTCCTTCTCTTCTGACCACCAATATTTAATCATATCCCGATAGTCGCGTAACAGGTTAAATATGTCCTTGTATGAGATTTCATCGTAGTGATGTACTGAAAGGAAAAGATGAGTAAACACGTGCTTATCGTTGGACGTGTTATAAAATGTATGGAGCTCGCGTTCAATATTAAGGATGTTAGGTTCACTTGTAGATAAGGATATTACTTCAGAACAATAGGGGGTAGAATCGTCTAAGTCGATGGAGGTAGGATATGCAATCATTTTACATTTGGTTTTCAAAAGGGACTCATTATGTTCTTCAATTGCAGTGTTATAGGACGCGCTGAGGAAGAAGGTGAATTCGGTGGATTATTGTCATCGATCGCGCTAAAACTGGTAGGTTTCTGGAAAGAGAATCAGCGTTACTGTTGAGTATTCCTCTCTTAAATACGATTTCATAGTCGAATTCCTCTAGCCTGAGTCGCCAGCGAATAAGTTTCAAGCTAGAGTCTTTGCAACTGAAAAGCCATTGTAACGGCTTATGGTCAGTGACGATTTTGAATTTATGACCGAATAGGTAAGGACGAAACACTTTCGTTCCGAATATAATTGCTAAACATTCTTTTTCAGTTGTTGAATAGTTACCTTCGGCTTTATTGAGCGTTCTTGATGCAAACGCGATGGGTAAGTCTTTCTCTACTTCACCCTGAGATAGAATTGCAGAAACAGCGAAATTAGAGGCGTCAGTGGTAAGAATAAATGGCTTGGTAAAGTTTGGATATTGTAATATAGGAGCAGTGGATATTTTTATTTTTAGAAGGTCGAAAGCTTTCTGTTGTTCTGGGGTCCAGAAGAACTTAGCATCCTTTTTTAGGAGACTGGTCAATGGTTTTGAAATATTAGAGAAATCTTGTATGAAGCGTCTGTAATAGCCGATTAAACCGAGGAAGGATTTTATATCCTTAGGATTTTTCGGAATTGGAAATAGTTTGACACATTCTATTTTCTTTGGGTCAGGTTTCACACCTTGGTTGGAGATGATGTGTCCCAAGTACTGAACCTCTTTTCGTAGGAATTCGCTTTTATCGGGCTGAAGTTAGAGATTGTGTTCTCGTAGTCTTTTAAATACGAGCTCTAGGCTTTCTACATGTAGTTTTAACGTAGAATTATGAATTATGACGTCATCCATGTACGTATAACAGTGGAGACCTTGAAGACCAGTCAGCACAACATTCGTAAGCCTTTGGAAGGTGGACGGCGCGTTACGAAGTCCGAAAGGCATTCGAGTAAATTCATAGTGTCCGGACGGGACACTGCAAGCAGTTTTTTTCGGTGTCCTTGACACAGATTTGACGGAAGCTAGAGGCAAGGTCAAGCTTCGTAAAATATTTACTATGACCTAGCTGGTCTAGGATGTCGGTTATATTTGGAATGGGATAAGCATCGCCAATTGATATTTCATTTAACCTTCGATAATCGATGACAAGGCGCCACTTCATTTTTCCTGACGCGTCTGGTTTTTTAGGGACAACCCAAATAGGAGCGGACCAAGGAGAACTAGAAGGACGAATTATCTTTTGGTCAAGCATGTGTTCAATTTGTCTGCAGCCCGATTCCATAACTTGGCTACAATCGGATTATCACTTTTTTCATAGCAAATTCGACTCTATCGCAAGGCATTAGTGGCTGCGATACTGAAAATTCGATTGAAGCCAAGTTATGGAATCGGGCTGCTGTTCACTTCCTGTTTATGACATTTGGGGAATCTATAACGCTTTACATTAATTGGAGTTTCAGAAGTAGTACGGATCTCATGTTGAATAGAACTAGTAAGACTTAATGGATCGCCTTCATGATGAAAAATATCTGAATATCTGGAAAAGAGATCACGTAGCAAAGTTTCTTCTTCCGCATTCATGTGATCGCAGCGGAGTGAACTTTGAACTTTTAAGTTGCGTTGAGTGTGATACAGTGAGGACGAGAGGAATCTGTGATGGGTCTTCAGATATATCTTCGTCATTTGATTTCAGAGATGAATCTACGATTTCTAGAACTTTAGTAACAGGTTCTAAAGTGAACTTAAGATCTTGTAAGGGAACATTTTTTTCGGACGTGTTTAATACAGAGATTACGACTTTGTCTCTAGAGTTTACATTTACGAGACATCTGGCAAAATATAAGTCTGGATACTGTGGTAAGGTATTTTTTAAGATCAACCCCTCTTTTACCTCAGGGTTTGTGACAAGACACTCGATAAACATTTCGCTTCGCACTGCGACATTGAAAACTGTTTTGGTCATTTTTATATTAAAATATTTGTTCGGGTTATCGGATATTTGTAACCTTGATTTAGCATATCGAACGTTTGCATTGTAAGCTTTCATGAAACTAGTACCAATAATTCCATCATAATCTAAATTTATATCTCTACCTACATGGAAATAAAAGGGTAAGGAATCAGTTTTGTTTCGTTTTAAATGTAAAACAAACTTTCCTTTTGTTTCAGCGTAGGAGTTTACATCGTTAATGCCTTTAAACTTCACTGTATGTTTTTCTAGTTCTGGCATTGGTGAGAGACTGGATTCTCTAATGAGGCAAATAGAACTTCCAGAATCGATCAAGAGACGAAGAGGAATACTAGAAAGTGAGGTATGAACTTCTATATATGGAAGAGAAGATTTATCTGCCAGGATATCGTTTACTATGATTTCTTCGTCTAACTTTATTCTTGATCTTTGATCGTTATTATAACTTTTAAATGGTAATGACGTAGTACTTCTGGACTCAGGGGTCTGTATATATATTCTTTGATTTTATTTCGTCCGTTGTCTTTTACAGATTTGTAAGTGGTGCTTACAGGGACAGCGAGAGAAGAATCAGTGGGCTTTTCTGACGTAGAAAGACTTGTAGATTCCTTATTAAAATGTTCGTTTATGTTCACAGGAGTTGTGGGACTACGTGAAACAGTCTGTGTCGACTTAGAAGGACAACGACCAATAGAAACTGAGGGATCATAGTGTGCAGAGGATGTTGGTTTGGTAAAATAACGACGGTCTACGGAAACAGAGTGTCTTTGCGAAACAGAGGAAACCAGTTTGGCATGTTGACGGTCAGTGGGAACAGTGGGACCATACAAAACAGAGGATGTTGATTTAGCATATTGACGGTCGATCGGACCATAAGAAACAGAGGACATCGGTTTAGCATGTTGAGGGTCAGCTGAAACAGAGGGACCATACGAAACAGAGGATGTCGATTAAGAATATTGACGGTCAGCAGAAACAGAGGGACCATACGAAACAGAGGTTGTCGATTTAGAATATTGACGGTCAGCAGAAACAGAGGGACCATACGAAACAGAGGATGTCGATTTAGCATATTGATGGTCAGCAGGAACAGAGGGACCATACGAAATAGAGGATGTCAATCTAGCATGTTGACGGTCGGTAGAAACAGAGGGACTATACGGAACAGAGGATGTCAATTTAGCCTTTTGATGGTCGGTAGAAACAGAGGGACCATACGAAACAGAGGATGTCGATTTAGCATGTTGATGGTCGGTAGAAACAGAGGGACCATACGGAACAGAGGATGTCATTTTAGCCTGTTGACGGTCGGTAGAAACAGAGGGACCATACGAAACAGAGGACTTCGATTTAGTATAATAACAGCCGGCAGACACAGAGGGTCCATGCAGAACAGAGGGCAGAGTTACAGGACGTCCTGCTACAACGTCACTATATCGCCTCCTGCAGGAGACGGGGTCGATTTTTACATTAAAATTATTAATTAATTAATTAAGATTAGTAATTACAGGTGTGCTTGTCTTGGTATCAGGTACGCGACGGCACGTGTTCGATACCTGATACATTAGTTTAAATCCTCGTCATTGTTTTCAAAGAACGGCGGCAACTCTAAAGAAACATGATTCTGTTGCGGAAAATTACGTTGAAACATACCTTGTTTCGAGTTATTAACTCTTCGTTTTATACATTGTGAAATATCATGTCCAACATTTTTACAATACCTACACACTGGTTGTGCAGGAGCCCTCTGGGCCTGGTACTGTTGAATAGGAGGTCTCTGGGCCTGGTATTGCTGCACGGGAGGCCTCTGAGACTGATTTGGAACCAGGGATAGCCTTTTTATACGACAGTCTCGTTCGAAATGTCCTGTTTTGTGACAAAACCGACAAGTCATAGGACTTGTGACGGTACTACTTTTAGAAAGTACATTTTGAATTTTCTCTTCACTGATAGCAATATTTATTGCAGCATTAAGAGTTTTCACATCTCGTGCACGGACAATAGCACTAATTTGTGGGTTAAGACCTAAACAGAAAGTGTGCAAGCCTAGGTCTTCGGTCATTGCGATCCTTCCTGACAGATCCTTTTTGAATGTATTTGAGTTATGGATTTCTGCCTGGAGGTCGGTCAAATAGGTTTCGACCTTAAGGGCGAACTGAGCTACTTTATCATTCGGTGACTGTTTACAGGACTGCAAACCTATAATAAGTGAGAGTAGTGTTTCCTTTCGCCAAAATTTTGTTGGAAGGCTTTCAATTCTTCAAAATTATCGAAAAGTTTGGTGGCACGTGCTACTTGGGCTTTGCCTTCTAACTTTGAAATGATGTACTAAACCGCAGTTCTTTTTGATTTTGTGAAAATAACTCTAATACATTTTTACAATTTGTCAAGAATGCTTGTAAAGTTTCTCTGTCTCCTTTGTAGGTGTTAATATAATTACATAAAACGCTAATCGGAAATTCACTAAGTGGTAGAGTTGGAACACTTGGAACTGATAATGTTTCAGTAGATATCACACGAGGAGATGATTCGTTTGGAAGAGACATGATGGAAAGTTTTTGAGGTGAAATAGAAATAGTTATCTATATACTTATATTAAAACAATTCAATATGAACAGGAAATCTAAAGATTTAGGATAGATATACGAGTATTAACTTAAACAGTGGATTGTGACAACAACAGATCTAAATAATAAGTTCTACTCACAGAATAACTACAACTTGGAGTATAGTGATGAACATCTTGCGTCGCGAATACTTGGGCGAATACAGGGTAGCACGGCGTCTGTGGAGATGGAGACTTCAAGTAAGTACCGGTCTCAGGTACTCAGGAGCAGTGGCGAAGAGAAGCAGAGGATGATGACTACAGGCTCACACAGCCTGTGATGGTGGCAGGATACAGTGATTTGGCGATGTCTACGCGGATTACAGCCAACGCAGATGAGGTTCAGGCTCGGTGATAGATTCAGGGTCTACGCGGTTCAAAACCTGCGCAGATGAGATGCGGGCACGGCGGTAGAATCAGAGCCCACGCGACTCAAAGTCAGCGCAGAGATACGGCGTCGATGGCGGAGAAACGTGAGCGGTGACACAACTTCACAGGATATTGCACCATATGGAGCAAATCCCTTATTATTTTATTGACCCGTATGAAATAGTTAGCTCTATTTTGCCAACTATCCCGCTTCTGACACCACTGTTACGGGGTGGGTCAGGAATCGAGTTTTAAAAAACAAATTAAGATGGCTAGAATGAAATGTATTAAAATAAAAGAAATAGAAAAAAACATAAAAGTAATATTAACGACTAGCCGCGCCCGGAATTCAAGTCTGAATGCCTTAGAATATCTAATTACCAAAAAGTCGCCGTTAGGCGGAAACACCGACAATGCCAAAAGTGCGAGCATCAACATTTCCACCCTCATGCGCTTGCTATGTATGGGGCATCGTAACAGAACGCTGTCACAAAGTGACCTTTTTCGCATGTTCAGGTTAGAAGGTAATTATGAGCTTTAGTATTTAGAAGCACCCTCTTTGGTGTTTAAAAGTTCACGGGCTTTGTGGTTCTTTGTTTATACCCACACCTAGATTATTAGATATTCCGTGCCGATAGTGCCTGGCAACTAACCATCAGATACCTATCAGTATTGAAAATCGAAAAATTGTGCTGTATGTTAGTTTTATCACACACCGATAGTATCTGGCATCTAACTATCAGATACCTGTCGCTTTAAACAGTTTACATACTTAAACAGACGTAAAATTATCAAATACCAATACTGAGGTACCTCTTCTATATATTCCATGTAAAGCAACAATTAAGCCAGCAACTTCTGGTTAAAATATGGCTTTTCCGTTGTAATTAGGTACTATCGTCTTGTGACGAGGTCCAAACCTCTTTCATAATAATACTCTTTTGATATCTTAATTCTTTCATAATCCATTTCTTTTCATTTTGATAGTTCATTATTCATTCCAAATACAAATAACCGGTCATTCTTAAATTGTCATTGATTCGCTCAAGTCTGTGTTCTGGGAACCTAACTTTTAAAGAAACAGAATACACACGCTATATATACTAAACTAAATATATTTCATTTCAAAACCTCAGTTTGCTGAATATAGCTGAAGGAAACGTGTACGTATGAAGACTAGCAGCTACGAAGCCTCCGCTGCCCGTTGAAAAATGAAGGCTCGCACTACTAAGTACAATCCAATTATTGTGAGCAAGGAGTCCCTTTGAGCTGGTAGACACCCTCGGGGGGGGGGGGGGCTCCGGCCACAGTCTAATAACGAATAATCTACCAATCGGGTACTATTTTATACATTTGCCTACCTACGAAACACTGTCTAGCAATACTCACTGTTTTATTCTAAATATTAATTCATATTCTCAATATTGCTTTTGCGATCGGCCACATAAAATTAGTTTCATTGACACCCAATATCGAAATAATATTCGAATATGGAACTCATTGAGTTGCATAGACAACTGCATATTATGTTGCCATTCTATACACTGGGTATCACTGTAGATCAATATGTAGACTGGAAAGGCCATAAAAAAGAAGTATGTACCAGGGTTAATAGATTTGTTTTCGTTCTTAATAAACTTCGAAAAACCGCATCACGAAAGACCGTGTTACTGGCATACCATGGATATATAAGCTCCGTCCCACGGTATGGTCTGCTTCTCTGGGGTAACTCGACTGATATAAATAAAGCTTTCTTATCGCAAAAAAAGTGCATACGCGCGATGGTAGGTATTCGTCCATATGAGTCCTGCAAGCCATTCTTTAAAGATGTTGGAGTCTTGACGTTGACTTGCATGTACATTTTTGAAATAGCGTTATTTCTTCGTAGTCATTCTGATCTGTGGCCCTATTACAGAACTTGGTTACAATAGGATTATCACTTTTTTCATAACAATTTCGACTCTATCGCAAGGCATTAGTGATAGCGATATTGACAATCCGATTGAAGCCAAGTTCTGTGGTCGGGGCCCAGGGGCACGACCAAGGAACTTGGCTTCAATCGGATAATCGCGATAGAGTCGAAATTGCTATGAAAAAAGTGATAATCCGATTGTAACCAAGTTCTGTAATAGGGCCACTGTTCACCACGACTAAAGATATGTGTCCACGTAACACAAGAAATGGAGAGAGACTTGTTCTCAGCCACCATCCGGGACTGGCACTGTTTCACAAGAATTGCTATTCCATGTGCATCACTGTTTATACCGATATCGCTAAAAGAGCTTAAGAATGTTGCTTACCGCGCGCGCACGCGCATAGGGGCTGTAATTTATTATATTTGTTTCTTTTGATAGAACAACCTAGTGATATTAATTTTGATCGTGCATTTGACATTGAATTATGTAACTTCTATTACTTTTCTGTTTTTATATTATAATTTTAATCATTTTTACTGACCAAATTCACATGCCGAGTAACGGCAAAATAGGAGAACATAAAAATTATTCAAATAATAAATATCTATCATTATATATAAATATATATATATATATATAATAATAGGGTTATACACTGATCGTATAACCTTATTTTTAATGAATAAATTTCATTTCATTTCATTTCATACCCTATTTACAATTGCGATGCTACTGACCATCGCGACAGACTGTGCTAACATTGCTGGTTGTTCGTAAGAGAAACGCTGTTTGAGCGCTAGTCATTCATAGGAGAATTCACGGTATAGCATTAATAGGTGGAACGAACGCGGCAAGGATGTCAGAATTCATAGATAAATAGTTATTCTATAAAATTAAATGCAGTCCCAATCAAGTTTAATATATTAAACCTACTAATAATAGCCTCGAATTTTCAAACAGCGATTTCTCAAAATCTTGTTTACTTCATTTATCACATCATTATCATTTTTTTGCTTTTATAAAGAATATTTTAAATTTTACTTAACTATTTATTTTGTTTGAAAAAATATATTCTGATATTGCCATATAAATACCTACATCAGGATCTGCATTTTGTAAAATACAATTTATATTGGTAGGGAAAGGGATCTTATTGGGAGCCAAGATCTTAATCAATGTGGATTGAACATATTGAGGACGTCCTCGCTGCATGCACAGGAAGAAGAGTCAACAATTCGAAGCCTAGCATGATGCACTAGGTTGCAAACATGGACTAAACGCATTCTTATTAATGTGGAAGTTGCTTTCTTGAATAATTTTAAACTTGAATACCACGGCGTTGTTACTATATTTGACTGCATTTTGAAAAAGTGCCTGCCCTTAAGTTTGATACGGCGTGACTAGACTTTGCTCCAGGTGTTCTGAAGAAAAGCCTTTGGAAATGGTTACGTTTTCCCACTCCCCACTCCCCTGCCACCTACCCTACACTCTACCACCTGCTACCCGCAATAAGCACTGAAGTGCCTGCGTAACAAGGTTGAATATCGCGAGCGCTATTTGTACACACAGTTTAGCTTGGAACTAAATGACGTATGTCTCAAAAGTTATTTATTTTATTGGCAGGCTAATAATGTAGTTAGGTAAATTTTGTCTTAGTCTTAGATAATAAACTATATTTTCTTGCTGTGAGATTTATTTTAGAGATAAAACTTAACCCGTTGAGTAGAAAAATGTAAACATTACCGAAAATAACGTAATTTTTGATAAGAAAATGTATCGAATGAAATTTTGTTAATCATGTTTTTGTCTTAGTTTTAGAGAGATAAAAATCTCAAAAACATATACGTTAAGTTGCACATTTATAAAGTTTGTGGTTGACCCAGCATATTTATGCAAAAAACCTTCAAAGAGCAGAGCCTGATCTTAAGTAAGGAAATGTATCTCCACACGAAACGGCTTCAATAGCTAATCGGTCCGCTCTTTCATTGCCTCTAATACCACAGTTGCCAGGGATCCAAGTGAACGAAACTTAATAGGTTTTGGCTGGCAAACTCTGGGCATGTTTTACTATTTATTTGCAATGTGAGGACCTGTATACAAACAACATTTAGCACAATCTTCTTCACCAATGCATGTATCACCAGAATGATCTTGACCGCATTTGAACAACACGGCTTAGTTCTGCATTGATTCTTAGTATGACCAAATTGGCAGCAATTATAGCATTGTATCATAATTCAACCTGTTTAGCATTTTATCTCATAAAGATGCGCTTTGGCAAGATTTGACCATCAAAAGTATGTACCACTGTTTGTGACGGTTTCCATAGGTATAGATACAATTTATAGTTAAGACACTTGACTCTAAGAATCTTACCACATCCAAAAGGCACATTGATGTTCTCAGCTAGTTCTTCTGGGGACCACTCATTTGGCACAACACGAACAAAACCCATACGAGTTAAGTTAAACGATAGGATAAATGCATTAAGGTTGTCAGAAGATAGGCTGCTGTTTGTGAGGAAAAAGTTTGCACTTACATGATTTGTGAAGGCTATGGATAATGTAATGTTCTCAAAAGAATATTACTTTTAAAAAATCGTAGGCTATTGGGTGGACTATTGTTCCATCATTGGGGGCAAATTTTTATCTTTGGACGTGCACAACGTAAGGTGCACTTCTAGCATGCAGGTTTAGACGGAGGGATCTGTACTATCACCTATCGCATTATTAGCAACAGGAATTGCAAATTTTGCCATAGATTTCAATGATTCCCAATTAATGCTATGCAGGTTGAATGCGTTGAACCCCCACTTCACCTTCGTAGACAATTTCTTGCTGACAGGTTTCTCTTCAAACTAGTACAAAATTCAGATCACCCACTCTTGTTGAAAATTAAAGAACTCTAAAGTTTTATTCGATCCTAAGGATACAGATCCGAGGAAAATTTTCCATGTATTTTCGCAGCTTTATCAAATACTCTCAACTAGCCTGCCCAGTTCTCCAGTTTCCCATGAATCCCCTATTCTCTGTAAGTTATAATGCTCTGATATTCCAACCCTCGATTTTTCTTGATTTTGGCATAGACAAGAATACCGTTGAACCCACCACGCTGTTTAATGAAAGAATTAATAGTGAATGGAGGGATTGGGTTACAATATTCACTGATGCATGCAAACTAGGGAAAGATAAAAAAAATAGGCGCTGCTGTGTGGATACCCAAGTTTAAAATAATACTGATCAATAAATGCCCACCAATTTCTTCAGTATTCACTGGGGAATCAGTTGCTATCTTAGAGTCTATTCTATATGTCAGGTCTCACAGGATAGAAAAATCTATAATTTTCACCGCCTCTAAAAGTTGCCTCCAAGCTGTTAAGTCCAACCAATTTAGAAGCAAGTCAAGGTTCCCTATTATTTTAGAAATAAAAGAAGCTCTGTATGATTGCCATCAACAGGGTTTAAATGTCGTTCTAGCATGGATCCCAGGCCACGTAGGTATTCCAGGAAATGAAACTGCAGATTCGTGTGCAAAACAAGCTACTCTTTATGGTAACAAAGATCATTATAAAATTTGTGTTCACGATCTCTATTCCACATGTCAACTTCAACTGCGCTCCACTTGGGCTCCTCTTTGGCAAAGGTCTAAAACTGTTAAAGGAAAATTTTATGGTGAACTACAACCTGTCATTCCTCCCAAACCATGGTTTTTTAAATTTAAGAACATCGACAAAAGAACCACGTCAACCATTTGTCGCTTGAGGCTGGGTCACTCTTGTACTCCAGTATTTTTGGCCAAGATAAGAGTTCGTGATCATTCGCTCTGTGAATGTGGACTTGATGAGGGCACTACAGACCATATTTTTTTCAGTTGTCCGAGGCTGATCTGCTCTTTTTTGGACATGCTTCCTTCAGAAACCCCCCCGTTCTACTAATCTGAATTACCTGCTGTCCCTTACCTTTACTCCTACCATTCATATTCTATGTAAATTTATCCAAATTAATATAATTAAACTATAATTATTATACCATACTACAAATATTTTACATTTACTACATGTGTACCTATTAAGTAATTTATATTTGTGTTGTCCTGTGTATGTCTAATTGTCTTGTGTTGTCCCGGTTGTTTCAGATATATATATATATATATATATATATACTCAGACAAAATTATTTAAATAAAAAAAAAAAACGGCCATCTCCAGCGTTTGTTTTCCACTCTATCCACGCGACATTGGTGAAATTGTGGAAAACTCACACAAGCCATTAACAAAGAAGTTGAAGTTGAAGTTGAGAATATGCCTACCAGTTTAGCAGTAGCTACTATTTCATTTCTAATTGTTTTATAAATGAAGTTGTAAAAAAAGACCATTTTGTTTCCTGAACGCCACTGAGAGCATCATATTTACAAAAGCACTTGTTTCTTTTGTGCAGGTACCTAGTTACACATTTATTTACTATTTTTTAGGCAGGCTTAGCACACGCAGAGTACATAATGACTTTAAAAATGAAGTTCCTTATGAGTAATATTTTTTGTATAGTTGTGACAATAAATTCATATATTTTCATAGATCCAAGCTATTCTCCAGATTACTTTTACACAACATTATACCAAAAGAAAGATTCAAGGCAGTATTTTCTCGATAGAAGAAGACAGAGTCAGATAACTGCTAAGCGTGTGAAGCTACTTGACTAATATTTATCCAACAATAGTGTTTTTATAGATGGAATTACACACTTTAAAATTGTCAAAAAACACGGCCAATGGAAAAATGTGAATAAAATGGAAAAAGCGTTTAGAAATTTAATTGGAATGAAAGGAGTGAAATACACGTATAAAAGGGGGCCATATTGGCGCACCTGGAGGAGAGTTAAATATCCTGAAGGAGATAAAATAATTTGCTACAGATGCGAAAGCAGTTTGAATTGTACTACTTGTAATAGCGGCAGTTATTGGGTAAGCTGAAACTGTGGTGGATAATTAAGTGTACACACTAAACGTTATTTCGTAGGATTAACCTAAGTAATATCCGTGGAATAATATCCGTAAAACCTATCAAAAAATAAATAAATAAAAGAAAAATAAACAAACTGAAAGCTTCACCGAGAGGATGTTACTGAAGATTAGGTTGAAAATATATATAGTATTTATATATGATATTATTATTTAATAACATAGGTGAATAGTAAAATTAATTATTATCTATACTATAATAAAACTGTAACTGGGCTAAATCTGTACATTAAATATTTTTTGAAAATTTTGATTGAGATAAACTTCAAAATCGATATGGAGTGCAAAAAGGTTTTTTTTTTTTTTTTTGTCTGTCTGTCTGTCTGTCTGTCTCTTTGAACACGCATCACGCTGAAACTACCGGACTGATTTTGATGCAACTTGGCAGAATCATAGCTGATGTACTGGATTAACATTTAGGATAATTTTTATCCCGGAAAAATCAACGGTTCCCGCAGGATAGGGGTAGAAAGTTATTTAAAATAACACGTATCAAGCTAAAACTACTGGACGGATTTTGATGTAGCTTGGCACAGTCAAAGTTTATATAATGTGTTAAAATGTTGAATACTTTTTATCCCGAAAAATTAAAAGGTCCCTGCAGCCTATGGGTCCTAAGTTGTGCTAAATTTAAAGTGATCATACATCCGTTTACGACTAGACTGGTACCGAATTTCGTCATTCTGCTACGAGGCTCACTGACCCAGTTGGACAGATGCATGGGTGCGTAATCCAGACGTACGTGGATCGAAATCACGCGAATTTAAATTGAGATGAACTTCAAAATCGATTGTTTCTTCCATTGAGATATTATAATGTACTACCTACGTACCTACATAATTATATAGTTATATCGGAGGTTTCTTCATAATGTCTTACTGGCAAAATGGTTAGTTGTCGGTATTGAAATGTGTACATACAGAGGTAGGTACATGTATTGAGAGGTAGGTACACTCTTCACAGAGAAAGTATAAAAAACTTTTATTTTTTCAAATCAATCCTCATATCGTGTTGAAAAAGCTCAAAAAGTAGGTAGGTAGGGTAGGTAATTATTAAGAGCCAGTTAAAGTGCCAGTAAGTACGTCGTTCTGTGAAACATCATAAAAAATAATTTGTACTAAGAACACAATGTTTCGTTGCATTAAAATTTGTTCATATGGACCTCATAATAATGACCGACCCTTAAATCCCTTGATGCCCCATCCATTTTACCTCACCACCTTAATTAATCTGTGCCACCTTACCTTCGGAGATAATTTTCTCTACTCAATAACAAGACGTTCATGATAACAAGTTACTTCGTTTAAACTAGATGGCGTTGTCTACCCTTAAAATACGCAAGCGGTTTGTTACGAAGTGATTTGAACGTTGAATGAACTCGAACAACACGTTTTCTTCTTTTTTTTACTTTATGGTCCCTAAAGGCTCTTAAAACGTATTTAGATGTTTTTTTTTGTTTTTGATAGAATAAGTCGACTTCAGTTGTAAAACGCGCAGCGAAATTAAGCGAATTATTTATAGTAAAATAGTAATTTATTAATTAAAAAAATAAATTTAACTCATTCATGTCATGAATCTTTCATTATAAAAACCAGGGTTCAAAATACTTTCAAGTGCTTTGTAAACCGAAGCCTTGAAAGTAGAAAATACTTGCATAGGAAATTGATCTTCGTGTCCATATAAATAAGGAGCACAATCGTGTTTGCGAAAAAGTACTTGGAAGCGTGGAATTGAAAGTAAAAAATACTCGCTTATGTAAATAAAGAACACAATTGCGTTCGCTTAAAAAAACTTCGAAGCTTTGCAAGTTTTTTGAGCGACCTATCAGCCACCTAGGTTGTTATGACCCGGCTGGCTGAGTGCGGCCGAACTCAGCCGAACCCGCCACCGAGTATGTAGGTGCGGACGTGGCGAAAGAGTGAGTTGGTGAGTAAAATACTTTGAAAGTCTTGCAAGTATTGCGGTACCAGGGCGGCGTACTTACAAGCCAAAATCTGGTTTAAAAACCTGGTTGCGTAAATACCCACCTTCCCTAATTCCACGCAGGTGGCGTGGAATTGGCGTGAGTGGTCATACAGAATCCAGGCCCTGCTCTCAAGCCCTTGCGACTGATTTGAAAACTGGGGTACTTGGTATCTTAGGCCTTGCACGCATTGCCTTGCAGTGGAACGCGGTGCGTTTATTCTAGCGTTTATTTCACATTGTATTACATGCGTTTACTTCATATTTTATTATATGCGTTCATTTCATTACAATACGTGCACTTCTATGGCACTTAATAGAAGTGCAAGTGTGTTATAACGCATATTCTGTAAAGTACGGAGTGCCGTACTTCACAGAATATGCGTTATAAAAAGGCAAGGCAGTGCCTTATTCCGATGATTAGATGCTGAGCAATCGATAAAAAACTATTTGACGGCTGAACGAATTTTGAAGAAATGTAGTATAATATTGTACTTTGTAGGTTTGGTCCTGGTCCTCTTGCTCCTCTGGACCAAACTTACAACTGGTCTGGTGGTGGTTTGGCTTTTGGTCCTGGAATAAAACGTGTGGGCTACTTTTAAATGAAATGACCACGCGGGCAAAGCCGCGGGCACAGCTAGTATATAATAAAATTATTTCCTTATTTTAATCAGGACTATTTATTATATTATTTATGTATGTATTGTAAGCGAACATCACTATAATTCGTTCAAAAACTCATTCACAGGTCATTGAGGATGAGCCACCACCATGTCCTTTTGAGATCGTCTCCGTAATTAATAACGAAGAACTATGTACAGCAAATTTATCTAATTCTACAAATGCAGAGAAGCCATGCCCTTTTATCGTCCAATTGAACGACCTTACAAGATTGTGCGATAATCCAATCGAAACAAAGTGGAAACTCACGAGAGATTACATTATGAATGTTTCTGAACGGTATCCCCCTATCATTTGCAGCGGGCGGGATTATTGCGTAATTTCAACTATTTATATGGTCAAGAAGGTTTAAAACAAGTACATCGTCAAAGTAAGAGAAAAACTACGACTGCCCTACCTACGAATAAGTAATAATTTATACGTAGCTGCCCTACCAAAAAACGAACGAAACGAACGAACAAGGCCTTAAATTTGATAACCACATTGTATAATGCGAAGTTTTTTTTTTATTTTTACATTTTTTTTGGAGCCATGCTGTCGAAGTGTCGTTTTTTTTAAATATCACTCATATTTTGATCCAAGTCGCAAGTCGTCTCCACCTGGCCGGCGGGCGTCCCACACTACGTTGTGTTTGTGTCTACAGTGACCGTTAATCCTAAAAAAACGATAAAGATAAATATGATAAAGTGATAAAGATAAATATAAGTTTATATGATAAAGTGTGAAGGCTAGCTTAAGAGGAGCCGTACGTTCAAACGTTTCTGTACATTTCGGGTTTCAAGTTATTTGGACATTATACTGAGGGGTTGTGTTGTCTGTAATTTCTAAAACACAAACTGGATAACCTTGAAATATTTACATGACAATATTTAAAGTAGGTACCTCCTCTTTAACAAAAAAAAATGAATGATGTAGGACTACGCGTTAATGAATTACAATTAAGTAAACATTTTGACTTTCATCCCCTCTACAAAGGGAACCATACTAAATATCGGGATGTAAAATATCCAGTGTCCTACCTCGTCGTATGAACTCTTAACATACTCAGTTACCTGCCTAATTTCAGTTCAATAAGTTAAGTATTTTTTTAAGATTTTGTTGTAATCAGTGCGTATTATTTCGCTTTTATATTTTACTAGCTGCACCCCGCAGCTTTGCCCGCAAGTACAATTTTCGGGGACAAAAGGCATCCTATGGTATCTATGTTTTACATCAGGGGTCGGCAACCGGCGGCCCGCGGGCCGCATGCGGCCCGTGGACTATCTTGGTGCGGCCCGCAAGCCTGAGGTCCATAAGAAAAAAATACTAAAGCAAAAGGCCATATAAATTCACTAGAATTAATACGGCCATGCTGCTGGGCCATGAACTCTCACTTGAAAGCTCGCTCCCACGCGAGGTGATAAAAAATGTAACTATTTCATTTCTTAAGAACTGTTTATCAAGACTACAGTTGCTCGCGGGAAAACTTTGGAAATATTCCTTGGGAATACTTCGTATTAAGATTTCAAAATATAGAATAGTACATAGTTATTACCGAGCGACATTTGCAAAAGCGAGCCGCTAAAACACACTGCGCGCGCGCGGTTCCTTGGCGGCTTTTCTTCAAAGGATGCCCGCCTTTCAGCATTGCCAAAAAGTGCCACTAAAAGACACCGTGCGCGTGTGTGTCCTTGGCGGCTCGTATGGCAAGTCTCTTGTTCTAGCTATGTTTTAATGCAGATTCAGATCTAGGTAAGTACCTAGGTAACTGTATTTACCTCAAGTACCTACACACATGTAGGTACAAGGTAGGTACACTGCAAGATACTATTACACGTAGCCGTCGGCGGCGGCTCCTTTGAGACAATAGGCGGCGGCACTCTTTGATTAGACGCAGGTGTGCGGCGGCGAAAAAATTCAAAGCGACCGGCTTTAGTTAAAATCACAGCCGCTGCTCTCGCCTCATTTCGTTGTGGAAATTCGCCGCAAAATCACATCTCATCTGGTTGCCAGCTACGCGTTTCGTTTCACCTTTCTTCCCTTTGCTGATGGCTCCTCACGACGTATAAGGTAAGTACGTTGTATGCACTCGCGAGCAATTTGTTATATTTTGTTTACTGCTTGTTTATGTGAACGTTCAGATTGATGGGTAAATATTATAAGGACGGGGATAGTACTAGACATGACATGAAGATAGTTATGTCATGTTTTCATTATTTTTTTGAATGGGGAGTTGAATTTGTAGGTGCCAAATCGGACATATTTATTTTTAATTTTACATCGAATTTAAATTTCTTCATTATTGTTACAGAATAATTATAGAAACATGGCTTCAAGAAAAAGGAAGATGGAAGAAGAAAAAAGAGTTTTTAACACATTATGGTCAGAATTATACTTTTTTATCGAGTTTATAGGAAAACCGTTATGCTTGATTTGTCAAAAGAGTATTTCTGTGGTAAAGGAATATAATCTGAAGCGACATTACGACACTGAGCACAAAGCTAAATTTGACTGTCTCGAAGGAGAAATACGAAAAAGGAAAATTTCCACTTTGAAATCGTCATAAAAAAATCAACAAAACATATTTAAGGTTGTGGCAGACAACAGCGAATCGAATGTTCGTGCCAGTTACAGAGTAGCAGAGATTCTAGCTAAAAGTGGACGTCCGTTTACCGATAGTGAATTAGTAAAAGAGTGTGTCTTAGCTATCGCAGAAGAAATATGCCCAGAGCAGAAAAAAATGTTTGAAAGTCTTAGTCTCTCCGCCAGAACTTGCACCCGACGTACCGAAGACTGTGTCTGACTGCTTCTCTTTAGCGATGGATGAAAGTACGGACGTGTCAGATACAGCACAGCTACTCATATTTATACGCGGCATTGACGAAAACTTTACTGTTTACGAAGAGCTTGTGAAAATGTGCAGTTTGAAAGGTACAACTACGGGAGAAGATTTATTTCACCATTTGGAACAAGCTCTGGATTCATTGCAATTAAGCTGGGAAAAGTTAACAAGTGTCACTACCGATGGAGGCAAGAACATGAGCGGTAAAAACAAAGGTGTTGTTGGGAGAATCATCAGCAAAGTGAAAGATTCTGGATCTACTGTGCCATTGATTTTTCACTGTATTGTCCATCAAGAGGCATTGTGCTCCAAGGTATATATATCCTGGAAAGAAATAATGGATACTGTAACATCCACTGTTAATTTTATAAGAAGAAATGGGCTCACACACCGTCAGTTCCAAAAGTTTTTGGAAGATCTGGAAGCTGATCATGGTGACGTGGTTTACTACTGTGAAGTGAGGTGGCTCAGTCGAGGTGCCGTTTTGGAACGGGTTTTTGATTTGAGGAAATCAATTGGCAGCTTCATGGAGATGAAAGGAAAGCCAGTGGAACAGCTTACTAACAAACAGTGGATTATCGATCTTGGTTTTTGACTGATTTGATTATGGAACTGAATCAGCTCAACAAACGCTTACAGGGAAAAAAATAAATTGATTTGCGATATGTATTCAGATGTAAAGTCATTTGAGATGAAACTGAAACTGTTTATCAACACAACTACAAACTGAGTTTGTAAATCGATTCACCGACTTCAAAAAGATCTCCCTTAACATGGAAATATTCCAAAACCCTTTTGCAATTGATATTAATGATGTACCAAGCAATTTGCAAATGAACATAGTAGATTTGCAAAGTAATAATAATAATACACTTAAAACGGCATTTAAGGAAAGCACTGACTTGGTACAGTTCTACGGAGGTTTGAGTTCTGAAAACTTCAAAGAATTGAAAAAGTTTGCTCAGCAGATAATCACTATGTATGGTAGTACATATTTGTGTGAGCAGACTTTTTCAATTCTCAACTACCGCAAAAATAAGAATTGTTCTCGGTTAACGGATGAACATTTAGACGCGATACTGCGCGTGTCTACGACTAAAATGAAAGCAGACGTTAAAAAACTTGCAAGTCAAATGCAGCCGCAAAAATCTCACTAGTTGTTACTTTTATGTTAGTATAGTAATTCAATTTAAATAGACGTGATTGTATGAATATATATGCGTTTTATTTCAAATATTAAAAATACATGTCCGTACATATAAAAATAAGTGCGGCCCGCACTGATACTCTGGCAACATATGTGGCCCTGCTATAGCAAAGGGTTGCCGACCCCTGGTTTACATCATCTACACATAAATTCTCATTAAATTCGACCAAGAGTGAAAGCTCCTCCAACAAACAAACAAACATACAACGTTTCCCGTTTTTATATTAGTGTGGTTACAACATTATATTCATAACATTCAATAGAATTAGATGTTACTTTGTAGAAAAGTTAGTGAAACTCTTTTTATCAACCCTCATTTTTGCGTAGATAAAAACATGGGTATAATAGCACTAAATAGCATTCATGACCTTGGCAAACCCGAAACAGCTGTACCTAATGGCGGCACTAAAAATAATTTTCGTTTTTGTATCTTTTCGCCAAGAATTGCACGGGAAAGTTGACTAGAATTTCGTACCTAGGATCTCTAGCCACGAGACCACCCGGCCGTCAAATGAATATTAATGGGTCTTTTAAAATGAATAAATACCTCCGTGTTATAATTTATAGTTTTTGTGAAAAAATGTAAGCATTGAAATTTATACCTCAAACAAAAATGACTTTTCCACTTTTGAAGGAAAAGTCATTATTGTTTGAGGCCAACTTGGTGCCAATTGGTGACTTATAGGCATAAAATTGGAGAAGTTTTTGAGAAATTAACTAAAACAATATATTGTTACTATTCAAAATTATAGCCCTGTAAATATTGAAGACAGTTTTTGTACGAGATACATATTTCAATTGTTATGCGTTATTCACAGTTTTAAAAAAATATGATGCAGTAGTATTAATGTATTTTAAAGGACCCATTATACTATTCCAAATCACTGAGCATACATGGGGGTAAATCGATAGGCCTAGCGGTGTTCTAGCTCACATCCCATTTTGATCCATCAATGTGAAAACATCCTATATACAGAATGTCCCAAAAACACAGGGTAGACACGCGGAGGCTTTCCATTAAAAAAAACAGATTCGTGATACCTACTACTACACGCTAGCGAAAATATTTATGCACGGTATTTATGCTACCTATAGAGCGCTAGGGATGGTGAGCGCAGCCAGTCATAGTGTTTGATATTTGCGTAAAACCTAACCTGATATCGCAAGATCGATAAAAATACAAAAGAAACATTACATCCATTTTGGAATCCAATATGACGGACATGTTTTATTTCAGTAACTATGATATGGGTGTTACTAACAAAGATGGCGGACATGTTTTTTTTAGGAAAGTCCGCCTTGGATTTGAAAATTGATGTCATTTTCGTTATTAACATCCCGAGAAACCTCAAAAACGACACCCACATCATTTTACTAAAAAAAAACACGTCCGTCATCTTGGATTGGAAAATAAATATTTTTAAGCACCCTGAGAAATCGAAATTGGCTCATCAAATTAGCATTGCAGTTCAACAGGGCAATGCCAAAAAGTGCCAAGAACCTGCTTCATAAATTGAAATGAGCTCAGTACGGCCTCCGGATAACAGGGTGTGTCGAACCTCCTTGGCAGTACATAAGTAGTTACTTAGTTTATTTAAAAAAAAAGTTCTAGATAAAACAAAAAATATGGGAATATTCCTAGTTTTATTTTTCTGAATCTTATATCGACAAGGTTTTTTTTTTTGCATATTTGTGTTATTATTAAACTATCAAAAACAAGAAAATACCATAGGCTTAGAATGTACAAGACCAACAGTGACAGATGAACGATATTACAATAAAACAAATGTAAATGTTTGCGTGAAATAGTGTTGTCATGACTCTGGTCTGGCATAATATTATCGATAGTTTTATTGGCGAAATCATAAGACACATAAGTAGTTAATGTAACCAAGTTAAAAATAAAAAAGTTATGACGATGGTAGGGGAATTTATATACCAGAACCTTTTATATGTAAGAGAAAATGTATCTAATATGACCCTTCTTATGGATTTACATCATCACAATACAAGACATAAAAATAATTTAGTATTGCCAAAAACTAGACTTGCAAAAATATCTAAAAGCTATTTATGTATATCAGTTAAATTATATAATAAAATTCCATTAGAAATAAGAAATAAAAATGAAATAGAATTTTTGACTTGTATTAAGAATCATTTAATAGCCAAGAGCTATTACAAACTTGACGAAGCTTTTGCTGATAGAAATATCTTTGATATATAGTGACTTTATTGTGTTGTGTACTTATCTTAATTGCTTACAATATTTTGTGTTGACGTTGCTTTTGCAGAAAACTTTATTTGAATCTTAGAATAAATTTGAATATTTTTTACCCAATTTATATTTTGTGATACAATGTTCTGTAAGTGACTTGTAATATGTCAAAAGATGAATAAATGAATTGAATTGAATTAAATAAAGAGAACATAGTTTAAAAACATATTGAACCAATTTCAAATACTTATAGGTAACAAATAGTTTATTAATGAAATGACTTCGTTCAGATACCCAAACAGATTTATATAATCAGAATATTAGGCAATTGATACCTATATGAATATAACACATTGTCAATTATTTTACAGGTGCATACGAATACGCATGAATTTGATAATCTACTTTTTGAATCTAACTTTTTTCTATTACAAAAGTGTATGGGATGAAAAATAAAACGTATTTAAAGTTAAAGCCCAATACATTTTTTGTAGGCACTTTTAATAGTCCAAACAACATCTCATAATCACATCATGAAAATTAAACTTATCATAAATAAGTATTTTAATTACAAAATCATAAACTCCCTTATTCAGGGCCAGTAGGTCTGAAAAAAATTGTATATTTTTTTATATCTTTCTATGACGAGACGGGCAGGTAGCTCGCCTGATGGTAAACATCACGTCGGCCCATAACAGTTGCAGTGCCACCCAGAATTTTGGTTGCAATCCTGCGCGTCACTACACTGCACCCGTCACCCTGAGACATTGGTTGTTAAAACACATTGCCCAGTAATTTCACTGGAAACATTGCCCTTTAAACGGAAACACAGAAATGTTTACACACTACTGCTTTGCGGTTGAACATTTAACAAAGGTGTGGTACTTCTCCAGGCGGACTCTTGCGTAAGAGGCCTACCACTACAATAATAAATTATCTATATTTATAAAATAAAGTCGGGTTTGGTGTTTGTTCGAACACTTATAACTCAAAAACCGCTCGACCGATTAGAATGAAAATTGGTACAAGGAAAGCTTATATCCTGGATTCACATAATATATAGGCTACTGTTGATCCCGAAATAGGGTTTTTTTATTTATCATTTTCTATAAGAACTGAAAAAATAATATAAAAAAATATATTTTTGAAGCATTTGAAGCCTGTAAATCAAATTTGACCAAAAATCTCTAAGGATTTTGGATTTTGAAGCTTTTGAATCGGCTGAAAGGATTTGGATGAAATTTGGTAACAGGGATGACAGCAGGAGTATCAAAGTGACAGGTGTCAAAGTGACAGCTGGTGTCAACGTGACAGGTGTCAAAGTTGTTAAAAGTGAGTTAAGAACATTAAATAGTTTGATTATATTTAAGTACCTAGTAAGTACCAGGAGAACAGAAACACTTAAGAAGTTGGAGATACAAAATTGACAACTAAAGTTTTTATATGTGAATATACCCCCCCATGAACATTAAATGGTTTGATTTTATTACAAAAAACTATTTCAAAGTACCATGAGAGCAGAAACACTTAAGAACTTTTATCAACATTAATATATTTTTGCAAATTCTTAGTCAAAGTGACATGGTGGGGGCGGGGGTTGTTGGTAGCGGTTTTAAAGGAGACGTGGCCAGGGGGAGGAGGATGGGGCTAAAATTTGTACGCGGGCATAGCCGTCGTCACCAGGAGATGAACAACAAAATTCATCGAAATCAGTCGATCTGATCTCGACATATCATCAAAAAGCCGTTCCATACAAAATGTATGAAAAACAGACAGCTAATAAGTAATGAACTTTTATTGACTCTAAGGCGGTATGAAGTTCGCTGGGTCAGCTAGTATACAATAAATAGAGATATTATATTATCGTTACGTTAAAAACTAAATTTTCTTATTTATTGCCCTCTAAATAATATAGTTTTATTTAAGTGGGTTCTTAAAGTATTTCGATTAAATTTCAATAATTTATTTTCATGCTTCAATCGGAGAAGAAAATAAATTTCAATAATGCATTTCATGATCAGATACCTATGATCGCTTAATGGGTTTTGATTTAATACGTGATACTTTAAACTTTCAAACAGAAATTGATTGTTATGTATAACTTCTAGCACATTATGGGCAAAAATACGGTCGTCCATCCTTTTTCTTTTCATGTTTTCTCTGAAAAGTTTCTCAGCACTACAACACAATGCAACAACATCATTAGCCGGATACATCAAATACTTATTGTCAGTTTTCGAATAATCCCTCTTTACAATTAACGAATTATTACATACAGCTGTTGGATCTGATAATAAGCTATGTACACAGTCTTCACTCTTAACTTTTTTAATAATCCTTTTTACTACATACCCAGATACATACGTGACAATCATCATGGATATTTGTGATAAACTAGCAGTATGATCTAATACCAGTTCATTGCCAAAATCACTTTCTTCTTCATTTTGGAGATTTTCATTACCGTTTTGCAGTAATTCATTAAAAATCTTATTATAATTAGAAGATGTATTGATTTTGTCAATGGTTGTGGTAGATGTATTGCTTGTAGACAATATTGTAATTTTTTCAATATCTAAGCAGTTACTGCTATCGCTTATTTTAATTTCTGAATGGCAAAGCAGTTTATTGTACGCAGCTATAAAGTTTCTGACAGTTGGGTTATTATTGAAACCCCCTTTTGATCTAATAGCGCTGAAAAACGTCTCCAGGTGGTCTTGCGACAATTTATATGTAGGTAAGAATTTTAAATAGTCTTTTTCTATGTAATTAACATACATCGATTTTAATGTAATTACATTGTTTAAAAATCCCAAAAATCCTAAACGCCTTTGAGTTTTTACGACAAGTTTTCCATTTTCATATTTCATAGAATGAAAATATTGGTAGATTTCATCGATTTTGTCAATTATACATGATTTATTGCTAGGACACAACGGCTTTTTAAATCCAAAGTTATTTAAATTCCTTGAGTTAAATATGTCAAAAATGTAATTTACATATAAAAGGAACTCTACTGTTGCTTCAGAATTCTCAAACTCAAAGATTTTAAGATCCTTGTTACAAACATCAATAGCAACACCCACTGACCGGCTTAGTAACTGTGCGGCCAGCCTAACTTTCATTTTCTGGGTTTTAAAATCAATATGCCGCGCAGACAATTTATTCGCAAGATGGAGACCTTCACATTGCTGTAAGGTTTGTAGCTGTTCAATGAATTTAAACTCAATTTTACGCCCGAGATTATCATAAAATAATTTGTGATCTGCAAAACAATTTCTAATTAGTTTGATTAGATGACACGGGTCAAACAAAATATTGTATCTTCTACCATTGTATACAATGTATGGCTTATATAAGCCATACATAGCCATATGGCTCTGAAGTTAAAGATGCTCCTAGTAATTGTGCCATATTTAAATTAGATGCTATCCCGTCAAAAGTAATTGAAACAACGTCACATTTTGCGTCTTTTAAGAGATCTAAACATATTTTTAATAATCTAGATTTTTCAGATGCTGTAAAGCTTTTAGCAGGGAAAAACCCAACAGGCAATTTCAAAAATCCATTGACGGCTACCACCATAACACGAGGATTTCTTTGGCAATTTCAACCTCATCACCATGCAAATCATTGCCTATATTTACATACCCATAATGTTTCTTGCCTACTATTTCTGGCTCTTCCCTTATTTTTATTTCATCAAACATTAGGCTTACATATACAGGCTGTCTCTTTGAAATTGATGCTATGGTATGGAAAGATTCCGAAGTAAATCCTGGCTCGCAATCCAACCGTGAATACCATTTGCGTAATGTATTCACATGTGGTAAGCACAGGTCGAATTTGTCCCTTATATATACATAGCTCCTTGGGCTGTAGAAATGTATTGTTAGAGCGAACTTTTTGAGCTCTTCATCATACTGCGCCGTGTGGCTAATTTTACCCGTAACTTTTCCATTTACACGATCAATTAATTTTTGAAGCAAGTTATTTCTACATGCGATTTCTACATCATTTCGATGATCTTTAAGACTTGGCCTACTGTTTAATTCCTTAACGACTGCTTGTAAGTCTAACAACCGTTTACTCGTTCGTTTTGTTTTAGCTTTTAAATTTCTTATGATTTTATTCTTTTCTGATATTTTTTGTCGTAGCTTAGAACATTTGTTGATGAGTTTTTTTTTCTTGGAGACAGCACTTGATTTGAAGTACCAGGCAATAATGGTTCTGCTAAAGGTAGTGATCTCTATTTACGTAAGAACAGGGCCTTCTTTTTTTCAATTTAATCTGGAAAGAAACATAAAATTTACTTGGTATTATCAGTTTCTAATGCTATCTAATGCTATTAACTACCATTTCCGAAGTATTATACTTACAGGTACAGATAAGGTTGGTATCGAGTCTTTCATTAGGACACGTCGATGTTTCCTTTGTATGAAGCATTTTGATTCAAAATGTTTACTACAAACAGTAGAGTTTTATTTGGAGTCCAGCTGCCCCTATCTATAATCCGTAACCATTTATCACGTAATAATGAATTAGTTGGAAATCTGTAAGAGCACAAATATTATTAGATAATTAAGGTTATTATTAAATTCCACGCTTTAAAATAGCCAGCAGGCAGAGTATTAGTGTAATGATAACAATATTTTTTGAGAAAGGTAAGAGATATCTTCCAGTTTTTTTTAGGTGTAATGGTAACTTTTTATAGATACCATTAAGCTAGGATAACTTTTGAATAATATATTTTGTGAAATAATTTACATAAATGCTCAATAAGCTAATCTATGATATAAACTGCTGTCAACTTCTCGCTGATAGGAAGTGTTACGCGTGAAAACGTGAAAAAAACTCTTTTTTAGTAGGGTTACTGAACATTTATGACTAAAACCGTAAACTTCAAAACAGTTTGTCACTATATTCAATTTAAGTAATGCCAAGTTCAAAAAAAAGATACGCGAAATATTTTTAAAGTACCTCGGTATGACGATTTACGCTAAGCTCCGCTGGAAAGCTCAAGTCAAGAAGAAAAAAGAAGAATTAGAACTACGGTTTAAAATAATATATTGGCTGCTTTGGAGACACTGACAACACGCAATAAATTTTTATTATATAAACTAGTGCTAATGCCAGTACGAATCTATGGTATACAGCTGTGGGGCTGCACCAAAAAAAGCAACATATTATCAATACAACGCTTCCAGAATAAAGTACTGAGGGAAATAGTGAATGCACCTTGGTACATAAGAAAAGACGATCTCCATCGGGACCTTAAGGTAGAGTTCGTTGATAAAGTAGTCAAGAAATATGCAGAAGCTCATGAAAATAGACTTAATCATCATGTGAAAGTCGAGGAAATCCAGCTTCTCGACCATACGGACATAGTGAGAAGACTCAAAAGAACAAAACCATTCAAGTTAGTATAGAGTTAATCTATTAGTGAAATGTGGTTCAAGGCTACGTATAAAAAACACATAAACAAATCTTCAAAAAAATAAAGTTTCTTCTTTCAAGTCTTCGCCTTAATAGACTGTAAGAAAAGTGTCATTGGACACATTCTTAGTTCTATTCAATCTAACAGTTTAAGTTAAATTTAAAATTACATATTAATGGCTAGATTGTAATATGAATAGGGTATATACTTAAAATCTATTCTAGAAAAAGGAAAACAAATACAAAAAAGGGAAAAAAGGAAACAAAGGAAAAAAGAAGCTTCTACTAAAAATACATGTTTTGTTCTTTACGTCCCTTGGACCCAGAAGTAACGATATGAAACACGTCGAACCTACACCGAACCTACACATCAGACACGAAGTATCGACTTTATCGATACTTAGTTAAATATTTAAACGGGACTTAATCGCGCTGAAAACTTAATATTGATTTACCTCGACGTTTCTCAATTTATCGATACTTATGACGTCAGCACTTTGTCAAGGCCTATCGTAACCAAACGTTTTATAGTTTTCCACCAAATATCCACCAGTTCTTCATTTAGCAATGTAAGTTGATCACAAATCTGAAGAAAAACCTATTATCTAAGATTTCAATAGTTCTTTTACCTCAGTTTCAACCAAAAAGTGACAAAATAATGATAATCAACAATGCAGTGAAAATAGTCATAAATTACCTGTGAAACGTGTATTTATTCGAGTTATTACGTCTTGTTACGTCACATTCACACACTGAACAAGACACCATGATGTTAGAATAAAGATTTTATGTTTTAATCGTAAGATGATTATCCAAATGAAAAAATTCACCTCGACTTGTTACAGGCCCGGACGCTATGGCCTCTTACTCGCGTAAACAATGACCTACCGGCATCTTGTTTCACTATCTCTTTTTCTCTCACGGCAGTGTGTACTTGATAAGGACCTTTCGCTCCCACGCTTCGTAGGTCTTTTGAGCGTAGCGAAAAAATCCTAAGCCTATGGAAAATACAACCTTTTGATAAAAAACAATTGGCGGGAATAAAAACGGCAAGCGAGCTAGTTTTCGCCTGGTAAAAATAAAATAAATTAAGTTTTTTTTATGTTTTATTATCAAATCACATTAATATTAAAACCACAACAAAAAAAATACCATCTCCAATATCTATACTTATAATAAAACTGTAACAGGTCCAATTCTGTACATTGAAGATATTTTGTAAAAAAAATTTGGAGTCTCTTCTGTGTTCCATACTGAAGCCAAAACTGTTTTTTTATTTTTGTCTGTCTGTCTGTCTGTATCTTGGCTAGGCATCACGCCGAAACTACTAAATGAATTTAAATGAAACTTGGTATGATTTGAGTTCATACTACGAGGTAGGACATAGGATACTTTTCATCCCGTTTTTTTTTTATTACGGACTATGCAATCGTTTGACCACGATCTCACCTGATGGAAAGCGATGATGTGGTCGAAAGTGTAACACGCTTGCCTCGTAGATACCTATTCACTCTTGACTTGAACACACCGTGGTTATAATTTACCGGAAACACTGTTCCCGCAGGATAAGGATTGCAAGTTGTTTAAAAAACACTTACCACACTCTGAAACTACTTGACGGATTTTGATGCACCTTGGCACTGTCATTGTTTATATGATGGGTGAAAATTGAGGATACTTTTTTCCCGAAAAAATAAAGGGTTCATGTAGGATAGAAGTCCAAATTCTGTGAATTGAAGATATTTCGTAATATTTTTGGAGGGTGTTCTATGTTCGTACTGAAGCTAAAACTGTTTTTTTTTCTCTTATCTATCTATCTTTCTGTCTGTCTGTATCTTGGATGCGCATCACGCCGAAACTATGGAATAAATTCAAATTAAACTTGGCATGATTTGAGTTCATAGTACGAAGTAGGACATATGATACTTTTCATCCCGAAAAATTAAAGAGTTCCCGCAGGATAGGGATTGAAAGTTATTTCAACGAATACTTATCACGCTGGAACTACTAGACGGATTTTGATGCAACTTGGCACAGTCATAAGATCAGTGAAAATTGAGAATACTTTTTATCCTGTAAAAATAAAGGGTTCCTGTGGGATCCAAATTCTGTACATTGAAGAAATTTTATAAAAAAAAATTGAGGTTGTTCTATGTTCGTACTGAAGCCAAAACTATTTTGTTTTCTTTTTTTCTGTTGTCTGTCTGTCTGTCTCTCTGTATCCTGGCTTGGCATCACGCCAGAACTACTGAAAAAAATCAAATGAAACTTGGCACTATTTGAGTTCATACTACGAGGACATTACATTGGATCTTAGAATATTTACGCTGCCCAGTGTAAATATTCTAAGCATTGGATACTTTTTATCCCGATAAATTAAAGGATTCCCCCCGCAGGGTAGGGCTAGAAAATTATTTAAAAGAACACGTATCACACTGAAACTACTGCACGGATTTTAAAGTAATTTGGCAAAATCTTAGTTTATATGATGAGTAAAAATCGAGGATACTTTTTATACCGAAAAAATAAAGGGTTCCTGCGGGATATGGGTCCAAATTCTGTACATTGAAGATAATTAGTAAATTTTGTTTTGGTGGCTGTTCTATTTATTATTCATACTGAAGCCAAAACTGTTTTTTTTTTCATTTTTGTGTGTTGTCTGCCTGTCTGTATCTTGGACACGCATCATACCGAAACTACTGAATGAATTCATATGAAACTTGGCATGGTTTGAGTTCATGCTACGAAGTAGGACATTGGATACTTTTCATAACGGTACATTAAAGGATCCTCGCAGGATAGGGGTATTTTATGTGGAGTTGGTATTCATGTTTTACGGTATATTGTTACTTCCGTAGTTCACCTCTAGGATACTCAAGGAATATTCCTCTAAATTTCAAATACCTAGGTCTACCGGTTTAGGCTGGTCGTTGTTTGTCAGTCAGTCAGTCAGTCAGTTACGTACTGTAGGCCAATCACGAATATTTGCGAGAAAGTGTAGTGTAGTGTAGTGTTTTCGTATCGTTAGCGTAACCATTTTGTATGAGATTTGATAAGCACCTCTACCGGGCGTTAATCAGCCTTAATTTCGGCAGCAGAAATACTATCGAGTCGCCTGCGTATCGCCTTCGTATCGCATGCCTAGCGTAACCTAGTACATTTTGTATCAAAACAGCGATCACGAATATTTTTTTGACATGAGCACGCAAGCTGGCTCACGTCAAGCTACGGTGAACGTACGCAAATTTATTCACGTAGATTTTGTCAGTGAAAATACTTGCGTAAGGTATTGAATTACAATAATATTGTTTAATTCTAGTATTTTATAGTTTTTTATGTAGGCACATAAGTTAAATAACATTTTTTGTGGCCCTATGTTTCTAATATGAACATATTAATGACCATGTTACTGAGCAAAAGTCGAGGTTATGCTACTAGAAAACTTGTGTGTTTTAAACGTATAAAAACTGTTTTAAGAAAGAGATAAAATGTGAAGATAAATATCATATTTTTAGTAAGTACCTAGGTACCAAGAATGTTATATACAAGACAATAATATTGTTTAATTCTAGTATTTTATAGTTTGTTATGTAGGTACCTAAGTTAAATAACATTTTTTGTAGCCCTATGTTTCAACTAAGTAGATATTGATCATATGTTGAGGTTATGTTATTGCCTATAAAACTTGTGTATATTATATGCATAAAAACTGTTTTAGATACTGAAAACGGAATAAGGCGCGACTTATTATTTAAATTGCTACAAGATAAATTGAAAACAAGAAGAAGAAAGTGAAAGAATGCAAACAAAAAAATATTTTTTTCTGTCTTAATTCTAGGTACCAAGAATGTTTAAAACAAGACGGATTCCACACCGCTAAACAAACGAGTGAAACATAGCAAATGGCTGCTATGTATAATATATAATTCAAGATCTTTGTGTAGAGCATCGTGTTTTTATCAATACAAAAACGGTCACTCAAGATATGCCAGTACTCATAATCATTTCTCTAAGCTCAAGATAAATATAGGAAACTTTATAACCTCATACAAAGATATTGAATTATGTTTACTGCTTTATACTGCCTCTATGGGTTCATATCTACTGACCGAGCAGGTCATTAAATTATATGTCAACTTTAAAATTAACCCGTCAAATGTTGCAGCGTGCGGGGCGTTTAAATTTAAGAGTTTTATCATCAAAAAGTTATTAACACTCTTTTAGTTGAATCAATGCTACACTATTAAAAAGTAACAAGTACCTAAACATAGCAATTTAGGTGTTAATGCACACAGTGTGCTACATATGATTTTTTGACTGCGATAGTACCTAGCCTAACTACTTATGTATCTACTTTCAGAGATATTAGTCAAAAGGTCTGAACATGTTCATGGATATTAACATAACCAAATCAGAAGAACAAGCAAACTAATCAGTCTCATCGCCTCCTAACATTTTAAAAGAAAACGGTAATGAGGTACAAGAAATAATCTAAATCAGTTTTGCACTGCACTGTTACAAGTGAAAGGGCCTTCGCTTCGCCTACTTGTCACTGCTACCTAAATTATCACTTGTACATGACTATAGAACACTAGAGAAATAAAACCATTGATTTAATAAAGAATGTATGTATTAAATCAGAACTATTATTGAAATCCCATCCCACCTTTTCTGTGCATGACGACATCAGACAAGCGGCAGGAGTGATGTGGAACAGAGTGGCTCAGGAAAGACATGAATGGAAAAGGTTGGTGGAGGCCTTTGCCGATTGGCAAACAGATCTACAGAAAAGAAGCAAATAGTACATATACAACAACATACTTAATTCTCATCTATTATAATCTTTATACTATGTAAATAATAGATCTGAATAAAAGGCTATATTATTTAAATAAACAAATTTATTGAAAAGAAACTTCCAATCTCTTTCATTCTTTTTTCTAGGTACAATAAGGCAAATAAATCTAGTTACTGGTACATTTGTTGTAGGTACCTATTTAATAATAATTGGTGCTTGGAGAAAGGGATGGGCTTTCTCCCTTTGACTAATTTCTCCAAAAGTAGGGAAATAGCTAGTTAGGTACTTATTAGTGGTATGGTTTAACTTTAAAAGACTCACCGTACCACCAGGGGTACAGTTTTGTTGTCCGTTTATTTTAGTGGATTTTTAGTTGTCCAATGAATATATGTCGAGTGCAATCTATGAGAAATTTAGTTTCCTACTCAACTTCATATCGGCACACCATGGTATACGAGGAGGCTCACTTTGCATTGTTCTGTACCACATTCATTTCCTCGAGAGACAATATCAAAATACTCATTCTAATGGGATGTAACTATTGTATTGGATACATACTTCGGATTATCTGCCTCCTCATTACCATGTGTGCCTACATGTGAGAAATCTTGCAATCCCAGGGTCGACTCCCCCCCCCCCCCCCCCGCGCTACCAGCACTAGAACACAGCACTGCACTGACTAGAGCTACA
Organism: Alsophila aescularia; assembly: GCA_946251855.1. NCBI lineage: Eukaryota > Metazoa > Arthropoda > Insecta > Lepidoptera > Geometridae > Alsophila > Alsophila aescularia. The sequence goes on from OX276373.1 coordinate 67,336,453, forward strand.
GATACTTCAATAAAACCACTGAATTAATAAACAGTATATGTATTTAATCAGAACTATTACATAAATAACAAGATTTATTAAAACTTCTTTCAACAAACAAGTGCATCATCATTCTTCTTTCTATTGTTTGAAAAGGTTTCCATTCATTGTTCATCAGGGATCTCCACCACCGGCTTGTCCCCAGGTGTGCTGATTTGAAACATTAAATAGGGGGGAATAAATAAGAGATACCTATTTAAAACTACTGGGCCAACAGCTTGTGACAATGTCTTCCTCATCAAAATTATAACCTCTTTCATATTTTAACACCGTCTCGGTAGAGAGTAACTATATTCTTTGATCACCCCACACATATACTTTTATGTCGTTCAGACATTGTCTTTTATTGGCTTCTAATACATTTAATTTTAAAATCAAAGTTTACTGTACATAGTTGAAGGAAATGTGTCTAAAATAGTATGCAATAGACAGAAACTGTGCCATGTAGCAATGCAGGTGTTCGTATGAAGACTTGCAGCTGAGAAGCCTCCACTGCCCATTGAAGCAAGAGCGGCACAGAACTTGGTGCACTAGGTGTTTATTGGTTTGTTTGGTAGACTCCTCCGTGTTCCTGTACCGTATTATGTTTGCTGACAGTCGCCCCCTTGAGTTAGTAAGCCATACCCATCGGAGAACCACCTTGCAACAAGCTCAGTAGGCCATACCCTCGGAGGACCACCTTGCGACAAGCTCAGTGCAGTGCTGTGCAAAACTTTACAGCTTGATATCCTAAATGAAAATACAACCATCATTGGCAGGTGTGATGCTTAGCATCAGGTGAATGACTTGCTTGTCACATTACTTACTTTTTGTGGTGGAGCTTGTTCATCATATGCCATTTTTCGTCTGAACTGTCCCCGGTGCCGTCACTTATGTTAGTATGGTTTTATTAGTGTATTCTATGCTATGGTTGTCAGCTCCTTTCACTTCTCTTGGAGGATGTGTCGGCCATTAGATTCCAAAGGGGATTTGGATAAATCTCCATTTTCTAGAACATAAATTCAAATAAGTAATTACATTTAGGAAACACAAGTACCTTTTCTATATTATCTACATTATGCGAACTTTACTTACTTTTCTATGATTCCAATCCAATAATATCACGTTTGGGAGTGGTTAAAAACAACGAGATCCTCAGAAAAAGGGAATGAATTCGTATTTGTGAAATAAATTCCAAATCGAAACCAAATGATATATCAACCAGTGTTTCCAGTGGCCGATAGTCAAAAGTAACACGAGAAAGTTCAAAAAGTAACATTTTCACGAGAAAAGTAACATTATCTTATTTTATGAAGAAAACGTCTTTGTCACAGTAAAATAAAAAAAAAACCATTGAAATCAGATCTAATAAGGTGGAGACATTCAGTAGCCCTCTTTTTGGAGAAATTACCCCCCCCCCCCTTTCCCAATCAAAAATCCAAAAAAAATACATGTGTTAAACCTGTATACCAAGTTTTGTCTAGATTGGTTGAGAAATTTTACCTGTAGTGGAAAACAGCCGGACAGTCGGAAACACATACGAAAGCATTTTTGCCCAAGCTGACACGGAGGCGTACGCTAGCGCTTTGCACTTGCTCGGTCAAAAAGTCTTCACACCTACAGTTCATAGCAACAATTCAACTTATACGCGATTGGTCCATTTCGCGTTTCGTCGAATTCGAGACGATGATGGCTCAAAATCAAATGCGCCAAAACGATGAACGAAAACTTCCTTTGATGCGTTCCATTTCACGCTTTTTTTTATTACTGAATAAAAGGGGACGGCCCGGTTTGCTAGCGCTCTCTGCCTAGATATTAAAAGTCTATGTACATCAATAATTTAAAGTTATTCGTGTTTAAGATTACCCTATTACTAATTGCAAATAAGCAATATCTCTCAAGAACTTCTAGCTTTAAAGATAACAACGTGCTTTTTTACTAACTGAAACGCATTTTAAATTACTATACAGGCGCTTTTGGTCACAAAAACCTATCAGGCACTCCATTTGAATTTGTTTTGAGAAAATCTTTTGAACTATAGAGTGTATCATTGAAAAATAACAATTATTAGACACAATCTTTACATAGCCCAATTAAAATTCATTTTCACATGCTTACCTCAATTGATAGCCATCGTGTATCATCAGAAAATGCGTTGTTAGTGAGAACGCATTATTATGCCTTTGCAAACGTGTGGATGTGCTGCAGTTGATACTAATAAGGTTGCATATAGATTGCAATGTGCGACCTCTTCCATAGTTCCAAAGAGAAGTGTCATCACATAGAAAAACAGTGTTGTGTCAATGTAACTAAAATATGGAGTTCGTTGTTGAAAAATAAAATAGAACTTGTATTGTGAAGTAATCTTTCTTTCTATTAAACTCTGATGGTAATTCTACATAGGATCAGTTCAGGCCTCACTAGTTAGATATTTTCATTACCATTAATTGGTTATGGGCCGTTAAATCCAAAGATGGAGTTGTCAAAGTTTCAAATAGCGAAACTTGAAGGACAAAACTGGGTACAATGGAAATATCGGATGTCAGCTCTTCTGAGGGGCATGGATGGTTTGATGGACATTGTAGAAGGCAAAATAAAGAAACCGGAAAAGCTTGCAAGTGGGGCTGGTGATGCAGCTGCTGCAGCTTTGGGACTTTATGAGAACCAGGTGAAGGAGTTCAATAGATTGGATAGTTCGGCATTACTTCTTGTAACGAACAATATTGCTGATGATGCATTAGACAAGGTTTTAAGATTCTCAACGTCAAAGGAAGTCTGGGATGAACTACATAGACTATATGAAGGCGCAAGCGAAGATCGTCTGTATGATTTATGTTTAGAGTTCTTCAGATATAGGAAAGATCTAGCTGACGACATGGCTACACACATCTCAAAGCTGAAAAATGTATGGCACAGGTTACGGCAGGAATTATTAAAAGAGGAAGAAGTTAAAGAACTACCTGAAATTTTATTAATTTGCAAGATCCTGGATACACTACCAGAAAGTTATTTTTCGTTTAAATCGAGCTGGTTGTTAATGTCGAAGAATGATCGGACGGTTGACAATATTACACGTCAGTTGTGTGCACACGAAAAGGCGCTAAGCAACAGTAAAGATGGTGAGTCTGGTTGTGATGCCCTTGCGGTGAAAACAGGAAAGAAATTTACAAAAAAGGGTGATGACGTAACTCCAAGGACTAGTAAGAAAGTAAGATGCTACAACTGTAAAGAAGTTGGTCACTTTAAGAAAGATTGTCCAAAGAGGAGTGAATCTCGTCAAGTTGTGGAAGCCAACAAAGGAGTTAAGATGGTGTTACTGTCAGTGAATTCGACTGAATCTGACACTGATCGTGAAAACTGGTACGTAGATAACGGAGCTACAAATCATGTTACGATGCGAGCAGATTGGTATCAAGATTTTAAATATTTTGATGTGGATCACACTGTAACAACGGCTAATGGAAATGTGATTAAGGCTATTGGGCAAGGATCACTATGTATTGAAGCTACAGTTAACAAAAAAGTTGTCAAGTCAACATTCAGAGATGTATGGTACGTTCCCCAGATCTGTAAGAATTTGTTTTCGGTTCTTTCTACACAAGATAAAAATCCAGGAAGCGTGTTTGAGTCGCGGGTCACTACTTGTTCAATGAAAATTGATGGACAAATTACAGTTATGGGAAATAGAGAAAGGTATGGAGGTCTGTACAAGCTGAAATGTAGAAGCGTACCTCCATCTAAAGTAACTGTTAACTTGGCACAGAAAGTAGATATGCTGCAACTCTACCATGAGCGGATGGGTCATCAGAATAAGAGGCATGTAAAGAGTCTGATTGAGAGGGAACTCGGTATAAAAACCAAGGAAACTGGAGAATTATGCGAAGGTTGTATATTTGTAAAATCCCACGGGATCATACGGGAAAAAGCCACTCAACCTGCAGAACGCATGCACACAGATGTGTGTGGTCCATTCCCTCTATCGATATCCAAATATCGCTACTTTGTACTGTTCAAGGATGAATTCACACGTTACAGATTTGTGTACTTTCTTAGAGAAAAGTCAGAGGTACATGAGAAGCTCAAAGAAATGTTGGACATACAGTTGAGGAGTTATTGAGCGACAATGGCAGTGAAATTGATAACCAGAAGGTACGAAAAGTATTGACGGATCTGGGTATAAAGCAAAGACTAATTATGCCATATACACCTGAACAAAACGGGTGTAGTGAAAGAGAGAATCGCACAATCGTTGAGACAGCGAGAGCTATGATGCATGCACATGAGGAACTACCTCAGACATTGTGGGCTGAATTGGTAAATACTGCTGTTTATATATTGAACAGGACAGGGCCAACTGCGGTGGAACACAAGTCACCATATGAGCTTTGGGTTGGTAAGAAACCACAAATAAAGCACTTGAGGATTATTGAGTCACCTTGTTATGCGCATGTACCAAAACAGACCAGAAAGAAGCTGTATAAAAAGGCAGTGAAATGTATTCTTGTTGGGTATGACAATGATGACGGATACAGGCTATGGAACAAAAATAATAACTCGCTGGTGCGGTCGAGGGATTTATCCTTCGATGAAAAGCCATTGGGTGCGGAAACTTCTGTGAAAGCTTCTACTGAAGCTGAAATTGAAATTCCTTTAGAATTTCCACATATGCTTGGGATTAGAAATGAAGCATTGAATCCAACGGATCAACCCCAAGTTGCTCAGAATGCAGAAAATTTAGACAACGGAGGAACAATCAATGGAACTTTTATTCAAGAGAATGTCAATGAAGGTGTTGGTACTGAAATTGTTGAGGACGCTGAACTCATTGGTAGAGAAGATGAAGAAACAGACTTTCGTGGTAGAGAAGATGTTTCTGTTGGAGATTTTGATGCATTTGATGATGCTAGGAGTGAAATTTCTGAACATAGTATTGAGTTAGGGGGGAAATAAGGGAAGTAAATGAAGATGAGATTGAAATTCATGCCAGAGATGAAATTTCTGAACAGGAAATCATGGAACATGGTGGGATGATACTCAGAGATAGATCATTACTTCGCCCACCTGAGAAACTCAAGGACTATGTTCTGAACATGGCTAGCAGTGGATACTAAGAACCAAGTTGTTACACAGAGGCTATTAAAAGCTCTGAACGGGATCTATGGGAAAAAGCAATGGACTGTGAGATGGATTCTTTGAAGGAGAATAAGACTTGGGTCCTAGTGCCTCTTCCTAAGAACAGGAAGCCTATACCTTGCAAGTGGGTGTACAAAATAAAGCTGAATTCTGATGGTTCAGTAGATAAATACAAAGCCAGACTTGTGATAAAGGGATTTAGTCAAAAGCAAGGGATCGATTATGATCAAACTTTCAGTCCCGTGGTTAAGATGGCAACAGTTAGAAGTGTATTGGCCGTCGCAGCCAGTGAGAACATGTCGATGATGCAATTCGATGTTTCAACAGCTTTTCTGTATGTGTCACTTGAAGAAGAAATTTTCATGAAACAGGCTGAAGGCTATGATGATGGTTCTGGTCGGGTATGATGGTTGAAAAAAAGTCTATATGGCTTGAAACAAGCTCCAAGATGTTGGAGCTTGTTTCAAGCGGATTTTGGACTTTTTCAAACAAATTGGATTCAAAGTTAGTGACTCAGATCCTTGCTTATTCATAAGGAAGACGCCGTCTGGTGGTAAACTGATAGTTGCCCTATACGTTGATGATGGGTTAGTCGCTGGAACGAGCCAAGGCCTTATTGACGAGTTCATAGGACAAATTAAAAATAGGTTTAAAATAACAACCCAGGCAGCTTCGTATTTTCTTGGAATAGAAATCGAGAAAACTGATGGAATCAAAATATCACAGGGATCGTATGCAAAGAAAGTTCTTAAGAGATTTGGTATGGAACATTGCAGACCAGTAATGACACCAATAGTGAAAGAGGATCAATGTCAAGGTCAAGACCAGTCATGTGATGTGAGCATCTTGTTGAAGAATTATAGACAAGTTGTTGGTGCATTAGCATATTTAATGGTCGGGACTAGGCCAGACATTGCCTACGCAGTCAGCGTAGTTTCTAGGAGCCTTGAAAAACCTAATCAACAGGATTGTGTAAGGGTCAAGAGAATACTACGGTATTTACAATATGCCCCAGAAAGAGAGATATTATACAAAAGAGGTTACAAGACCGGCTTTATAGAATGCTACAGTGATGCAGATCATGGTGGGGACTTGAATACTGGACGTTCAACCACTGGTGTACTGTGCATGTATGCTGGAGGAGCCGTGTCGTGGATAAGCCAACGACAGACAAGCGTGGCTATATCTACCACCGAAGTGGAAGTTGTAGCTGCCAGTGAAGGCGCTCGGGAATTAATTTGGCTATCAAGACTTATTGGAGATATGACCAATTTGAAGGGCCTGCCTATCCTTAGAGTGGACAATGAAGCTGCAATCAAGCTTGCTGAAAATCCGGAGTACCATAAACGTACTAAACATATTCGGATAAGACACTTCTTTGTCAGAGAGATGGTAACAAATGGAGAGCTGAATGTTAGCAAGGTCACGACTGAGAACCAGCTTGCAGATACATTCACGAAGGCTTTAGCCAGACCAAGGCTGCAGAAGCTTTTAAAGTTAATAGGTCTTTATTGAGAGAAGATATAAGGTTGCATATAGATTGCAATGTGCGACCTCTTCCATAGTTCCAAAGAGAAGTGTCATCACATAGAAAAACAGTGTTGTGTCAATGTAACTAAAATATGGAGTTCGTTGTTGAAAAATAAAATAGAACTTGTATTGTGAAGTAATCTTTCTTTCTATTAAACTCTGATGGTAATTCTACATAGGATCAGTTCAGGCCTCACTAATTAGATATTTTCATTACCATTAATTGATACACCTCATAATCAAATCAATTGTATAAATATTTATCCAAAACGTGAGCAAAACTGAGTCCGTAGTATAATAACAAGTGAAATATTTTTTTTTATTTTTTATTACGGACTATGCAATCGTTTGACCACAATCTCACCTGATGGAAAGCAATGATGTGGTCGAAGGTGTAGCACGCTTGCCTATTAGATACCTAATCACTCTCGAATAGTAAATAATAATATGTCGAATTCGTCGAAGAAATCAGTCCGGGAGAAGGCCAAGGTCGTCGGTTGTAGAATGCAATAACAAGATCAGAATTAAGTGGTACAGTACACACGAATGCAAGTGCATCGGAACCAATGGATATCGCAAGTGACATGACATTTTGTGATATCACAGATGTCTGACATTTCTCGTAGTCCGTTTTTGCTAAGTGAAAGTGCGAAATCGTATTGTATTATATGTATAAATGAAATAACAAACAAATAATGAAATAGAAAAATATTGCAATATACAAAATGCATTTTGAATAAAACTTATGTGCATTCACTTTAATTATTGATACATTTGTCATATAGAAGTTTATTTATCATCGTACATACATTTCGTTGAACGAAACGTAAGACATTCAAAATGTCGTTGATTTTCAGATAGAACAATTTAATTACTTTTATTAGCAGCCCTTTAAAGCCTGGAGTTCTAGAGATACATAACACAAGCCATAACTTTTATTTTATTTTTGTGAATTTTAACAATTACCTACAGTCACAGTACATTCTAGGCAGGAACTGGCCATGTCCTTTGCATATATATATATATATATTAGTCGTAAAAGTTACGTAAAAGTAACATTTTAAGTCGTGTAACATGAAAGTAACATGAGGGGGTCAAAAGTAACGTAAAATGTTACAAAAGTAACATTCTGGCAACCCTGATGTCAACGAAAGAAATGTCGTTCATAGACAATTTGTAAAAAAAAGAAGTTTTCACAGAACATACATTATATTATTAGGTTTTCAAACAAACTATTCATTCTTTGTTCATTCAATTTGGCCGGCTTTCGTTCCACCGAGCTCATCCTTATTTACATTAGAAATACGTCACTAACGTAAGGACTCTAGTCGTACGCAAGTCGTACGCAAGGTGTTGTGATGGCGACTATCGTCTTGCTCAGCAGCCCGATTCCATAACTTGGCTTCAATCGAATTCTCAGTATCGCAACCACTAATGCCTTGCGATAGAGTCGAATTTGCTATGAAAAAAGTGATAATCCGATTGTAGCCAAGTTATGGAATTGGGCCACTGGTAAACTCGGTACGCATGCGATACGAATGTTTGAAAAATTTGTGCTTGGCCTACTGTTTTGTTGGTGTCACGGTACTGTTTTATAGGCATCATTAAAATAATGTAATACATATATTATATTTTTATTATTGTGCCAAAAACTGAAGGGCATCTATACTTATAATAAAGCAGTAAGTACCATAAATCTGATAATGGAAGATATATTAAAAAAAAGATCTATGGTACTAATAATAAGCTACTGAAAAAGGATAAAACATTTTTTAAATTCGTGTCTGTATGTTTGTCTCTTAGACTGTTTACGCATCACGTAAAAACTACTGGACCGATTGCGATGCGGTTTTTCACTGTTTGATAGCTTAGGATTTGACTTAAAAACTGGTGTACTTATTATCTCAATCCGGTGAGTAGAAGCCGAGCAATCGATAAAACTTTTTGAAGGCTGAAGGAATTTTGTGTAAATGTTGATAGAATGGTATTTTAAGTCTTGGAACAGTAATAAGTAGTTATTTTAATCTAGAGAAATGGCCACGCGTGCGACGCCGCGGGTTTCATGATAAAAACAGAAGAACGGGTGGCGCCCGCGCCGTGCGTCTATTTACCGGTCTGAATGCTAATAAAATATATATTTCGTAAAATTAAACAAATACATATTTCGTAAGGGATTGAAATAACTAATATTTTATCGTTAGTACGTACTCGTAAACGTGAATTCTTTCCTATCGTCAAAGTAGAAGATGCACGACACCAAAAAACGGGAAATGGCGGGAAACAAAACTCTTGAACAAAATTTAATTAAGTTGGTGTCATTAAAATTTGGTGAATATCAGGATCTTCGGCGTGATGATCAGAATAGCTCCTCAAAATGCAGAAAATTGCTTACATTTAGGTTTCTACTTAGGTATTCTGTTCTACTAGTAGGGATTGATGAAGCACTTTGGTTATCAATGTTAGTTTTACAATAAGTTAACTACATGCCGCAACTGTGTACCGCTAGATTGTTTACCAAAAAAAGTTGGTGCTCGCGAGGTCTACGGCTCACAGAGCCGTAGACCTCGTGACCTAAACCTACTTACTAGTTTTTATTTTTCTAAGTTGTCCTCAAAAGTAAGCAAGTAAGCACCATATTAAAAAAACAGTTTTGAATTAAAGTCTGTATTTACTGTTATTTTTATTGTTAACTTATTTTTATCTGCATTTAACATAGCTTATGACACTCGGAGATAATGTAGCTTCCTATTAGCGAAATATTTTTTGAAATCGGGTCAGTAGTTTCAGAGATTAGCAGTAAAAAACAAACTTTACCTCATTCAGGCGAAATGGTATCCAAATTTGACGATTCGTCCTCACGTTTTTTTTTTTTTTTTTTTTTTTTTTTCTTCTCGTGACCACGATCAATGCAACTTGATCGAAACGTCGAGGTAAATAAATATTAAGTTTTCAGCGCGATTAAGTCCCGTTTAAATATTTAACTATATTTAAAACTAGACCTTAAAAAACGGATTATTTTTTAAAAAACCGTAAGATTATTAAAAAAAAGTTAAATTAAATTGAAAATATGAACTAAAATCGGCTCCCGAGAAGCATCACCTTTCCTGCTTTCCTTGCACCATAACGAGCAGGGCAAAAATTTGGAACCCTTACACTACATCATTAACATTATTTAAATAATTACATTACCTCATAACTACTACCTGCTGAGTACGCGCACGCGCAGTATGCGCGCATTGAGGCGTGTTGGCGATATATCGCCAGTCGCCACCCGATCACCGAATAAAGTACAGTATTTAAGACCAGGCTCTGCTTTTTAAGGGTATTTTGCATAAATATGCTGGGTCAACCACAAACTTTATAAATGTGAAACTTAACATATATGTTTTTGAGATCTTTATCTCTCTAAGACTAAGACAAAAACACGATTAACAAAATTTCATTCGATACATTTTCTTATCAAAAATTACGTTATTTTCGGTAATGTTTACATTTTTCTACTCAACGGGTTAAGTTTTATCTCTAAAATAAATCTCACAGCAAGAAAATATAGTTTATTATCTAAGGCAAAGACAAAATTTACCTAACTACATTATTAGCCTGCCAATAAAATAAATGACTTTTGAGACTTACGTCATTTAGTTCCGAGCTAAATTGTGTGTTCAAACAGCGCTCGCGATATTCAACCTTGTTACGCAGGCACTTCAGTGCTTATTGCGGGTAGTAGGTGGCAGAGTGTAGGGTGCGGAGTGGGAAAATGTAACCTTGGAGCCTGGCCTTAAGTAATGTTACCAGCAAAGCCCGAAATAGGGAAATTATGGATGTGCCTTATACACATAGACCTACGTATTAGTTATACTATTATTTATTCTGTGGTATTAGGAGCTATTCTAATTCAACTGAAACATTATTCAATGTTTAGCCACCTATATATTACCGCTTACTTGTATATATGTAGATAGTTGAAAATGGCTCTAACAATTGAAATAATATCTGTTTCAGCTAACTAGAGACTACGCTTCCGTCCGAATAATAAATTCGACTAACCACATCCTCTATTCAAGAATAATGAAAAACGGCAATAATAATTATGTATGTATAACTGATTGCGGCAAAATAGATCCAGCCACGAAAGCTGTATCAAAAGTGGACAAGCATTTAGTTGTTGACTTGATCATTAATAAAAATAAGAGAAACGATAAAACGCAAAAGAAAATCCCTACAGTAGGCCAAGCACAAATTTTTCAAACATTCGTATCGCATGCGTACCGTGTTTACCAGCAGCCCGATTCCATAACTTGGCTTCAATCGAATTCTCAGTATCGCAACCACTAATGCCTTGCGATAGAGTCGAAATAGCTATGAAAAAAGTGATAATCTGATTGTAGCCAAGTTATGTAATTGGGCCACTGAGCAAGACGATAGTCGCCATCACAACACCTGCCGTACGACTTGCGTACGACTAGCGTCCTTACGTTAGTGACGTATTTCTAATGTAAATAAGGATGGGCTCGTTTGAACGAAAGCCGGCTAAATTGAATGAACAAAGAACGAATAGTTTGTTTGAAAACCTAATAATATAATGTATGTTCTGTGAAAACTTCTTTTTTTTACAAATTGTCTATGAACGACATTTCTTTCGTTGACATCAGGGTTGCCAGAATGTTACTTTTGTAACATTTTACGTTACTTTTGACCCCCTCATGTTACTCTCAAGTTACACGACTTAAACTGTTACTTTTACGCAACTTTTACAACTAAAATATATATATATTCAAAGGACATGGCCAGTTCCTGCCTAGAATGTACTTTACTGTAGGTAATTGTTAAAATTCACAAAAATAAAATAAAAGTTATGGCTTGTGTTATGTATCTCTAGAACTCCAGGCTTTAAAGGGCTGCTAATAAAAGTAATTAAATTGTTCTATCTGAAAATCAACGACATTTTGAATGTCTTACGTTCCGTTCAACGAAATGTATGTACGATGATAAATAAACTTCTATATGACAAATGTATCAATAATTAAAGTGAATGCACATAAGGTTTATTCAAAATGCATTTTGTATAATGCAACATTTTTCTATTTCATTATTTGTTTGTTATTTCATTTATACATATAATACAATACGATTTCGCACTTTCACTTAGCAAAAACGGACTACGGGAAATGTCAGACATCTGTGATATCACAAAATGTCATGTCACTTGCGATATCCATTGGTTCCGATGCACTTGCATTCGTGTGTACTGTACCACTTAATTCTGATCTTGTTATTGCATTCTACAACCGACGACCTTGGCCTTCTCCCGGACTGATTTCTTCGACGAATTCGACATATTATTATTTACTATTCGAGAGTGATTAGGTATCTAATAGGCAAGCGTGCTACACCTTCGACCACATCATTGCTTCCCATCAGGTGAGATCGTGGTCAAACGATTGCATAGTCCGTAATAAAAAATAATAATATAATATTTCACTTGTTATTATACTACGGACTCAGTTTTGCTCACGTTTTGGATAAATATTTATACAATTGATTTGATTATGAGGTGTATCAACTGCAGCACATCCACACGTTTGCAAAGGCATAATAATGCGTTCTCACTATCAACGCATTTTCTGATGATACACGATGGCTATCAATTTAGGTAAGCATGTGAAAATGAATTTTAATTGGGCTATGTAAAGATTGTGTCTAATAATTGTTATTTTTCAATGATACACTCTATAGTTCAAAAGATTTTCTCAAAACAAATTCAAATGGAGTGCCTGATAGGTTTTTGTGACCAAAAGCGCCTGTATAGTTATTTAAAATGCGTTTCAGTTAGTAAAAAAGCACGTTGTTATCTTTAAAGCTAGAAGTTCTTGAGAGATATTGCTTATTTGCAATTAGTAATAGGGTAATCTTAAACACGAATAACTTTAAATTATTGATGTACATAGACTTTTAATATCTAGGCAGAGAGCGCTAGCAAACCGGGCCGTCCCCTTTTATTCAGTAATAAAAAAAAGCGTGAAATGGAACGCATCAAAGGAAGTTTTCGTTCATCGTTTTGGCGCATTTGATTTTGAGCCATCATCGTCTCGAATTCGACGAAACGCGAAATGGACCAATCGCGTATAAGTTGAATTGTTGCTATAAACTGTAGCTGTGAAGACTTTTTGACCGAGCAAGTGCAAAGCGCTAGCGTACGCCTCCATGTCAGCTTGGGCAAAAATGCTTTCGTATGTGTTTCCGACTGTCCGGCTGTTTTCCACTACAGGTAAAATTTCTCAACCAATCTAGACAAAACTTGGTATACAGGTTTAACACATGTTTTTTTTTTGGATTTTTGATTGGGGAAGGGGGGGGGGGGCGGTACTTCCTCCAAAAAGAGGCCTACTGAATGTCTCCACCTTATTAGATCTGATTTCAATGGTTATTTTTTTATTTTACTATGACAAAGACGTTTTCTTCATAAAATAAGATAATCTTACTTTTCTCGTGAAAATGTTGCTTTTTGAACTGTCTCGTGTTACTTTTGACTATCGGCCACTGGCAACACTGGTTGACATATCATTTGGTTTCGATTTGGAATTTATTTCACAAATACGAATTCATTCCCTTTTTTTGAGGATCTCGTTGTTTTTAACCACTCCCAAACGTGATATTATTGGATTGGAATCATAGAAAAGTAAGTAAAGTTCCCATAATGTAGATAATATAGAAAAGGTACTTGTGTTTCCTAAATGTAATTACTTATTTGAATTTATGTTCTAGAAATGGAGATTTATCCAAATCCCCTTTGGAATCTAATGGCCGACACATCCTCCAAGAGAAGTGAAAGGAGCTGACAGCCATAGCATAGAATACACTAATAAAACCATGCTAACATAAGTGACGGCACCGGGGACAGTTCAGACGAAAAATGGCATATGATGAACAAGCTCCGCCACAAAAACTAAGTAATGTGACAAGCAAGTCATTCACCTGATGCTAAGCATCACACCTGCCAATGATGGTTGTATTTTCACTTAGGATATCAAGCTGTAAAGTTTTGCACAGCACTGCACTGAGCTTGTCGCAAGGTGGTCCTCCGAGGGTAAGGCCTACTGAGCTTGTTGCAAGGTGGTTCTCCGATGGGTATGGCTTACTAACTCAAGGGGGCGACTGTCAGCAAACAATAATACGGTACAGGAACACGGAGGAGTCTACCAAACAAACCAATAAACACCTAGTGCACCAAGTTCTGTGCCGCTCTTGCTTCAATGGGCAGTGGAGGCTTCTCAGCTGCAAGTCTTCATACGAACACCTGCATTGCTACATGGCACAGTTTCTGTCTATTGCATACTATTTTAGACACATTTCCTTCAACTATGTACAGTAAACTTTGATTTTAAAATTAAATGTATTAGAAGCCAATAAAAGACAATGTCTGAACGACATAAAAGTATATGTGTGGGGTGATCAAAGAATATAGTTACTCTCTACCGAGACGGTGTTAAAATATGAAAGAGGTTATAATTTTGATGAGGAAGACATTGTCACAAGCTGTTGGCCCAGTAGTTTTGAATAGGTATCTCTTATTTATTCCCCCCTATTTAATGTTTCAGATCAGCACACCTGGGGACAAGCCGGTGGTGGAGATCCCTGATGAACAATGAATGGAAACCTTTTCAAACAATAGAAAGAAGAATGATGATGCACTTGTTTGTTGAAAGAAGTTTTAATAAATCTTGTTATTTATGTAATAGTTTTGATTAAATACATATACTGTTTATTAATACAGTGGTTTTATTGAAGTATCTGTAGCTCTAGTCAGTGCAGTGCTGTGTTCTAGTGCTGGTAGCGCGGGGGGGGAGTCGACCCTGGGATTGCAGGATTTCTCACATGTAGGCACACATGGTAATGAGGAGGCAGATAATCCGAAGTACTTATGCAATACTATAGTTACATCCCATTAGAATGAGTATTTTGATATTGTCTCTCGAGAAAATGAATATGGTACAGAACAATGCAAAGTGAGCCTCCTCGTATACCATGGTGTGCCGATATGAAGTTGAGTAGGAAACTAAATTTCTCATAGATTGCACTCGACATATGCCTTTAAACACTTAACGAAGAAAAACAACAGCCCCAACTGTGATCTAAGTAGTATTTCAAAAGATGTCTACCATTTTCTGATGGAATGAATAAGTCTGGAGTACACCTATGAGAGAGGAATTATTTATTTAAGGTGGTAAATGTAAACCAACTTGATGTGGGTCTGTTCCAGAGCATCTTAGCTGCGCAAACATCTGGCACAGCAGGGATGCTCTATCAGTCCACATATAGTTTGGTCAAAGCGGTTAGAAACAAGTGCGTATACTATGAGACTGACATATTCATTGGACAACTAAAAATCCACTAAAATAAACGGACAACAAAACTGTACCCCTGGTGGTACGGTGAGTCTTTTAAAGTTAAACCATACCACTAATAAGTACCTAACTAGCTATTTCCCTACTTTTGGAGAAATTAGTCAAAGGGAGAAAGCCCATCCCTTTCTCCAAGCACCAATTATTATTAAATAGGTACCTACAACAAATGTACCAGTAACTAGATTTATTTGCCTTATTGTACCTAGAAAAAAGAATGAAAGAGATTGGAAGTTTCTTTTCAATATTTTTTTTTATTTAAATAATATAGCCTTTTATTCAGATCTATTATTTACATAGTATAAAGATTATAATAGATGAGAATTAAGTATGTTGTTGTATATGTACTATTTGCTTCTTTTCTGTAGATCTGTTTGCCAATCGGCAAAGGCCTCCACCAACCTTTTCCATTCATGTCTTTCCTGAGCCACTCTGTTCCACATCACTCCTGCCGCTTGTCTGATGTTGTCATGCACAGAAAAGGTGGGATGGGATTTCAATAATAGTTCTGATTTAATACATATATTCTTTATTAAATCAATGGTTTTATTTCTCTAGTGTTCTATAGTCATGTACAAGTGATAATTTAGGTAGCAGTGACAAGTAGGCGAAGCGAAGGCCCTTTCACTTGTAACAGTGCAGTGCAAAACTGATTTAGATTATTTCTTGTACCTCATTACCGTTTTCTTTTAAAATGTTAGGAGACGATGAGACTGATTAGTTTGCTTGTTCGTCTGATTCGGTTATGTTAAAATCCATGAACATGTTCAGACCTTTTGACAGCTAATATCTCTGAAAGTAGATACATAAGTAGTTAGGCTAGGTACTATCGCAGTCAAAAAATCATATGTAGCACACTGTGTGAATTAACACCTAAATTGCTATGTTTAGGTACTTGTTACTTTTTAATAGTGTAGCATTCATTCAACTAAAAGAGTGTTAATAACTTTTTGATGATAAAACTCTTAAATTTAAACGCCCCGCATGCTGCAACATTTGACGGGTTAATTTTAAAGTTGACATATAATTTAATGACCTGCTCGGTCAGCAGATATGAACCCATAGAGGCAGTATAAAGCAGTAAGCATAATTCAATATCTTTGTATGAGGTTATAAGGTTTCCTATATTTATCGTAGACAACTATCTTGAGCTTAGAGAAATGATTATGAGTACGGGCATATCTTGAGTGACCGTTTTTGTATTGATAAAAACACGATGCTCTACACAAAGATCTTGAATTATATATTATACATAGCAGCCATTTACTATGCTTCACTCGTTTGTTTAGCGGTGTGGAATCCGTCTTGTTTTAAACATTCTTGGTACCTAGAATTATGACTGAAAAAAATTATTTTTTGTTTGCATTCTTTCACTTTCTTCTTCTTGATTTCAATTTATCTTGTAGCAATTTAAATAATAAGTCGCGCCCCATTCCGTTTTCAGTATCTAAAACAGTTTTTATGCATATAATATACACAAGTTTTATAGGCAATAACATAACCTCAACATATGATCAATATCTACTTAGTTGAAACATAGGGCTACAAAAAATGTTATTTAACTTAGGTACCTACATAACAAACTATAAAATACTAGAATTAAACAATATTATTTTCTTGTATATAACATTCTTGGTACCTAGGTACCTACTTACTAAAAGTATGATATTTATCTTCACATTTTATCGCTTTCTTCTTCCTGTTTTCAATTTATCTTGTAGCAAATTAAATAATAAGAGGCCCCCCATTCCATTTTGAGTATATAAAACAGTTTTTATACGTTTAAAACACACAAGTTTTCTAGTAGCATAACCTCGACTTTTGCTCAGTAACATGGTCATTAATATGTTCATATTAGAAACATAGGGCCACAAAAAATGTTATTTAACTTATGTGCCTACATAAAAAACTATAAAATACTAGAATTAAACAATATTATTGTAATTCAATACCTTACGCAAGTATATTCACTGACAAAATCTACGTGAAAAAATTTGCGTACTTTCACCGTAGCTTGACGTGAGCCAGCCTGCGTGCTCATGTCAAAAAAATATTCGTGATCGCTGTTTTGATACAAAATGTACTAGGTTACGCTAGGCATGCGATACGAAGGCGATACGCAGGCGACACGATAGTATTTATGCTGCCGAAATTAAGGCTGATTAACGCCCGGTAGAGGCGCTTATCAAATCTCATACAAAATGGTTACGCTAACGATACGAACACTTTCTCGCAAATATTCGTGATTGGCCTACAGTTTTTGACGTAACTACTACATCCAGGAGCCCGGGATTTCATCCGTTGAAAAGTAACAAATTAAAACATACTTGGAATGAAAAGGAAAGATTTTTTAATTTTCAACTAGCTCGAAAAAAGCCTAGCCACCATGATCACAAATACCAACCTAGTTGCTCGAGCTTGGCACATTTTAAAAATGATATCACAGTTAGTGAATAAAACATATTTAATTTAACTTCATTTGTATAATTTAAACTTGAGTCATGCATGACATACTCGTACCTCTTAAATAAGTATTCTACGGTTCTAAAATTCACCAGTCAATGTACAGAGAACCTATTATATTTCTATTGAATAAAAATATTGATAACTAAGCGTGTCCAATAAATAACATTATAGTAAACAGTAAATTTTAAATGCATATTTTAAGTACATTCATTATCATCCTAAGGTAGGAAATGTGACTGGAGGAAAACATCGAAAAAATAATAAAGTTGTGTCAAAAGTCAGGTTGTTCAAGTCCAAGATTAAAACTATGTTATCTTAGTTAGACTATAAGATCTAAATAAAATACATTTAACATGTCTGTACATCGTAACACTCCGTAACTACAAATTGAAAGGCACTCGTTGAAAAGTCTTGTGCATTTCCTTAAAATTGACATGCAAAGCTCATGATTTTGATATAACGAAAAAAGTATTTTAATGTGGTTAGTAACATAAAATTGATAATACTAGATAGATTTTTCAATTGAAAACGAGGTAGGTTCATTGTGAACATTATCACTTACCTAACAATAATAATTAACATTAGAATAAGAAAAATGGAAGACAATGATTTGCTTTAGATATACCAACAACCTACATTACAAAAATATAAATATATATAAATACAATGTTAAACAATTAAGGCACTCAAAGCAAAAGGCCTAGGTTTGTAAAATGGACAGGGCCTAATAATGTTCTTTTATATTAACAATTTTAAGAACTGTTTTCAGCTCCTATAACTTTTTTGTCTGGTAAGCAAAACTTGAAATTGTTATTATGTATTCTATTTGTGCACTTTTAAACAATATTTTTAATTATGTTTTAAGTTTGTGACTTACACATAGACTATATAATAATTTTAATAAAGCAGCATTTGAAAATTCCTGTTTGGTTTAGTATTTGCGCTATTTTGGTTTTTCTATGGAAACTAGCGCACTCTGGTGAGGAACTAGCAAACTTAACTAAAACCGCAATGCTTCTGTCAAACCTTCGTTGGTCAATGTTATAAAATATGAATCTTCTAGTTTTACAGTGAATATTTTAGAATAGTTTTTATTATTTATTGATTTGTTTGTATACGGTTTGTGTATAGACAACATAGTGTTGATTGCACTTCCTAATCCATAACAATGATGTACTATATGCACTTTAATAACAATGATTTAAGTTTGGAATTATCACGAAATAGCCCTATGAGTAATTTTCTGTCAAATGACAATAACAAGAAAACAAATTTCTAAGTAAAAACAAGAGGTCTACCTTTCGATACAATATACCAAAAATACAAAATCCCAGAGACGTAAAAAGGTATGCTTAATGTCAAATTCTCATTATGCCAAATACGCGAACACTAGACTCATACAGCAATATAAACCAATAAGGGTCTTTGCCTATATAAATGTGCTGTTTTGTATAATCACACATTTCCAGCAGTCTGGAAAAAACATGAGCATGTCAATTATACAAATTTTACTTCATCATGAGACTGTGAATTAGCGCAGTCCTGGTGTGTTGAGCCTTCATAGTGTAAATTCTATAACAGGTTTTCAACCTTCTTTCTCCGCCTTCGTCTTTCTTGCCCGCACACATGATAGCAAAGTTGATAGTGTCTCATGAAAGTCCTCTTACATACATCACAGTGAAACCTCCTTAACTTCAAATGCCGTTCCCTTATATGCCCTACTATACTCTTTTTCAGCATCTCCTTGCCACAATAATCACAGATTGCTCTTGAATAATTATTTTGCTTCATGGCGAAGACTGAAGCAATGTATTGTTGAAACAAATTTTTCTCATTGTCTCCTTTTATGTCTTTCTTCCGTGTAATCTTACATCTCTTGATGGTTAGCACGTTTGTTTTGACTTTGGTTATTTCTACGCAGCTTTTCGTGTCCATAACGTTTTCAATCCAAGTTTCATTCAGACTTTTCTTCACGTACATAGGTTCTGTTGAATCTAAATTGAGATGTTCTTTCCTTATGTGGTATTTGAGCAGCCGTTCTTCACAGTAGTTAGCTCCGCATGCAACACAGTTGTATCGACGGTTTGTAAATCTGGGTAACTCGTCGTGGATGTTCAGATGCATGATAAGGTTTCGTTTATCGACGAAGCCTCGGTCGCAGTAGTCACAGTAGTGGAGCTTTTGGTTCTTTTCATGGATTGCAATATGTCTGGAAAGCGTTGATACAAATTAGTGACTTTTAACATTTGACACTTTATTAGCTAAAAATTGTATATGCCGCAGGTCATCATCATCATCATGTCAGCCTTTAGAAGTCCACTGCTGACCATAGGCCTTCCGCAAAGAGCGCCATGACGAGCGATCTTGTGCCACCTCCATCCATCAACTTCCTGTGATGGCTACATTGTCGTCGGTCCATTGTGTGGGGGGTACCCTACACTTTGCTTGCTTGTTCGTGGTCGCCATTCAAGAACCCTTATTACCCAGCGCTTGTCGGTACTGCGAACTATATGGCCTACCTATTGCTACTTCAACGAGGCAAGGTCATAGGTCTTCCAGGGTTTTTGCCAATATGATTATATCATCGGCATATCGAAGGTGAGTGCTGCATTCGAGTACCATATCCGTTCCAGTTCAGAAGCTTGAATATATCTTCCAGTGCAGAGGTGAACAGTTTCGGAGAAAGAACATCTCCCTGTCTCACCCCTTTTTGCAATTCGATAGAATTCGTGCTCCGATCTTGGAGACTGAAAGTCATGGTGGCCCTGCTGTGCAAGCACTTCAACACTTCGATGTACCAGTAGTCAAAATGGCAACGCTGTAATGTAGCACTGCCCAGGTCTCGACTGAATCAAAGGCTTTCTTGTAGTCCACAAACGCTAGACATAGTGGCCGATTATAGTATTTGGTCTTTTGTATAATCTGCCGGAGCGTATGGATGTGGTCTATGGTGCTAAAGCCTTTCCAGAATCCAGCTTGTTTGGGAAGCTGAAAATCGTAAAACTTACGAACGAGACAGTTTGTAACTACTCTCGAAAACAGCTTATAGACGGACTCAAATTGGGCCTATAATTCTTCAAGATGGTGTTATCACCTTTCTTAAAGAACAACACCACTACACTCTTGTCCCATGCCTCTGGCGTAGTACCCTCGAGGATGACAGAGTTATACAGTCTCTGAAGGACTTTAAGTACCGGTGTTCCACCCACTTTCAGTAGCTCCCCCCCTCCTCCTCCACCTCCGCTGGTGCCTTATTGCTCTTAAGCTGTTTGAGAGCCATTCTGATCTCGTATAGGCTGACGTTTGGGATATCTTCGGTATAATGTCGGGTCAAACGGGCTCTCGCATCGCTAGTCGTGCTAGGAGGACTACGCGATGAGGTGTATAATTGTCTATAGAACTTCTCGAGCTCACTCAAAATATCAGGCTTTGACGAAACGATGCTGCCACTGTCGGTTTTCAGCTTCGTCAACAGGCTTTGTCCAATAGACAGATCTCTTGTGAACACTTTGGAGCCCTAGTTCTGCTCTGTTGCATTCTTAATACAAATAGTATTATAGGAATGCAAATCGTTTCGCATCGACTTGGAGAACTGTTTATTAAGCAAGCTGTAACTCGACATATCCACTGAAGACTGTAGCCTCATCTCGCCTTGTTCTGCCATAAGTTTGAGTGTATGCTCAGAGAGTTTCTGTTTCCTATTTTTGCGGTGGGTCTTAAAGAACTCTGACCTGACCGCGTAAACAATTTCCATCAGCCCGTTGTTTAGTTTGTCCACTGTATCGCATTTGGTAAGGATTTGGAAGCAGTTTTGGAGCTCAGACTGAAAGCTCTCGGGTTTTGGATTTGGGCAGGACTTGGGCGTAGGGTAGATCTCATCAAATGAGACCTCTCCAGCTTTATGTTAATATTCAATGAGCCTCATAACATGCGGTGATCACTGCCGGTCTTAACCCTGTTGATCACAGAGACATCATTGAATATATGCCGATTGGTCAACAAAATGAAAGCGGGGTGCAGCCACGTCCATTTCCTGGTGGGGTGCTTCTTGAAAAAGGAGTTC
This sequence comes from Alsophila aescularia, assembly GCA_946251855.1. Taxonomy (NCBI): domain Eukaryota; kingdom Metazoa; phylum Arthropoda; class Insecta; order Lepidoptera; family Geometridae; genus Alsophila; species Alsophila aescularia. The sequence goes on from OX276373.1 coordinate 67,358,065, forward strand.
ATAGTTCATGATAAAGAGTCCCTTCTTTTCCATGAAGTCGGCCAATCGCTGACCCCTTTGGTTCCGCTGTCCAAATCTAAACTGCCCCACTCTTAGTTCATTGCCATTCCTCATGCCCAGCCTACATTGAAGTTCCCAATCACCACTGTGAAGTTGTTTTCGGAGCATGCATGGCATTAGAAATGTCATCATACATTGCCACAACTTCATCGTTTGGGCGTTTGAGTGTAGGGCGTACACCTGTAATACCTTCAACAAATACCGTTTAGTAATTCTGAGTATAAGGTATGCCACCCTGCTCGAAACAATGAAAATCTTCACAATGTTATTGAACGAGAAACCAGATACCGTGTTGGGACTGCTGGTCGCCCTTCCGGTAACAAAGTAAGTTGCCAGAATTCAGAGTCATCGTATCCTATCACCCTCTCTTCGAACTTCTGATAACTCTATAATATCCTAGTGCAACTTACTTACTACTTCTTCCAGCTCTATCAACCTCTCATCAGTCCTCAAGGTGCATGCGTTGTATGTTGCCAGGTCCAGAGATTGTGGGCGTTGGTAGCTGGGTCTCTGCCGGGGAATCTTAGCACCACCAGTTTCACCGTTAACATAGCTGCTACCGGTGTCATATTGGGGGGTTTGCCATAGTCACCACGCTTGGCAGGCGGATTGGTGGCCGCAGTGTAACAAATATGTACTCAGAGAACGCTGCTGCCCATCTTCCGGTGTGTATTCCCTTAGTCGCCTCTTACGAAATCCACAGGAGGATTGGGAGGGGTCTTATTCTGAGCAGAGACAGCCACGGCATGCCGCGGGTATGTGTCAATAAATCTAGATAATTAGAACTCTCGTCAATGGATTATGAAGCGAGTAGGTAGCAACTGCTTACGTATCCCAGAAACAAACGTCTATCGAAGTCGTAAGTATATACCTGCAGGCAATGTCAATATACGCTCAGGTATTTTGAAGGGGGCTGGATCCATTACCTACATTTGGTATAGGGTAATAATTATATTTGTTTCAATTACCCAAATAAGTTCATAACTTGAATCTTATTTCAGAGCTATATTTGAGCAAGGCGTATCTAAGAAATGCATACCTAGAGAATTCATCAGATCTGTAATACTCTTTGAGACAATAATTGCATTTGTATCTGGCTGGAATTGCTTTGTGAAGAAATAAATGAGCGTTCAACTTGTACGAGGTGGAAAATCCGGTTTTATTGCATATGTTGCAGTGAAAATCCTTTTTATTCACTTCAGTTTTTTCTGTTCGTTTTTTCTTCATGATTTCGTTAGCAGAATGATGGAAACTGGAAGTAATAACTAAAGAAAATTAAATTAAAAACAAACGAACGAAACAGAAACAACGCGTAAAAACAGCTGTTACTACTAAAAATTGTCAAAAATGACAAATGTAAGTGTCAAATAATATAACGTCTCATAGTGCAGTGCAAAGAATTCAAATCGATTCATCGATGACTGAAGAGGTTTGTTGTTACTACTAATACTACAGCCAGATTCTGGCAATTAGGATTTTATAGAGTGTATTATTTTCACGTTTTATCCAGTTTTTTAAGATTATTTTGAAATATCAAAAAGGGATGAAAAAAAAGTAAAAATCACATAAGTGGCTGCATCACCCGGAAAGTCCGTACTAAAACAAATATTAGGCACATTGTTGGAAAGAAGAAGTTATGAAGCTCACAACGGTACCCTAAGCTCCAGCACAGTGTGAATGAGTGGATTCCAGGATCAAATTGTACGTGGCGTAGACGTTTTACGACTAACAAATGGCCGTGCGCCCTGACACAGCCTCACCCGTTATTTTTCTTTTCTTATTTAGTCATTTTGAAAACTTTTTCGCATTGAATCAAATGTTCTCAACGAGATGTTTACGTTACTATATCTAAATCACGAGTTAAAACGAATTAAAGATCACAAATACATTTATTTTGCACTGTTCGTCCTGCCTTCACCCTCTGTCTTTTGACAAAAATTCAATACCTATTACATCATCGAGCCGACTGTCATAAAAGCTAAAAAAAAAACATCAAAAAGAGATTTCTGGAGCTTATGTTCACATATTTATAAAAGCAAGACGATATAACCCTTTTCTTGACGTTTCCTTTATACCATAATTATATAGTACCGCATATGTCTGATACATATGCGGTTGATTTTAAAGACTTTACGTCAAAAGTTCTCCTTGCAATAAAGAGTATACTGTCTGTACATACCTATAGGTACCTATATACTAGTGAAACACGAGTAGAAACTATGATTTATCGAAACCTTTGAATATAACTATAATCTGTCCAGTCTGTCTTAACTGGTACGGAGTAATATTTTTTTTATGGCTAACTGTCACTGTCTAGTAAAGAGGACATTACATTATCCAATTTAGTGCTCCAACTCATGTTCTATTCGCGTGCTCCGATTAATGACCTAGCACAGGTAGTGTTAAGTTCACTATAGGAGCTAGAGTGCCAGAGCTTATACAATCGCACTAGATTGGAGCACTACCTGTTTAGCAGCCTTTACACAATACGAAATCAGCAAAGTAAGACACTTAGTACAGCTCTACAAATTGGATAATTATTAGGCTTTCCTAACAATACTAACCCTTAGCACACCGACGCTGGACGCAATCGCATGCGAATGTAATGAGAAATTATGACAGATCCCTTTCATTTTGACATCATGTCGCAGCGAATTCGTATGCGTTGGTGTAGCTGCCTTAGCAATATCGATTTCCCGAAGTAAGAACCTAATCGAATTAGAACTAGAAAATTATTACGACAACATCTAATCTATATTAGTCCACTCAAAGTCAACATAGCACATCACTATTTCGGACTATTCGTTGCGGTACGTCGATTTTTATCGCGAGGCCTGATTTTGCTGGATTGGACTCTATTAAAATCCATTTCTGCAATATTTACTCGATTCAGGAATTTTGCTGAAAACTGGTAACTGGGAGTTCTTGTTGCCATTTCTTCAGGCGTTGGTGAGGGCAACGGGGACTGCAGCAGACATTTCCCAAGAAGGTACGAGGACTTTGTGGTACTAAGAATTTGCAGTAGTGTTCATCCGTTTATTTAAATGAGACCTTTCTAGTCGTAGTGATAAAGGTAATATGCCCAGTTTAGAATTTGACCTACTGTTACTAGAAATAGGCACGTGAAAGGCTTTACCTGTTCCGCTATAGATAGGTGTACCTGTCTCTCTTTCCCCCGCTGCTTTAGAAAGAGATAGATTGATTGACTAGTTGATGTTCTTTACCCTCATGCTATTTCCAGCGAATACTGCATATTACCAAATAATTTCATATGATTTTGTAAACTTTCTTGTTAATAAAGCCATTACCTAAATTTTGTACTATAATTCCCGGGTCCCGACATAGGTACCAAACCAAGCCTATTTTCTTTATTTATAATAGCGCCATCTAGTTCAGATATTTAAACTTTTGAAAGTGGTTTATTGCATGAACTGTAAAGAATAATAATTGTTCTACAAAATTTCAATGCAAATTAAGAATTTTAAAATAAAACTATGTAATATGAAGTAATATTAAAATATTATATTATATAATTTTTTCGGTCTCTAAGTACCTACATTCTCTGTTAGATATCATATTTTTATTAACAAAATATATTTAAGGCTTGGTGCAAAGCACATCTTTGTTGTCCCCTAACATAATTAATTGTTTAATATCAAACATTTCAGCATCGGAATAATGTTTAACATTAAATTTCAGAAACTGAAAGAATCAAGATGGCTTCAGTGTTGCTATCAAGCAGTAAAGAATCCATGCTCACTCGAAATAAATCAGCACAGCAAAAACTCAACAACGAAACAATGAAAACCTTAAACCAACTGCTCTTGCGTCCAAACATTACCATCACAAAAAAGTCTTTACTACTCAAAAACTTAAGCAATCACACAACAGATAAGAAAAAGGTTGAAATACCAATACTCAATCTAACCGAAGATACGTCAAGAAGACAATTGCACAGTTCAGAAAGATCAATATCAGTGGGGAAGACAGAAACTATGAATAAAAAGGTTGACTGCTCTAAGAGGTTTCAAGTTACAGAAAATGTGGAGTTTTATCCGGATAAGCTCAAAAGAACCGTAGCACCAAAGAAGATTGGGCTACAACCAAAACATGAATACAGAGTTATCGCTACTATGAATAAGAGAAAGAGACATATTCCACACAGAGGTATATAATAAAACTGGTGTCTATTATTGTAAAAATGAAAGTATGTGCCGTAATATGCAAGTGGTTAAACCAGAGGTGATAAAGACGTGAAATTTTCTAGGTAGTGTAGGAGTGCACCAAGAATGGAATTTTGAATTTTCATACTAAGGGACAGAGGGTTGACAATTTTTGAAACACATCTAGTTAATTTATATGTAAAATCCACACTGGGCGCTTATTCACTATGCTGCATAAAATTCCATGCCGAAAACGTGTCACGTCAGTACAGCAATTACTGTACGATTCCACGAAGATATCTTAACGCGGCGTATTACTTGCGTGAATGGTCATAGCGAATAAGGGCCCAGGACTGTTTTAAATTTTGAAGAGGCTTAGAATTATTATAAGATAATAAATAAAAAAAGCAATACAACTTAACTCGTAGCTGGCATTCCCCATAGATACCAACTACGAGTATACGCGTACTCAGCAATCAATGGGTTAACCATGAGTTCAAGTCAGTTATTGTCTTTTGGAATCTGTCAAACTAACAAAAACTTTAAAGAAATAGTTTTTAATTTGTTACATTACGTAGTAAGTTTGTTGTATGGGCAATACAGTGTGGGCCCAGCTTATTTGTCCACCAACTCATCCCAGGGTGCGATGAGAACCAGGATATGGGCAGCAATTTCCTGTGTAACCCCTCCTATTACGTGGGAGGCCAGTGTTCAGCCGTGGATATATTCGGGCTGATGATGCAATGCAGTCCTAGGAAGTTGATAAACTAAATCGTACATTTTACTTAATATATTCTAATATATAGAAATTGCGGTAACATCTTCGGCGGTCTTATCGCTTACAGCAATCTCTTACAGACAACCTTTTGATAAACTAAAAAAGATTGAAAATGAGTAGATGGTGGTGACAACAAATTAAACAAAGTAATAATAATATCAAAAAATTAATGATAAAAATAATAATTAAATCATACTAAAATTACTATAAAAAATAAGAATCTATTTATTAAGTAATTAAAAAACATGTAGTGAAAGTCGGAGAATTCGAAAAGTGAACTCAGTGAACGGTCTCAAAATAGACCGGACAATAAAGCTTAAAGCTTTGTATCAATAGTAATTTTAATTGTAGCTGATCTAGTTTGATGATTTTGGGACGTCACATTGGCACTTTTATATTTGTCATTTACATAAGGTACATAAAAAAAAATAAGTGACATTTGAAAACATTACAAAGAATTGCAATAATGGAAAAAATAACATCTCCGTTGAGGTTCTTGGGTTTCTCTTCTCTAACGGGCGTATTTCCGAATCACCGGTAGAGTCGGAAGGTTATTTCGTTTTGCTGTGTGAGATTCAAATCTGAGTCGGTACATGAAAAGGAAATTTCCATTTCAAACTCAAAGCATACTAAGTTTACCTAATTTTATTGATTTGAACTTCACTAGCTTGGAGTAATATGCAGTTGTCTATGACTGGCCTATTTACCACATTTTTAAAATTAATAGATTTTATTAAATTGCTTGGCTCCTACTCATCGGATTGAGATACCAAGTACACCAGTTTTTAAGTCAAAACCTAAGCTATCCAACAGTGAAAATAGAATCGCAATCGGTCCAGTAGTTACAACGTGACGCGCGAACAGACATTGAAAGTGTGGTACTAAGTTTTGAAGACCAGTGTATATAATTATAATATTTTAAGTTTTCTCCATGTTAACAAGATGTTAATTTTGATTTGATAGAATTGAAATCCGAACCGCCCGAGGAGCTAGAGCTAACCATGGCTGATCTGGTGCAGATGGCAGACGAGGAGGGAATGGATGATGAGGATCTGATAGAAATCCTGACCTGCCCTAGTCCAGTCTGGTGGGAGGATTGTAACTACACAGGTATGATGTTGCTAATATTTTTTAGTCTGTGTCAGACGAGCTGGTCGTTCGTCTGATGGTAATAGCGTCATGCCTGTTACAATTGCAGTGCCTCATTTAACTGTGGATTGCAGACAGCAATCCACAGTTAAACTTTTATCCAGCACAGCAAGGAAAAAAGTTTTTTTAAAAATAAAAATACGTTTTTATAAATGCGTATTATTCACAGATAGATAGATAACTCTTTATTGTACACTAAAAATACAAAAACAAATCAACTATATAGTTATAAGTCTTATCGTTAAAAAGCGATCTCTTTCCGATAACCTTTGGATGGAGAGAAAATTTAAATGCGGCATATAATATGGTAATTTATCTAGGTTAAATAAATAAAATAAAAATTATTTGTGTATTAGGAATGCATACTCAACAATATAATAAAATGAATATATTATATTCGTATACATACTAGTTAAATAAATTGCTTATACATATATGTATAGCTAGCGGCACGTAAGTCTAGCGGTGAACGAAACGTGGCGAGGCGTGGCGGGGATCGTGGCGTGTGCCAAGATCCCCGCCACGTTTCGATCACCGCTAGACTTACGTGCCGCTAGGTATATATATATTATACCTATACATACACCTATCTCCTTGGGGCCTTAGGAATCAAAGAAGAGATATACCTACCTAGATATATCAACAACAAGAGAAACCATGATAAGAAAATACGTTGTTGACGTTGATTCCGTTTTCAAGATAAATCTTTTTTACCTTATCTATGTCTATGTGGGTTCTAAATAAATTTACTGAGTTTCGTGAATGTATGTGTCTACGTATTTCATAGAAACTACAAGTATGATTGCAAAAAAAATATTTGTACTAATGGTTTTATTATCTTTCAACTTAGGGAATAGTTCAAGTTTCATCAAAATCGGTTCAGTAGTTTAAAATATATGGCATGTTAACACTGTTTCCAGTAAGGCATTCTTAAGCGCATCACAGACGGCTAAGATACGATAATATTTTATCTTAAGATAAAATATCGCTCGCTATACAATTTATATGAACCATCACAAACGGCGAAGATAATATATATTTGCATCTTACAGTATCTTAAGATATCGAGCGATATGGAATTTATTAAAAGATGTCATCTTAAGATACGAAATATATCGTAAAAGATACAAAATATATATTAATAATTAATATACTATCTTAAGATACAAAATATATCGTAATATGCTCTACAGGTTGCTCTGTTTTGTATTCGTGACGGTTTTTTAACCCCTGAACAAAGAGAGGGGTGTAAAAGCCGGGCAATTAATAAAAATATATCTAACGGCTGAAGAAATGTTGATCAAATGTTGGTATATTGGTCCTGGAATAGCACATTATGGTACTATGAACCTAAAGAAAAACCCACGCGTGCGAAGCCGCGGGTACAGCTAGTATAAAATAAATCCCTAAATACCGCAAATAAATAATTGGCGGGGCGTCTGTTGCACCACAGAGTACACGTAAATAACTATGTTTAAATTGATTTGCTATTAATTTGCGAGAAGTTTTTACAAGTCCATTTACGCGAAACTTTAACCACTTGCCTGGACACAGGAACGTAGTGGTGTTGTTCTTTAAGAAAGGTGATAACACCCTTGATGAATTATAGGCCCATTTCGCTGCTGAGCCACGTCTATAATCTGTTTTCGAGAGTAGTTAAAAACAGTCTCGCTCGTAGATTTGACGACTTTCAGCCTCCCGACCAAGCTAGATTCCGGAAAGGCTTTAGCACCGTAGACCACATCCATACGCTCTGGCATATTATACAGAAGACCGCAGAGTATAAGAGGCCACTATGTCTAGCTTTTGTGGATTACGAGAAAGCCTTTGATTCAGTCGAGACCTGGGCAGTGCTACTACAGTAATTACAGCGGTGCCAGATTGACTACCGGTACATCGAAATGTTGAAGTGTTTGTACACCACGAATTGCAAAAAGGGGTAAGACAGGGAGACGTTATTTCTCCGAAACTGTTCACCTCTAGCTTCTGAACTGGAACGGATATGGTGTTAACATCAATGGCGAATGCATCACTCACCTTCGATTTGCTGATGATATAGTCATCATGGCAGAAACCCTGGAAGACCTAAGCACAATGCTCAGTGACCTCAATATTGTTTCTCAACAGGTGGGTCTTAAAATGAAAATGGTTAAGACGAACATCATGTCAAATGCCCATGTCGCACCCATGACAGTTTATGTTGGGAATGATATTATCGAAGCTGTTGATCACTATGACTACTTAGGTCAGACGACCCAACTGGGTAGATCCAACTTCGACAAAGAGGTCAACCGACGAATCCAACTCGGATGGGCAGTTCGGGAAATTACGCCATATCTTCTCGTTGCAGATACCGCAGAGCCTCAAGACGAAAGTTTATAATCAGTGCGTGTTGCCAGTGATGACATACGGCACTGAGACGTGGTCGCTAACTATTGGTCTCATACACGAGTTCAGAGTTGCGCAGCGTGCAATGGAGAGAGCTATGCTCGGTGTTTCACTACGTGATAGAATCCGAAACGAGGAAATCCGTAGAAGAATCAAGGTTACCGACTTAGCTCTCAGAGTTTGCAAGTTGAAGTGGCAATGGGCAGGCCATATAGTTCGCAGAACCGACAACCGCTGGGGAATAAAAGTTCTCGAATGGCGACCACGAACAAGCAAGTGTAGGGAGACCCGCCACACGATGGACCGACGACATTGTAGCCACCGCAGGAAGTCGGTGGATGGAGGTGGCACAAGATCGCTCGTCATGACGCTCATTGGGGGAGGCCTATGTTCAGCAGTGGACTTCTAAAAGCTGACATGATGATGATGATGATGACATAAATAATGATGATGAAGAAGAATAAGAAGGAGGAGAATGTGAAGGAGAAGGACTAATACTTAGACTAAGAACAATACTAAGACTGGACTAAAACTAGACTTGACTAGAGTCCTACACAGGACTAGACAAGACGATGATGATGATGAGGCAAACAAAATATTATAGGATAAGGTAATATATAGGACCTGCAACAAACCTGGATGTTTGTTGCAGGTCCTATATATATTATATGTCCAGGTATATATTACCTCTTCCAAATCTGTTCAGCCGTGTCAGCGCTGAGTAGCAACAATCATAACACACAAACTTTCGCATTTTTAATATTTACTACATTAAACTAGAAAATCTGTTTAAAATGTGTAGGTTACTACCGCCAAAACTGTAAGTCAGACAAGTGATAAATGGTAAAATTAAATTAATTGAAGTAAGCTACATATTTTTATTTTTATTATTTTAAATATGGATTTCCGCAAAGTAACGCCTGAATCTATCAACTATATAAAATCTGTTTATTTTTCAAAGCTCGTAACTGTTACAAAACTGAGTATATTATATTGATTGGAAAAAATATGATTTGTTATAAATCTGAAATTAAGAAAGTTTCCTTTTTAGATCTTGTGGCTACATGATAAAGATGAATGATGATACATATTATACAATTATTTTCTTCTTAACCTTAAAAAGCAAAATGCAAACTTTATGATTTAAATATACAATGAACAACATGTAACATCTAAAATGTAACTGGTAAAGATCCCGTTTCTCACATTAATTCTACAATTATTTTGTTTTCAGAAGAAATATGCATCAGATTTCACGAAGATACAAAGAAACAACACAACACAGCAGAAGAATACCACCATTATGCTCAAGTGACACTTGGAAATAACTATCGCAAAGCAGAAAGCGAGGTCGAAAACATATTCAGTTCAGATACAACGCAAAAATCTCAAAAAACTGACATTAACTTCTTTAAGAAATTCGTTAAAAAACGATCCAAATTAGAAACAGTCTTGGGTAATATTAAAATTATAAAAACTAGATCAAATGAATCTCGTAATAGCTATTATGATGATACACCTAAAGTCAGGACGGATAGCATGAGCGGTCTCTCTGACGCTAGCATAAATGACGAAGAATTGTTGAAAACATTAGAAAATATAGAAATACCGGTTCAAGATAACAATAGCGATTTTGAAGGAACAAGCACTAGTGAAGACGATAATTTGAAATATACTGTGATGAACACGACTGATAATCCAAACAAACCTTTGGATGATCACGACAAATGTATTAGACCTAAACAAACACAAAACAAAAAAAAACGAACACGTAGTCTTCGCAAATCTAAAAAGAACTCAAATGAATTAAAAAATAAACTAGTAAAAACGTTCAATGAAATTAATATAGAAAGAAATAATGAAATTGAACACAATGAATTTACAAATGAAATTAAAACTGATTTGGAAAATGTGCCTTCGGATCTTCCACCTTTGACGAAGAACCCTTTTCAAAACATACACACGAAGTCGACGTTAGAATCGCCGAAATCAATTGAAAGTATTACATCAGAGACTACAAACTCTAGTATCATTGAATCTGACTCTATTTCTGATACAAATATTAAATTTTTAGATGAATACGACGAAAATACAGAATCGAATAAAAATGATATAAATGAACTTAAATTAAATGCCAAAAGCAAGAACGATTTGGTAACTATATACAGAATTATACCAAACAATGACAATGTAGACGTAGAAGAACAAATCAAAGCCAATTTAGTAAATAAATCACCAGCAAAATATCAAAATAATAATAAACTGGAAGTGAATAAAGACAGTAGTCAAATTAATTCGTTTTATAAAAAGCGCAAAAGTCTTAGAAACAATACCAGATGTAAACAATTACATGAAATAGACACGCAAACTAAAAAAACTGATGCATTTGGCAATACGGAGAAAAACGACACAATGACTTTGACAGAATATAAATATATTCCAAGGCGTAGAAACAGGGGTCAGCTTAAAAGAATAATAACAACTCCCGACACTAAAGTAAAGTATTGTTATAAGTGTTCAAGTATATTCGAAACTGATACTTGCCTATATTGTACAAAGAAACCTAAATAGTAACCGAATCATAATTCTAATAATAGCTAGAATATATAATTATGAGTATCTATAAAACTTTACAAAGAAATTATGTAAGTATTGGCACTCGAAAAGCTTCAATATAAAATTAAATATTTTCAAAGCTATAAAAAAATGACACAATAAAATTTAAATACAATTCATTGGTGTTATTTCTGCAATAAATTATGTAATATAAAAAAAACCTTTCAAATTATGACGACTTAAACTATAAAATTTAAATATGGAAAGGGTACTAGGAAAAAATATATGGAATTGACAACATTTAAAAAATTTAATATTACTATTTTAAAAAATTCTCTGAATGAATATTATAAAATAAGATATACATATTTTTAATTTTTCCAATCTATGCTATATTTTCCGAGAAATTAATTATTAAAAAGTAGCTTATTCTAAAAGGACGTAACTGCCAGAGTTTGGTGGTATGAACAAGATTACCGAAGCCACATTAGAAAAAAAAACACATTCATATATTTGTCCAAAGTCAGGCTCTAGCGTAGTATTTTTTTTCTTTACGGGTTGATTGAATTTTATTATTCCACCGAACTCTGCTTGTTTGAGAGTTATTACTTAATATCTTTTTGTAGTTACAGCACATATTTTTTTGGAAAAATGAGAATAATGATCAGCGTCGCAATATCTCGAAATGGTTTTCGAATTTCATTGCCATATGAAAACTTAACAATTAATTAAAAAACAGAAATCTGTTAATTTTCACAAGAGCACTAAATTAATTTATTATTTGTATTTTAAATAAATATTTTAATGGCTCTTGACACAAAAGGCTTCTCGCCATGATGAGACTGATGTGAATTCATGTCAGGGTGACTCACTGATCTTAGCAGTTGTCTTTGCAGGGACTAAACTAAAGAAAAACGAATACTCTTGAAAAGGTGAAGTCACAAAGCAAATAAAATAACGGATTGTATTTTGGCACAAACTCAAAAAAAAATATTACAAAACTAAACAAAAACTTCCAATCTATTATTATTTTAAAATAAAGAAATAAAAATCCACAACTTAAAAGAGTCAAATAGCCGATTCACAATCATGATAGAAGGTACAATATTATGAAAAATCTAAAAGAATGCAGGCAAATTATGACGTCATATCTATATAGTACTGTCTCTTTCTTCAAGATACTCGTTTAGGCGCGTTTAAGTCTTCCTTTCTCGCTTATTTCTTAAGAAATTTTAAAACGATATTATTTTTACTTCTCTTTATGAACTATTTGCCTTGGAATCAAATTGAAGCTAATTTATTTTCTACAAATTTTTCTCTCATTATTTTTCTACAGGATCATTAGTTTAGCCAGTACGTGTCTTAGACATTTCCAAGACACAAGTAATTTCAGCCAAACTATATGTTTGTGAAGTTAGGCGCTGTGAACGATTGCGCAGGTAAATTTAGTTTGCTTTATAGATGTGTTTTTGAGTGAAGATACTCGAAAAAACGCTTTCGTAACGTAGTTATTTGAAAAAATTTAAGCATATATCAGAATTTCGAGCACGACGGGAGTAGTAGGCTTTCAGTGCTGCGAACTTGGATATCAATTATTCTCAGGGGTCCTAATAACATTTTAAAAAAAACGATACAGTGGGGATGTCTTGATTGGTGGATTGGCCAAATGAATAAATGATTAGCGTTTGACAATATGAACAGCTAAACGCACGGCTTCGTGATATATGGTCAAACATTTGTGAATCATATCGTAAAATAGTTACATTATCCACTGTTAGAGGCGTTAGGCGGAAGCCCAACTTGGCCGTGATAGGTTAGAGGGCGAAGGTGGGAGCGAAGCGTAGCGAGCTCCCGCCTTTTTCTTCGTGGTTTTATTACAATATACTAATGTATTTACCATTATTATTAATATATAATATATATATAATATATTAATAATAATGTTCTATTTCAATAATTTCATGAAATAAAACCATTTCAAGAAATCATTGACCATTTCATGAATTTATCAATTCTACGATATCGTCACAACAGGGTATATTCCGAGATGCGTTCACAATGCATATGCTTGTACTATAGTAATATAGACACCTGCAGTTTTTAATCATCTTCCAAAAGCAGCAGATTCTCATTGCTTTGTTTTTTCTGAACCTATTTGGATGAATCTTTTATATGAGAGAATAGACCAACAGTGTGGTCAACATCAAAAATGCGATTTGTAGTTTTTTATTTATTAAATTAATTAATGTCGGTTATTTTATTTGATGATTGTTTTACGAATGAGCCATTGTTCGATTTTATAATTTATCTTCACATGCATGTGTGCAGTTTTAGTATGGCATCACAAGGTATTACTGTCTGACAGGGAATACATTTTTAATCGACTTTACAAAGGAGACTTTTATATATTCTACAGTTCTATTTTTTTACACCGATTTCTTTGTAAATTGCAGACGGATTTTGTTTTTTTGTTTATTTTAGAGTGTATACTCTCCAGGTGGTCTCATATAAATTGTATCAAAATTGGTTCTGTCGTTTTTCGAGCATATTCATTTGATTTTGTGTTTATTATGCCTCAAATCTCTAAGATTTCTAAACCGATTTGGATGGTTTATTCAAAAGGGTATCCTATTGCCTCCTTCCACTTGGCTCCCCTAACATGAATCCTCTGGGTGATTCATTTGGATTTCAGTGTAGTCTCATATAAACTTCATCAAAATTGGTTCAGTTTTTTTTGTTATTAGCTGTTAATCTATTTGAAAACGATTTTTTGGACCATGGTATTTTCTACAGCACTTGTTTTACTAAGTGTTGCTCTTAATAGAGCACTTGAGCCCATCTCGGAATTTTCCCGTTACATATTGCTAAGTCCAGAGGCAAAGTTATATTGTGCATTATACTTCCGTATAATCCGTATTGTAAATATTGTACACTTGTTATAGCTTTGACTTGTTTGAGCTGGTACATTAAATGATCGAACAATAACAAATCATTTTTAGTTTATTTTATTTAAGTGCTCGCTCAATGCCCTATTCTAGAATGTAGTGCTATTAACCAAATGTAAAAATTACAACATTTGGCGTGTTATCGGCTAAAGCGGAATCTGTAAGAAATCGCATTCAGCGATAAGACCTTCCTGTTATTAGGTACCTAGCGATACCCACAGCTTTGCTACCGTGGATATTTTTCCGTGGAAAAACTATCCAAGTGTAATTTCAGGACAAAAATAACAAAAAGAACAATATACCAAATTTCGTTCAGCCGTTGAATAGTTTTTTATCGATTGCTCCGCTTCTACTCATCGGATTAATAAGATACAAAATACACCAGATTTAAGTGTAAACCAAAGCTATCCAACAGTGAAAATCGCAACGTAATCGGTCCAGTAGTTATAAAGTGACGCGCGAACAGACAGACCATTAAAAAAAACTTGTTCAGTACCATAGATAAATCATATAAATCATTCTTCTATGATTTATCTATGTCAGTACCTACATAGCTTGTTTATTTCCCCTAGACCATATTTTTATTATATTTTTTGCACAAACTGTTATTTACTTTATGTATTATTATAAGTATACATTATTATGAGTCAGGGCAGTGCCGTATTTTGGATCTTTAGTGGACTAGGTAGGTTAATTGCAATGATCCCCCAGGCTATCCCCCCCACTGGTGGGAACAAACTCAATTTTCAAAATTACTTAAACCCTACCCCCTTTCCTTCCTGAATTGATTGCGAAAGAACGCGCTCGGCTAGCATATTTAATTGCCCGCAATTCCCTCAATGAGGTCTGCCCAATACATCCCTCGTTCATAATGATGAGCAAAGCGAGGAAAATAATACGCATTTGTAGTTAGTTAACAGACGTTTTTTTTAAGGTAGCCACCTTAAAAAAAACGTCTGTTCATGATTTCGGTATCAAAGTGTATTATACAAAATTACAAATACGTACTCTGTATGTCCAACTGATATGAGCAACAGAGTTCTGTATGTTCTTGATTACGATTAAAATTATAATGAGCAAAGCGAGCGAAAAAACGAACGTTAGTTACAATCATTGTATTTATTTGTTAGTGATGTAGCGGTTGCGACAGGGGGCGCTGTAGAGGATGGCTAGCATTTCTTTATCGCCCGCGCTGAGGTCTGGCCGGTGGCCCATGGTTAGGGCTTTCTGCCAGAGGTGATCCTGTAAACGGACGATAAATTTCTTATTAGTGAAGTGACGAGACGAGCTAGATTTATTACTGTACTAGCGACCCGCCCCGGCTTCGCACGGGTAGCCAAAGGTGGAGACTATTTGTTCAAAACGTTACATTGACCGCGCACACGCCCGCGACTTGCCCGCTCCCGTGCGCCGCCTCTGCGCTATTACACCACAGAATAAACTAATAGTAAGTTTACGAAGAATTAGTTGCGCAGAATTCGCTTAGAAAATACATCGTCATAACATTTAAACTACTCGCCAAAAAAGTGTGGTGTAACTTGCAACACGTTGTACATAAAATGAAGAACATTACTGTGATATTGAGTTTGATAAGGATTAATAATGTAATCCTTATTAATTAAAGAAATGATTACTGAGTTAAACGTAACAGATAGAGACATGCCATCGCGGAGTTTCCTTTAAGATTTTAGAAGAACTACAATTCTCTAGTACATCATTTTTATGTAGGTATCTCCTAATTATATTAAAAAAAGCACCTTTTTATTCATATTTTTGTTTATGGTCACAAATTGACATTGAGAGAAAGTAAAAAAGACTTTTACATTCTGTGAACTGTCAAATGACTAAAGTGACAACTCACATTCAAAATGTTTTGCCCGTTTGAGCGTTTTTTTTCCACTACCCACATTTAGAAAGAAAAAAAATGACATGTTTTCCGTTTTTTCTATTCATTGGTGTCCTGTTGACAAGTCCTAATAAATAGAGCAACATAACACACAAGTCCATGAAGTTAGAGCGCATAGAAGGAAGACAGGGGCGAGTGTACCGTTTACGGTACACGGACGTGATGGACCCACGCGGCGTGTACTGTATTCGGTACACTGGACAGCTAACGTGCCTACGTAAGCCATGTAAATTTATTTATCGGCGACTTGGTTGCAAAATATTCTTTTTTTCTACTTACATAAAAACTTATTTAGGGTTTATTACATTGATATAAACCTTCCATGAAAAATTATCAAACTGATGGTGAAAACCGCTTCAAAATCGTTGCGTGGTTTAGGAGTTGGCGGCTAAACAGACAGACAGACGCGGAAAGCTACTTTGTTTTATACTATGTAGAGACCCACACGGCGGCAAACGGTAACACTTATAGCCATAGCCACCGGCGATTTATTACTGTCTGTCCCCAGAAACTATCCCTACGTAGCGGCAGACTAGGACTTAATATGTCTGTCCCCAGAAACTATCCCCACGTAGCGGCAGACTAGGACTTAATATGGCTATCGGTAATTTATTATTCGTATGAAATGTTATCAGACTATTCAAAAGTGTACATATAGCGACTATAATAAAAAATACTGTCTGCCCCCACGGATTTAATACTGTTTGCACCCACGAACTGCCCTCAGTCGGCGGCAGATGGTAACACTTATGGCTATCGGCGATTTATTACTGCCCCCACGCGGCGAAAAACGTTAACACATAATGGCTCTCGGCCTCCGCATGCCCATAATTCCAGTACCACCCGGACTCATGCCACAGACTCATGCTTAGTAATTTCGCTAAAAACTGCTCTTCTAAATGGAACAAAAGTTCAAAAGTTTGCATACTGTTTGGCGGTTGAAAATCTTTCAAAGGTGTGATACTTCTCCAGGCGGATCCTTGCAGAGGCCTACCAATAACAAGAGTAGTTCGTCACCTGCGCTGGTTGCACGGTGGCCTCGCCGTATCGACAGTCGGCGCAAGCGTAGTTAGCCGGCGCGTGCGTCGCGCTGTAGAAGTCGTACGTCATCCGACCGTCTCGAATCCACCCGCCATCTGAGTACTGTTCTAGAAGATGCTCTTTTCCTGAATAATGTAGCTTATAGTTATAAGTGACTAACGTTTTACTTTAGATTGTATGAGCGAAGCGAGCGAAATTATTCTTAGAATCAATTGACTTCAGATGGATTTGCTAATGAAACTAGAACCAATTTTGATGAAATGTTTATGGGCTTGCACTTGAGATCTACCTTTACAAATAATACGATGAAATATTATGATCCAAACCATCCTAGAAATTCTAGAGATATATGAATTATAATAAACACAGAAATAGCCGATTTGAAACCACCTTTTTGAACTCCAATAGAACACGTCTTTCTTACTCTATTATAGCTGATTAAGAACAGAATTATGAAATTATCTAATAACGAGATAAAATACGATTTTAAATAATACGATGTAAGTACTTATGTCTCATTTTACTAAGTATGTAAAATGAGACAAGTACTTACATCGTATTATTTAAGTGTTCTGTGACATAAGTATACCTAATTTTGTAAACTCTCTTCAGCTAACAATAGCTGAATTATTCTGTCCAGTTATCCTGTTGATAGTGACGTGTTGTTCCGTTCGGGTCGGTTTAATACTGTCAGCATTCCTAACGCTCGTAGGAGCAAGCTTTATGAACCAACACAGAAAATACTATAGCCAGTCGCTTGGTGCGCGTGCGCACGCGCAGTATTCGCGCAGTAGTGCGCAAAGGTAGAGCTACGTGCCGGTATGAGCGAAGCGAGCGCGAACAAAATAGAAGATGATTGAATTCAACAGTGACAAGAGAATGTAAGCAAAAAAACATGATTGAACAAAAATAGAAGGTGAATGAATTCAGTAGTGATAAGATAATTTAAGCGAAAAGAGCGTGAATAAAAATAGAAGTTGATAGCTCGCCTTTCTCGACGTAATTCCAATTGATAACCACGTGGTTGTCTCGGTCGGGTCGGTTGGACACCATGGGCATACCCAGCGCTCGCAGGAGAAGGCTCATCGTGTGGGTGACGTGCCCCCGAGCACCCACTGCCATGGATTCGAGGCGTATCGTCTAGAAACGACACCAATAATGACTTCTACTTCTAGATACTCTCTCGCGTTCGCAGGCCTACACGTTTAAAAAGTTGACGAAAACTGACCTATACCTACTGGTCTATACTAGACCATTTCTAAACAAGAATTATTCTCACTGATGACATCAAAATAATTATTGTCCTGTTTATAAATAATTATTGGTCTATCAACTAAATCTGGTACACACAACACGGTTTTGTTATACAAATAGGTCTATCAACTAAAGCTGGTACATACAACACGGTTTTATTATACAAATAGGTCTATCAACTAAATCTGGTACATACAACACGGTTTTATTATACAAATAGGTCTATCAACTAAAGCTGGTACATAAAACACGGTTTTATTATACAAATAGGTCTATCAACTAAAGCTGGTACATACAACCCGGTTTTAAAGAATGGATTGTGATGAAATTTTGTATACTTTTTTTTGTTTTTACATGTTTTATGACCCTCAATGAAAATCATCATACATTTTCTTATATTTTTTTGTATCGTTCACGCGGTTGAAGTAAGAGCGATGGTGGCCTAATGGTTCTATAGTGCAATTTAGAATCCAACCATACCGGGTTCAAAACCTAGGCTCCCGCACCAATGACTTTTCGAAGTTATATGCGGTTTTCCATCGCTCCGTGCTTCGGAGGGCACGTTAAGCTGTTGGTCCCGGCTGTTATTGGTTAATAGCAGTCGTTAAGCCATGTCAGAGGCCCTCAGGCGGCCTGACAAACTCTGACATCAGAGGCCAGCACTACCTCATACGACAAACAAACAAACGCGGTTGAAGCATACGACACAGACTATATATACTGCAGCATTGCTACAGTAATAAAAAAGTAGTGTATTATGTAGTTCTCACCTGGTTCCCCTCTCTAAAACCCAGCTGAGGCATATCAGCTCCGCTCTCACCGAACCAGAGCAAACTCTTCGCCTTGAGCACTTCATCCCCCCGCACCTCCTGGAACACGACGCAGGAGCCGAGCTCGATGGTCGTCATGGCGTACTTGAGCTGCGTGTGGTACACTGAGTCGCCTGTGAAACGCACAACATCACACACAACAATAGGTAGAATCAAGCGTTCAGCTCAGGGGCTCTTACGATTTGTAGAGCTTTTGGACTATAAAACAAACTATGTATAAAAAAAGATTTCAGTTTTTTTAACGTCTTTGCGAAGCTGCGACAGCGTAACTAAATAAGTATATACCTACCCAACACCAACCTCTAAAAAAAGTATTACTTGTTTCATTTAAGTTTTATTTGAAGCCTGTTTTTTATTAGTTTTTACTTCTTAGGTACTTGTGGACACCCACAAAAAATAAAAAAAAACCCTGTCTTTTCCCTGACCAACTATGTTTATTTTAAAGCAAGTTTTTCTTCCTCCTTCATAAAATAATGCAATCTAATTAATGAACCATTTCTTATCCTTGATATTTTGTTATTTTTGCAATGAGTTTATTATAACTACTTGAGGTGTTTCGTAGAGCCAGCAATAGGTACCTACGTAAAATCTTGTTGGAGCATTAACATTTTTAGCAGTTTTTATTTGAGTCACTTCTTCGTCGATTGTTTTATTTTTTAACGTCGTCGCATCGTCGGACATTGGTATCTATTTTGAAAAGAAAGACATATCTGGTAGCGCTTCTTTTTTTTTTTATTCATTGCCATGCGAAACTACGGCTTGCCTGCCCATATCGCTAAGTTTAAATGATTTGCAGCATGCCTTACAGTAAGTCTAAAATAGAATTCCAAATCACAAAATGATAGACACCATCATAAGCGGGAAGCGAACACTTTCTTATATTTTATTGGTGTAACAAGCACAAATTAAAAAAATATATAACCGCCGACTTCCCACCCCCCATTATAGCTAGGAAGCATCTCGATCCCATCAGTTTTTAAAAAAAAACGTTCCTTCCGTTTGAGAGCTACAATCCTCACCCCCATTCCCCCCCTCTCCCCTCTCCCCCATTATAGCTAAGAACGATTACCTCAGCTTTCAAATATAAAAAACCGCAGCTAAATCGGTCCATTCGTTTGAAAGATACGATTTTCACACCCCTTTTCTCACCTCCACCTTCTCCCCTCCCCCGCCCTATATATCTAATCTAAGAAAAAACCGCATCCAAATCGTTTGGGAGCTACGATGCCACAGACACACACACACATTCACACACACAAACCCTCACACACACACACACACACACACCCTTGTTCGCGGTTTTAATAATACGCGGACCTTTACAAAAATCCAGGTTATGCGGGCCTACCTTTCCCGTTGTTTTAGCGAAGTGTTAATACCGTACGAAAAGTAACCTATCTCTGCCCAACACAATTCTCTGGTCAGAATTTCTATACACTCGAAAAGGACAGAGATATTAAATGGTGAACTTTCATACTAAAACCCCGATTATGCGGTCCGACCGCATAATAAGAAGGCACGAACGCTCTTCACACAAGTCCGCATAATATTTTAAAGTCATACTCTTTACACAAGGCCCGCATAATATTCATAAGCCATACTCATACACAGACCGCATAATAATCAAAAGTCATACCCTTTTACACAATGCCCGCATAATATTCATAAGTCATACTCATTTACACACTGACCGCATAATAATCAAAAGTCATACTCTTTTACACATTGTCCGCATAATAATCAAAAGTCCCCATATTATTCGAAAGTACTCTCGTAGTTTACACACAGTCCGCTCAGTATTCTAAAGTCGTACTTACTATTTAACAAACACTGACCGCATAATATTCTGCCATGTTCTATTACACAGTAAAACCTTAAATCCCGATTATGCGGACCTACCGTATAAGAAAAAGCCACGAACGCTCTGAACACACTGTTTGCATAATATTGTAAAATCAGACCCTTTATAACACTTTCTGAATAATTATAGTAATATAGATGAATTTGCTTACACAAAATCGTCCTTAACGACAATAATATTTTTCAAAATCATACGTTGCGCGTTGTATTGTTGCTCATACGTTGCTGACAAAACGCAAGATTCAAATCGCCCGCTAGTTTTCCGACCTGTCCCGTACCGCAACTGACTATCGTCAGCTTTTAAATTTGTAATCGACTTCACAAAAGGAGACGGTTATAATTATGTTCGATTGTATGTTTTTTTTTGTGTATGTTCTCCGATTTCTCCGTCAATTACGTTCCGATTTTGAAAAATATTTTTTGTTTGAAAGTGTATACTCTCGAGGTGGTCTCATATAAATTGCATCAAAATTGGTTAAGTAGTATTTTGAAATTAAATAGATTATTCTTAAATTGTGTTTACATTACCTAATCTCCAAGATTTTATTCATTAGGGTAGAATTTCAGTGTAGTCTCATATAAACTTCATCAAAATTGGTTAAGTAGTTTTTTTTATTAGAAAATCTATTTGTTTTATTTTTTTATGTTTTCTCATATCTTCGGAATTTCTGAACTAGATGATTATTTTTACTTGAAAAAAGAGAACATACCGTATAAATTAGTTAAGTAGCTTTTTACAAGCTTTTATTCAATACACTGGGTTGGGACAAGTTTGCAAGTCAATTAACGACGTCCAATGAAGTTGAAGTTTTGCACACGGGTGTAGTTCTGATGACAATATAATATTATGGTACTGTTGAGCTGGTCTGATGATGGAGCCGGAAGGAAGTCACAGGAACTCCACAACAAAATGATGAAACCCCTTCGAGTTTAGGCTTATCTGATTGGTCTCGATGAGTTTTCAGGTCTTAGGTCAATATTTTACGAGATACCACACCAGTACCACACTGGTGTGGTATCTCGTAAAATATTGTTTTAAAAAAGTTTTTATATACTCGTATTTAAAACTTATAAATCCATCTTTTGTTTATGTTTTCTCATATCTACGAGATGTGTACCTATTTTTTTAAAGAGTTCCATTCCAGTGAAATCATAGATAGTTTTCGTAAAAACTGATTCAATTGTTTTATATGTAGGTTATTCATCCTTAGTTTTAATTTACTAACGTCGAGTCTAAAGTGAGTTTAATTATTTTCTTTGGCATCATTTTATTTCTTCCGATGTTTGCTTAGGTCACTTAAAATCAAGAAATAAAAATAATATTAAAAAAAAAAAATACTATTGAGCCAGAACAACATGTTTTTTTCTAAATTACCTATGTTTTAATAATGCAAAAATACAACATAAGATAAGAAAGAGTTTAATGAAGGTGTAGAATATTGGTACATATTTCAAAAAAAGGATTAAACATTTGTGACATTATTTCCAAACGTAATTCATGTTTGGAAATAATGTCACAAATGTTTAATAAGAAAAACAAACCCTTCTGCCATGTCTAAGTTAACGATTAAATAAATAAGTTCTTGCATGTTCTTGCATTTTAAATCTGAATAAAGGATGCACATTTTTTTAAATAGTTTGCAAACATATAGTACAACATAATAGGCAATGTAGTTTATTAATAAAATTTCAATAATTGATAATCAAAATTAAATTGACATCGATTTTATGATTAGAACACCGTAATAATCAATTAAAAATATTTTACTTAGCACATTATGATGTGCAACTAATTGGGATTACTACAACGAAAACAGAATTCATAAAAAAACTTCTTTTTTAGTGAGTCTTCAGCTCTCCTCATCCATTTTCTTTCAGCCACTTTTCGCAGGTCATCACTCCACCTGGCGACAAGGCGTCCTACATTATGTTTGCCTAAACGTGGTCTCCACTCGAGTACTCGTCTACCCCAATGGTTATCGGTTCTTTGGGAAATGAGACCACCACTACTTTAGCTTGCTTATCCTTAGAGCTATGTAATTAACCTTGGTTCTCCGCCGGATATCTTCATTACCAATCTTGTCCTTCAGAGAAACTCCAAGCATAGCTCTCTCTATAGCTCGCTGAGAGACCTAACATTTATGGACTAGTTCGACAGTGATTGTCCATGTTTCGGCTCCGTAGGTCATAACTGGTAGGACGCACTGATTGAAGACTTTTGTTTTCTTCTCAAAGTTGTTCTTACCTAATTGCAATATTTGCGCAAGGTAAACATATTGCTGGACAACTTCAAGAGGTACACCATTGACTGCAATCAGTTCCGGGTCAATAAAATCGTTAAACATGATCTTGGTCTTATCTTGGTTCACTTAGAGACCGATACGTTCAGAAGCATGAACTAGGTTGGACAGCATACTTTGCAAGTCTTGCAGCGACTCCGCTATTAGGACGATATCATCGGCAAATCGTATGTGTGAGATGTTCTCGCCATTGATATAAATCCGTGCCCGTATAAACGTCCGAGTTTGGATCACATAAATTCATAAGTGTACCAAATTTCAACTTAATCGGTCCAGTAGATTCGGAGCACATTTATTGTGACAGACAGACAGACAGACAGCACACGCGTGATCCTATGATTGTTCGGTTTTTATTTGGACGTACGGAACCCTAAAAAACAATTTCAAGACATAAGTAGTTACCTAACTAAAATAAATAATAACATATTTTAATAAAACTACCTATAAAAATTCATAGTTTACAGGAGCGCAAATGTATTTTAGTTCTGGTTCTAATCCGGGAATTCAAGATAAACTTAAAAGCATGTAAATACTTTTATTGGCACACAAATCCAAATAGATAAAATTATGAATTTAATAATCTATGGAAGCGCGGTGCAAATGGCGTTGTCACAACTGTCAGTAGCTCTCCGCGCTGCCTGCGCTCATCCCGCTGCAACAGAGCATACGCTCCAACAAACGTTAAACGTAAAGGGCGCATTTTATAATGAAACGTACGTATTTTTAATTACACACAATCAAGTCCGCATTTTGCTTCACCTACGTAATTTAACACAGGGCGAGCGCATAATCAATTGCAGACTAACATACACACTTCGAGGTCCGCATTATAATAACGTACTAACTCTTACACAACTAGGACTGGAGGCGCCACGTGGTGGTTACACACTGAACTAAAACACTAACGGATGTTAACTAAAGTTGTCAAATATCCCTAAATATGCGGTCATTTTTCATATTTTGCTAAGATTACACCAATCAACCAATCTCATCGCGACGAATTCAAAGATATATTTGAGACCTCGTCAAATTATTATGCTGACGTCCGCACAACCGGGTAAGTCCGCACAATCGTGGTTCCTGTCACGGTAAAGACAGCATAATGTTAAAGCCGTAAATACAGTGATAGACACCCTAAACTTATAACACCCGTCTCTTTGTTCGGGGGTTAAAAATTAAACATGATTATTCCAAATCACATAATACCTACATGATCATCATCATCATCATCAGGCTATGCTCTTCCACAGGATCGACCATAGCCATCTGTGCGCCCCGGGTGAGAAATAATTCAGCGCCCCTTCTTTTAGTCGAATATTTTGAGCTACTTGTATAACTTTTATTGTATAGTTATGCGAATAATACGAACGTGTATGATTGATCTTCTAGGTGTGCAAAACGATGTAATATTACCAAGAAGGCGCGAGCGAAGCGAGCGCAAACCTTCTGAGTTACTTATACTTTAATTAATATAGTTATGTGAAAAAACGATCATTTATGGTCGAACTTCTATGAGTGCAAAACAAGAAATATTATCAAGAAGGCGCGAGCGAAACGAGCGCAAACATTTTAAGCTACTTATTCTTTTATTAGAGTAATTATGTGAAAAAAAAAACCTTTTTATCGATCTTCTATGTTTGCAAAACATATAACATTATCAAGAAAGCGCGAGCGTAGCGAGCACGAAAATGTTGAGCTATACGAATGAGGAAACAGAATATAACATTTAAAAGACGCAAGCGTAGAAAGCGCGAAAAAGTTAGGTAAAAATTAGACATGAATGGAATTCCTAAGCGTGCGAAAATAGGTAATATTACAAAGGCGCGAGTAAGGCGAGCGCAAAATGACGAACTATTTGTGGCCGTGTACGACAAAAGAGTAGATAGATAGATATATATATATATATCTATCTACACACGGCACGGTATATATATATATATATATATATATAGGGTGTCCCGTAATGAGTGGATAATCCTGCAGGTACTTGTAGGGGCAGGCAGGGCAGACCAGGAAAAATATATAGGTATAGTGGACCTTTGTAATTATTTGTAAACTTGGGAAAATTCGTACACTTGTTCTCAGTTTTGGGTTTTTGTTTTAGAATGTAAAGTTTGAGCCCTGGCCAACTACTTTAAAAACATAAAATTTCGAGATATTTCTTTCAGTGAAACAAATAAACATGATTACAAAACATAATCAAAATAAAACTGGAAATAAAAAGTTTTTGTTAAAATAAGCCCAGGGAGGAAGGGTAATGACCCTCAGGACCCACCCCCCCCTGGTTCCGCGCTTGATTATACGGGGCATCACTCAAAAAATTCAAAAGGAATTTGGGATCTAGCCACACTTTGTTGAATGTACATGTAGCACTCATTTTGCCAATGTTGTCGCTACACTATGTAACATTAGTCTACACTTTATTGATAACGAGCTTCCGCCCGCGACTTCGTCCGCGCGGACTGCAGTTTATCGCGAAAGAAGTATCCCGTGTTCTTCTAGGATATTAAAATCCAATGCAAAAGTAGGTATAGCACCAACGCTCTTGATGTTTATTGACAGACTTGTTATTTCGTTTCCATGGAAACCGTTCCTTACAGCGATTAATCAACATTTTCCAGTTTTCCCGTGGAAACTTACAATTTCCGGGATAGAAAGTATCCTATGTCTTTTTTCAGGTTTTTTGTTTCAGCTATCTCCATTCCAAATTTCATCAAAATTCGTCCAGCTGTTATCTCGTGAAAGCTCCCCAAACAAACAAACAAACAGACAACGTTTCACTTTTATATATTGGTATGGATGTTTTCACATAAGAAATTAACGAATATGAAATAAAAAAACAAACTTTTAACTTTTTAGAGCCACGTAATCACGTAATATTCATGAACACCACCGAAATAAAATGGGAGTAACCTGTTTATGACCAAAAATTATTTCTTACTGTAGATCATTCCAATCCTAAAAATAAACTTCAATACTTTGGTTTAAGGGTCAAACTAGTGCATGAAATATATCCCTCATTTTACATTTTTGTGGGCAAACAGTGTAGTCTCATTTTTTCCTGACTTTCCAGGTGACCCCCTCGATTTTACTGACCTTCCCTGACTTTCCAGAAAGAGGACAACTTGTTTTTAGTTACGTTAAAGTAGGCCTAAGGCCTAAGGGAAAATAAGTACATATGTAGGTACTACTTAATTCCATTCGCTAAGTAAAAAACATACAAGCTTGAAAGATGCCATCTCGTGAAGTCTACGCTCGGACCCAACCTTGTTGGATCAGAACAGTTCCAAGTCAAGTTGGAAACTCGATTCGCTGCCTTAGAAACCACAAATGACGTGGATGAGGAACTCCAAAGAGTTGTGGGAATTCTTAAGGAAGAATTCCCTAAATTTTGTCAGCTGCACCGTAAAATCTCGGATGAAGCTCTTCGGCTTATGGAGAAACGACGGGAGCTACAGCAAACCACACCGTCAGAAAAAACGGATCTCAATAAAAAAACAGTAAGTCAGTGCGTCGATGACCTCCGATGTTGAGCATCGGAGGTCATCGATCATACGCGCCGGATAGAAAAGGCAATTGAGAAATATCGGGGGTCCAAAAGTCTTTGCCCAGCAATGAAGTAGATCTCATCTGACGGGGTAGGTATCTAGGGTATTTGGATGAGCGTCAGTCTATTCAATCATTTTCTCTAGTATTTCCATGATTTCTGATTTCCAATTTCAATTTCGATGTTGCTGAATTTCTCTCTCTGCTCCCAAATGCCTCGTTTAGGGGAAACCTGCACCGCCCGTCTCCCCGCGAGAATTTTTACCAAATTTAGTATACAAATTACACAATAACGCTGTACATATCTTTTATGCATAAATGCATTTGAATATGCCAACATGCAAATGCATATAATCCGATGTCTACCGGCGCTTGACAATGGCCACACATTCCTATAGAGAGATTTCCTACTCAATGTGAGAACGCCTTATTGTAAAAGGCAAGAGCGAAGCGAGCGAGAAAATAAGAAACTAACTAAGCTTTTCTTTCAGGCACGTGTTAACAGGCGCGCGCTCCAACAGAGAGCCACACTCCTGTGTTAGTGTCTTATTGCAAAAAGCGTGAGCGAAGCGAGCGAGAAAAACTTACGTAATTCCTCTGCCACGCCATACATGAGTATCCCTAGCGGCCACAGTTTTTCCTTGTAATATTGCTCGTTCTGGCGCGTCAGGCTGACGGCGCCCGACGACCGGCGCGTGTCAACAGGCGCGCGCGCTGACAGAGACCCGCACTCGCTGTGGTAGTGTGCGTTGATCAAGTTGCGGTCAGTCGGACTGAGGAGGAACGGGCGGGAAGGGTCTTTATCCTGCAAGGTTAGGACATACTGAACAAGTTATTCGCAAAAATCATGACTAACAGAATTGATTGGATATCAAAAGCATTTAATTTCTATTAAATTAAAGAAGGCCAGTGGGATAGTGGTAAAGCCATGACTTCCCTTAGTTCCCATCATCACCATCATCATTCCGTATCCGTCCACTGCTGGACATATACCTCTCCCAAAGAACGCCGCAAGCCCGATCTTCGGCTCTTCTCATCCAGTTTCCCATCAGGATGATGGATTGAGGCGATTTGGGCTCTGAACCAGAGCTATAGGCGGAAGCCTCCCAGCGCTATGAATTAACAAGGGAAAGAGCGAAAGTCGAGTTCATCCCCAATCCCCCACCAGTTAATGAAACCTGAAACTTAATGGAACTGCGTAATAAAATGAAAAAGAAAGTGCGTAACAGCGTGTGTTAACAGTTATAAGAATGACAAAGGTAAAAAAAGGAAGAAAGTAAGTCCTAAGTACTTGTACTATTATTTATTCTGTGGTCTAAGTC
The DNA here is from genome assembly GCA_946251855.1 of Alsophila aescularia. NCBI lineage: Eukaryota > Metazoa > Arthropoda > Insecta > Lepidoptera > Geometridae > Alsophila > Alsophila aescularia. The sequence continues at coordinate 67,386,163 of OX276373.1, forward strand.
AGTGTAGATACAAGCGAATTGAGCGTAAATTAAATAGCGTCGGACGGTGTCTGAAATTTCAGCATGAAATAATATACTTACCATTTCTTGAAATTTTCGTATTAAGTCAAAACTGTTGATTGTTGGCACTGTTGATAATAAAAATAACTATTTTTATTATAGGTAGTATTTATTATTGTTTTAGTAATTAGTAGGGTGCTTCCTCGTGCATGGAACGGACTCGATATCGCGTATTTATTGTTATCAATGAAACTTGTAAACACCGACGCGGATAGTTTAACACGTCCTAAGTAGGATAGACGTAGTACGTAGACGTATAGTTTATTTTTGTCGGTAGTGGTTTTTACCTATTATAAACAGCCCTGTTTCTCTCTTATACCGAAGAAAAAGCCGTCTGTTTAAATTCAGTCGCTTTGGGGTTTTTTGAAGTGTTTATTCCAACAAGCTGTTTCAACGAATTTCGGACACATTTTAGCAAAGCGGTGGTAATGATGTGGAGTCCATGTACGTGATATGCCATTCCATACATAAACATAACCTATACAGTGAACATCAGGAATAAAAAAAAACAGCGGTTCTTCATACCTTCGATTGACACACTCAGTCAAAGTACACTCAAATAACGCAGAAAAGCGGTTCAGTGTAATGTTATCGTTCTCCCATACGCATAGGGTACAAATTGGCTTGCGATGAGTGAGATTGTACGACGGTAGGTATATTTCTGTAGGTATTTACGCGTCTTCTAATGGAATGATTCTTCTGTACGTACTAGTACTACAATTTATTCAGTTCTTTACAAAAGGATAATAAGCTACTAATGTTATCTAGTAGGTACATATATAAATAACTAGTTTTCCCGCCCGCGACTTCGTACGCGCGGACTACTGTTTATCCCGAAAAAAGCATCCTATTTTCTTCTAATATATTAAAAACCAATGCAAAAGTAGGTATAACACTACGAAGTAAATATATATATGTCTATGAATAGCACCCAATGCTCTTTGATGTTTTTGACAGACTTGTTATTTCGTTTCCATGGCAACCACAGACCATTCTGTGATGGCAACCGTTCCTTACAGTGAGTAATCAACATTTTCCAGTTTTCCCGCGGAAACTTTCAATTTTCCGGGATAAAAAGTATCCTATGTTTTATTCTAGGGTATAAGCTGTCTCCATAAATCTGTCCAGCCGTTATCGGTGAAAGCTCCCTAAACAAACAGACAACGTTTCACTTTTATAATTATATTGGTATGGATAGTAATCACCTGTCTGCTCGATGCTGGCTCGGAGCATGTCGACGAGGATCTTCGAGATGTTGTTCGGATCTATGCACTTGTATCCGATTGGCATGTCCTGGAAAAATAGGTTCACAGTTTTAATCTACTAAGTATATTCGTAGGTTACGGTGGGTCTACGCTAGACAAGCCGAGCACGAGCGGAGCCGTTTTTCCCTCCCTTTGTGTCCTTGAAATGCTCCGCAATTGTGGAGCACAATGCTCCGCTCGTGCTTGGCTCGTATAGTGTAGACCCACCTTTGTAATGTTAAATATACTGTTAATTAGGGACCAAACAATACCAGCAGTTTCTGCCAATCTTTCGTATCTGTAGCCGTGGGATTTTAACTTATAAAGTCTAGGTTTAGGTCTTTTTAGTTATTTTACTCAAACAATACTAGTAATGTGGTCATTATTTCGACAACCTTCTTTCGGCAAAGACGACCTTGCCGCGCTGCTTGATTAGGCGCTAGCAAAGTTGGAATTTCATTATTGTCGTGTTTTGCGGCCAGCAATTTCCTTTGAAAATCCATTATTGTCGTCTTTTGTCTCGTAGCACTATTATTTATTCCGTGGGTTGGTTAACCCCGAACGCGAAAAGAGAGGCGTTGTAGCTCCCAGACGAATGGATTTTGATGTTTTTTTTTCTGTTTGAAAACTGATGTGATCGTGATTGTTGTTGTTGTTTCTGTTGTTGTGGTCGTTGTTGTTGCATTGTTTAAGTAAATTCTTATTATACTAAGCTGGTTTTAAATAAATTCCTCTCATTGTTTGAGTAAAGCACTATACAAGCCTTGGTCCGCAATGACTGCCCTGCTGGCCACGCTATGATGGCCTCGAGCTTTGCTTAGTTAAGTTCTCGGCCTTCAAGCTTGGTCATCATTGCATCCCTTGCTGACCGCGCTGTGATGGCCTCGAACTTAACTTAGCTACTCTCTCGACCATCATCATCGCTGCCAGCAACGCAGTCATTATAGACCGCGGCAGTAATGTACAAACAAAATAAACGAGCAATATAAATTGTAAAAGCTGTAATTTTATCGTTGATGGTTCCTTATATTTTTTTGTTCCTTTCTAGGCAATCGTTTGACCACGATCTCACCTGATGGAAAGCGATGATGTGGTCGAAGGTGTAAAACGCTAGCCTAGTAGATACCTACCTATTCACTCTTGACTGGAACACACCTGGGTTATAATTTACCGGAAACACTGACGATGGCAGGGCATTCCTCTGCAGTTCAACTCCTTTGCAGTATAATAAATGAAGAACGCGTAACGCTTCGTTCTTGTGCCAGGTAATTAAGCGCAACAACAACTTCTTTAGCTTTGCTCTTTCATTTGCTGTTGATACATTTTTCAAACATTACCTAGTAAAATAGCAAGTTTTAGTCATAGCGACTTCTACAAACTGTTCGTATTATCTTCCTTCGTTCACATTATTGTCATCTGCCAGTAGTCCCCTTGAGTGTCCGTCACTACAACCGGCCATTTGTTTGTATGCAGCCCAAAACTTCCCAAACTGTAGTGCTCTCAAGTGAGACGGTGGACCTCCGGTGACAGGAGTATTATATGTCGCATGAGGCAGTGTCGTTCTCTGGTGTCAAGTGAGACGGTGGACCTCCGGTGACAGGAGTATTATATGTCGCATGAGGCAGTGTCGTTCTCTGGTGTCAAGTGAGACGGTGGACCTCCGGTGACAGGAGTATTATATGTCGCATGAGGCAGTGTCGTTCTCTGGTGTCAAGTGAGACGGTGGACCTCCGGTGACAGGAGTATTATATGTCGCATGAGGCAGTGTCGTTCTCTGGTGTCAAGTGAGACGGTGGACCTCCGGTGACAGGAGTATTATATGTCGCATGAGGCAGTGTCGTTCTCTGGTGTCAAGTGAGACGGTGGACCTCCGGTGACAGGAGTATTATATGTCGCATGAGGCAGTGTCGTTCTCTGGTGTCAAGTGAGACGGTGGACCTCCGGTGACAGGAGTATTATATGTCGCATGAGGCAGTGTCGTTCTCTGGTGTCAAGTGAGACGGTGGACCTCCGGTGACAGGAGTATTATATGTCGCATGAGGCAGTGTCGTTCTCTGGTGTCAGAGTTTGTCAGACCGCCCAAAGGCCACTGACGTGTTTTAGCAACGAACGGAGCGATACTAGAAGTGGCTAGCTTCGCCCCACGGTTTCACCCGAGTGGAGAAAACTATCTCACGTGTTATTCCAGGGCAAGTACATATAAGTACCAAAGATCAAAATTCGTTCAGTCGTTTCATCGCTGAGTGAAAACATAGAAAAATAGGAAAGGGTTAAAGCGGTGCCAAGGATCGGACCCGGTATCGTTGGATTGCAAAGGATAGGTACATTACAGCTCGGCCAACTCGCATGTATTAACAGTGGGAATAGTGCGATGAAAAGGGCTAAAAAATAAGCTATAGATTATAAATAAATAAATATATATGCGGGACAATTCCACACCAATTAACTAGCCCCAAACTAGGATACCCGTACTATGGGTGATGGTCTAGATAACGGATTATCATACATATATACGAATATTATAACACCCATGACTCGGAAACAAACATTTCTGCTCATCACACAAATGATTGCACATTCGAACCCGTGACCGTTTGATTACGTACCTAGGATCACTAGCCACGAGACCAACCGGTAGTCAAATAAAGATTACTTAAAACAGCATTAAGTAAGACCGAGAAAGAATATGCGAAAAACCTAAGCGAGAGAGCGAGGCAGTTATACAATGCTGTCTTCACCTTCAACATGGGATTGCGCCTGAATCAGCAGTTTGAGCAGTGACTTGCAGACAACTTCCGAGTCACAAAGATCCGCTACGACTAGTTATTATCCTCACAGCAGTACCTGCCCAATCGTTCACAGAGCCTAACTTCACAACTACAAAGATCCGCTGCGACTACTGTACTTATATGTAAGTACTTACAACAACGCTATTCTTAAAATGATATGGCTCAGGCTGGCAGGTCTTCCGTTTATCCGGGTTGTTGATGTACAAGATCCGTCCTTCAGCGCTGGAGTTGACTCCGGCTGGGGTGTTGAAAAATTTCACGCACACCTCGCGCTCCACATCCGCGAAAGTAGACAGGATTATGTCTTGCGAGTGGAGATCTATTGTAAACGACACTAATTATTTCCATTCAGTGCACCTGAGTGATGTCAACCTGTACCCCTAGTACGATTTTTATAGTTTTCGAAAACGAAATGTAGTTTCGTTTAGTTCCATACATTTACTGCAAGTTTCCGGTAGAGGCGCTGGCAGTAAATGTATGGCCTTGTACTATTATTTATTCTTTGACGAAACTACATTTCGTTTTCGTAAACCATAAAACTTCTGGTGATCAAGGGATTTATTTTGTATCACTCAGTTGAATATTGGGGTGTAAACCAAGGAAAATAAATAAGTTTATCCTAATAAATGTATGATACCCCGTAGGCAATAAATTTTCATCAAATGCTGAGCTATGATGATTGATAATTTTGGCCTTCCATCTCTCGCTGCAGGGTGGTGGGGTTGGGCGTCGGGCTATATTTCTCACAGTGCGATAAAACATACATCAAAACTCAAAATTCCTCCACCAACCACCAAAAAACCACGAAAATCGGTACCATCTAATTCGGTGCAGTAGTTTTCGAATCTACAACTAGTGGCTGTGTGAGCTGTAGACCTCGCGAGCACAAACTTTTTTGCAAACAATCTAGCGGTGCACAGTAGCGCCATCTAGTTACCTTATTGTACAACTAACATTAATAACCAAGGTGCTCCAGCAATCCCTACCTAGTAAGTAAAGGGCTGATTCCACTGGTAGAAACCTTAAATTGAGAAATTTACTGCATTTTGAAGAGCTATTCTGTTCTTCACGCCGAAGATCCTCATCAGATCTTCAGCATTTTTTTATGAGACTAACTTTAAGTTACTACCTTTCAAATAAAAAAATAACCATAGAAATTGGCGGAGATATTCAGTAGCCCCCTTTTTTGGGGGAAGAAAGTCAATAACTAAAAAATTCTAAAATTCGCTTAACCTGTATACCAAGTTTCGTCTAGATCGGTTGAGAAATGCAACCTGTAGAGGAGAACAGCCGGACAGACATCCGGACATACGACGGCATTTTTGCCCCAGCTGAAACAGAGATGCTTCGCGCTCGCTCGGTCATAACCAGTGTAGAATGTAGATGTTTAAATATTTTTTTACCAATTGATATTCGTCCATAATCTGCTACAGAGCAGATTATGGACGAATAACAATTAGTAATAATAATAATAACTAATATTATAAAAGTAGGTAGTTACTGAACCGGTCTTGATGAAATTTGTCCCTGTGAAAGAACATAGGATACTTTATATCGCAATAAACTGTAGTCCGCGCGGACGAAGTGGCAGGCATAAGTAAATAATAAATATCACTTACCATAATCTTTTTTATTTATTGCAAAGTGTACTACTCCTTTCGGCCACAGAGTGCATAAACCATTTTGCAAATACAATACCAGTGTTAACAAAATGCTCCACATTGCAGTTTTGAACTTGCGAAATCCAATCTATAACATGAGTAAGGTACTTAAACTTGTTTATCGCTCTGAGTTTTACGACATCGAAAATTATATTCATGAATTTGAAAATTATTACTTTATTTGTTTTTTTTTATTCACAATAGTATTATAACCACCGCAGTGGGAAAGAAACGAAAGGCTGCCAACTAAATTTTGTATGAAACCTAGTGTTGCCTGTTGCACGATTTACTGTCTTATTTGGCACACAGAATTCTTCCATTCGTCACGTAAATAACTATTTAAAAGGCTATAAATGCCATTCGTAACTCCTAAGAATATATACTTTCCTATGGGATATATGGACTATTCCCCTACCGTCTTTACGAACGGTCGCTTGTCGGTTTGCACGACTATTACATAGACATGTCGCTGCGCGCCCGTCACGTTAACATAGCCTCTCTACCGTAGAAGTGATAGTCCCTCTACGCTCTCTACACTAAACAAAAAAAAACTTCTCTATGATTATAACAATGTTGAAATATTTTGCGGACCTAGGTCATATAAAATTTTCGTTAATTTTTAGACTTAATTATATACATGTAAGGGAGGCGATTATATAAATATCACAGTAGATAAATGTCCATACATTTTTCGATATATATCTCTCGACCGACTAACCTTCACACTGCTCTGTCACACTGGTGTGATGGTTAAGAAGAAAATTTACTAACCGTACCCCCAGTATTCTTACCTACCATAGACAACCGTATATTACAGGCCCTCGCACACGAAGACCAAAACCAACTGGATTCAAAGAAACACAATGAAAATTGAGCTTTTAGTGTTACGTAGAGCATATTTTGCAATATCGAGCGGCAAGTGGTTCGCAAGTCGTACACTACTTTTGTTATTTTGTAAAATGTCCTGTACGTTACACTATTAAAGCTCATATTATTCCAAGGCTTTACTTTGAGTTGATGATATTTACGCCAGTAAGCAGACATACAAAAGCCTTTGCATTGCAAAACGAGGTGTATGACTTTCAAATAGGTATGTTGTTAGGTCTAGACTCTGATGAAAAATCCAAGTTTTCGACCTTGGGGAGGGGTAGCGCAAGCAGCAATCTTGAATGAAAGGTGTGAAAAATTGATTTAATCAAAATAATTCAACAAAGGTTCATTTTCAGTCAAAAATGTCAAAGGCAGAGTTAAAGAGGGTAAAAATATTTACATTTTTGTATAATTCTTTTTTTTTTGTAAGTCCGAAACTAACTAGTTACAGCGGCGAAAAGATTTTGTCAAGAAACCCCTATACTATGTATTTCCTCACATTATTTCTGGCAGTTCATTGCAATTATATACTCGTTTCCAAAGCATCATGAGGAGAAAGAGGAGAGCTTTTTTTCATATATTTTTTTCCTTCTTTCAAGGTCAGTGTTTGTTGTTGGATCAACACTTTGGGAGTAATTTTGAGGAAAATACCTAGTACCTATATGGAATTTTACACGATTGCCAAAAAAAGGAGTGTAATGTTTTTAGGATTCATGTATGTTTGTATGTATAAAAGTTTTTAGACAAAAATGATAATAATTTTATCCTCTTTAACTTTGCATTTGACATTTTTACGTAAATTGAACCGTTGGTGAATTATTATGATTAAACAAATTTTTCACTCCTTCAATTCAAGATGGCGGCTTGCGCACTCCTCCTCCAAGATAGATAACATGGATTTTTCATCAGAGTCTAGACCTCAACAACATATGTGAAAATCATTACTACAACACCTTTTGCAAGGCAAATTTCTCTGCTTACTGGCCTAGTTGAGTCATTAAAAAATATGTGCGGCGGTAATTTATCCAGTGCCAATTCATGCATTTGAGTCCTGACAACACACAAACTTATCACAAGTTTGTTGTTTGCTGTAGTCGTAGGTTGTAGGGAAGAATAGCTGATAATGTAATAACGGAACAAAAAAGCGAAGGCCTTCTAGCCTTTGTGGCATACGGCATACCAACAAGTTCGCCATTTTGAAAAAAATAGCCTGACGCTCATCAACCTAGATCTGCTGTCTTTGAGTTTCAATATCTTACTTTAGGATACTAGTGTAAAAACATTTTCTTCGTTTTAATTGAACTTCTTTATCAATTTATTTAGGTTTGATTTGAGGCTGAGATATCGCGATTTTTTCAAAATGGCGGTTGTAGATAAAACTAGAATATATGTAAGCATTTATTGCAAAATGTTAAGACTCCTTTCACCGGAAATATTATGTTAAGCCTAAAGATGTCTCAGTAGTGTAGAAGTGCTAGTAGGATGGTAAACTGCTAGTAATATTTATTAATCAATTAGAAAAATCTTGTATTTAAACAGTTTTATAATCTTATTTCAAAATATCTCTTATTAAATAATCACAGCCTGTTTCAGATTCATAATTTTATATATTATTTGCAGTGCAACCAAGTAATATAGGCTAATATCCATTTCATTGTTTGTTGCACTAACTACATATTTTTAGTATTTCATTTTGTTACATGTTCCGTGGCTAGCACATATTATTCCAGTTCATTTTGTTACATGACTTACATGTGCCATGAAACCGCATTATTATCTGACATAATTCTTATGCATTTCATTTTGTTACAAAATCCTTGTTACCACACATTTATCCATTATATGTGACATGGTCCTTGCTACTACATTATTTTACCATTTGATTTTGTTACATTAAGACATTTTTTATTGATAATGGTTAAAAAATATGAACGAAATTATATAATTATTGGCAATATTACTTTTTTCAACAAAATTTAACACCATTATAATGATTATATGATAATTAAATCTATAACTTAATTACAAAACAGTCTTCTTTCTTGAGGTACAAAATAAAACAGCCTTGAAGTTTGCTCCACACTTTAGTCAAATTTACTTATTTGTAATTTAATATTAATACATACATGTTTTCTCAATCATACATACATTATACTTGAGTCTTTGTAAGAACACACCATCACTAGCTTTAAAATAATATTACAATTGACTTCAAAAAGAAGCATCTCAATCTGACTGAATGCTTGCTTGTTGTATTTGTTTGGAGGTAATAATGAACTCTGGTGTCCGTTTGTCTGGCTGTCCGGGGGCGTCTAACATGCCTTAATGACAGCTATTTTTCAATAAACAGGGACCAACGGCTTAAAGTGCTGTCACAAGGCAAGCCAAGGACCAAACCCAGTATTATTGGATTCTAACGCGCACTGTTATACCATTCGGATATAATCGCTGTACTACTTGAATGAATTATTTAGTGTTTGTAAAGTTCGGTTCACTCATATTTGGATATTTGTATTTTTTTTTAAATCTCCAATGTGGCTGCATAAATTTCATTAAAATTGGTTCTGTAGATTTTAAGTAAATCCATTTGAAGTCGATCTTGCTATTATTTGATAATATTAAAGAAAATTAAGAGAAATACCCCCTATGAAGAATGTATTTAAAGTATTTGACATACATACACATATCGGCAGGTATACATGAACTATGTCGCCGTCAGTACTGCAGGTCACATACATACACAATCAAGTTACATGCAAACATCTAGAACCTCACACGCAATGAAGTGTAAACTTTCATCATTCAGTTATTTTCAAAATGGAGGACTTGGAGGTATGCTTGGTAAATGTTAGAAACCTTTTGTGTGTTTACATTTCATTGATTGTGACTCTACAAGATGTTTACATTCCAGTAGCATTGTGTGATGGTCTTACAAACAAACATATTCAATTTACATATACACAAAGTGGAATCGGCACAGACTCTGCGACAAGGAGGATATGATAGGTCCGTACCCCTGTGCGTTGTCGTAAAGCTCAAACAACGGAGCTGCAACCAACTTGTAGTTCTTGGGGACGGCAAACAGAGCCCTATCTTGTAGCTGGACAAGGAAGAGACGCTTGTGTTCCTTCGGTTTGGTTATGTGCGGTGGAACATAGGGGTACTGGGGAGGTTCGAAGTTTGGTCGCCACCAGTTTCCTGAAACATAAATGTTGATGATGTAATATTTTTAATGGACTTTACCCTTAATTGTAGCCATGGGTCCAGTGGACCCATGTTCAATCGTGTAAAAAACATGGCGTGTTCCTCAGCACCTCCCGCTCCTAGGTACCTTCCTATAAAAACATGGCGTGTTCCTCAGCACCTCCCGCTCCTAGGTACCTTCCTATAAAAAACAAACAAAATAAAACAAGATTATGATTGGTGTCATTATATCAGCTTGGGTCATCAGTTTTTGAAGTCAACATTTTTGCTATTCTTTTAAAAATCATAGATTTTTGTTTATGAATAACGTCACATTTTTTATTATGTTTTACATTTTACATGGTTTTTTCGAAAACGGTTTTTAGTAGGTAAGTAAATAACAACTGATTAAATGAATATAAGTTTTGCTATTGTTGATATACTTTTGTTTAATACTACGATTGTTAAAGTATCAATGTAAAGTTAAATAAAAAAAATGTATAGTTGAGTTTTGTTTTATTTAAAATCTAAGTCTATTGAAGACCCACCTATTTTCACCACTATAGTTAAGGGTTTAAAAGAGGTTTCTGGTGTGAGTCTAGTTTAATTATAGCCCTCTCTTCCCCACCCTCACATGCTGCGGGTGCTGTGAGAACAAGCTCAAGAAGTGGGCGGCAGCATGCACCTGTGTGTTTTATCACCAAGTCTCCTGCCAAGCGTGGTGACTATGGGAAAGCCTCCCCCCTTAAGGGGCAGACCTGTTTTTGAAGTGGACGTCTTAAGAATGATGATGCAATGATGGAAAAGGAGGAGCTTCTTTATCATCATCATCAGCCATTGTTAGTCCACTGCTAAATCCACTGCAAAGATCATGTTAGATTAGAACTCACCTATTGTATCTTCAATGAGCCATTCTTGCTTCACCCCATCTTGCCTGCCCAGTGTCTCAGTCAGTAGCCTCTTTAGACCATCAATTTCATCCTGAAAATGTTATAATAGGTATGTTTTTAATAAATCTGTGTAGATAACAATATTATTACAAATCCCGCATGAAACAGGCACCAATGTTTTATATTTTGATATCTTCACAGTGGTCTTATTGAAACTTTTAAGATCATAACCCAACCAATACAATCTTCCAGGTTTCCAGGGTGTATTTGCAAGAATAGAGTAGGTAGTTCATAATTAGAACATACTGCCAGAAGAATTTTCTGCCACCTCAGTGAACAGTTTTAATCTCTGAAAACTGTTTACGAACTAAAAAATAATTGTTACAAAAGTGAACATGAATGTGAAGTGACTTTCAACACTGTCTGATGTAATCAGTATTCATGCTGCTCAATAAACAAATCCTACTAATAAAAAAAATGTGAAAGTTTGTGCATGTCTTGGTCTTCATGCAGAATCCGCTCAATGGATTTTGACGAAATTTGGTATGTAGGCACTTAACATACTGGAATAGCACATAGGATACTTTTCGTAATCATATAACCACAATGTTATACTTTTTCCGTAAAAGTGTGTGGTGTGCCCTAGTAGTAGGTATATATTTCCTACCTCGCCAGGGTTTAGTTCACCACCAGGCAGCTTGAAGAATGCGGTCCCCAATTGCAGCAGCAACACATGAGGTAGACCATGCTCGTGAACAAGAAGCACTCCTTCCACCGATCTGTGGGTTATAACAAACTCACATTAGACTTGATGGAAAAGTTGAGGTAAATAACATATTGATTTTTGTGCAGTTAAGTCCCATTTAAATAATTAATTATGTCCAAATTGATTCAGAAATCCTAGAGCTATGAATGTTGAATAAGGAAGTGTCAACTTGAGTCAGCAGCATGTCAAAGGCCCTTGGATGGCCTTCTGCTATCAATTGTCTTGGACTTGGACCAATGGATTAATTTTTACCCTGAAGCATGGTGGTAATTCTGTACATAACTAATAAGTCACTGCGGCAGCATAGACAATCAAACCTGGTATTTGTGGACTGGCTATGAGTGTAAAAAAATATGTTTTAATTAAGTCATGCTGCAAAACCTAGGTTAACCTTTCACACTGAATTGCTAGTCCTAGTTAGCTGCTAATGTGTGTCCACATAATTAATGTGACCCATTAATTGATGCCCAGGCTAACAATTCGAAAGCAACTGATAAGCAAGACATCCAGAGGCGCTTAAGGGCGCTTCTCTTAGGATCTAAGTAGCTGAAAGAATATAGATGACGCCAATGGATGCAAACGGGGAGCAACCGATAGCTAGCTGTAGCATATTATGGGGAGGCCATGCTCAGCAGTGAACGTCTACTGGCTGATGATGAAGTAAGGTAGGCAGCCCTTTCAAGCCAATTATCTAATTCAATAACCTTACCTTCTCATTCCAATTTTAGTAAACTCCTCCCTCATTCTTTGAAACCGCGCCGGCACAGAAGCATCCTTCTCAAACAGCGGCTCTTTGGTCCCGAACGTGTAATTAGTCAATGGATACAGATTTATCGTTCTATTCAGCGTTAGACTAGCGGCGCTTTGACTATTCTGGTGTTGCATGTTGGGCCGGCCTCCTTGCCATGGTTTATTGCCTGGAGTAGCTTGTACTGCAGCCATATTTTATATTTTGCACTAAGATTAGGCACTAAAACGATGTTTTCATAAGAATTGATGTAAGCTTTGATGAAAAACAGGAGGATAAATCGCGCCAGAAAATCGTCATGAACAAGCTAAACAAGCGGCGGCCATATTAGAATATTAGAAAAATATTCCACAGATCAAAAATTGATGATTTTGCACAGTGTATACAATTTTAGTCGATTTTTAATTGCCTATACTCTACGAATAAATAATAAGTCAGGAACTCTAATTCAGAACAAATGTCACAATAAAAGTGCCCCTACTTCAAACCAAAACGACGTAAGATTCAAAGTACGAATCACTTCCGAGGTTACAAATAGACATGCTTGGTGATTGGTTTAAATTCAGAACGAAAGCAGGGATTGGTTCATGCGCGTAATGCAATGTCTGCTATGACAGCTGAGTCATAGCGGCGTGGACGATGTTATGCAATAAGTGGACCGGACCAAGTCAGTAATAAAACAATATTACTGTACAATGTTTTTTTTTTGGCTCACTTTTTACAATTCATTAAATTCTTTGTCCCACGATTTATAATTAATTTATTAAGTTTTTGTCCAGAAGACATTAAAAGAGAATCTTTCTTCGCCATGTAGTGAAGACGGATTATGAGAAATTTAAAACGGAATATCCTCCAATGGTATGCTGTTGCCTGTGAATTTAGAGCTGAGGTTCAAGTTCAGTAAATTATTTTTATATATTTCCATAAACTGTCAGGCGTTTGGGTTATTGTTGCAACGGCCGTGGTTGCGGATCACTCCAAAAACATCTCAATATTATCTTGGCTTAATATGGTTAAATAAATGTATATATTTGTAACTCTACTAGCCGTGCAAAAAGTAATTTAAAACTTGAAATACATATGAGGAGTCCTAGAAGTCCAGTTTTGGACTGAGTTTTGGTCACTGGTTTCAAAGAGTTAGTGTATACTGTTACTCTTTGTCCATTTACTGTTCGAGTTTTTTTTGACTGCATATTGATTTAGAGACCTTTAATATATTTTTCGCTTTGATCCAAAACGTCATGTAGTTTTTCTTTTTCTACCACTGAAAAAGGGTGTTTAAACCCGTATCGGTCGGTCTTGAATTTAGTATGTCGAAAAGGTTGTTAAACGTTTCTAAAAAGCTAACAGTTGCATCTGTTTCTTGAAAATCAGGCATGTTTAACTGTTGCGAACCAAACTTAATCGCATCAGCTACACTTTGACTTAAGGTTTGAATCGCTAGTTTCACGTTCATGATATTATTTCGGAAGTATAGATGCCGATTTGACAATTTATTCCCAAAATGCAATCCAACGATATCTTGAACATTTTCAGTTTCTGCAAATGTGCCCACTCAATTTTTTTTCTTGTTTTTATCTACGAGTGTCTTTTTCCTCTAATGTGTTACGCACAAGTTTCACCATATGAAATGGATCTAATATTACAACTACTGGGTCTCCGGTAGATGGGTGGTCAAAAAACGATTTTGAATTGTTTGTGTCTTCAAAATTGCAACCCAACATCTTAGCCGTAGCGATGTTAGATGCACAGCCATCAAAGATCAAAGTAACTTTTGACTTTTTCCTTTTAATTAAGGGCTAAAACTATATCGTCCGAAAAATCATTCAATGCAGTATTTTCTGTAGTATAGCCAAATCCATTTTTCTTCAATTGGGATAAAATATTTTAAGTGAAATATTCTTCATAGTTAATCTCTTATTTGGGCGTTGTAGATTTCTGATCTGTGATAGTCGTTATACTGCCAAAATAGTTTTTTTTCTTAGTTTTTGCTTTAAAATGTGTGTTTTAGGAGTATTCAGAGCAGATTCAATATCTGACGATGGTATATTTATCGGCGTAACGCATGATCCTCTTTCTTCAAACTAAAGACTTCGGTTGAAATAAGATTCTTTTTTAATTTTGTTTTTCTTGGTTCTTTTTCTTGGTTGGTAAGGTTATTTTCAGGAGAATAATATCAACACTGAATGTAATGACGGTGTTGTCTTCAACACCGTCATTACATTAAGTGTATATTATTCTCCTGAAAATAACCTTTTTGAAGATCAGTTTCAAATCTATAAAAGACTGTCTCTAATTGAAAAGGATACACATATACAGCTAAAATAAAAATTCCTATCAAACCTAAATATTAAGTGCAAAAAATAATAGTGAAATCTTACAAGTTTTTGTGCCTTATTCCTTGAGGGTTTGCATTATTTGTTTTTTTGAGCAACTCAGGTAAATCAAACACTTCAAAATTTCCAGAAGGTGAATTTTCAGTAGCCTGAAAAATTAAACGTGCTTTAATTCGATCAAACTATGAACTGTTTTTTTAATGCTATTGTTATTCCCATTAGTCGAAAAAGCCGAACCTATATTACATACCAACTGTAATCGTTCATTATTGTTTATTTGCTCATTTTGTTTAGTATTCTCCTAAATATGTTGACGTTTCTTAGGTATGAATCATCTGCGTGAAAAAAATAACAGCTTAATTTCAAAATTTCATCGAGTAGAAATTAAACTTTAGTGCAAAAATTGACTGACTTCATTTTGCATAGTATTGACCATCGCGTTTTGATAATGTATTTGAACGTCTTTGAATATAATTATAATTTTGCAACTAATACTAGTGAAAAGTGATCCCTGGACATTTTAATCTTGTATGGCACCACTTCACAACACATGCTGGCATGATCATTCACAGCTGTAGTTCACAATGATAAAATTAAAACGTACGCGAAGATATGACGTGTGCTCGCTTGCATGAAAAATGTACGACTGATGACGAGCTGGACACGACTTTTAAGCCCCACCTACTTGGGCACGACTTTTGTTGGGTCATTTTATTAACGCTGTTACGTTTCCTGACTTATTACTTATTCGTAGCCTATACTAGGGAAAAGAGTGTCAATCTGATTGAAGCCAAGTTCTGTGGTCGGGCCCCTGTGGCCCTATTACAGAACTTGGCTTCAATCAGATTGTCACTTTTTTCATAGGAAAATCGACTCTATCGCAAAGCATTATTGAATTTGACGTCTTGAAACCGTCATGATCAATATTACGTAATCGCACTGCAGGTCAAATGACAACAAACGGTCTGTTGTCAGCAGCCCGATTCCATAACTTGGCTTCAATCGAATTCTCAGTATCGCAGCCACTAATGCCTTGCGATAGAGTCGAATTTGCTATGAAAAAAGTTACAATCCGATTGAAGCCAAGTTATGGAATCGGGCTGCAGTTGTCAATTGACTGTCTGACAGCTGACAGTTCATTGTTTTGGTTTTCGTAAAAGATTTCGAAAGTTTACAATTTACATATATTATTTCTGTTTTAGATTATTTAAAATGTCTCAACAGTTAGAGTTACTAACAGAAAACCATTCGCAATGGACTTCCATAACATATGTAACACCTGAAATACAGAAGAAACAAATAAAGCCATTTGTAGTTTGTAAGTTTTCTTCCATCTTCCCATTTTATTTATATAGGTATTTATCATATAATGTTGATTTGCATTGTACCTATATATTCCAAAAACTTGCTAATATTTAAAGCTTTTTCCTTGACACTTCAGACACAGTAAATCCTAGTTACATTATGCGATCAGAAGTCTGCTTTCATTCCTACTTTCGGCATAATAATATGTCGTCTTTGGTCTCGTCTTGATATTGTAACTGCCGCACAGTAGCTATAAACAAAAACACTTAAGTTATTTTCACTTTACTATAATTTCCAGTGGCTCTAAAAGAGTTGGAAGGTAACCCTGACAGTAGACTGGCGAGCCTCATGAATGCAGACAAGTATGCAGCAATACGGGCAGTTGTCAGACACGTGGCCAGACTGAGGTCTGCAAGTAAGGAGCCATGGGGGAGTGAAGATGTTAGGACTTTTATTGAAGGCCTAAGGTATTCCTACTATAATTATTGAAAGAAAGAACAAATATTTATTGAAGATAACTAAAACAAAACATTAGAATAACATTAAAATCACATGAAGCAACTAGTTTTTTTTTACATTTCACCCATTCTATATTACGGGCGTTACTGTTTGTACACCTTTAACACATTTTTATTTAGATATTTCATTTGCAAAATAAATAAAATAAGTGATAAACATAATTCTTTGTTATCACACTTCCATGTAAGTATAAAAAAAAAACGTATTTCCGTTAAATGTTATGAGAAATATATGAAAAAGTGTCCATTACGGGCTTTACACAAATTTGCCCGTCACTTTTGACCACCATAACAAAACATAAGATATCTGCGTTTTTTTTAGACAACACTTATATTTTTTATATTTATCCTGAAACTGTCATTTACAATGTACTTTACGAATGTAAGTGGGTTCTGTCACTACAGTTATTTAATAAAAAAACCAAGATGATGTTTAGGGGCGTTACATGAATTTGCTACGGGTGTTACGAGTACGAATTTAAAAAAGTTTGTATTACTATTTAGTTTTAATTGAAAGATTACAAACTCTAAATGAACATTAATTATACAAATTACAAATAATTGCCCTGTAAATAGTTATTTATTTGATGAAAACTTAAAATACTGACTATAAATTAAAACTAAAACTTAAAATAACTATATAAAAACTTAAACTAAAATTTGGCATTGCCACGTTGAATGGCAATGCTCAATTTCAGTGCGAAATAAAAGCCAGCATTCTGGACACCTGACGCCTCCACTAATCGCCTGGCCAAGTCCCGATAAAGCCCCAAAGCAGCCGGCCCCCACGGACCTATCGTCTCCACCCCAAATGGAGCGAACATGTACACCCGGTCAAGGTGCGCATATTTGCGCCGCTTGAGGTTTTCGGCTTGAGCGGCGGCAGTGCTTAACTGATGTTGCAGGAAGGTGAGACGGAGCCATTGTGTCTACGCATGTTGCATCCCACACCAATGGCCGCCCCACCTTCCGAGGTATGAGGGTCATGCCGTCGTCTCGCATCAGTCCATTAGGTTCCAGGACTGACGGGACGCCGGCACTGACAAAAGCCCGACGGATGACATCATTCAGGCTGGCGTGCCGTGGTATGCGCCCAGCACTCTTCGTACACGACAATCCGTGGTGACCGAGGCGATCTACAGTATCGCCACAGTTGCAGCGATGGGGGACCTGACAAGCTTAGCGATACGGCTAAACAAACGTATTTTTTTCTAATAAATTTCCAATATTCCTGGAAGGTAGAGCGTGCAACCAAAGCCCCGACTCCCAACGAGCAACAGCCAAAAGACGAGCGTGCTCTGCGGAAGAAGTTGAAGAGTCTAATAGACTTTTATACTCTAAAGCACAGAGCGGCCCGTCGCACTGCCGCTGAGAGGACGGGGCCTTGGCCAAAGATTCGCTTGGGCAAGCTGTTTTCCAACTTTCCAAAGCGTCAGAAAGGAAAGTAATTTGAATTTTTTGCAGTGATGACTGTAAGATATCCTGAACTAGATTTTGTGTGCTGTAGGCTGACGACAGGAAAGCTGGCAAAGATACGCTAGAAATTTTGCGTATGCCGAGACCTCCAAACTTTTACAACAGAAAATAGTTATTTATTTCACACAAATCTTATTATTTTTGTCCTCTTTCAAACACAACGATCTTTTACTTACTCTTCTACACGAATAACAAATTGTCCTTAATATTTACTTATTGACCTTCCAATTACTTTTTTACTTTTTCATACACATCTACATTTTTCTCAAATACGTAAAATGTGCGATTGCCTTTTTATTTTAACAATGGGTTAGGCAACTTGCAAATAATGTCCTCAAAAGGCACATCTGAAACGTCATTCTCATTGGTGACAGACATTGCGGCGCTATCTCCTAACATTTTTAGGAACATAATTTGTATGTCACAATCTTTGTCATAAACAATTTTTTATTGATTTATTATTTTACAGTTTTTTTATTCATTACATATTTGTAAATTGTTTTTGATTTGCGAGATCCATCAGGCAGAATTTTTACCAACACAAATACGTTGAGTTTGAGATCCTGTACTTTTAGTGATGTATCTTCATCCATCATATACAGGCACGGTATATACAAGATGCAAAATACAAAAACAACTTGTATTACGTACATCGTCGTTTACATGTACAGCACGCATAAAAAGCATAGTAAAACCAGTCCCAATCCCATAAATATCATAGCGTAACGCCCGTAACGTTACGGGCGTTACAAAGGAACTTTTACGTTAAAAAGCCATTAAACACCAAAATTGAACAAAACATGCTAATAATTAAGCTAACAAACCATTTCTTACTTTGCTTATAACAGTATTCATGTATGTTGTATAGAATGAATATAAAATAAACTTTTATCTGTTTTCCGTTACGGGCGTTACAATGAATTGACACGTAAAAACTGCTTCATAAAACCATTTAAAAATAAAATTATGCATAAAATTACCTGCACAAACGAAGATTGAATGTTCAACCTCGAAATCGCGCTAGTTTAACTTAAGGTACAGGCACTGCCATGCCTTTTTTTTTTAAAGTTGCCACATGAAGTAAATCGCAGTAGGCGTTGGGACTCATTGTCGACTATGTTTACGTTTGTCAAAAAATAAGAAACACACGAATTTCTGGGGGATTTTAATCATATTATGAAAATTTGTAATGTTTAATAATTTATTAAGCATGTAATTATTTTATAGTACAATATTTAAAAAAGGGGTTGAGTAGCGTTTGTTATGGAATGAGTGATTTGGTAGTTACTAGTTTGGTGTGTGTGTCAAAAGGTTAAATCTACTTAGAAAGGACATTTACCATAGTTAAATATTTAAACAGGACTTAATTAAACTGAAACTTTATTTTTATTTACCTCAATGTTTCACTCAAGTTGCATTGATCATGGTTATGATGAATATGCTATGTGTTTGAATCAGGAAAGATTAAAAGTTGCAATATTTACCATGTACCTGTATTATATTTCAATTCTAGAGTGCTGGCACACAATAAATAATATTAGTACTGATGGTGACCGAGGGGTATGCTAGTGCTTACTAGATTCAAACAATATTAGGCTTAAGACTTTAGTTGAGACCTCCAGGCGGCCTGACAAACTAACACCAGAGGCCAGCACAACCTCATATGATAAACAAACAAACATAGCCTCTCTATGAGAGAATACCTGAGTCCCTACATTGGGAAATAGTAGCCTGAAGTTTGTGCTATTTTGCAGCTGATGATGATGATTCAACTTTCAGGTTTTCACCAGAATGTGCAGTTGAACTCACATCATTTCTGTGCACTGACAAAATTTACGAGAACATACCAACACACCTGAGAGTCAAGCCTGGACTGGTCAATTTACAGTGGAAAATTGACCTATCTTTGAGGTGAGAAAATCTTAACTAGGTTTTGAAAGGGGAGGGAAGATTTTTTGTTTTGTGGCCACCAATGTAAGGCCACTGACACTGATTACTTATTTGGTCAAACAACATTCTAGAGCAGCGGTCAGCAACAGGCGGACCGCGGTCCGTATCCGGACCGCCGAAGGTCGAAGGTCTTTGACTGATTAGAAATTCCGCGCAGTACAATTTTGTACTGCGCGGAATTTCTAATCATTGCTTAATCATTGCATAACTTTTTATAAGTAAGGGGGTAATTGTCTCAAGACCTTACAATAATTTTACGTATTATGTTCTAAATAATAACATAATATGATAGCAAAATAAAAAGTAGTATGTACCTAACGAGCGTGCTATTGTCAGAGTAATTTCGTGAAGTGTAACAGTGTAACAATGTTACACACACAACATGCGAAAGTTTTTTTTTTTTTTATTAGATGTTATTATTTATTCTCGCTCATTTTTTACTAGACCGCGAAAAATAAAATCAACAGTATCCGGACCCCACTTAAAAATAGTTGCAGACCCCTGTTTTAGAGGTTCAATGCAATGTCTTATCCTCCTTCCTAATAGATTTTGTTTGTCAAAAACATAGTTGAGAGAACTCCGTCTTCTTTACTCAAAATCATATCGCAACATCTTTAAAAACACATTCGTATATTTGGAATTCATTGTGTTTATAAGGGCAGGCTCGCCGGCGAGATGGTCAGACTCATAAAAGAACTGCGTTCAACTTTTGGTAAAGAACTCAAAGACGTGAAGGAGGTACAACTAAATAAAACTTAATTATCTTCATTGTACAGACTTTTGTTACTTACCGCTTTATTATAAGTATACTTGAATTCAATGCATTTTTTTATTATGTTATTTAAAACTAAGAAGTTAAACATAGCATCTCACATCACTGGTTATATCCTGTAAATGTTAATTAGTAAAACAAATAATTTCCTAACGACAACTCTCAAGCATAATAGTTGTTTAGTCACCAGTTATTGAGAGCCCCAATCTAGGGGGTAGCTAACCTAACAAACTGATGACCTAACTAGCCGCGTGAAAGGACAACCCTTCTCAACCCCCGCATGCAGTGTAAATCAGCTAAGGGAGTTCAAGAAGTCGGGTGTAGCAATGTCATGTGTATTATTACAAACTACTGTGATCATCTAGCCGCCTGCCTGTGGTGATTATAGACAAGCTCTACTATCACAATATTACAATAATATCTACTATTATGTCCATGAACAGCAATGGACACCAGCGGGCTGTTGATGTGATGAGCTCCAACTTCGACTAAACAGTGAGATAAAGCTTAAACTAATGAAAATCTCCTTTTTTCAGCCAGTCCAACATACAATCAGAAAGCGCGTCACCAGAGCGCACCAAAGAGTTACTACGCCGCGACGCACATATCATAATCACCCTGACACTTACAAACAGCGAGACTCACACATACCGACTCTCTGTACATAAGTTCCACGAGCTCAGGTTCGTGGTGGCGAGCGCCTTGAAAAGCATCATAGTTTTGGAGAAGAGGAAGTGTATGAGGAAAGACTGACAGAGGTTTTCTGCAGACTAACTCGTCCCCCCGTTTATTTTTGGGAGGATTAAGGCCGAAACACAACGCCACGCGAAGCGGAATCAAGCGTTTCAGCGAATTCGCACCGCGATTCCGCGAAGTTGCCTTACATTTTTTAATATTATAGAAAGTGCGTCTTATAGTGTACTTCGGAGGATACGGAGGGTTGGGTATAGAATGGAGGGGCAAGAGTTGGGGGCAGGGGGGGGGGGGACTATCCCTTGGTCGGTCCCGGATAGCAGTCGTTGTAAGTCACGTCAGAGGACCACGGGCAACCTGACAATCTCTGACTCCTCTAACAATATTTTTTACTAGCTGTACCCGCGGCTTCGCACGCGTGTTATTTTTTATAGGCTCAAAGTACCATAATGTGCTATTCCAGGACCAATATACCAACATTTGAACAAAATTTCTTCAGCCGTCAAAAATACTTTATCAATTGCTCGGCTTCTAACTGACCGGATTGAGATACCAATTACAACAGATTTAAATCAAACCTTAAGCTATCTAACAATGAAAACCGCATTGCAATCGGTCTAGTAGTTTTTACGTGATACGTGAACAAACAAACATACAGACAAACAGAAAGAAAGACACGATTAACAAAAAAATATTGTTCAATACCTTTTTTAAGCACCCAAGAGCATTTTTTTCATTTGAATTCATTTACTAGTTTGGGTGCGATGCGCGGTCAAGATACGGACAAACAGACAGACAAAATTAAAAAGTAAAACAGTTTAGTTTCAGTATCGAATATAGAGAACCATCCAAAACACCTATTTTTTATTACTTAAATATTAACATAACTTTGGACCCATATCCCACAGAAACCCTTTACTTATTCGGGATAAAACGTGTCCTCAATTTTAACACATCATATAACTTAAGTGCCAAGTTGCATCAAAACCCGTCCTTTATTTTCAGCGTGGTACGTGTTCTTTTAAATAAGTTTCAACCCCTAAATAATAACCCATAATTTTTTTAAATGTCCTACCTCGTAGTACGAACTCAAATCATACCAAGTATCTTTTGAATTCATCCAGTAGTTCCGACGGTGTGGTGCGCGGCTAAGATACAGACTGACAGACATACAAAGAAAAACCATACAGTTTAGGCTTTAAAAAAAACACTATATCTTTAACAGATTTTGGACCCATATCCCACAAAAACCCTTTATTTTTTCGAGACAAAATGTATCCATAATTTTTACCTATCTTATAAACTATGTCTGTGCCAAGTTGCATCAACATCCATCCAACATTTTCAGCGTGCTAAGTGTTCTTTTAAATAATTTTCCACCCCTATCCTGCAGGAACACTTAATTTTTTCGGGATGAAAAGTATCCAATGTCCTACCTCGTAGCGTGAACTCAAATCATACCAAATTTCATTTGAATTCATTAAGTATTTTCGGCGTGGTACGCTGCTAAGGTACAGACAGACAGACGGACAGACAGACAGACGGACAGACAGACAGACAAACAAAAATAAAAAAAATACAGTGTTGGCTTTAGTATTGAATATAGAACGGCCTCCAAAAAAAGTTACATAATATCTTCAATTTACAGAATTTTGGACATTATCCCGAAGGAACACTTTATTTTTCGGGATAAAAAGTATCCTCAATTTTTATCTATTATATAAACTATGACTGTGCCAAGTTTCAACAAAATCCGTCAAGTAGTTTCAGCGTGATGTGTGTTCTTTAAATAACTTTCAACGCCTATCCTGCAGGAACCCTTTAACTTTTCGGGATGAAAAGTATCCTATGTCCTACCTCGAAGTATGAACTCAAATCATACCAAATTTCATTTGAATTCATTGAGTATTTTCGGCGTGATGCACTTTCAAGGTACAGAAAGACAGACGGACAGGCAGACAGAAAGACAAAAATTAAAAAAATACAGCTTCGGCTTTAGTATTGAATATAGAACGGCCCCCAAAAAAAATACTAATTTACAGAATTTGGGACATTATCCCGCAGGAACTCTTTATTTTTTCGGGATAAAAAGTTCAATTGGAACCCATCATATAAACTATGACTGTGCCAAGTTGCATCAAAATCCGTCCAGTAGTTTCACAGTGGTAAGTGTTTTTTGAAATAACTTTCAACCCCAATCTTGGCTAGGCATCACGCCGAAACCACTGAACAGCCCTTTCATTTTTCGGGATGAAAAGTAGCCTTTGTCCTACCTCGTAGTATGAAATCAAATCATACCAAGTTTCATTTAAATTCATTCAGTGGTTTCGGCATGATGCCTAGCCAAGATACAGACAGACAAAAATGAAAAAAAATACAGTTTTGGCTTCAGTATCGAATCTAGAGTAAGGTCCAAAAAAAATATTCAAAATATCTTCAATGTACAGAATTGGACCCGTTACAGTTTTATTATAAGTATAGATTGGTATACCAACAGGTTGGTACCTCCATTGATAACTTAGATAGGTATATATTTATAAGCTAAGTTTCCGCTATCAGACGGATTTGTTCGCAGATTTTCGCTATGCGAATTCGCATTGTTGGGATGTGTTTCGGTTATTAGAATAGCAATAATAATAATATATTATCAGTGATATAAATTAAGAGGGGTTGGCAAAGAGCCCACAAGAGCAATATAGTTTTTACTGTGCACTTGAATATATTTTATGATCTAAAAAATCAATTTTACTAATATTAATTTGCACCTGTTGATAACACTCCACTCTTAGCCCACCCGTTTTAATGAAAAGATAATTTTTCTATATACATATTTAAATTCATATCTTTATAGAGGTTGTTCACTGTAGCTAATGTATCTTACATTCCAAGTCGTTACTTACACCTAAATTAATTAATTAAATTAATTACTACATTAATTAATTGAATTAATAAAATTGTTTACTCGTAGCAATTTCATTGCTTCTTCAATGCAATAGCAATTGCAAACATTCTCAGCTTCTTGCTCGACGAGTTCAAGTTTTCTTAGAGTGCTAAAATTACGCGCTGGGCTAAAATTACGTCTAAAAACACATCGTATTTGACCGCACTGGCGTAGAACTTTCAAAAACATAACGTTTGTGTTTTCAGCAGTGAATGTTTTAAACAAATGACGTTTGTACACGCGCCAAATGTGTGCGTATAAAAACGTACCATAGAGTGTAAGTACATAAAGCCAAAGCGTATACAAATACTACTAAGATAGGGCTGCAACAAAGATTTAGAAATACGATTACTTGTTTCTCTGAAAGCTGCTTTACTGTCTTCGAAGACTGTCTCGTCACCAAACAAACATCCTACGCGCATCCATCCTCCAACAAAACAAAAAACAACCCGCTTGTATGAGGGCTGATACAAAGCGGGTGTCTATTAGATGTTGGCGTGTAGTATTGAAAACGAAATTATTCTTGCTTAATTCAACCTCTTTGCATTGGAGCTTGAGCTGCGGGGACGCGGGTGCGGGGATGGAGAGTGGCCGTTGCGTCTCAGTGGGACAACACATAATTAGCGCATTCTTTGTTTACGAGTACTGTCGAGTATTCAAATATTATTGTAAAGGAGAATGGGCAGATTTGCCCCTCTCTTCTAAATTGTGATAGAGCTATGAGAAATAATAAATATTATCATTGTCACATTAGATAGTCTTTGAAGTTGAGTAAAACTAGTCAATCGACTTCAAAAAGAAAGAGGTTCATGTTTTTTCTCTTCTGGGATTAACCATCTTGGACGATAATTATTATTATAATAATTTTTAATTGAATATCTTCAGGGTACTATCAAAATTGGTTCAGTAATGGTTAGTAAATCTGCTTTAAGTCGATTTACTTGTTCAAATAATTATTAATATCAAACTAGTAATAATAAGACAATGTTACAAAAATATTGTAGATTGTACATAAGAGTTTATTTTGAATAAAACCACAAAATTGTTTAGAGCGTATTTTATTTTTCGCACAATTAACCTAATGTATATCCATTTGAAACTTTGCAAATTTATGTAATTCCAGTGACAATACAATAATGTACCATCGAGCTGGTCTGATGATGGAGCCGGAAGGTAACGGAACCACTGGATGGCTTTTAGTAAACCCGTCGAGTTTGAGCTCATAACACTTGTCGAAACTTAGAAATTCATTAGTGCGGAGCAGAGGGTTGATAGTTGTATTGTAACGCGCACTGGTATACCGCTCGCCTACCATAGCTCAGGGCCCCAATTCTACTAAAACAATTGTAAAAGTTTTTCGCAAAATTTTCGGCTTTACCACTAAAAGTGGTAGAAGCGAATAGAATTATAAAAAGGGTACCAAAGAGGACCTGTGTTGATCATAATAATTTAATGCAATTCATGTAGATAAGAGGCAATACTCTCCTTAAGTCACTCATTATGATAAAATAATTGATAATAAACAATATTTACATAAATTGTAATCACAATCCGTGTCTTAGCACTACGGTGGTATCGTAGGGAAAAATAATTACCCACCGTACCACTTGGGGGTATGGTTGGTGGGTCAGAAGCGGTTTTTTTTCATAATCTGGTGTTTTTTTTTTACATTCACAAATATGTTGCTTATACATATAGCTATTTACTTAGCAAGTGCTAAGTAAATAGCTATATGTATTTACTTAGCAGGTAAGTGGTAAAAATTTGCCTAAATTGTGTTTTTTATGTATTTTTTTTTATCTCTGACTAGGCAATCGGTTGACCACGATCTCACCTGATGGAAAGCGATGATGTGGTCGAAGATGTAGCACGTTTGCCTAGGAGTTACCTATTCACTCTTGACTTGAACACACCTGGGTTATATTTTACCGGAAACACTGACGAGGGCAGGGCGTTCCACTCCTTAGAAGTTCTTACAATAATATTTCTTATTACAGTAATTGTTTTAGAAGAATTGGGGCCCTTTTTACTTGTAAATATTATCAAGTGTAAGTGAAAGAGATCGCTGCTCAACGAAGGCTGCCGATTGTAGGTACATATTTAAGAAAACAGGACAAGCGCGAGCAGAACTCGCGCGGTTAGGGTTCCGTACGATGAATATACAGGTTGTAGTTTTCCATCCCCGCCATATTCGCAGAGTCGATTGTAATTAGTTATACCTTAATCAACTAACAATACTATTTAATTCCTACATAAATGTAGGTGGAATTTTTAATAAAATATTTTATTGATAAATCGTAGTAGGCCCAACTTTATTTTGGAGTAGAACCCCACGACACACACACATGTATGGTAGGTATGTGTGCACGCTCCTATAGACGCGCCGCGCGCCGCCGCCGCCCGCGCCACAGAATAAATAGCGAACCTTTAATTATTAGTTGGTATAAATAAACTTAATGCAAGTGAGAATGTATCATCAAAGTTGACATTAGTTAGGAATTTCCGACGTGGTAAAAAAATTGGAATCAGCTTATTTACAGTTCGATTCGAATGAAAAAAATTATGAACAAGTTTACAATTTACGTTACCTTGATACTCTTCAGTATCCTCCTTCATTTTCAATGCACAATTGAGCACGATGTCTTAATGTTTCGTGTAATTTTTTTAACACGTTCACATTGAATTAACACCTGAAATTGCTCTGCGTGGCATCCAGCAATACGTCGCGTGGGCGTGGGCAAAAAAAAAACAAATGAACCATCAAAACAAATGAACCATCTCCATAAGTTCGACATTAGAAAATTGCTCCATTTTAGCATCGAGCGTATTGCGGCGTGCGTGTGCCGCTGCCGACTGTGAGTGATCGAACAGCTGAGTGTTCGGGCAACAACCGGGACAATGACCCGCGCCAGCCTTGGGGCGCCGCCGCGCCGCACGCCGCGGACGGCGCGTAGTGTGCGTGAAAGAGGTAATACATGCGACAAGGCTTCATTAGTGTGTGTGGACGTAAGCTCTTGCCACACTGAGTGATTTCAAATTAGGATCGCGTACACATACCGCTTTTTATAAACTTTTTTTACTTATTTTTAATTCATTTTTTTTTGTACTTCTTTTATTAATGATTCGTGTTCTGTAAGTGGAGTATACAAATATGGCGGGGATGCAAAACTACAACCTGTATTGTCTCACAATGTTGAGAGATTAACCAAGTTATTGTAAGACCATACGCTTCTTATAGGTTTTGCTGTAATCTACAAATAAAAAAATATTTACAGCATATTTTTACAAATTTTAGGCTCGGTAGCTTCGGAGATAAGGGGAATGGTCAATTTTCTTATTTACTCATTATTTTATAATTATAAATTAATACAATAACATCATACCCTTTCATTTGATGTCACACAGTATAGTTTGCTAAACATTTAATTTTCTAATTTGCCCCCAAAAATAACCCCCCCCCCCCCATGTTCAAAAATTATTTATTTATGTTACACATTCATCAGTCTGGGTCACAGAAATAAATTTCAACTCGGTACAGTAAATTCGGAGCAAATTGGCTGTGACAGACGGACAAGAAAGACATACAGTTTTTTTCTTCAAACGTAAACGTCAAACTAACGTAAACGCACGGAAAACTAAATTTGCTTTTTTATGTTAGTATATTCGCTTCTACTTTATCAATATGGGTATACACTTCGATTTTGTTTTGGTATTGCTGCTTCTCGCCATTCTGCGAACAAAAAGTAAACGAAATTAAGGTTTCCTTACATTTTTATTAGGGAGCTAGATGTACCTGCATCCCCCATTTTGAAAAAATCGTTCGCTGCCCTCCTAGCCGATAAGCGAAAAAATACATCAAACCTCGGAATGTGAGATAATGAGCTGGAAACTTGTATAAACCTTTATTATGGCATTCTAACAGTTGCCTCAAAAGTCTCATAAAATCTCGTGTCTGTGTCAAGTTATTCAAGGTCAAAGATCGCAAAACTTGTTTTTTTTGCAAATATCTCAAAATATACAAATCGCAGCGGGTTGGTGCTGCTATTAAAATTGTTCAGGCTCCTTGGTTCTATCAGGACCTAAAAAAAAAGGCTAACGTCCAATAAAAAACGCTATATAAAATAAATACCACCTTCCCACACATTCCCCCCCCCCCCTTACCCAATTTTCCCAGAGCTTTCCCCAATCTTCCCCCATCCTTTCCGTACAAACTGTCACTTTGACACCTGTCACTTCTCCCGACATTCATTTGTTTTTCTGATTTTCATTTCTGAGATTCATTTGCTTTTC
Source organism: Alsophila aescularia (assembly GCA_946251855.1). Lineage (NCBI taxonomy): Eukaryota > Metazoa > Arthropoda > Insecta > Lepidoptera > Geometridae > Alsophila > Alsophila aescularia. Next base: position 67,414,655 of record OX276373.1, read on the forward strand.
TGATGTTCATTTATATTTCTATGCAAATGTGAACCATCTATTTTCTATGGCGGTATTTTTTCGCTCGGCGGCCATATTCTTTTTCAGATCCTGAAGGAACCAAGGAGCCTGAACAATTGTAATTCCAGCACCAAGTCGCTGCAATTTGTACCAGGGCTTGCATTACCGAAAAAAATATGGGTTATAACGGTAAACGGTACGACGTCATACCTAGGGAATGCAATCCCGCAAGGTATATTCAATCCAAGTATTTGCGAGACTGAACCATCTTAGTCCCGCTGGATCCCGGTATTTGCGGTATTCTGCGGGGTGGATTTAGACCTCTGAAATCAATCGTAATAGAGACCTAATAAACCTCACTCAATGTTGGTTCACTCCTAAGATATGGATTGATTATTTGGGGACGTAGTACTGATTTTGCACGAGCTTTCGTCGCCCAAAAAAAATGTATTCGAGCTGTTTGTGGAGCAGCACCATTGGAGTCATGTCGGCAACAACATTTCAAACATCTGAAAATACTACCATTGAAAATACTGCCATGTCAATATATTTACGACATATCGTGTTTGTTAGACAACACAGCTATATTTATACAAAGGCGGGTGACGTTTTTCCATGAAACACAAGAAACAGAGATAGATTGGTTGATAATTATGCCCATAGAACCGCACTATACAATAAAAGCAGTTATTCGATGTCTGTAAAAATGTATAATAGATTACCGCAGCACATAAAGGTACTGCCTTTTGCTAAATTTAAATATGAATTAAGAGCCTGGTTGCTGGATCACATTTTTTACTGTCTTAATGACTACTTAGATTCTCATGAGGCTTATTATTACTGTGATGCATGTACATATCAAATTATAATTTAAGTTACAATTTTTGCATGCCATTTAATTCGCGAAATGTGTCAGGTCTTTTCACTGTAAAACATCAATTTATATTAACTCACATTTGGAGCATATAAAATCTATTCTATTCTATTCTCATTTTCATGATTTAAATTTTAAACTAACGAACGTTTTGGTATATTTTAAATGGTTTATTAATACTTTTACACATAAAGTTTAAGACTTAAATTGACATAGAATATGATAAGTAAGTAAGACGCAAGTCATAAATCGACTTAACAACATAAACATCAGAAACATAAATTGACATAAAAATCAGGGGGCATGCCCCGTGCACCCACTGGCTTCTCCCACTGGTGGGTGCACGGGGAATTCGCATTTCCCCGGCCACCCACTGCACTAGAGTTGGAAACTAATGAAGAAATAATCGACATTTATGAAGAAAAAAAAACAACATGTTTTGTAATTAGGTAACAAGACATTTTAAAGTGACAGATGTCAAAATAATCGTCAATTATGAAGAAAAAAACCACCAAGTAGTATAACTAGGTAGTAAGACTTAAAGTGACAGATGTCAAAGTGACATGTCAAACTTCAAAGTCATACTTAAACACCTGACAAGATTTAATCTATATCTTCGTTTAGGATGACAGTTGTCAAACTTAAAATGGCTATAACTTTGAAACTAACGATCCTGGACTAGGTAGTAGTTATTTACAGAAGTGATAGATCTCATCGATATCTTCGTATCTGTCAAATTGAGAGGTGACAGCTGTCAAACATCAAAATATCAAGTGTTAGCAGATTGTGACGAGGTCAAAACCTCTTTCATAATAATACTCTTTTGACCTCTTAACTCTTTCATAATCCATTTCTTTTCATTTTGATAGTTGGTCATGATTCATTCTAAATACAAATAACCGGTGATTGATACATTGATTTTTGGAATAACCGAAATAATACTATAGAATACATAAATAAGTTTATTGAAAATATATATAAGACGTTTAAATATATATAAGAATACCTAAAATACCTACATAAGTGGTTTTAATCCGTATCGTCAAAGTATAAAAGTCTGTGAGTTCCTGTGCTCCTAATTATTATTGTTCCTGTAATTCTGTGTCACTGAGGTTTGGGTCCTGGGCTAGTGGGAGCAACCCAAACCCTGGGACCGCCTCGTGACACTGGCGCCCTCAACGTCCCGTACCCAGCCCTGCTCAACCTGCCTACAAGTTCCTGATTCCTCCAAGTCTTCAAAATACCTACATGTGTTTTAATTTGTTAATCAGTGTTCAATTTTTAAGTCGTTCCACAAAATTCTAAAAGGCACTAGGCCATTTTGATTCAATTTTGGATTATTTGGCAAACCCAGAACAGTTTTTTATACTCAAGTGTATCTTATATTTGCATTCCAGTCATTCATGTAAGTAAGATATTTTCATTAATACGTACTTTGTTCCGAATTTTACTATCGGCCTACCTAGTTCCGAATTACGCTAAACTTTGACGCGTTATTATGCGTAGTTACATTAACGCTATTTTTTTTATATTTTTAAAGCGTTGCTATCGCACTTAACGTAGCCGTTACAGAGTAAACACATAATTTTATTCGATGGTCTCATATTAATAAAAATGGACACTGCGCATCTAAATAAACCAGAATTGATCTATGAATTAAAATGTAGAAATGCTGAAGTTCATACAACAGATACTGCAGAAAATTTACGTTCAAGGTTATCGACCTTACTTGACAGCTCGAATACACAAGATTTTCAGAGTCCGTATACATTTGAACAGGATGTAGCTGAAATTCAAAAATGTTTAACCGTTATTTCTGCACGTTTAATAGCTTACCCGGTACGAAAGGAGAAGAATGCGTCCTATATTCTGCACGTTAAAAATAGATTAAATAACATGGATATTACCACCGAACTTACGACAGTACAACTAGAAACATTTAAAAATGTTTCAGAAAGTTTCTTCGATTTACAAAAACGTTTCGAAACATTAGAAAATCCTAGCTGCTCTTCTACAGAAAATACACGTGATCATTTTCCAGAACAACAAACTCAATTACCATATGTTGACCTACTGACACAAAAGCTACAAAATATTGGCGAAATGTGTCAGGTCTTTTCACTGTAAAACATCAATTTATATTAACTCACATTTGGAGCAAATAAAATATATTCTATTCTATTCTATTCTATTCGATCAACAGATCAAGTCACGAAATTAAACGGTTTATTTAGAAGGGGGATAGTTGCCCAAAAGATTTTATCGAAAAAGTAGAGGAATTCGCAGTTACTCGAAATATTTCACATACTGAACTATACAACCACATATACGACATTCTTAAAGGAACTCCTTTGGATTGGTTTCGAGCTCACAAACAAACAATCTCGGATTGGGAATCTTTCAAAATTACATTACAAAAAGAATTTGAAATTACAGACGACTATAAACTGCGTAAAATCATAGATGCTCGCAAACAAAAAACAAATGAGCGTATGATTTGTTATTTTACCGAATTAGAATAATTATTTGCAAAATTACGTGAGCCTATTTCAGAAAAAGCCAAGATTGATATTCTTAGGCGTAACTTGCGACCCGAATTCGGTCAAAGGTTATCACCAGACGATCTCGACTCGGTCGCAACATTATTGAAATCGTGCAAATGGTACGAAAGTTGCATTGAAATGTCCAACTCTGATACTCCTTCTACATTACAAGACTAAGCGAAGCCTTCGACTTCTAACACCCAACACAAAGTCACTGCTACACCTAACATACCACATTATCCGTACAATACCTTGCAACAACCACTTGTTCAAACACACCGTTATCCTCAACCTTACCCTGTACATTCAATTGCTGCAGATTTTAAGAAACCGGCACTACCTATATTTTGCCCTCGCTGTCGAAACGACAGTCATGCTTTATGTCAATGTCCCTACAGACATAAAGTTTGTTTTCGTTGCGGTAAAAAAGACGTAATTTTTACCAATTGCCCTGTATGTACAAAAAAAAACAAAAACTAATTAGAGAGGAACTAGAAACACAAAATTGTAATACTAACAATAACTTTGATCAAAATGATTGGAACAATTGGCTTAAAACTATTTCAATATTTATCAAAACATACAACGTTTCTACGCTCCTCTTTGATAATACATCAGACAATGAACGTCCATACCTTAGAGTAAATGTTGGGAATTTTTTGCTAGATAGTGGTAGTGCCATTACAATTTTAGGTAATAACTCACATAAATTATTACTTGAACATGGTTTGGAACTACAACGCGAACAAATTATCAAAGGTGCTGTTGCTAATGGTCAAACAATCAATTCAATTGGTACTATTAAGCTTCCAACTTTATTTTAAAATAAGTTTGCTATAATTACTGCCCATGTAATATTCCCGCTGTTACTCAACCTTTCATATTAGGTATCGACTTCTGGAAAACTTTTAAGCTGGCTCCAGACATACTTAATACGGTCAGTATGCTCAAGAGTTCAGATACTCACATGTTTATCATCAATAATAACGATACTTACTTACAGTCTTATGACAGACTTACAGATACACAATTGATTCTTGCTAATGCAGTCGTAGAACAATTTCGTAATATTTCTACCGACGTACTTCCTTTAGGAAGAACAAACCTTATTGAACACTGTATTGATACAGGTGACCACCCACCTATTCGTCAACGTTGCTATCGATTATCCCCTGAAAAACAGAAAGCTCTTCGAGCAGAAGTTGATAAAATGCTAGAACTTGATGTTATAGAGCCTTGTGAAAGCCCATGGCTAAATCCTGTAATTATTACCCCTAAGAAAGGTGGTACTTGGAGATTTTGCGTCGACAGTCGTAAGCTTAACGACATAACTAGAAAATATGCTTATAAATTACCATTCATATCAGACATTATAGATAACCTTAAAGATTCTAAATATCTGAGTTCAATTGACATTGCTAAAGCCTTTTGGGAAGTGCCTTTACGTTTAGAAGACAGACCTAAGACTGATTTTCACGTTCCAGGTCGTGGATCTTTTCAATTTAAGTTTATGCCTTTTGGTCTTACTAACGCACCAGCTACGCAACAAAGATTCATTGATAATCTTCTCTCTGATGAGTCTAATAACGACTCTCTTTTTTATTATTTGGATGATATAATAATAGCCACAAAAACGTACGAGGATCACGTACGTTTACTTAACAAATTACATGCAAAACTTTCAAAAGCAGGTATAACAGTAAATTTTCCAAAATGTGCATTTTTCCGAAATGAACTTAAATACCTAGGCTACGTAATTGATGATCAAGATCTCCACACAGACCCTGATAAAGTCAAAGCAATCTTAGAAATACCAGCACCCAGGTCTGCTCGCGAAGTGAAAAAGTTTCTCGGTACAGCTAGTTGGTATAGACGCTTTGTACCCAATCTTAGCACATTAGCTGCTCCCCTCACTAAACTTACGTCTACCAGTAAGAAAGCTCCCGCTTTCAAGTGGACTTCTGAAGCTGATAAAGCTTTTAATAAAATCAAACAAGCTTTAATATCAACTCCTATTCTAACTTGGCCCTGACTTTTCTAAACCCTTTGCTGTTCATTGCGACGCATCCGCTTTTGGACTTGGAGCAATGCTTACCCAAGACTTCGATGGAGTTGAAAAACCCATAGCTTCCATGAGCAAATTACTTACAGGTCCCCAAAGAAACTATTCTATCACTGAACGTGAACTCTTAAGCGTTATAACAGCATTAGAGTATTGGCGTTGCTATCTAGACAGTGGTCAAAAGTTTACTATCTATACCGATCATTCTGCACTTCAATGGTTCTTACACTTAGATAATCCTACAGGTAGACTTGCCCGTTGGAGCATACGCTTATCAATGTTTAATTTTGACATTAAATATAAACGTAGCAAGGATCATTTGGTCCCAGATACATTATCTCGTATTAAACCAATTAATGTGATTAATTATGATCCAATACATACTTCTGATTCGTGGTACACTTCTGTATACTCCAAGTGTAGCACAAATCCCACATCAACTCCTGATTATATGACACGACACAATAAACTCTACAGGTACACCCGTTGTAATACCCTCATAAACTCAGAATTGAGTAGGAAAGAAGTAATCCCATCTGAATATCGTACAGCTATTATCGACGAAAACCATTCGTTACCAACAGCAGCTCATTTTGGCTCTTTCAAAACATACCATCGTATTAAAGAAAAATACTTCTGGCCAGGAATGTACAAAGACATTGCCAGCCATATTTCTAAATGTGACACATGCCTCGCTTACAAGCATCAGAATCAAAATACCATTGGTCTGATGGGTAAACCTAAGAACTGTTCTCGTCCTTTCCAATGCATATCTATTGATATAGTTGGTCCACTTCCAATGACACGTAAACTTAATAGATTTATTTTTGTAGTCCCGTGTTGTTTTTCCAAATATTGTCTTATATTCCCCATGAAGCGAGCTACCTCTTCTGTAATCAAACATATACTTGAGAACTTAGTGTTTATGGTTTATGGTATTCCAGAGACTGGCCCTCAACTAATTAGTCATGAACTCCAGGATTTATTTCAATATTACAACATACCAAAAATTCATTACTTGCGGACAGTAACAGGGGGTGCCTGTTACTGTCCGCAAGTCAATACTGTTGAACGTTACAACAAAACAATTATAACATCAGTTGCTTCTTTTGTTGATAATGACCATCGTACTTGGGATTTATATTTAAATCAAATCCAATTTGCCATAAATTTAGCTGTTAATGAAACTACTAAATTCACACCAGCTTTCTTAGTATTTGGTCGCGAACTTGTAACGTGTGGTTCTGTATATAATGCTTCGGATCTAACTGAAGAATTAATTTTTGCTCCACGCGATGAGTACGCTGACAACATAGGTCAGTTAAGCCCTTTATTTGCTGAAGTTCAAGCGCGTTTATTCCGCGCTCATGAAACTAACGCAAAATATTATAATAAACATCATCAACACCTTGAATTTAACCAAGGTGACATTATATGGAAACGTAATTATCCCATAAGTTCAGCAGGCAAGTATTTTTCAGCTAAATTAGCTCCTAAATTTGTAAACTGCATCATAGCAGCTAAAATTTCACCACTAATTTACGACTTCAGTGATTTATCTGGTAATCCCTTAGGCCGTTGGCATGTCAAAGACATTAAACCTATACCACGTACGTCTTAACCTTAACCATCACTTGTCTACTTACATACTTTATTATAATTATGTACTATGAAAGTTACATTGCTTTCATATTCCTATACCTTACCATATATTTAAATACCTACTTATGACCATTGTAGGTTCCCTACTTACAAATAGCCTTGTATTTAAGTTGTAAATAATGTTATTTTAATATAATTTCCCTTTACGGAGTAATGTCCACATTTCTAGCCTATTTCTTTATATTCACTTCATTAACTTTTCGGATTCATTATGAATATTGACTTCAAGTCCCTACGTATTGCTTTTCAGTGCTATTTTACTTACTACATACTTTAATTATTTGGTACTAATAGTAGCTAATACCCTACTTGTTAGCTATGTATTTTGTTATATTTTACAAACATAATGTTCAGTTTAAAGCGAAAACAAGTTCTATATATTATTATTTACTACACCTACACACAAAACTTCCAACACTGAAAAGAGCGGCAAATGTGATTACTCTATAAACCAAGCCTAGGTTACAAAACCAGTATTATTTTATAGTTAATATGCTATTACCTACCTACCTTACTCATATTATTTTAACGTTCTAACACAACGTGTATTATGTACATACACGTGCTACAGGCACGTCGTACCCTAAGGTACGTTTAGCCATTTTGGCAAAATAATTGTAAATAAATATACACATACATATATGTACACATCACACACCATACATTCACCACACATACACATACACTCACATAATCACCCTGATCAGCGGATAGTGACTGTATAAATAGGCCTACACTATACTGTACATAATAATACTCTTTTGACTCTTAATTCTTTCATAATCCATTTCTTTTCATTTTGATAGTTGGCCATGATTCATTCTAAATACAAATAACCGGTGATTGATACATTGATTTTTGGAAAAACCGAAATAATACTATAGAATACATAAATAAGTTTATTGAAAATATATATAAGACTTTTAAATATATACCTACAATACCTACATAAGTGGTTTTAATCCGTATCGTCAAAGTATAAAAGTCTGTGAGTTCCTGTGCTCCTAATTATTATTGTTCCTGTAATTCTGTGTCACTGAGGTTTGGGTCCTGGGCTAGTGGGAGCAACCCAAACCCTGGGACCGCCTCGTGACAAGCTGATGTCAAAAATGAAAAGCAATGTAAAATATTAAGTAGTACACGGATTTATCCGAAACTATTCGTAGTTACTTTAAAGCAATAAATTATCCTAAAGGTAAAATACTGCTTAATTTCTCATTGTTTATATTTATATATGACCTGTTATTTTTGTCATTGCCTGTAATTTTTCTCATCAACAGTAATTTTTAACATTGACTGTAATTTTGACAACGCCTATCACTTTTACATAACTTGTTATTTCTGACATCAGCTGTCTACTGTATATTTTGACGTTTGACAGCTGTGACCTGTCAATTAGACAGATGTCATCCAAAACAAAGATATCAATGAGATCCATCACTTCTGTAAAGAAACTGCTAGTCCAGGATCGTTAGTTTCAAAGTTAAAGCTATTTTAAGCTTGACAGCTAAAATGAAGATTTCAATGAGATCTATCACTTTTGTAAATAAACTATTAGTCTAGGATCAATAATTTCAGGGTTATAGCCCTTTTAACTTTGACAGCTGTCATCCAAAACGAAGATATCGATGAGATCTATCACTTCTGTAAATAACTACTAGTCCAGGATAGTTAGTTTTAAAGTTATAGCAATTTTAAGTTTGACAGCTGTCATCCAAAACGAATATGTCAATGAGATTTATCACTTTTGTAAAGAAACTATTAGTCTAGGATCAATAGTTTCAGAGTTATAGCCCTTTTAAATTTGACAGCTGTCATCTAAAACGAAGATATCGATGAGATCTATCACTTCTGTAATTAACTACTAGTCCAGGATAGTTAGTTTCAAAGTTATAGCCATTTTAAGTTTGACAGCTGTCATCCAAAACGAAGATGTAAATGAGATTTATCACTTATGTAAAGAAACTACTAGTCTAGGATCGTTAGTTTCAAAGTTATAGCTATTTTAAGTTTGACAGCTGTCATCCAAAACGAAGATATTGATGAGATCTATCACTTCTGTAAAGAAACTACTAGTCCAGGATCGTTAGTTTCAAAGTTATAGATTATGATTATGATGATGATGAAAGTATCCTGTGTTATTCCAGGGTATTGGCTATCTCCATTCCAAATTTCATCAAAATCCGTTCCACCTGCGTGAGTGATGATGATTATGATGATGATAACTGTACTACGCGTTATTCCATGTTATAAGCTATGTCCATTCGAAAGTTTATCAAAATCCGTTCCATCCGCGTGAGTGATGATGATGATGATGAAAGTATCCTATGCGTTATTCCATGATATAAGCTATCTCCATTCCATTCACGTTAGTGATGATGATGATGATGATGATGAAAAGTATCCTATGTGTTATTCCAGGGTATTAGCAATCTTCATTTCAAATGTCATCAAAATTCGTTCCATCCACGTGAGTGATGATGATGATGATGATGAAAGTATCCTATGTGTTATTCCAGGGTATTAGCAATCTTCATTTCAAATGTCATCAAAATCCGTTCCATCCACGTGAGTGATGATGATGATGATGATGAAAGTATCCTATGTGTTATTCCAGGGTATTAGCAATCTTCATTTCAAATGTCATCAAAATCCGTTCCATCCACGTGAGTGATGATGATGATGATGATGAAAGTATCCTATGTGTTATTCCAGGGTATTAGCAATCTTCATTTCAAATGTCATCAAAATCCGTTCCATCCACGTGAGTGATGATGATGATGATGATGATGAAAGTATCCTATGCGTTATTCCAGGGTATTAGCAATCTTCATTTCAAATGTCATCAAAATCCGTTCCATCCACGTGAGTGATGATGATGATGATGATGAAAGTATCCTATGTGTTATTCCAGGGTATTAGCAATCTTCATTTCAAATGTCATCAAAATCCGTTCCATCCACGTGAGTGATGATGATGATGATGATGAAAGTATCCTATGTGTTATTCCAGGGTATTAGCAATCTTCATTTCAAATGTCATCAAAATCCGTTCCATCCACGTGAGTGATGATGATGATGATGATGAAAGTATCCTATGTGTTATTCCAGGGTATTAGCAATCTTCATTTCAAATGTCATCAAAATCCGTTCCATCCACGTGAGTGATGATGATGATGATGATGAAAGTATCCTATGTGTTATTCCAGGGTATTAGCAATCTTCATTTCAAATGTCATCAAAATCCGTTCCATCCACGTGAGTGATGATGATGATGATGATGATGAAAGTATCCTATGTGTTATTCCAGGGTATTAGCAATCTTCATTTCAAATGTCATCAAAATCCGTTCCATCCACGTGAGTGATGATGATGATGATGATGAAAGTATCCTATGTGTTATTCCAGGGTATTAGCAATCTTCGTTTCAAATGTCATCAAAATCCGTTCCATCCACGTGAGTGATGATGATGAAAGTATCCTATGCGTTATTCCAAGGTATTAGCAATCTTCATTTCAAATGTCATCAAAATCCGTTCCATCCACGTGAGTGATGATGATGATGATGATGAAAGTATCCTATGTGTTATTCCAGGGTATTAGCAATCTTCATTTCAAATGTCATCAAAATCCGTTCCATCCACGTGAGTGATGATGATGATGATGATGATGAAAGTATCCTATGTGTTATTCCAGGGTATTAGCAATCTTCATTTCAAATGTCATCAAAATCCGTTCCATCCACGTGAGTGATGATGATGATGATGATGAAAGTATCCTATGTGTTATTCCAGGGTATTAGCAATCTTCATTTCAAATGTCATCAAAATCCGTTCCATCCACGTGAGTGATGATGATGAAAGTATCCTATGCGTTATTCCAAGGTATTAGCAATCTTCATTTCAAATGTCATCAAAATCCGTTCCATTCACGTGAGTGATGATGATGATGATGAAAGTATCCTATGTGTTATTCCAGGGTATTAGCAATCTTCATTTCAAATGTCATCAAAATCCGTTCCATCCACGTGAGTGATGATGATGATGATGATGAAAGTATCCTATGCGTTATTCCAGGGTATTAGCAATCTTCATTTCAAATGTCATCAAAATCCGTTCCATTCACGTGAGTGATGATGATGATGATGAAAGTATCCTATGTGTTATTCCAGGGTATTAGCAATCTTCATTTCAAATGTCATCAAAATCCGTTTTATCCACGTGAGTGATGATGATGATGATGATGAAAGTATCCTATGCGTTATTCCAAGGTATTAGCAATCTTCATTTCAAATGTCATCAAAATCCGTTCCATTCACGTGAGTGATGATGATGATGATGATGAAAGTATCCTATGTGTTATTCCAGGGTATTAGCAAACTTCATTTCAAATGTCATCAAAATCCGTTCCATCCACGTGAGTGATGATGATGATGATGATGAAAGTATCCTATGCGTTATTCCAGGGTATTAGCAATCTTCATTTCAAATGTCATCAAAATCCGTTCCATTCACGTGAGTGATGATGATGATGATGAAAGTATCCTATGTGATATTCCAGGGTATTAGCAATCTTCATTTCAAATGTCATCAAAATCCGTTCCATCCACGTGAGTGATGATGATGATGATGATGAAAGTATCCTATGTGTTATTCCAGGGTATTAGCAATCTTCATTTCAAATGTCATCAAAATCCGTTCCATCCACGTGAGTGATGATGATGATGATGATGAAAGTATCCTATGTGTTATTCCAGGGTATCAGCAATCTTCATTTCAAATGTCATCAAAATCCGTTCCATCCACGTGAGTGATGATGATGATGATGATGAAAGTATCCTATGTGTTATTCCAGGGTATTAGCAATCTTCATTTCAAATGTCATCAAAATCCGTTCCATCCACGTGAGTGATGATGATGATGATGATGAAAGTATCCTATGTGTTATTCCAGGGTATTAGCAATCTTCATTTCAAATGTCATCAAAATCCGTTCCAACCACGTGAGTGATGATGATGATGATGATGATGAAAGTATCCTATGTGTTATTCCAGGGTATTAGCAATCTTCATTTCAAATGTCATCAAAATCCGTTCCATCCACGTGAGTGATGATGATGATGATGATGATGAAAGTATCCTATGCGTTATTCCAGGGTATTAGCAATCTTCATTTCAAATGTCATCAAAATCCGTTCCATCCACGTGAGTGATGATGATGATGATGATGAAAGTATCCTATGTGTTATTCCAGGGTATTAGCAATCTTCATTTCAAATGTCATCAAAATCCGTTCCATCCACGTGAGTGATGATGATGATGATGATGAAAGTATCCTATGTGTTATTCCAGGGTATTAGCAATCTTCATTTCAAATGTCATCAAAATCCGTTCCATCCACGTGAGTGATGATGATGATGATGATGAAAGTATCCTATGTGTTATTCCAGGGTATTAGCAATCTTCATTTCAAATGTCATCAAAATCCGTTCCATCCACGTGAGTGATGATGATGAAAGTATCCTATGCGTTATTCCAGGGTATTAGCAATCTTCATTTCAAATGTCATCAAAATCCGTTCCATCCACGTGAGTAATGATGATGATGATGATGAAAGTATCCTATGTGTTATTCCAGGGTATTAGCAATCTTCATTTCAAATGTCATCAAAATCCGTTCCATCCACGTGAGTGATGATGATGAAAGTATCCTATGCGTTATTCCAAGGTATTAGCAATCTTCATTTCAAATGTCATCAAAATCCGTTCCATCCACGTGAGTGATGATGATGATGATGATGAAAGTATCCTATGTGTTATTCCAGGGTATTAGCAATCTTCATTTCAAATGTCATCAAAATCCGTTCCATCCACGTGAGTGATGATGATGAAATTATCCTATGCGTTATTCCAGGGTATTAGCAATCTTCATTTCAAATGTCATCAAAATCCGTTCCATCCACGTGAGTGATGATGATGAAATTATCCTATGTGTTATTCCAGGGTATTAGCAATCTTCATTTCAAATGTCATCAAAATCCGTTCCATCCACGTGAGTGATGATGATGATGATGATGAAAGTATCCTATGTGTTATTCCAGGGTATTAGCAATCTTCATTTCAAATGTCATCAAAATCCGTTCCATCCACGTGAGTGATGATGATGATGATGATGAAAGTATCCTATGCGTTATTCCAGGGTATTAGCAATCTTCATTTCAAATGTCATCAAAATCCGTTCCATCCACGTGAGTGATGATGATGATGATGATGAAAGTATCCTATGTGTTATTCCAGGGTATTAGCAATCTTCATTTCAAATGTCATCAAAATCCGTTCCATCTACGTGAGTGATGATGATGATGATGATGAAAGTATCCTATGTGTTATTCCAGGGTATTAGCAATCTTCATTTCAAATGTCATCAAAATCCGTTCCATCCACGTGAGTGATGATGATGATGATGATGAAAGTATCCTATGTGTTATTCCAGGGTATTAGCAATCTTCATTTCAAATGTCATCAAAATCCGTTCCATCCACGTGAGTGATGATGATGAAAGTATCCTATGCGTTATTCCAAGGTATTAGCAATCTTCATTTCAAATGTCATCAAAATCCGTTCCATTCACGTGAGTGATGATGATGATGATGAAAGTATCCTATGTGTTATTCCAGGGTATTAGCAATCTTCATTTCAAATGTCATCAAAATCCGTTCCATCCACGTGAGTGATGATGATGATGATGATGAAAGTATCCTATGCGTTATTCCAGGGTATTAGCAATCTTCATTTCAAATGTCATAAAAATCCGTTCCATTCACGTGAGTGATGATGATGATGATGAAAGTATCCTATGTGTTATTCCAGGGTATTAGCAATCTTCATTTCAAATGTCATCAAAATCCGTTCCATCCACGTGAGTGATGATGATGATGATGATGATGAAAGTATCCTATGTGTTATTCCAGGGTATTAGCAATCTTCATTTCAAATGTCATCAAAATCCGTTCCATCCACGTGAGTGATGATGATGATGATGATGATGAAAGTATCCTATGTGTTATTCCAGGGTATTAGCAATCTTCATTTCAAATGTCATCAAAATCCGTTCCATCCACGTGAGTGATGATGATGATGATGATGATGAAAGTATCCTATGTGTTATTCCAGGGTATTAGCAATCTTCATTTCAAATGTCATCAAAATCCGTTCCATCCACGTGAGTGATGATGATGATGATGATGAAAGTATCCTATGTGTTATTCCAGGGTATTAGCAATCTTCATTTCAAATGTCATCAAAATCCGTTCCATTCACGTGAGTGATGATGATGATGATGAAAGTATCCTATGCGTTATTCCAAGGTATTAGCAATCTTCATTTCAAATGTCATCAAAATCCGTTCCATCCACGTGAGTGATGATGATGATGATGATGAAAGTATCCTATGTGTTATTCCAGGGTATTAGCAATCTTCATTTCAAATGTCATCAAAATCCGTTCCATCCACGTGAGTGATGATGATGAAATTATCCTATGCGTTATTCCAGGGTATTAGCAATCTTCATTTCAAATGTCATCAAAATCCGTTCCATCCACGTGAGTGATGATGATGAAATTATCCTATGTGTTATTCCAGGGTATTAGCAATCTTCATTTCAAATGTCATCAAAATCCGTTCCATCCACGTGAGTGATGATGATGATGATGATGAAAGTATCCTATGTGTTATTCCAGGGTATTAGCAATCTTCATTTCAAATGTCATCAAAATCCGTTCCATCCACGTGAGTGATGATGATGATGATGATGAAAGTATCCTATGCGTTATTCCAGGGTATTAGCAATCTTCATTTCAAATGTCATCAAAATCCGTTCCATCCACGTGAGTGATGATGATGATGATGATGAAAGTATCCTGTGTTATTCCAGGGTATTAGCAATCTTCATTTCAAATGTCATCAAAATCCGTTCCATCCACGTGAGTGATGATGATGATGATGATGAAAGTATCCTATGTGTTATTCCAGGGTATTAGCAATCTTCATTTCAAATGTCATCAAAATCCGTTAAATCCACGTGAGTGATGATGATGATGATGATGAAAGTATCCTATGTGTTATTCCAGGGTATTAGCAATCTTCATTTCAAATGTCATCAAAATCCGTTCCATCCACGTGAGTGATGATGATGAAAGTATCCTATGCGTTATTCCAAGGTATTAGCAATCTTCATTTCAAATGTCATCAAAATCCGTTCCATTCACGTGAGTGATGATGATGATGATGAAAGTATCCTATGTGTTATTCCAGGGTATTAGCAATCTTCATTTCAAATGTCATCAAAATCCGTTCCATCCACGTGAGTGATGATGATGATGATGATGAAAGTATCCTATGCGTTATTCCAGGGTATTAGCAATCTTCATTTCAAATGTCATAAAAATCCGTTCCATTCACGTGAGTGATGATGATGATGATGAAAGTATCCTATGTGTTATTCCAGGGTATTAGCAATCTTCATTTCAAATGTCATCAAAATCCGTTCCATCCACGTGAGTGATGATGATGATGATGATGATGAAAGTATCCTATGTGTTATTCCAGGGTATTAGCAATCTTCATTTCAAATGTCATCAAAATCCGTTCCATCCACGTGAGTGATGATGATGATGATGATGATGAAAGTATCCTATGTGTTATTCCAGGGTATTAGCAATCTTCATTTCAAATGTCATCAAAATCCGTTCCATCCACGTGAGTGATGATGATGATGATGATGATGAAAGTATCCTATGTGTTATTCCAGGGTATTAGCAATCTTCATTTCAAATGTCATCAAAATCCGTTCCATCCACGTGAGTGATGATGATGATGATGATGAAAGTATCCTATGTGTTATTCCAGGGTATTAGCAATCTTCATTTCAAATGTCATCAAAATCCGTTCCAACCACGTGAGTGATGATGATGATGATGATGATGAAAGTATCCTATGTGTTATTCCAGGGTATTAGCAATCTTCATTTCAAATGTCATCAAAATCCGTTCCATTCACGTGAGTGATGATGATGATGATGAAAGTATCCTATGCGTTATTCCAAGGTATTAGCAATCTTCATTTCAAATGTCATCAAAATCCGTTCCATTCACGTGAGTGATGATGATGATGATGAAAGTATCCTATGTGTTATTCCAGGGTATTAGCAATCTTCATTTCAAATGTCATCAAAATCCGTTCCATCCACGTGAGTGATGATGATGAAAGTATCCTATGTGTTATTCCAGGGTATTAGCAATCTTCATTTCAAATGTCATCAAAATCCGTTCCATTCACGTGAGTGATGATGATGATGATGAAAGTATCCTATGTGTTATTCCAGGGTATTAGCAATCTTCATTTCAAATGTCATCAAAATCCGTTCCATCCACGTGAGTGATGATGATGAAAGTATCCTATGCGTTATTCCAGGGTATTAGCAATCTTCATTTCAAATGTCATCAAAATCCGTTCCATCCACGTGAGTGATGATGATGATGATGATGATGAAAGTATCCTATGCGTTATTCCAGGGTATTAGCAATCTTCATTTCAAATGTCATCAAAATCCGTTCCATCCACGTGAGTGATGATGATGATGATGATGATGAAAGTATCCTATGCGTTATTCCAGGGTATTAGCAATCTTCATTTCAAATGTCATCAAAATCCGTTCCATCCACGTGAGTGATGATGATGATGATGATGATGAAAGTATCCTATGCGTTATTCCAAGGTATTAGCAATCTTCATTTCAAATGTCATCAAAATCCGTTCCATTCACGTGAGTGATGATGATGATGATGAAAGTATCCTATGTGTTATTCCAGGGTATTAGCAAACTTCATTTCAAATGTCATCAAAATCCGTTCCATTCACGTGAGTGATGATGATGATGATGAAAGTATCCTATGCGTTATTCCAAGGTATTAGCAATCTTCATTTCTAATGTCATCAAAATCCGTTCCATCCACGTGAGTGATGATGATGATGATGAAAGTATCCTATGTGTTATTCCAGGGTATTAGCAATCTTCATTTCAAATGTCATCAAAATCCGTTCCATCCACGTGAGTGATGATGATGAAAGTATCCTATGTGTTATTCCAGGGTATTAGCAATCTTCATTTCAAATGTCATCAAAATCCGTTCCATTCACGTGAGTGATGATGATGATGATGAAAGTATCCTATGTGTTATTCCAGGGTATTAGCAATCTTCATTTCAAATGTCATCAAAATCCGTTCCATCCACGTGAGTGATGATGATGATGATGATGAAAGTATCCTATGCGTTATTCCAAGGTATTAGCAATCTTCATTTCAAATGTCATCAAAATCCGTTCCATTCACGTGAGTGATGATGATGATGATGAAAGTATCCTATGTGTTATTCCAGGGTATTAGCAATCTTCATTTCAAATGTCATCAAAATCCGTTCCATCCACGTGAGTGATGATGATGAAAGTATCCTATGTGTTATTCCAGGGTATTAGCAATCTTCATTTCAAATGTCATCAAAATCCGTTCCATTCACGTGAGTGATGATGATGATGATGAAAGTATCCTATGTGTTATTCCAGGGTATTAGCAATCTTCATTTCAAATGTCATCAAAATCCGTTCCATCCACGTGAGTGATGATGATGAAAGTATCCTATGCGTTATTCCAGGGTATTAGCAATCTTCATTTCAAATGTCATCAAAATCCGTTCCATCCACGTGAGTGATGATGATGATGATGTAAGTATCCTATGCGTTATTCCAAGGTATTAGCAATCTTCATTTCAAATGTCATCAAAATCCGTTCCATCCACGTGAGTGATGATGATGATGATGAAAGTATCCTATGTGTTATTCCAGGGTATTAGCAATCTTCATTTCAAATGTCATCAAAATCCGTTCCATCCACGTGAGTGATGATGATGAAAGTATCCTATGTGTTATTCCAGGGTATTAGCAATCTTCATTTCAAATGTCATCAAAATCCGTTCCATCCACGTGAGTGATGATGATGATGATGATGAAAGTATCCTATGCGTTATTCCAAGGTATTAGCAATCTTCATTTCAAATGTCATCAAAATCCGTTCCATTCACGTGAGTGATGATGATGATGATGAAAGTATCCTATGTGTTATTCCAGGGTATTAGCAAACTTCATTTCAAATGTCATCAAAATCCGTTCCATTCACGTGAGTGATGATGATGATGATGATGAAAGTATCCTATGCGTTATTCCAAGGTATTAGCAATCTTCATTTCAAATGTCATCAAAATCCGTTCCATCCACGTGAGTGATGATGATGATGATGAAAGTATCCTATGCGTTATTCCAAGGTATTAGCAATCTTCATTTCAAATGTCATCAAAATCCGTTCCATCCACGTGAGTGATGATGATGATGATGAAAGTATCCTATGCGTTATTCCAAGGTATAAGCTATCTCCATTCCATTTTTCATAAAAATCCGTTGAGCGTTTGAGCGTGAAAGCGAAACAAACAACCTCACTTTCGCATTTATAATAGTACTAGCTTTCGCCGGCGATTACATGCAGTATATCCCGAAAAATAAAACATCCTATGTTCCTGAGCGTTGGGATGGATGCTCTTGATGCTTTTTGACAGACTTGTTATTATTTCGTTTCCATGGCAAACGTTCCTCACAGCCAGTAATCGTCATTTTCCAGTTTTCCCGTGGAAACGTACCATTTCCGGGATAAAAATATCTTATGTACAGTACCTATTTGCAAATTTTTATCAAAATCTGATCAGCCGTTTTGGCGTTAAATCTCCCCAAACAAACAAACAGATAACTTTTCACTTTTATATATTGGTGTGGATATACAGGTATGGGATTGTTTACAATTTCTTTTTGATAGGTAACTATGTATCTAAAGCATAAATAACTTCACTCCAAAGCTTGAACTTTAATAAACTGTAGGTAGGTACTATAACTTCCTAGGTATTTATGAAGCGTTCCAAAACAGGTACTTAATAAGGAAGGTCGGCTTTATTAGGGACCATCTTTCATTGAGTGAGGTTGATAGGCATTCTTTTATCTCTAATAAATATGAAAGTTATTGGTTCAATAAATCAACTGTTAAAAATACCTGCTTATGAATTTGCAAATTTCGTTACTAATGTTATGATTTTTTTGTATTTTATCCTCAAAATAAATAAATATGATAAACCAGAACAGTAAAATGCGATATTTCGTCGATTTCAGGTAAATTTTAGTTCTAGCGAGCCAAGTATCGCCATCTAGCAATATTTTTTAAAACTACTGAGAGTAGAGTAAGGAGATAGCTATCTTTCCTTTCGATTATCTTTGGTTATGGTCTATGTTTTATTCCCTGAAGTACATATAGATGGATATAGGCTACTTTCCCCCGGAAAATGTAGATTCCGGGGGATAGCGGGAAAACTACGGGCGGAGCCCTAAGGTCAACACACATACCTTGGTACATACCTTGTGTTTGTCTTGTATGTCTGTCTGTAGAGTTTTATCCTGCGCGAAACCGTCGCAGCGACCCGCGTGCGAGCGCATGTGTAGCTTGAGACTGCTCTTACGCTGAAAAATATATATATTATCTATAAATCTTATATACTTAAGCAGTAAGTTAACAAGGAGGATAATTTAAAAACAAGGGATAAATACTTTAGTTTGTTAAATAATGTGTATGTCGTGACGATATCGCTTCATGAAAAATTTATATTTCATGAATTATCGGTGACATCTTGAAATGGTTTGGCCAGATCAATGAACGAATAGCGTTTGACACTAAGAACAGCTAAACGCATTGCTATTTCATGATATGGTCAACATTAGTGATCATATCGTAAAATAGTTACATTATCCACCGCTAGAGGCGCTAGGCGGAAGCCCGACTTGGCCGTGATAGGTTAGAAGGCGAAGGCGGGAGCGAAGCGTAGCAAGCTCCCACCTTCGTCTTAGTGTTTTTGTTTAGTCTTGAATATCTGTTCACCGTTGGTATCATGAAAACCCTACATTAATGATGTGGCCAAAAGTGGATTGAAATATCATTAAAAGTTGATGTTTCAAAAACATTTGGCTTTAGCTGACCATTTCATGAATTTATCGATTCTACGATATGGCCACGAAATATATATAAAGAACTAGCTGTGTCCGCGTTGTAATGTTTCTGGGATATAAGGACCCTGAGTTAAACCAGAACCGACAGTAGCAATATCACCAAACTTCGTTCAGTCATTTTTTTTAAAACAATTTCTCTACTTCTCAGCGAACTGAGATACCAAGTACACCAGTTTTTAAGCCAAACTCTAAGCTATCCAACACTTGGTCCAGGAATAACACTTAGGTAACTTTTAACCCAGAGAAATAAACATGCGGGCAAAGCCGCGGGCACAGCCAGTGCTTTTAAAAAAACTAGTAGGTAAGTAACAAAAAGTCTGTACAATGGAGATAAGAAAATTGAAGGGGAAAATTAAATAAGCTATTGAACAAGAATCGAACATTTGAAAAATAGTCTGTCTGTATGTTCATGCATCACGGAAAAACTACTGGACCGATTGCGATGCGGTTTTCACTTTTGGATAGCTCATGGTTTGACTTAAAAAATTGTGTACCTGTAAAATTGTGTAATTGGTATCTCAATCCGATGAGTAGAAGCCGAGCAATCGATAAAAACTTTTGACGGCTGAAGGAATTTTGATCAAATGTTGGTATATTGGTGTTTTAGGTCTTCGAATAGTACTTTTAACCTAGAGAAATGACCACGCGTGCGAAGCCGCGGGTGCAGCTAGTAAAGCAATAAGATCGAAAAAGTCTGTGCAATGAGGATAGGTCTATTGTACTTAAAAAAGCTAGGTACTGAACAAGCATATAACATTTTTTTAAATCGTGTCTTTCTGTTTGTTTGTTTGTTAGTTTAAAGTACAAAGAGTATTTAAATACTTGATATTGAGAATTAAGTCTGATTTTACATCGTTCTATTTTCACTTCACTTCACTTCTTGTTTTATGGCATTTGTGGAGTTGCCATTCCACAATTCCGCCAATGTCACGTAAGTCGTATTCCGAAAAATAAGGGAGAATACCAGAATGAAATTAATCGGTAAAATATGGGAGGATCGAAGAGCTCCAAGTAGATTATTTGTTAATTTGTTGAAATATGTTAGTACTGTATATTTATATTATTATGTATCTGAGTATAATATCGTATAGAGTAGGTATGGTATGGTATATATTTAATATTTATAACTTAATTTTATTAGAACTTATATATTTGAAGAGAATATTTACAAAAGTTAAAAGGGATTTAAAGGAAATGGGACATGGGATTTTTGGGGGGAGGATATCGTACAGAGATGGCCGATACTTCGGAGAGTTAAAAAATATGTGGTCTATGTTACCCTCGTCTAAGCCACATTCACACAGTGATCCCTGATCCTTATTTTAGCCAGATGGACAGGCGTGCACGAGTGTCCCAGTCGAAGTCTACATAAAGTGGATGTTGTGCTTTTATTGGCACCACAAAACTTAAAAAACCAAGGTTTAGGAGATATTTCTGGTTGAATATCGCCATAGAACTTACTTGCTTACGCCTTGATATTTTTAGTGATTTGCCATTCCTTAGACCAAGCCAACATTTGTGGATTAACTGTAGTACAAAAATCGTGACATAGGATTTTGAAATGATCAGCGGACCCAATATGAACAGCTTACCGTGCGCAAGAACCCACAGTTTCATTACCAGAGATACCAGGGTGACCGGGGATCCAGGCTAGTTCAATTTTGATTCCTAGTCGATGGCATAGAAACAAAGCTTCTCTTATTTTTAAAATATAAGGGAAACTGGTTTTGGACCGAAATGGGTTTGAATTGATGGACTGAAGACAGCTTTTTGAATCAGAAAAGATAATAGACTTGTTTAAGTTATGAAATTTAACGTACAATATTGCTTCTAGGATAGCAAAAGCTTCCCCAGAAAATACAGAGGTAACTGAAGGGCACTTATAACTAAGGATAATCGTGGAAGAAGGAATCCATACTGCTGCACTTACCAAACTATCCTCTGATAATTTGGAAGCATCCGTAAATATAGTGGTCCAACCTTCATATTCACTATTTTGGAGGAGAATAGTCTATTAGCTTCTGTACAGCCTTTTTGCAAACCAAAATCAAGAGTAACAGGAGGCTGAAAAATCAATGCGTCGTAGGGTAATAGAAAAAGTGGATTCGAAGGCAACTGAAAGATTTGGGTTTGGTAAAGAAGAGAATTTGATAAAGCTACGGAGTAAACAAGGCAGTTTATGTAAGGATTGAACTTTTTGCGAGTTGACTATGGATGATAGGTAATTGAGTTTAGGGTAAATGGCAGTAAAGTAAATGGCAGGAATTTTGAACTAACTTATAGAAAAATCGGTCTGACATCAACTGACGTCTTAGATGAGGAGGAGGATCTTTCAAGGGCAGATTTATTACAGAGATCTAACAGGAATGAACCATAGTCCATATGACTACGAACAATCGCATTATAGAGAAGTTTTTGGGTATATAGGTGGGATCCCCACCAAACTCCTGAGAGTGACCGGAGAATATTGATATTATTTTCACATTTTTTTTTAAATGTAGTCGGAATGAATAACGCCATTCATTCGGGAATCAAACCAGATGCCTAGGAATTTAACGCTATTTTTTTGGGGGATTATCTCATCATCTACTAACAGCTCAATGTGGGGAATTATCCTTTTTTTTGTGAACACTACAACGCAACACTTACACTCTTACACTTTAACACTCTTGAAGCTGATAATGAATGACCATGGAAATTCAGCCAACCGTTTAGATGAAAAAGTGCAGAATTTAGGCGAGAAGAAGCTTCCTCTACAGTTTTAGCAGATGTATAGAGAGCGATATCATCAGCGTATTGAAATATCTGTGAGAAGGGCAGAACCGTACGATCAAGGTCATAAGTGTACAAGCTATAAAGTAGTGGACTGAGTACTGAGCCTTGGGGTAGACCTTTCCAGACCACTCTAGGGGGCAAAAATGAATCTTCATTTTGAATTTTGATTAAAACGTGTCTTTCCATAAAAATATTACAGATAAAACGAACAATCTTCTGATGGATGGTCAGCTTGATTAATTTATCTCTGAGCACCGGAAGATTGACATTGTCATAGGCCGAAACTATATCTAAAAAAGTTCCCACAAGAATTTCTTTATTTCTGAAGGAAATATTAATATCAGTGGATAAAATTCCTAAGCTGTCGAAAGTACTCATGCCTTTCCTAAAACCATACTGAGAGAATATTTTTGGTCTCTACTATCCACTCAAGTCTATGCTTAATCATATGTTCCGTTACCTTTACCAATACAGATGATAAAGCAATAGGCCTCCTGCTATTAGGATCTGATGTTTTTTTGCCTGGTTTTAAAATAGGGATAGTAATTTGTGTTTTCCATTGTTCTGGAATAATTCCGTAATTATAAAATGAATTAACAAGGCTTAGATAAAACTTTTTAGTATTATCAGAAGAGTTTATAATGAAAGAGTAGGGTATACCATCAACGCCTGGGGATGAATCAGCTAGGCCATCTAAAGCAAGTTGTAATTCAATAAAAGAAAACATACTGAGTTTTCTAATACGGAGTAACAAGGGAGAAGTTGAGGAAAAGAAGGGAAAGAATCTGCAGTGGGAACTGAAGGTGGCGCCAGTTTATCACTAAATGAGTCAAGCCAAGGCGTAGGGTCGTTAGAAGTTATGTTTTGTATATTGTATGAACCTCTAAATCTTCTGATTTGAGTCCATACCAGCGAAGGGGGGGGGGGGGCTCTTCTTGGTGATAGGGTTTCACAATAATCTAGTCCAATCTCTAGTCTTTTATTTTTTGCTGATAGAAGCTTTTTGGCTTTAGCCGCTTTTAACTGGTAATTAAGAAAGTTAGCCATAGTCATATTTGAGTTATAAGTCTCCTCAGCCATCCTTCTAGCCTTGACAGAGTCTGAACATTCTGAATCCCACCAAGGAGTGGACACTTTAAACTTAGGAGATTTTTTCAATGGAATGTATTCATTAGCACTATCAATTATGTCAAATTTTGATTAAGCCTCTAAAGAATTACTAGGAGAGTGATCATGAGTCCAGTGAATTTTTATGTCAAGGGTTGAAGAATATGATGACCAATCAGCTCCAGAAAGTCTATATTTTTAAAAAGGGGATGGATTGTATGAAGGTAATGTTCTATTTGAAATAGTCATTAATATAGGATAGTGATCACTACCATGAGTAGAACTTAAAGTTTTCCAAAGAATAAGAGAAGACAGAGCAGGAGAGCATATAGTTTAGTCAACAGCACTTTTAGGATCTTGGTTAGGTCAAACTCTACGAGTAGGAGAGCCATCATTCACAATACAAAGGTTAGCCTTATCAAAGATCTCTAATAATAAAAGTGAAAATGAATCACAGTGGCTAGAGCCCCATGAAGTATTGTGGGCATTAAAATCACCGAGAATAATTACTGGGGAGGGAACTGAGGAAATAACTAACATGATGTCAGAAATTAAAGATGGATTGGGATGAGGAACATAAATGGATAAAAAGGAAATGTCAAAAACTCTTACGGCAACAATGTTGATATCAGGATTAAAAGGAGGGAGAGGAAGTTGAGAACACGGAAAGGTACGCCTTATGAGTAGGGCACTACCTGCATACCCGTCAGTCCTCTCGTCCCGGAGGCATGAGTAACCAGAGACTCGAAAACGAGACTCCGGTACCAACTATGTCTCGGACACCCCAATGACTGACGGGAAAAATTTAGAAGTTAGAAATAATATTTCATGTTTCTTGGGACGAAGACTTTGACTGTTCCATGTAGAACAGTGACTTGATCCATATTGACCGAGTGAAGAAGTGATTGATGAAAATTTAGAGGTAACGTCGAACGGTAAATAGGAATTATTTTGGGATATAATACTAATAATGAGAGAGATAACAATCTCTAGAAGGTTGTTATTGATAGAGGGTGGAGAATTTTGTAAAGCGCAGCCGTTATGCATTGTCGAAGGCTCAGGGGCAATCATTGCCTGATGAGCTGTTTTGTCGTAAGATTTTCTTAAAGTAGCTTTAGGACGTGGAGAGGAATACACTGTTTTGGCATACTAATGAGTGGCTGAAGAGTTTCCTAGGGAGCTAGAATGCTGAGTAATGGGGGTTGGGAAGGCTCTTGAGCGACCTCATTGTAACGTTTATAAACTTGGGAATCTATACGAGGCTTCTTCATACGAAATACCATCTTGAGCCATAACCATTTTGACTGACTTTTGTCTGTCCTGCTCCGGGCAGCACTTATCTGTGGAAAAATGTTTGCCTGAGCAATACAGCCAGCAGATAGGTTCAGTTCCTTCACAAACATCACCTGAGTGAGGGTGAGTACATTTAAAGCACCGGGGCTTCGATCTACACTGAGCTTTTATATGTCCGAACCTGCAACAGTTTAAACATTGTATCGTGGGATACTGATATGTTTCAACACGCATAGATGTATGGAAAGAAAATATCTTCTCAGGCAACAATTGTCCGTGGAAAGTTAAAACTACGGTCTGAGTGGGTAACCAAGTAATTTTCCCATCATCATTTATGGATTTTCGGTTCAGTCGTCGAGCTTTTAAAACTTCCCCACATCTGCGTGGAAGATCCAAACTCTCAACGAATTCATCCATTGTTAAGTCGACTGAGACATCTCGAACCAATCCCATTCGAGTAATGTTATAAGTCGGTATCACAGCATTATATTTGTGCTGTTCTAGAATAGGGTTTTCCAAAAATTTATTGGCGTCATGAGCTGTTTTAAATTCAATTGAAATTTTATTTCCCGCTTGACTCCGTTCTACACATATGTTAGATATTTTATTTTGGTGTAAAAATTGACCAAACTTAATCGGTCGGATCGGATCGAAGTACCCGCTTCCGGGTCAGGTTCAGATCGAGATACTTGGACCACGAACGGCCCTTTATCAGAGGAATTGTAGGCATGAATACCAACAACCGACAAAGGGTGGGTATATATAGTTTGGATGGAAGCTGCGGCCATCTCAGTATTAGTTATAGTTTCTTCGGGTTAGTATCATTAGAGGAGTCATCTAAGCGCCGTTTAGTGGCAGATTGTTGTAAATTGTTAGGTGGATCCGGGGGAACCGGAAGATTTACCTCCATCTCCATTCTCCAAATAAATCGAAGAGTTAGTTAATTCAATCAATAAATAAGTGTTGTAAAATACTACAGATCTACTTGGAGAGACAATCAACACACAACCATAAATAAATAATAGTTTAAAAAAACTAAAAAACACGCTCTATATAGAAAACCAAACTAAAAAATAGAAAATAAATTTTAATAGTGTATTTACACTATTAATATTTACTTTCTATTTTTTTAAACTATTATTTATTTTCTACTTTTTAGTTTGGTTTATTTATCAGAGCGTTTTTTTTTTATTATTATCTGTAATAAGCAAGATAGGACCAACAAAAACTCACCGCAAAACTGGCGTCACAGTGTGCGCAGACCGCGCGCGCCTCTCGCCGCGTGTGTGCGCGCCACTTGTGCGTGCGGACGGCGTCCCTGACGGCAACATATCAACATCAGCCCGGGCAAGTCAGGGACAGGGGCCTCCCCATAGTAGAGGGGGTTTTAACCAACTTCAATAAAAGGAGGTTATCAGGTTGATTTGTATTGTAGTCGCAGCGGATCTTTGTGATTGTGAAGTTAGGCTCTGTGAACGATTGCGCAGGTACTGCTGTGAGGATAAAACACCATAAAGTAAGAGCCAGAAAGAATATGCGAAATACGTAAGCGAGTGAGCGAGGCAGTTATACAATGCTGTCTTCACCTTCAACAATGGGATTGCGCCTGAAAAATTGCTGTTTGCGCAGCGACTAGCAGACAACTTCCGAGCCACAAACCTTCACTGCGACTACTTTATGTATCTGCCTCTTCAAGTATTTTTGCCAAATATTTAACTGTCAAGCAGTAGTGTGCAACCGACTGTGTTCCGGTTTGAAGGGAAGAGGTTCCAGCGAAATTACAGGGATGTGGAAGCGAAGACAGGCGGGCAGCTCGTCTTTGTGAGTCGGCTTGAGCCGCAGTCTCTGATAAGAAGGCCGCAGTGCTATGTTTCAAATTGTTACCCGGCAAAATGAGAGCAAATAGTACAAAACCAAGTTCTTGTCTTAAATAAGTTAATTAAGCATGCTTTTTATCCCGAAAAAATAAAGAGTTCCTGCTGGATTATGTCCCAAATTCTTTAAATTGAAGATTTTTTTGGAGGCAGTTCTTTATTCAATACTAAAGCCAAAACATTTTTTTTTTACTTTTGTCTATTTGTCTGTCTGTCCGTCTGTCTGTCTGTACCTTGGCAGCGCATCACGCCGCCGGAACTACTGAATGAATTCGAATGAAACTTGGTATGATTTAGTTCATACTACGAGGTAGGACATAGGATACTTTACATCCCGAAAAATTAATGGGTTCTCGCAGGACAGGGGTTGAAAGTTATTTAAAAGAACATGTACCACGCTGAAACTAATGGACGGGTTTTGATGCAACTTGGCACCGTCTTAAGTTATATGATGGGTTAAAATTCAGGTCACGTTTTATCCCGAAACCGGTTCTGCGGGATATGGGTCCAAAGTTATGTTGATATTGAAGTAATATATAATATTTTTTGGATGGTTCTCTATATTCGATACTGAAGCCAAAACTGTTTTAGTTTTTATTTTTATCTATCTGTCTGTCTGTTTGTCCGTATCTTGACCGCGCATCGCACCGAAACTACTGAATGAATTCAAATGAAACTTGGTATGATTTGAGTTCATACTACGAGGTAGGATATTGGATACTTTTCATCCCGAAAAA
This sequence comes from Alsophila aescularia, assembly GCA_946251855.1. Lineage (NCBI taxonomy): Eukaryota > Metazoa > Arthropoda > Insecta > Lepidoptera > Geometridae > Alsophila > Alsophila aescularia. The sequence goes on from OX276373.1 coordinate 67,442,731, forward strand.
ATTAAAGGGTTTCCGCAAGATTGGGGTTGAAAGTTATTAAAAAGAATACGTATCACGCTGAGACTACTGGACGGATTTTTTGATGCAAATTGACAAATTGTCAAATATCTATACTTAATGCAATAGGTACGAAAAAGGCTGTACAAAGAAGATATATAAAAAAATGCTTAAAAAGGTATTGAACAAGAATATAACTTTTTTTTTCAATCGTGTATTTCTGTATGTTTGTTTGTTCACGCATCACGTAAAAACTACTGGACCGATTGCAATGCGGTTTTCATTGTTGGATAGCTTAGGGTTTGATTTAAAAACGGGTGTAATTGGTATCTCAATCCGGTGAGTTAGAAGCCGAGCAATTGATAAAAATATTTTTGACGGCTGGAGAGTAATTTTGATCAAATGTTGGTATATTGGTCCTGGAATAGCACGTTATGGTACTTTGAACCTAAAGAAAAGACCACGCGTGCGAAGCAGCGAGTACAGCTAGTATGTATATAAGAATAGATTTTAGTTGTTAAGTTTCGCTGATATACGAGTATACCTAATGTTATTATTTTTGAATGAACTTTGTCCGCTAATAACATATCTTCCTCGGCTATCACCGTAGTCCGAGCAGTGGTATTATTTGGTGGATTATAAATCACTGATTTGTGACTTCTTAAAAAGCTGTTTATTAATCGACTTCAGAAAAGGAGGGAGGTTATATGTTCAATTTTGTAGGTGATTTTTTTAGGTGTTATTTTCGAATTTGTTATGAATTTATTTCGAATGTATTTTTTTACGTCAATTGAGGACAGTTTTTTTTAATTAGTAAGTGCAAGTCCTGTGGTTTCTATCAAAATTGGATCAGTAGTTTTTTTTAGTTATTAGTTAATCCATTTGAAGTCGACTTTTTGTACCATGCTTTTTTGAACAGCACCTAATAACTATTTTGTTCGCAATTTTGTGTGTGTTTGTGTGTTTTAATATGATTTTTATGAAAAAACGTGAAAATGTTGTTCTCTCACCGACTGCTGTAGGAGCGATGGCAGTGCGGGCAGGGGTGCGCCTTAGCCTCGTTGTGGACATCGCTGAGGTGGACCGCCAGGGAGGCGCCCGTGAAGAAACGGGACGGGCAGTGCGGGCACTCGTATCTGCAACACGGGGTTGTCCAGGGTTACTTGTGTAATTTTTTAATTTACTCTAATGGAAAACAAACAGCCATAATCATTAAAGTTAATATTAGATCTAATGAAAACAATATGCCTTTTTACCCAACTACGGCGAGGGACGGGTAATGAGTTTAACAGTATATGTTTGTATGTGGATGCGTCGTCCCTATTGGTCCGATTTTGATTGAGCGAGGTGTCATTCGATTCGTCTTCAGATATTATAAAGTGTCATTATAAAATAGCAGGATAGGGGTGGAAAATTATTTAAAAGAACATGTAGCACGCTGAAACTTTTAGACGGATGTTGATGCAACTTGGCACAGACAAAGTTTATAAGATGGATCAAAATTATGGATACTTTTTATCCCGAAAAAATAAAGGGGTTCCTGCGGGTCCAAATCCTGTACATTAAAGATATTGTGAATTATTTTTTGGAGGTTTCTCTTTATTCGATAATGAAGACTAAACTGTATGTTTTTTCATTTTTGTCTGTATGTCGGTCTGTCTGTAATTTGGCCGCGCGTCACGGCGCCAGTACTACTAGATGAATTCAAATGAAACTTGGTATGATTTGAGTTCATACTACGAGATAGAACATAGGATACTTTACATCCCGAAAAATGTGACCATGCGAGAACACATCGCAGGATAGGGGTTGAAAGTTATTTAAAAGAACACGTACCATGCTGAAACTAATGGACGGGTTTTGATGCAACTTGGCATCCTAAGTTATATGATGGGAAAACAAACCAGCAGCCTTATTGTCTAACTCTGGTGGTAATGGCAATCAAATCCATTACCAGTTCCATTGGCGGTTCCAGTTCGCCGTCCAGGGGAATTGTCTAATATTTTCGGTGATAATCGTCTTGAAAAAGTGATGTCCATTTCGTTCTTTCCACAGACTACATAACACCAAAAACATATGCTCTTGCGTTCCATTTCAAGAAGAACAGCTTTGAGCACTTTTTAGTGCTTTTTTGAACTAATTGTTGTATAATGTTAATTTAGCCATATAAACATGTGTAATCTAATTTTTATTAGTTATGCTGTTTAATAAATATATATTCTTCAAAAAATAATATTAGTATAAGTATATTATAGGCTGACGTTGCGTAGAACGAAACGTTGGTTTGCAAGTTATTATTTATTCTGGACCATACTAAAGTATGTGTTTGTTTGTTGTTTACTTTAGCATTCGCCATTCAATAATGAAATGAAAATCAAATGGAAAAAAAATAATTAAATAGGTAGGTTATAGTCACAAGATTTGTGTGAGTTTGTGCGAAACGTGGATAAACCAAAAGTGGAATTGCTTTGTGAGATGTAATTTATGTCGAGGTTATGTTCATTTTCGGATATAAAATTGACAAATATGCCTTGATTTTGCAACAAATACGTACCTAAGTACCATATTGACAGTCTTTGGCTTGGCTATACAGGAATTTTGGTGGACTAATGAATATTATGTAGGCACCTATTCGAGTCTAGTTTAATTTACCTACTAGGTAAATTAAACTAGACATATATACTAGGTATATGCATTTTCACAAATGCTCATCAACAACATACATATTTTAATGGATTTTTACCTCATTTCAATGCATACATAATCGGTTATGTTTTGTGTCATTTTACTTCACAGCACAAACTAAGAAGGAGATATACAGATAAGATACTGCTGCATAACCAATGTTGACTTCTGTAAAACATTCCCCAATAGAAGAAAACATTCATCAACAGAACTCAAGCTTTTGATAGATGTTTTTCTTCTGCAGCTGGCTACAAATACTATCATCAAAAATATTCTATAAATAAACATACATAGATATAAACCAATATTACATCAATGACTCAGAAACAATCATTTGTGCTCATCACACAAATGATTGCAACTTGCGAGATTCGAACTTGCAACCATTTGTTGACTCTCAGTCAGGGCACTAGACAATCGTCAAAACTAGTAACAGTGATGTGTAACAAAATGAATATTTCGGTTAACCCCTTACTGTCCATCTCTTACGACCACCTGGGTGAACCGTGGAAAGTTTTTTTTTACAACAGCTTACCTTTGTCCACCTGGGTGTTACTTGGGAAATATTTAGTTTCCACTGTCCACCTTGTTATCAAAACTCTTCTGATTTGAAGTGCATAGAGATTATGATTATAATTTATTGGTCTATTTTAAATGTTTGTTGATATTTGTTGTTAAACATTGAACATCCATATATATTATAATAGCCACATGGTCAGCACCAATATTAGGGGCTTGAGAGCCTGTCCATTAGTTTAGAGATGTTGTTTTTCTGCAGTTGGCTACAAATTCGCCCATCAAAATATTCTTCATTTTATGTTTTTGTAGGTTAGGTACTTATAGTGCCTGTAATCGAATAAATTAGATATGTTAAACTGAAATAAGTGCTAGTAGATGTAAATATCGAAATATTCTCTTTGTATCGAACTATATATATCACAAAAAAACAGTGAACTTTCTGTTTGACATTCGCAATTTTGGAAGTCGAATTTTCGGAGAATTAGTGCCTGAAATTAATAAACCGCAATTAATTATGATACCTAGATTACTCCTTACCTTTAAACTTACGCAAACAGTCAACTTTTAATTCAATAAAACTATAATTTCGTCACAAACTCAAAGCCAATTGATACGAAAGGTTAGGACAGAGCAACCTTTTTCATTTGACATGTCTCGGTGATGATGAAAATTTAGACAATACCAATATATGTCAAAATATGATGTTTCGTTCATTCATTTCGCTTAAAAACAGCTGATAGTGGGGACTCGGTGAAGATCACCGAGGAAGATCACCGGTGGAGAGTTAGACACTTCGAATTGGGAGATTCATGTTCATAATGGTGTAAATGAACGTCAGTTTCATTATCACCAGAGTTAGACAATAAGGCTGCAGAGCTTTTTAAAATAAGGTACAGAACAAGTTTTTTTATTTTTGTAAATCGTTTCTCTATGTAATTTTGGTCCTGTAATAACACATAGGTAACTTTTAACTCAGAGAAAAGCCACGGGAACAGCCATTAAATACCCAATAAAAAAAAACCTCACGTATACAAAACAGAGCAACCTGTAGAGTATATTACGATATATTTTGTATCTTAAGTTAGTATAGTAATATATTTTTTGTATCTTAATTTAGTATGTTACGATATATTTTGTATCTTAAGTTAGTATATTAATATATATTTTGTATCTTAAATTAGTATTTTACGATATATTCCGTAAGTTAATATGGCATCTTTTAAAAAATCCATATCGCTCGGTATCTTAAGATACTGCAAGATGAAAATATATATTATCTTCGCCGTTTGTTCATATAAATTGTATGGCGAGCGATATTTTATCTTAACACGGTCTTTATTATAGTATCTTAGTCGTCTGTGACGTCTTTTAAACTTAAGGTGCGTTTCGCTCAGCGCGCCAAATAATTTTTTCTTGGGTTTTTCGTAAATTACAGCTCTATTACTCATCGTGGGATCATGAAAACTTATTTTGCGGCAATAAATAGGTTATATCAAGAAATAACGGTTAAAATGATCACCTAGATAATATTAGTTTAGCTACAAATGTCAATAAGCTGATTTTGATCTTGATTTTTCGTTTATTGACAAATGTGCATAAACTAGCTTTCACCTTGATATTTTGGTTGATGTAATTTCTTGATACAACCTATTTATTGCCGCACAATAAGTTTTCATGAACCCTCGTTGAGTAATAGAGCTGTAAATTGACAAAATACGCAAGAAAATTTGAATTTGGTGCGCTGAGCGAAACTTTTCACCTTAAATGTTTTTACCCGACTGAGGAGGGTTATGTGTTTGGGTTTTATGTATGTTTATAAGTTTGTTTGTACGTTTCTTAGCCGCGTCCTACAGCCTAAACAGCTTGGTGGATTTTAATAAATGAGGTATCATTGGATTCGTCTTGATCACGAGAGTGCTATGGAATAGCAATAATATGGAGGCTGATAGCTGCCATATTGTATTTCCGATGAAACAAAAAATGAACGAAACCTATCGAGTGAGGTATCAAAATACAGGTATTTAAAAGACGATTTCAAAAATATTTCGTTCTTATAACTAAACAGTACCAATTTTCATTTAAGCTTCCTAAAAATATATTCTATTTTAGGTTATTCAAGTTAATGTAAATACTTTAATCTAATGTTGCAATTGCAACTAGTAAACTAAAGTAAAATATGTAAGTAAAAAAGAAACATTAAATTTATATTTATAATAGATGTGCCCGCGGTTTCACCCGCGTCTTTCAGGAAACGTGCATTTTTCCGGAATAAATATTAGCCTGAGTAAATCCAGGGTATAAGCAAATTTCCTTCAAATTGCAAATTTTTCCATATCAAATTTCATCCAAATCCGTACAGCCGTTTAAGCGTAAAGAAATATCAAACATACACATACATACAATCTTCCGCCTTTATAATACTAGTGTGATTATTTTTGCGGGCGGTCAGTTAGTAGTCAATAACTTGTCGGGATTTTTGTATTTTATAACAAGTCTACTCAAACAATGCTAGGCTGTTCTTATTCTTATTGGAAGTGGGGGCGGTAAGGCCTGCACTGACGTCCCGCTTGGGGTGTTTTGTGCATTCCCCCCTGCCAGCTCTACCCAAGCCATCCCAACTCCTTAAAATAGCGGAGTGTGGCTTTGGGTCGCTGGCACAACTGCTCCAGTGACGATGGTGATGGTGGCAATGAAATTGAAGATGACGAAGATGAAGATGGCAATAGCAAGTTTGGGATAGATCGCTGAGACAAATCATGTATTCCAGTTGTGATTCTGATTTGTACCGTGGCCGGACAGTGCAGTAGCACGTGCTCCACAGACTCGTTCTCCTCCATGCAGCCACGACACAGAGGACTATCCGTGGCTCCAATCTTGTGCATATGATAATTTAAGTTGCAGTGACCTGTAACAAGCCCCACTAAAAGGCGAAGATCCTGCCGTTGCAACTTTAGTAAGCTGTTTGTGATATTTCTGCTAAGGGTCGGAAACGCGGTCTTGGCATGTTTGCAGTCCGTTTTCCGATCCCACAGTTTTTGTTGCTCACTCTCAGCGTGACGGCGCAGTATGTCTCGCACTTCCATCACCGATGGTTTGCATAGACCCACTGCGTCGTCGTTTACCTGTTTCTTGGTTCCTTCCTTGGCGCGGGTGTCCGCCACGGTATTACCTTTACAAGAGCTATGTCCTTTTGTCAATTTAACTATTGTTCTATATCTGTCCGCCAGTTTCTGTAGTCTCATGACACTCTGCTATTACCCTTGATCTAGTTGTAGGTCTTCGCAGGGCATAAATGATGGCCGCACTGTCAGTGGATGGTTAACATGAGAACTTTTTCCTCTCGCTCCCCCTCAGAAAGAAGAGCAGGGAGTGAGTTTAATGATAATATTGCTCTTGCAGCTAGCAACAGGCCCATGCCTTCTGCCTGAAGCACTGTCGTAGTCTTGCTCAGAGCTTTTGATTCGGAAAGCTCAGTTTCCGGCGAATAAAAACCACAACCTACTCCCGTTTTATTTTTTGCACCGTCTGTGTAGATGTTACAACTAATTGAGAGACCCTCCAGGTCACCTTCCATCGTAGTCAGCTCATACCTCTTGCTATCAAGGTGTGTGCTGGCCATTCTGTCTGTACCGGTCTTTGCCTCTGGGATGATTCTTGTTGCTCTATCCAAGATTCCGCAGTGGTTTGTAATGGGTCCGTTGCCCTTCCACTGGTTTGTGGACTTTATCCTAAGTGCTGATGCCATTGCTTCCGGCTGTATGTGCAGGTGCAACGGAGTCAGACCCAGGACCATGTCCAAAGCAGCTGGTGTCGATTTTGAACACCCGCTAATGAGAGATCACGCAAGTCTCTGAATTTGCTGTAGTTTGGTGATTGTTGTCACCAGGTTTGTTCGCGTCCACCACACTACACACCCATAAGTGAGAACTGGCCGCCCTATTACGGTGTATAGCCAGCGGCATAGTTTTGGTTTCAGGCCCCAGTCCTTTCCGACTGCTCTGGTACTTTGCCACAAAATATTTGTTGCTTTTGTGGTAACGTGGTCAAGATGTTTTCCCCACAAAAGTTTACTATCTAGCCAGATACCTAGATATTTAACTTTCTTACTTAGAGTCAACTTTGGGCCAAACAAACTCGGTAGTTTCCAATTTGCTTTTCTAGTTTTTCGGGTAAACAGAACCATTTCTGTCTTTTGAAGGTTCACAGATAAGACTGTGGCGTTCACACCATCTCTCAACTGTCCGAAGCGCCCGCTGCATTTTTTCGCATAGAGTTGCCTCAAACAGTCCCGAGATCATGATTGCCAGGTCATCTGCGTATCCGATGGTAACTATACCATCTTTGTTCAGGAGTTCAATAAGTTCATTTGCTACCACTACCCAAAGAAGTGGGGACAACACGCCTCCTTGTGGACATCCTCTAGTAACTAGATAGCGACTTCTATTCGCTGTTTCTATGCTGGCAGCTCTATTCGAGAGCATGGTGGTGACCCATTTATTCACTCTATTGTCCACGCCTATGTTCTTCAGCCCGTTTTCGATACTGGGAAACGTCGTCTTGTCAAAGGCCCCTTCAATGTCAATAAAGGTGACCAAACATGATTGCTTGTTTTCCAGTGCTGATTCAATTTTGTGGACTACTTGATGAAGTGCAGTCTCTGTGGATTTCCCCGATTGATAGGCATGTTGGTTTTTATGGACTGGGTTTTTTTTCTAGTGGTCCATTTCTTATATATTTGTCACATAATCTTTCCAGTGTCTTCAGGAAGAATGAGCTTAGGCTTATCGGCCTGAAAGACTTTGGGTTTGTATAGTCAATTTTGCCTGGTTTCGGCAAGAATACTACCTTAACTTCCCTCCATTCTTTAGGTATGTACTTCCATGCGAGACATGCTCTAAAGATTGCAATAAGGTGTGTTTTTATTTTGCTTAAGTTCCACTGGAGTAGTCCCGGAAAAATACCATCTATTCCAGCAGCCTTGTAGGGTTGGAACGTACTCACAGCCCATAGAAGGGCTTCTTCTGTAACTATAGATCCTGCAAAAATCCAGTCCTCATTGACCGGTTCATGTAAAGTTTCTGGTTCCCAACCCCCCTCACTATCTAAACGACAGTCTGGGATGTGGGTTTGCAGTAAGAGTTCAAATTGATCTTGCTCCGATGTCGTATAAGTACCATCGGCACTTTTTTCAGAGTGCCCAGCCTTACCTGTGTATCATTTGATACAAGTTTTCTGAGTCTCGCAGTTTCACTCTCCGATTGGATGGAGCTACTATACTTCTTCCACGAGTTATTCTCTTGTTTACTGAAACTTTTAGCAGGTGTCTAGTCTTCCTATATTCCTGCCAATCCTCCGCCTTGTCAGTATTCATGGCTCTGTTAAAATGGTGTCTTGTTTTCTTTCTCAATTTACTGAGTTCCTTATCTTTTTTATGTTGTATTTTACTACTCTCAGTTTTTATAGGACAAGAACGTTTGTAACTTGCCATCATAGAGCTAACTAAGGAGTCAATAGTTTCTTCTATACTTTGTGGGGTCAACTGTTCGTTCACTCCCACTTGTGATATCCCTGTTAGTTCCTTCTCTAGAATCTCTCTAAAGAGTGAACAATCAGTCTTCTTAGGATTTCTGTAGGTTCGTGGTTCATGCGGTGCTACTCTTAAGCTAAATCTGATCCTTCTATGATCCGCGCATGAAATCTCTTCAGTTGCTACACGCCAATCACTAATCGTCTCTGCAATTACGTGAGTGGCTATTGTGATATCGACTATTGTTTTGGCCCAGGAAGTCACAAACGTAGCTTCCGAGCCTCTGTTCAATAAATTGAGATTGTGCCGCAGGATGAAATCAAGGATATCCTTGCCTCTTTCGTTTGTGTCTGGACATCCCCAGACAGTGCAGTGTGCATTTGCATCGCAGCCCACAACACATTCTAGTTTGTTCGCCGCACAGAACCGCATCAACTCCTCTAGTGCTGCGGGTGGCGCTTCAGCTCCAATGTCCATGTATGCCGATGCCACGACGATGGTGCTGAGTTTCCCCTGCAAGCCCGTCTCTATTTTAACTACTGTAAGGTCTTCATTACACAAGTGTGTTAGTAAGGACGCTTTATATGTGTTAGGTACATAAACGAAAGTACGCGTTTTAAATTGTTCGGTGAGAGCGAAAACATTACCCCTCAGGGCGTTAAAGCCACTCACCTTTCCACGATTTAAGTATGGTTCCTGGACCAGTGCTATCGTGTTCGGTTGCTCTTCCAGGGTCCGTCGCAAAGCGGCGAAACCAGTGACGCTGTGTTGGATATTGGCCTGTATTATGTTAGTACTATCAATACCGCCTAGCCTTTGTGTATTACCCACCTGCGTAGTGGTTCAGTTTTTAGAGTTGTTAGAGGTTTTCTTACTATGTGAATCCATTTTTAAAGATTTATCCTTAAAAACTACTGAAAATATTAGGGAAACGATAAAAGAAATCGCCCGCCCTATTTAATTTGAGGGATCGGTGAGGGAAGGTCCGGCCCCATCCGCATCCATGGACGATGCCGGCGAAAAGATGTTAAGGGACACTAAATTGCCCATTAAATCCTCCTCGCCGTCATTGCCAACTTCTAGCAGTTGGTCCACCTCCTCCCTCGTCCACCCCATGTCCTCAGTGACTGTCCTCGGGAGTCGCCAGCAAAGCATCGCCGCTTGACGCAACGTTCCTAATGTCAGCTTCCCCCGGCGCCGACGCCAACGCCACAGTACCCCCGAGTGTCCTAACTTTGACGTAGATCCTCGCCGCGGAGTAATGCAGGCGAAAGTCTACGCGTCTTAGTAGTTCCACATCCTCGGGTGGTATGCCTATCACAAGGATGTGATTAAATGTCCCGCTTATGGGACGTAATTCGTGTGTGAAGAGCTGCCACCTCTCCACCCCTACGCCATGATTTTGAGCTGCAAGATAATTCTTGAGGAGGTCAGATCGCCTGGCTATCTCCTGTCTTCCTCGTCCAAAGTCCGGGACGTATATTACAGCCGTGTGGTACCTAGGTACTTTACTCTCCGGGACGACCATGTACCCACCTGACCCCTCCCACAAGCCTGGCATTTGCTCGACCATGGTCGTAAGCCGGGCAAGCGCATAATCGTCCCAGGGGGTAAATTTGATCCCTCCACGAAATTCCCTCGGCAGCGATGCGAACAGCGGTAGCCGGATGTCAGCCTTGCCACCACCATCCAGAAAGATGCCGAGGATCATTTCCTGAATGATCAGTCTCACTTGGACGGCTTGCAGATCTGTCATCCTAATGCGATTCCGGTCCAAGACAACTACTTTGTAGTGTGCCTACAAAGTAGTTGTCTTGGTCGCATTGGCATAGGTTGACGGTCACGGCTCGCCCTCTACTTTCTTTACGCTAGGTCCGGGGGGCTTAGACACCCGTACCGCTATAGCAGCTGCGGCGCTCCCACAATCCAGGCGCACCTTCTTGTCCACTGCTACGCGGCCAGTCGGTGACACCTGGTCCGAGCTCCTCTGCCGCTTCGCGCTTCGGGTAGCTTCCTCCCCCTTCCCCGCGTCCTTTTCGTCTTCGACAGATTCTGAAGTACCAGTTTTCGCCCCGCCTTCAGAAACTGCACACCCTTTCCCCCCCTTCCCTTTGCCTTTGCCTTTTGACGGGCCAGGTTTCGGGTTGGGTAAGATAGAAGAGAAGCAGCGCCGTACGCGGTGCCGCCGCATCCACAGATCTCCCGTGTGTCTTCGTGGTGAAGTTTTGAGTCACATCGGCGCTAGTCGCCGCCACCGGCTGCCACTTCCTCGAGGTGCCACCCTGCCCTCCGTACACCACCGTAGCAAGTCTGCACCCTTGCTCAGGGAGAGACACGCTGTTGGGGGCCTTCGGAGCCGGGTTTTCCCTCTCGTCGGCGACAGTCGGGCCAAGGGGGTCGACGCGAGTCATGCACGCCACGACAGGAAGCGCAAGCGCCGACATGCCGGGTAGACGAAACACGCCTTCCCGCTGCTGTTGATAGAAGTTTTCTATCAGCGCTACGTCACGCCTCATGCGCTCTCTTTGTTCGACTCTACGGTTTTTTTTTATTCCCGTGATTTGTGCTTTGGGCGGGAGAGTTCGGCCAATCCGGCTTCTCACTCCCTTGCCCGTTACCTCCTTCCAACACAGTCGTCGATGTCTCACGCTGCAGCTTCGCGCGTGGGTTGGAAGACGCCCCGTCCATTGCTCCGGGCTGGTCCAGTAGCAGCTGCGGCCGACGAGGCCTGGAACTCCACCCAGCCGTCGCCTTCGGTAGCCAACTTCCCACCATCCGGCCCGGGAACCAAAGGGCGCCGGGTGCTGGCCGGGTCGCATGGCATCTCATTATTCGTATTATTCATTTTCATATTATTATTTTTGTGAGTTCTCGTCGATGAGTCTGCCGGTGGTTTCCATGTCCCAGCCAACCAGGGAGTACTTGCCGGGCGGTAGGCTTACCGGCTTCTCCGCCAGCGCGGGCGGCAGCTCCGGAGACTCCATCTCTCCGCCGTTCACCTTCGCCTCGGATACCATGGCCATCAACACTGGTTAACTAACACCAAAACTTGAAGATGATCGGATGTTGATAAACAATAATCGCGAAAAGAAGACGCTTCGTGATGCCCTCCGAGAGCTGCAAAGTAAAAGGCCGCTAGCTAGGCCGTTCGTTTTGATGCTAAATGATCGAAAATAACTAAGGTTAAAAACGCTAAAAGTTTCGATCAGCGTTCGTTTTGGACAAGACAGTTAAATTTGACATCAGAAAAGCGACTTTATACGCTAAGCATTAGGGTCGTTTTTCATTCGGTATGGAAAGGATCATCATTAGTGTCAAAAATGGCAATCGAAACAGCCCAAAACGCCACTTCATCATCTCGAATGCAGGGTATGTGGTCATTATTTCGACAACCTTCTTTGGGCTAAGTCGACCTTGCCGCGCTGCTTGAATAGGCGCCAGCAAAGTTGTATGGAATTTCATTATTGCCGTGTTTTGCGGCCAGCAATTTCCTTTGAAAATTCATTATTGTCGTCTTTTGTCGTAGTACTATTACTTATTCTGTGGGTTTGTTAAACCCGAACGCGAAAAGAGAGGCGTCGTAGCTCCTAGACGAATGGACCGAATTTGATGGTTTTTCTGTTTGAAAGCTGATGTGATCGAGATTGTGGTTGTTGCTGTTGTTTTTGTTTCTGTTTCTGTCGTTGTGGTCGTTGTCGCTGTCATTGCTGTTGTCGTTGTTGTTGTCGTTGTTGTTGCATTGTTTGAGTAAAGCACTATACAAGCCTTGGTCCGCAATGACTACCCTGCAGGCCACGCTATGATGGCCTCGAGCTTAGCTGCGCTCTCAGCGATCACTGCCAGCAACGCAGTCATTACAGACCGCGGCAGTAATGTACTATTACTTGTTAAATTAATGTATTGCCACCTAGCCTACGAATAATAATAAATTGCTACTTACTTGCAGGAAGCGATATCTCGATGCCTTTTGGCTTTCGTGAAATGTAGCCTCAAACTTTCCTGAAAACGAACACACAAGCTGTTAATTGACAACATTTCATTTTTCACGACTTACAGAAATAAATAAAAAATTGCATGTATCGTATTTTCAATAATATTTCTAACTAGCTGTGCCCGCGGCTTTGCCCGCGTGGTTATTTCATTAAAAATAAGCTCATGCGTATTATTCCAGAACCAAAAACTACATTTCTTTAAAATTCGTTCGGCCGTCATATAGTTTTTTATCGATTGCTCGACATCTAATCATCGGATTAAGATATCAAGTACCCCAGTTTTTAAGTCAAACTCTAAGCTATCCAAGAGTGAACCGCATCGCAATCTGTCTTGTAGTTTTTACGCGCGAACGAACATACAGACAAAAAAACGAACAGACAGACACGATTTTTAAAAAGGTTCAGTAGCTTATTTTAAGTACCCTAGACCATTTTTTTTATTATCTTCTTTGGACAGACTATTTCGTTCCTACTGCTTTATTATAAATATAGATGATACATGGTAAACCAAAATCGCTCGGGACGACATGGTCCACTTTCCTGTTTTGACAATTTCCTAACACATCCAATTTCGTGAGAGATTGGTACATGAAAGTTTTGTCGCAACCTTCGACCAATATAAAATGAATGGACGGGTCTTGTCCATACCACTTGCTCAAAAATAAAGAGTCAACAATCGGATTCTGATTGACATATACTTCAACACCTTGTACAGTAGTCGCAGCGGAAGTTGTCTGCTAGTCGCTGCGCAAGCTGCTATTTTTCAGGCGCACAGGTGTTGAAGGTGATGACAGCATTGTACAATTGCCTCGCTCACTCGCTTACGTTTTTCGCATTTTTCTATCTCGCTTACTTTATGCTGTTTTATCCCCACAGTACCTGCGCAATCGTTCACAGAGCCTAACTTCACAAACTATTTATTTGGCTGCGACTACTGTAACTATTTATAGTGCATTTGTTACAAGATGTAATGAATACAATTTATGTTTTTTTAAAGATTTTAGCAGTTAACGCCTGCTTAACGTAAACATATACAGGATGGATTTTTTTTAACCACACCCGGAGGGAAAGTACTCTAAATACTGGAAACATTCCTTTATTTTTAAAAAGAAACAAATCTGCATTGAAGAATTTTAAAAAACTTCGCTAGTCACACTCGGGAATCGAACCGGCTAAAATCGAAAATATAACATGCTGTACTCTTGCGGCATCAATCGATAGGGTCAATCATAAGAATCAAATCTCTCTAACAAACATTATAAATAAAATATAAGGAAATCCATAAAATATTAACTTATTTTAATTGAACGGAAAAAAGGGTAAACTGACAAATTAATTGCTCGAAATGAGCTCCATTTTGTTGGATACACAAGTTCGTTCTTTTAATAAAAAGAAGAGAAATGACCTAATACAGAGTTTATCTACAAACACGTGCAAATTCAAATCTAGATAGTTCTTCGTCATTTTAATAAATAAATGACGTCAAACATAATTGTTAATAAGGTACTAACACAAGTAATCTCATCGACCGTTGAGTAATAGTGCTTTATCTTGTTCCATTGAACTTATAAGATTAGATTTCGTGGTTTTCCTTTATTTTATTTACCATATTTGTTAGAGAGATTTGATCCATATGATTGATCCTATCTATTGATGCCATAAAAGTACAGGTGTTATTTTTTTCTGATTTTAACATGTTAGATTACCGAGTGTGGCAAGCAAGTTTTCAAAAATAATTGAAATCCGATTGGTTTCATTTTAAAAATAAAAGAATTTTCCTTTGAGAAAAAATTAGCTATCTCCATTATTTAGAGTAATTTCCTTCCGGGTGCGGTTAAAAAAATCCAGCCTGTATCATAATTTTCTAATGGAAAAAATATTATATATATTACATGTGAGAAAAAAAAGATGACCTGAATTTATTAATCTATTTAAAACACAAAAATTTGAGTTAGTCACGTATAAAAGATGAATTAAGTATTCTAACTATAGTTTCAACCACATCCGGTGGTCTTTCTTAAGGGGAGTGCGGAACGCTCCCGAACTTGTCTCGCCTCGCATGGACAGTGACCAAGTGAGCCGGCCTCAAACTAAATATGTATATACTCTAAGGCACCGGCGCTCACTTATAAAGTGATGACTTCAAAAATCTGCCGCTTGGGCCCATCCATTCATTTATATTGATCGAAGGTCGCAGCGGTCGCAACGGAAGTGCGACCATTTAACCTGTCAGTAACACACCGCGCTTTTGAATTGCATGTCGCACTCGACACAGTAAAACTCCCTCCGCTCGTGCACGCACGTCACGTGCTTGCGCAGCAGAGATTGGTACACGAACGAATCGCCGCAGCGGTCGCAACGGAAGTGCGACAATTTAACCTATGTCAGTAACACACCGCGCTTTTGAATTGCATGTCGCACAAGACACAGTAAAACTCCCTCCGCTCGTGCACGCACGTCACGTGCTTGCGCAGCAGAGATTGGTACACGAACTTATCGCCGCAGCGGTCGCAACGGAAGTGTGAACATTTAAACTATGTCAGTAACTCACCGCGCTTTTGAATTGCACGTCGCACTCGACGCAGTAGTACTCCCTCCGTTCGTGCACGCACGACACGTGCTTGCGCAGCAGAAATTGGTACACGAACGTATCGCCGCAGCGGTCGCAACGGAAGTGTGAACATTTAAACTATGTCAGTAACTCACCGCGCTTTTGAATTGCACGTCGCACTCGACGCAGTAGTACTCCCTCCGTTCGTGCACGCACGACACGTGCTTGCGCAGCAGAGATTGGTACACGAACGTATCGCCGCAGCGGTCGCAACGGAAGTGTGAACATTTAAACTATGTCAGTAACTCACCGCGCTTTTGAATTGCACGTCGCACTCGACGCAGTAGTACTCCCTCCGTTCGTGCACGCACGACACGTGCTTGCGCAGCAGAGATTGGTACACGAACGTGTCGTCGCAGCGATCGCATCGGAAGTGTGACGATTTGTCGTGATACCGTCTGGAACAAACATCATCTTTTACCTGTTAGGCTTTCTCAAATTAAATTCATGTTTCTGAGGCTAAAACGGGTGTATTCGCGCTCAAGTTTATATCAAAACTAGCTTCGCCCCGATGCTTCGCCCGCGTGCAAATTTTGCCAACAGTTATGCCAGAAATTAAATTTCACCTTACAAATCTCTCCTTACTTTCACCAATAAGGAGAGATTTTCTCTCCTTATTTCACCCCTGGGGTTGACAACTGTCACGTTGACACCTGTCACTTTGACACCTGTCACGTTGACACCTGTCACTTTGATACCTGTCACTTTAAAACCCGTCATTTTAACACCTAAATCACAATCCCTCAAACAAACAAAATTAACAAATTCGTTATTTTTGATATTTTTTTCCCTAAATCGGCATGAAATGTACCATAATTATGTCTGTACCCCTGAAATCGTGAGTACAAAATAAATCGATCGGTTAAGTAGTTAAGGCGTGAAAGCGTAACAAACAAGAAAACTTACTCACATTCACATTTATAATATTAAACTAGGGTATCACTTTGACTAAGCGATGATGGCCTAACGGTTCTATAGTGCAATTTAGAATTCAACGATACCGGGTTCAAAACCTAGGCTCCGCACCAATGACTTTTCTAAGTTATGTGCGGTTTTCCATCGCTCCGTGCTTCGGAGGTCACATTAAGCTATCAGTCCTGGCTGTTCTTGATTTATAGCAGTCGTTAAGCCATGTCAGAGGCCCTCGGGCGGCTTGACAAATTCTGACATCAGAGGCCAGGACTACCTCATACGACAAACAAACAAAACTTTGATTAAACTCGACGTTTCGATCAAGTTGCATTGACCGCGGTCAGAGTAGACTGGCGAATGCGGGTGTCAGCATCGCGAACGGCGGGCGTTGATTCCAACTACCCGCGTATGTAAAACGAAACTGTCCCGATCGCGACACGCCGTATCGGCAGATACGCTTATGATAAATCACGACGAGGACACTCCCCAATTAACGCTAGATTTGATATTAATTTGAGAGCGCCTATATTATTTACGACTAATATTATTGTTTTTTACGTTTAGGCAGACGTAGCGCAGGGAGTAACGACTTTCGAAAAGTGGCTGACTGAAACAGGATGCAAAAAGCATTATTGATGCTATTTGGATGCAATTATTTTCAACAAAACCAATTTTGTTGAAAATAATTTTGAATATGGGATAACATAAGTATATTGGTAGCGATTCAGACATTTTATTTTTATTTTTTCGGAAAACTTACAGTGTTTTATAAACCAAGCTTAAAATTAAAAATATTACTAATCACTATTTAACAGTTTTCGCATATCGCATCTAATCCTAAACTAATCTTAATTTCTTAAAATGTAATATAAACCTTGTTGACTTGGTAACAAGATATCTGGCATCTAATCCTCACTCACTAAACTATCACTAAAGCCTGTCAGCGTAAAATCAACTTTGTTTCCACGAGCGAGAGTCCCGATTTGTCCAAATGCTGTCTCAGAACGTGTCCGAATTTATCCAAACGCTATTAGACGGCGTGTTAAAAACCTGTTTTTATTACTTTAATTTATGCGGTGCAGCTTAAATTGACGTAAGTTTAGAATAGATGCCAGGGGCAAAAAGACCTTGTTACAAAATCGACAAGGTTTAAATTACATTTGACCATTCCAAATTTCATCAAAATCCGTCCAGCGGTTATCGCGTGAAAGCTCCCCAAACAAACTAACAAACGGACAACGTTTCACTTTTATATATTGGTATGGATGAAGAAGCGTAACGCTTCGTTCTTGTGCGACGTATTTCCACCATAAAAGGGTGGCGCTTTTTATTCCTGATTGTCCCCCTAATGGGTCAGAGCAGGGAGACAAATGCGAATAATTATTTATGGAAGTCGATTAATGTATTCCCATAGAAGATTCATCAAAATTAAGTTTGTGGTTTTAAGTAGATCCATATTGATTTTTTGTTTATATTTCTGTAGGAATTGTTGTTTATAGTTGGCTCTCCAAGTAGAGGATGTTAAACACGAAGCGCCTAGCGGTCTGTCTCTCAACGAATGGTGCCGGTACAAACCGGGCGGCGCGCGACAATGCGTCAACTTCAGGATATCAGCCTGTCGGACACATAAGAGATGGTTGGCATACTCACGCAGTGTGCAATCTCAAAGACTCGATACTCTTGAACAGTTTCCCACACTTGTCGCACGCATGCGGGTCGCCGTCCGCGTGGTTCCTAACGTGTCGCTGCATTACTGTGCGTTTTCTGAAACATTTCATACTGTTGTGAGTATTCGAGCAAAGCGATGTCTACAAAAGAATTTGGGCGAATCAGCGTCGTATGTTCGAATGTTTGTTCGACAATAGCTTTCGTACCGTTAATACGGTCTAAAAATACGGTCGAGCCTGACGGTAGTCGCATAATTGATGTGTAACATCTGACATCTCACTTTGTACTAAGTAAAATTAACATACTCTAGCACCGCGCGCGCTCATTGGTCAAATCAAATAGCGCGTGCTTCCCCGGCTTCCTATTACACTTCCGTTCCGGTTACACATTGTTTAACAGTTTCACGAAATCACTCCCATATATTTCAGGAAAGCCTATACACATCAAAAAACTGTTATGATCAATAAACTAAAGTCAACATTAGAAACGGGATGCGGGAAAATTAGAAATGGGATATGCCCGCTCTTATGATAGGTTAGGAAATCATAGGAAACAGAATAATTCTTAACATCATTATTATTAAAAACTAAACAGTGACGTTGCAAATGCAAGTTATACGGATAAAACAGTTGTGTTAGATTGTACAATGACTTGACAACTCACGTATTTGACGAATTAAAGTTTTGATGAATAACTGATTTGACGAATTAAGGGTTTTGACGAATCGCGAAGTTGACATATTAAGCTTTTGACTTGTGTAGCTCTGGACCAACCAAGTATTTGACAAGTCTCTGCGAAACCACTCACAGTGTCCGCATTCACGTTTTTCCACAGAAAAACTAATAGTACATATAGTAGATTGAGAGTAGAGCAGACATTCGATGTATCGCCAGTTGACTGGCGATGAAATGGACATTAATATCAATGGCGAGAACATCTCACACTTACTATTTGCCGATGACATAGTCCTAATGGCGGAGTCGCTGCAAGACTTGCAAAGTATGCTGACCAACCTAGTTGATGATTCTCGACGCATCGGTCTCGGAATGAACATAGATAAGACCCAGATCACATTTAACGATCTTATTGACCCGGAACCGATTGCAATCAATGGTGCACCTCCAGAAAGTGGTCCAAAAATATGTCTACCTTGGGCAAATATTGCAATTAGGTAAGAACTAATTTGAGAAAGAAGCCAAAAGAAGAATTCAGCTGGGTTGGGCAGCATTCGGCAAGCTTCGTCAAGTCTTCTAGTCGTCCATACCGCAGTGCCTGAAGACAAAAGTCTTCAATCAGTGCGTCCTACCAGTAATGACCTACGGAGCCGAAACGTGAACACTCACGGTCAAACTAGTCCACAAATTTAAGATCACTCAGCGAGCTATGGAGAGAGCTATGCTTGGTGTTTCTCTGAAGGAAAAGATTCGTAATGAAGATATCAGACGGAGAACCAAGGTAACCGACATAGCTTAAAGGATAAGCAAGAAAGTGGCAGTGGGCTGGTCATATTTCCCGTAGAACCGATAACCTTTGGGGTAGACGAGTTCTCGAGTGGAGACCACGTTTAGGCAAACGTAGTGTAGGACGCCCTGTGGCCAGGTGGAGTGACAACCTGCGAAAAGCGCCTGAGAGCTGAAGACCGAGCTCAGTGGCGTGCATTAAGAGAGGCCAATAACTATGTGCATGGTCTGCGTCGGTGTGCGTGTGCATGACGCGTACAACAATAGTCGAAATGTACTTACGTGGTAGTAAACTGGCAGTATTCACATTTATAGGAAGGGGGCGCGCCGGTGTGCGATATCGCGTGATGCTCTAGCAGATGTTGTCGCGACAGACGGATGTGCCCACACAGCTTGCATTTGTATCTGTACACACAAATATAAGGTTAAAGATGTGACCCACAACTTTTTAACCTAGAGCGATGTTTAGCTTTTTAATCATCCCCGTTCACCCCTTAGGAATGGAATTACAAAAAATACTTAGTGCATGTCTAGATCGGTTAAGGTTGTGCATTGTCTGTTAGATAATATTTAATGTAAGGATTTTAGACTGCCCAAAAATAGAGAGTATATTTTTTTTGTTACAAATACAACCTGTATATAGGTATATGTATTTGAAAAGCTCGTTTTTTGGCAGGCGAGTCATGTTTTTTCTCTTACATTGATGATTTACTTGTTTCAACAAATGTTTGCCTCTGCCACGATTCGAACCTGGGACACTGAAGCTTAGACTACCCGCCAGTTTCGTTGGGTATAGATGATTTTATGTTGAAGTTTACCTGGTTGTGTGCGATTTGACATGCCCTCTCAGAGAGATCGCGTTGGGACAGTACTGGCTGCACATTCCACACAGAAACGAGCCGTTTTTACCTGGTTGTGTGCGACTTGACATGCCCTCTCAGAGAGATCGCGCTGGGACAGTACTGGCTGCACATTCCACACAGAAACGAGCCGTTTTTACCTGGTTGTGTGCGATTTGACATGCCCTCTCAGAGAGATCGCGCTGGGACAGTACTGGCTGCACATTCCACACAGAAACGAGCCGTTTTTACCTGGTTGTGTGCGATTTGACATGCCCTCTCAGAGAGATCGCGCTGGGACAGTACTGGCTGCACATTCCACACAGAAACGAGCCGTTTTTACCTGGTTGTGTGCGATTTGACATGCCCTCTTAGAGAGATCGCGCTGGGACAGTACTGGCTGCACATTCCACACAGTAACGAGCCGTTTTTCTGAAAACACAGCAATAGTCTATTTGACTGTAGTGAAACTATACACCGGATTGATGTCATTCTAAAAATCTCTCTATAAACATTAAGTTACTAGCTTTCCCACGCGGACTACTGTTTATCGCGAAAAAAAGCATCCTATGTTCTTGTAGGATATTAAAAACCAATGCAAAAGTAGGTAATGCACCAATGCTCTTGAAGTTTTATGACAGACTTGTTATTTCGTTTCCGTGGTAACCATTCCTTGCAGCGAGTAATCAACATTTTCCAGTTTTCCCGTGTAATCTTTCAATTTTCCGGGATAAAAAGTTAAAATGTTTATTCTAGGGTATAAGCTATCTCCATTCCAAATATCATCAAAATCCGTCCAGCCGTTATGGCGTGAAACCTCCCCAAACAAACAAACAGACAACGTTTCACTTTTATATATGGTATGGATTATTTACTAGCGGCTCGCCCCGGCTTCGCACGGGTAGCCAAGGGTTTCTCTAAATATTCATTTATACAACATTTCGATTCTACCTGTGTTTTGATTGACTAATTTGAACAACAAGACAAGTTCAAAAGCGCAAACCCGACTACGGTCGGGCAAAAAAATAGCCTATGACACTCTTGAGATGATGACGACTCTATTGATACCTCGAAACTAAGAATCGGACAAAGTTTTAAGTTTGAACACATAATCTTTCCTTTAGTTGGTAAAAAAATAGCCTAAACACTCTATCCTATACATGAAGACGAATCGATTGACATTACTGACTTGTCAAAATCGGACCAATAGGGGCGACGCTGTGGTGGAATATCCATATACATACATACATAGACTGATAAACTCATTACCCTTCCCTTGCTTCGCCGTAGTCTGATAAAAACAGTTATTGCACAATAACTATACGCTATCTTTGACCAATTCTGTCCAATTTCTCAATAACGCGACAATTCTGTCCAATTTTTCAATAAAGCGACAATTCTGTCCAATTTCTCAATAACGCGACACTTTATAATCCAGAGTTCAAATATTTTTTAATGCATTGATTTCTTCTATCGCTTCAGCAAGGGTTGATCAGTGGCCGCGACTTTAAGGTTTTTTCAAGTTTAGCTATGCTACAAACATTAGAAGAATAAGATTACTTTTTCACATGTAGGTATGTTAAGAGTCCGGCGGAGGATGAATTTTCCATACAAACGTAATACCAAAATCATTTGTAATTGGAGTATATTTCCACAGTTTTTTATTCGGATTCGGATAGTGTTTATCTTGGTTGCCAACTGTATTTTGTTTAGTACGAAATATAAGTAAATATTCCACTTTCCTTATTATATATATATATATATATATATATATATATATATATATATATATAAGCAAAATGGAATATTCATTTATAAGTAAATATTCCACTTTCCTTATATATATATAAGCAAAATGGAATATTCATTTATATTTCGTTTCAGGTAAACATTTTGAAAACAAAATACAGTTGGGAACCTAGATAAACACTATCCGAATCCGAATAATATCTTAACACTGTGGAAATATATATCCTCCAATTACAAATGATTTTGGTATTACGTTCGTATGGAAAACCCTTAACTCTATTTTTTGTCTGCTCGTATACACTGTTACTAACAAAACTTGATGCAAAATGTATATTTATTTGACACATTTGGATGATTTACTTTATTTTCAACAGAACTCTGACCACTTATTTTTGGAATACTATCTGTGCTCGCTTTGCCCGTGTGGTCATCTCTCTGGGTTAAAAGTAACTTAGGTATGTGTTATTCCTGTAACTTAAAGTACAAAATAACAAATTTCGTTCAGCCCAGTTAGTTCTTTATTGATTGCTCAGCTTCTTATCATCAGATTAAGATACCACGTACCCTTGTCTTTAAATTAAAACCTAAGCTATCGAACTGTGAAACCAGCATTGCAATCGGTCCAGATAGTTTTACGTGATGCGCGAACAGACAGATATATAGTCATCTTTTTTTTATATTGTTTTTCTGTTAGGTTCCTAGGCCTTTTTTTATTATCTTTATTGTACAGACATTTTGTTACTTACTGCTTTATATATGCCTTTTTTAGGTGTATATTAGAATGTGTACTTAAATTGGAAAATCTGAACGTTTACATGATATTGTTTGTGACTGTACATCGGCGAACTTAATACAATTTGGCATTTCCTTCCAGCAAACAGAAAAATGATGGCTACAAATAGATTTATTGAGCGATGGTAGCCGAGCGGTATACTAAGTAATGCGCGTTAGAATCCAAGGATACTGGGTTTGTTCCTCGGCTTGTCTAAGTTATACCAATGAGTTTTCTAAGTTATGTGCGGATTTCCATTGGTCCGTGCTTCAGAGGGCACGTTAAGCTGTCTGCCCCGGCTGTTATTTATTTCTATACTTATAATAAAGCAGTAACAAAAAGTCTGTATAATGAACAGAGTGTCCACTCAAAAAAAAAACCCTGACTTATCCCTGACTTTCCCTGACCATTTTGCCAAATTTCCCTGACCAACCATGTTCATTGTAAAGCAAGTTTTTCATAAAATAACGAAAAATTATGTTATCTAAATAGTTAATCATTTGTTATTCTTCATATATTGTTACTTATTTTATTATCAGACTTATTTTAAAATAAAATCTATCTATACTTATAATAAAACTGTAACGAGTCGAATTCTGTACATTGAAGATATTTAGTTGTTTTTTGTTGGAGGGTGCTCTATATTCGATACTGAAGCCAAAACAGTTTTTTTTTTCATTTTTGTCTGTCTGTCTGTATCTTGGCTAGGCATCACGCTGAAACAACTGAATGAATTTAAATGGAACTTGGTATGATTTGAGTTCATACTACGAGGTAGGACATAGGATACTTTTAATCGCGAAAAATTAAAGGGTTCCCGCAGGATAGGTGTTGAAAGTTATTTAAAAGAACACGTATCACGCTGAAACTACTGGACGGATATTGTTGCAACTTAGCACAGTCATAGTTTATATAATGGGTAAAAATTTAGAAAAAATAAAGAGCTCCTAGAGCGGGATAATGTCCCAAATTCTGTAAACTGAAGATAATTTGTAATTTTTATTGGATGCCGTTCTATATTCAATACTAAAGCCAAAACGGTATTTTTTTAATTTTTGTTTGTCTGTCTGTACATATGTCCGTCTGTCTGTCTGTACCTTGGCAGTGCATCACGCCGAAAATACTTAATGAATTCAAATGAAAATTGGTATGATTTGAGTTCATACTTCGAGGTAAGACATTGGATACTTTTCATCCCGAAAAATTAAGGGGTTCCTGCAGGATAGGGGTGGAAAATTATTTAAAAGAATACGTAGCACGCTGAAACTATTGGACGGATGTTGTTGCAACTTGGCACAGACATAGTTCATAAGATGGGTGAAAATTATGGATACACTTTGTCCTGAAAAAATAAAGGATTCCTGCGGGATATTGGTCCAAATTCTGTACATTAAAGATATTGTGTTTTTTTTTTAAGTGATTCTGTATTTGATAATGAATGCCTAAACTGCAAGTTTTTTCATTTTTGTCTGTATTTCTGTCTGTCTGTATCTTGGACGCGCATCATGCCGCCGGAACTACTGGATGAATTTAAATGAAACTTGATTTGATTTGAGTTCATACAACGAGGTAGGACATAGGATACATTATATCCCAAAAAATTAATGGGTACTCGTAAGATAGGGGTTAAACTTATTTTTAAAAACACGTACCATGCTGAAACTAATGGACGGAGTTTGATGCAACTTGGCACCGTCTTAAGTTATATGATGGGTTAAATGGAGGACACATTTTATTCGGAAAAAGTGAAGGGTTTATTTGGATACTGGGTCCAAAGTTGTGTTAATATTGAAGTAATAAATAATATTTTTGGATGTTTCTCTATATTTGATACTGAAGCCAAAACTGTTTTACTTATTATTTTCGTTTGTTTGTCTGTTTGTCCGTATCTTGACCGCGCATCGCACCGAAACTATCGAATGAATTCAAATGAAATTTGGTATAATTTGAGTTCATACTACGAGGTAGGACATTGGATACTTTTCATTACGAAAAAGTAAAGGGTTTCCGCAAGATATGAGTTGAAAGTTATTAAAAAGAACACTTCTCACGCTGAAACTACTGGACGGATTTTTTCATGCAAATTGACACAGTTATATATCTATACTTATAATAAAGCAATAGGTACGAAAAAGGTTGTACAAAGAAGAAAAAAAAGTGCTCTTGGGTGCTTAAAAAAGGTATTGAACAATAATATAACCTTTTTTTTAAGCGTGTCTTTCTGTCTATTTGTCTGTATGTTTGTTAGTTCACGCATCACGTAAAAATGACTGGACCGATTGCAATGCGGTTTTCATTATTAGATAGTTTAGGGTTTGATTTAAAAACTGGTGTAATTGGTATCTCAATCCGGTGAGTTAGAAGCCGAGCAATTGATAAAAGTATTTTTGACGGCTGAAGAAATTTTGATCATATGTTGGTATATTGGTCCTGGAATAGAACATTATGGTACTTTGAACCTAAAGAAAAGAGCACGCGTGCGAAGCTGCGGGTACAGCTAGACTTAAATAAAATTCTAATTCACAAAATGATAGACACCATCATAAGCGGGAAGCGAAAACATTCTGATATTTTTATTAGTGTTAAAATGAAACATGATTATTCCAAATCACATAACATTTTCAGCTCCTTATACTTATATTAGTGTAGTTATGTGAAAACACGAACGTTTATGGTCGATCTTTTATGAGTTCGAAACAAGCATTATTATCAAGGTGCGAGCGAAGCGAGCGCAACATTTTCGAGCTTCTTATAATTTTATTAGAGTAATTATGTAAAAACAAGCACAAATTAAAAATTTATATAACTCTTGACCCTCCACCCCCAATTATAACTAAGAAGCATTTCGATCACATCAGTTTTCAAACATAATAAAAACCCATATGTGGAAACTTTTGTAAGCTATAATAGGCTATAACCATAGTTTTTATCCTAAGTACTAACCGTGGCTGTAGTTTTCCTAAGAAAATAAAATAAAATCTGTCCATTCGTTTGGGAGCTACGATGCCAGAGACAGACATACGGATACACACACAGTGATACACACCCTACACTTATAACACCCATCTCTTTGTTCGTGGGGTTAAAAATGAACGTTTACGACCGATCTTCTTTGTTTGCAAAACACGTAACATTACCAAGAAAGCGTGAGCGAAGGGAGCACGAAAATGTAGAGCTATTCCCTATACATTATACGAATGAGGAAAAATAATATATCATATAAAAGACACGAGCGTAGATAGCGCGAAAAAGTTGAGGAACCGATAATAGCAAGGCGCGAGCGTAGCTAGTTATTTCTTGCAGTGTTTGTTAAAAACTAAAGGAAAACAAGGTGGTCCGCCTTATACTTCATTCAACAGGCAATAACAGAACAAGGGTGTAAGTATAGCGAGCGCAAGAATTTAGCTATTTATAATTTCAGTGTAATTGTGTGAATAAATTAATATTAATAATTGACCTACTGTGTGTTTTTAATTACATAGGAAATGGTATTATGAAGGTGTGAGCGAAGCGAGCGCGGAAATTTCGAGATATTTCTTTCAGTGAAACAAGTAAACATGATTACAAAACATAGTCAAACTAGAGCATGATATATATCTCTCATTTTACAATCACTGAGAAAGTGTGAGGCAAACCGAGTAATTTTTTTTTCCCTGACTTTCCAGGTGACTCCCTCGATTTCCCTGACTTTCCCTGACCACCTTGAGCTTCCCTGACTTTTCCCTGACTCTCCCTGACTTTCCAGAAAGTGGACACCCAGATGAAGGTAATTTTTAAAAAATAGTATAGGTTACTTAAAATAAGCTAAAGAACAAGTTTTTTTGTCATATTTTTTTCTGTCATTTTGTATGGATGTCTTTTCGTGCATTACGTAAAAAGTACTGGACCGATTGAAATGCGGTTTTGGTTTTGGTTTTACTTACCATAGAATGTTTTTCCAAATGTTTGTACAGTACGTCTTTAAAGTTGAACCCCTTTACGCACTTCTCACAACGGAACAGAGATCGCTTGTACGAATCAGTCTTAGAGCGCTCGTCCATTTCTTGTAATACCTGCAATAAATACTTGTTTATTTTATTTTGTTTAATTTTACGATGAATAAATATTATAAAAAATACTTCATACTTTTCAATTAGAGCGAGAGGCATTAACGGTAGATAGGATGACGACAACGGATACCGGGTTACCAAAGACACGAAAAGTCTGTCCCCCAAAATCTCAAAAGCATAGTTAAATTTAGAATCAATCAAACACTTCAAATAAGGTCCAAAATAATTTGCCAATAGTCACAAATCATGATCAACTAACTAGATAGAGCGCGCCTAATCCGCAGCCGGTCCAAGCTGCTGTCAAATTAAACAAATGTGCACATCCCTTATTGGCCAATATATTTTCCACTGAGCAGGTATTTGATGCACCGCCCTAACGCTCACTAACACAGTTTTGCTCAAAGAGTATATAAATACGTTTTGCTTACGTCATACACAAATTATATATACATATTCCTATCTTACGTAAAGCACGGCCACGGTAGACAGATAGATCCGTAAAATGACCCCTCGCTACTTATCCCTATCGCTCGTGTATAAATGTGTATTGCTGTGTCGCACGATGGCGCTATCTGTCTATCTGTTTTTCTGTCTATCGTGGCCATGCCATCATGAATTAGTATTTTGTATGGAAAGACTCCGATTGTCCACCCTGTGGTATCCGTACCTGTTCTCTAGTCAGCTTGATGACTACATATTCATTAGTCTCCTGCACCATCCTCGAAGTGAAGCCATCGCGAGGTTCCTTCTTTTTTCTCTTGCATTTAACCTCTGTAGTTTCCGAGAGTTCCGTCACTTGCTTTATGTCAGATTCTTCTTTAAGGGCTACTTCTGCTTGATTGAGCTGAAAATAATTATTTTGAAACTTTGAAACGCTTGCTTGTCCTACGAGTATGAGGTAGGGCAACAGAAAGGAAAGAATTCCCTATGAAATTATTTAGTCATTGTGTAGGGCTGGGCTCTGGTGTCAGAATTAGTCAGGCCGCCCGAAGGCCTCTGATATGGCTTATCTACTGCCATAATTCAATAACCGAAATAATATCGAATGAAGCGGGTCCGACTACAGCACATATTTATCCTTTTGAAAAATAATAAAATTTGGTTTCACAGCCGGTGATACTGCTAAAACTATAAAACAGTATAGAGAATAGCGCCGGGACCTATTGCTATGGTCGTCCTTTTGAAGCTGTACAGGAACATGTTTACCTCGGGCAGACTATGCAGTTAGGCAGGAACAGTTTCGAGATGGAAGCCGATAGCAGGATTCAGCTGGGAGGGCAGCATTTAGTAAACTCCGGCACATCTTCTTTTCGTCCATACCACAGTGCCTTAAGACGAAAGTCTTCTCAATACGTGCGTGTCCACGTTTTGGCTCTTTAGGTTATAACAACCTAAACAGCCAAAACATGGACACTCATCGTGAAACTGGTCCATAAATTTAAAGACGCTCAGCGAGCTTTGTTTTGTTTGTTTGTTTGTCGTATGAGGTAGTGCTTGCCTCTGATGTCAGAGTTTGTCAAGCCGCCCGAGGGCGTCTGACATGGCTTAACGACTGGTATTAATCAATAACTGCCGGGTCCGACAGCTTAACGTGCCCTCCGAAGCACGGAGCGATGGGAAACCGCACATAACTTATAAAAGTCATTGGTGCGGAGCCTAGGTTGTGAACCCGGTATCGTTGGATTCTAAAGTGCACTATAGAACCGTTAGGCCACCATCGCGAGCTATGGACTGAGTATGCTCGGAGTTTCTCCGAAGAACTGAATCCACTAGAGAACCAAGGTGGGACATAGC
This sequence comes from Alsophila aescularia, assembly GCA_946251855.1. Classification (NCBI taxonomy): domain Eukaryota; kingdom Metazoa; phylum Arthropoda; class Insecta; order Lepidoptera; family Geometridae; genus Alsophila; species Alsophila aescularia. Next base: position 67,471,305 of record OX276373.1, read on the forward strand.
CCAGAGAATTAAGCTGAAGTGGCAATGGGCTCGTCAGATGCGAGAGTGCAGAACTGACAAACATTGGGAAAATGAGTTTTAGAGTGGAGACCACCGTTGGGCAAATATAGTGCGGGACGCCCACCGGACAGGTGGAGAGACGACTGGCGAAAGACAGCTGGCAGCGACTGGATGAGAAGAGCCGTAGTTCGGGTCAGTGGCGTTCATTGGGAGAGGCATACGTCAGCAGAGGACTAGTACAGGTTGATGATGATGATGATAAAGAATAGCTCTCAGAATTAGCAAAATGGGGAGGCTTAGAAAGTAGAACAGACAACCATTGGTGAAGAAAAATATTCGAACGGCGAGAACGGACCAGAAGACGGAGCATATGTTGGCCTCACATGTTTGAATCACAGGGGACATGGATGCAAATAGAGAGCAACTGCTCCTTTAGGCGTTCTAAGGTGGAGGCCTATATTCAGCTGTCGACATCTTGCTGACCACGATGATGTGACATTGTTGACAACAGATTAAACTCACCGTTTCATTTCTCTTCTTCTTTTTTCTTTTATTTTTTTTCTTAGTTTCTTTTGTAAAGTTTCGCAGTAACACCAGCGGTAGTTCATCTTCATCATTATCAATTAAAACATTGTCATGAGCGTCATACTCAAATGTATAGTCATTCACACTTCTGTCATTATCACTTTTACATGTATCAATGTCTGTATTCATTAAATGGCTGTCATTGTCATATATATCATTTTCATTTTTATATGTATCGTTTGTGTCACTATTTGTATTACCATTTACATTATATGTGTCGTTATTAGTGCCACTAAGGAGTACAAAGGGACTATAACATTCAGATGCTAGCTTTGTTTGTATTAGATGATGACTGCTTGTCAGACTTTGTAGGCAGACGAAAGATTTCGTGTCCTGAAAGATATAATGATGAGTTTAAATATAATCATCATCATCATCATCAGCCCGTGTCAGTCCACTGCTGGACATAGGCCTCTCCCAAAGCACCCCACGGGCACGGTCATCATTACACGGTAACATAGCCGCCAATAAAGTTTTAAATCGGATCTGATTGCAATTAAAAGCCAAAACAAAATAATTATGCACATATTGTCATTTAGCGCCATCTAGTGAAACTCATGTTGTGGACCATCCACCTTAATCCTTTATCAGCATCTGCCTAATGAGAAGTTTTCTGACAGCTGGAGAGACCTAGTTCTGAAACCATCGATAGGTGGCGCTGACGGGACATGGTACTAATTTTTTTCGCATTTAACCAATGAAAATGCAAAGTTTACTCTTAATTTGTGTTGTGTTGTGGAAAAACTAAAGTACTTTGTTTGATATCAAACAATAGCCACAAAAACTAAAGAGAATATAATACGTAATAAAATAATAAACAAAACAAGCATGACAGTCAGAAATACGCTTGTGTAGTGTTAGTAAGAAAGATTTAATTATCTGCCTTGCTTCGTGTGGTTTTACAAAATCTCCAGATCCACAACGCTTGTTTATGTTAGTAAGACAGATTTTTTTATTGGCCTTGCTTCGTGTGGTTTTACAAATTCTCCAGATCCACGTCTCGTCAGCGCCATCTATCACATTTATATGAGCTATTTTATTTTTTTAATTGCCTTGGAAAACCTCCCATTATGGTAAAGCTAGAAAGGTATTTCCTGAACATAAAAAGATTTTTTTAAATAGTCTGCAAAGATAAGCCCGTTTTTTTTTTTAGTATTAGTAAGAATTGAGATTAATATACAGAATGAGTTTTTTAAGAGGGATCTCTAAGAGGTTGTTTGTTTTGAAGCACATGATCAAAAATTACAGATAGTTTTTATCTGTCCGCTTTGGAAATTTGTGGGCGAAATTAGTGTTCTGAAATGTATATTTTTTTTCCTTTTGCTTGTTTAGATGACAAGACATTTGACATCGGAACTTATCGGCCACTTTATTCCGTAGAACATAGGGTTTTTTTGTTCGGTTTGGGAAGGTTAGTTCGTGGCAAAAATGCAAAAGTGATGAGAACTTTCAAATCAAACAGTTTGTTAAAAATGTACATTTCAAAACTGCTCAAAACGCCTAGGAAACCTCGGAAGAAGTGTTCTTTGAATTCCATCCAGAGTTTTCATACATATTAAAAATGCATTTAAGGATTTTTATAAAACTAATAGTTATCTACTTAAAATCGATAAAGGTAAAAAAAATAGAATTGCGATTCTGCTGATATAACAAACAAAAAGTTGTATGAATACTTTTTTATTTTCATACATTAAGTTGGAAAGAGAAAATCAACGTATATTTACATAAAGTTGTAGCAACTTTAGAAAAATGTGTTCATACCACTTTTTGTTTATAATAAGCACCAGATACTATATTATAAATAAATTAAAATGCTTTTCGATTATAGTTCGCAAAATCCGATATTAGAGAAGAAAAAAACTGAACTCATCTTCCTATCTTCAATAGTTATCATGGCTGCCCTAGAGATTCCTTGTAAAAACTGAACTCATCTTCCTATCTTCAATAGTTATCATGGCTGCCCTAGAGATTCCTTGTAAAAAACTGAACTCATCTTCCTATCTTCAATAGTTATCATGGCTGCCCTAGAGATTCCTTGTAAAAAACTGAACTCATCTTCCTATCTTCAATAGTTATCATGGCTGCCCTAGAGATTCCTTGTAAAAAACTGAACTCATCTTCCTATCTTCAATAGTTATCATGGCTGCCCTAGAGATTCCTTGTAAAAAACTGAACTCATCTTCCTATCTTCAATAGTTATCATGGCTGCCCTAGAGATTCCTTGTAAAAACTGAACTCATCTTCCTATCTTCAATAGTTATCATGGCTGCCCTAGAGATTCCTTGTAAAAACTGAACTCATCTTCCTATCTTCAATAGTTATCATGGCTGCCCTAGAGATTCCTTGTAAAAACTGAACTCATCTTCCTATCTTCAATAGTTATCATGGCTGCCCTAGAGATTCCTTGTAAAAAACTGAACTCATCTTCCTATCTTCAATAGTTATCATGGCTGCCCTAGAGATTCCTTGTAAAAACTGAACTCATCTTCCTATCTTCAATAGTTATCATGGCTGCCCTAGAGATTCCTTGTAAAAACTGAACTCATCTTCCTATCTTCAATAGTTATCATGGCTGCCCTAGAGATTCCTTGTAAAAACTGAACTCATCTTCCTATCTTCAATAGTTATCATGGCTGCCCTAGAGATTCCTTGTAAAAACTGAACTCATCTTCCTATCTTCAATAGTTATCATGGCTGCCCTAGAGATTCCTTGTAAAAACTGAACTCATCTTCCTATCTTCAATAGTTATCATGGCTGCCCTAGAGATTCCTTGTAAAAACTGAACTCATCTTCCTATCTTCAATAGTTATCATGGCTGCCCTAGAGATTCCTTGTAAAAACTGAACTCATCTTCCTATCTTCAATAGTTATCATGGCTGCCCTAGAGATTCCTTGTAAAAACTGAACTCATCTTCCTATCTTCAATAGTTATCATGGCTGCCCTAGAGATTCCTTGTAAAAACTGAACTGAACTCATCTTCCTATCTTCAATAGTTATCATGGCTGCCCTAGAGATTCCTTGTAAAAACTGAACTCATCTTCCTATCTTCAATAGTTATCATGGCTGCCCTAGAGATTCCTTGTAAAAACTGAACTCATCTTCCTATCTTCAATAGTTATCATGGCTGCCCTAGAGATTCCTTGTAAAAACTGAACTCATCTTCCTATCTTCAATAGTTATCATGGCTGCCCTAGAGATTCCTTGTAAAAACTGAACTCATCTTCCTATCTTCAATAGTTATCATGGCTGCCCTAGAGATTCCTTGTAAAAACTGAACTCATCTTCCTATCTTCAATAGTTATCATGGCTGCCCTAGAGATTCCTTGTAAAAACTGAACTCATCTACCTATCTTCAATAGTTATCATGGCTGCCCTAGAGATTCCTTGTAAAAACTGAACTCATCTTCCTATCTTCAATAGTTATCATGGCTGCCCTAGAGATTCCTTGTAAAAACTGAACTCATCTTCCTATCTTCAATAGTTATCATGGCTGCCCTAGAGATTCCTTGTAAAAAACTGAACTCATCTTCCTATCTTCAATAGTTATCATGGCTGCCCTAGAGATTCCTTGTAAAAACTGAACTCATCTTCCTATCTTCAATAGTTATCATGGCTGCCCTAGAGATTCCTTGTAAAAACTGAACTCATCTTCCTATCTTCAATAGTTATCATGGCTGCCCTAGAGATTCCTTGTAAAAACTGAACTCATCTTCCTATCTTCAATAGTTATCATGGCTGCCCTAGAGATTCCTTGTAAAAACTGAACTCATCTTCCTATCTTCAATAGTTATCATGGCTGCCCTAGAGATTCCTTGTAAAAACTGAACTCATCTTCCTATCTTCAATAGTTATCATGGCTGCCCTAGAGATTCCTTGTAAAAACTGAACTCATCTTCCTATCTTCAATAGTTATCATGGCTGCCCTAGAGATTCCTTGTAAAAAACTGAACTCATCTTCCTATCTTCAATAGTTATCATGGCTGCCCTAGAGATTCCTTGTAAAAAACTGAACTCATCTTCCTATCTTCAATAGTTATCATGGCTGCCCTAGAGATTCCTTGTAAAAAACTGAACTCATCTTCCTATCTTCAATAGTTATCATGGCTGCCCTAGAGATTCCTTGTAAAAACTGAACTCATCTTCCTATCTTCAATAGTTATCATGGCTGCCCTAGAGATTCCTTGTAAAAACTGAACTCATCTTCCTATCTTCAATAGTTATCATGGCTGCCCTAGAGATTCCTTGTAAAAACTGAACTCATCTTCCTATCTTCAATAGTTATCATGGCTGCCCCTAGAGATTCCTTGTAAAAAACTGAACTCATCTTCCTATCTTCAATAGTTATCATGGCTGCCCTAGAGATTCCTTGTAAAAACTGAACTCATCTTCCTATCTTCAATAGTTATCATGGCTGCCCTAGAGATTCCTTGTAAAAACTGAACTCATCTTCCTATCTTCAATAGTTATCATGGCTGCCCTAGAGATTCCTTGTAAAAACTGAACTCATCTTCCTATCTTCAATAGTTATCATGGCTGCCCTAGAGATTCCTTGTAAAAACTGAACTCATCTTCCTATCTTCAATAGTTATCATGGCTGCCCCTAGAGATTCCTTGTAAAAACTGAACTCATCTTCCTATCTTCAATAGTTATCATGGCTGCCCTAGAGATTCCTTGTAAAAACTGAACTCATCTTCCTATCTTCAATAGTTATCATGGCTGCCCTAGAGATTCCTTGTAAAAACTGAACTCATCTTCCTATCTTCAATAGTTATCATGGCTGCCCTAGAGATTCCTTGTAAAAACTGAACTCATCTTCCTATCTTCAATAGTTATCATGGCTGCCCTAGAGATTCCTTGTAAAAACTGAACTCATCTTCCTATCTTCAATAGTTATCATGGCTGCCCTAGAGATTCCTTGTAAAAACTGAACTCATCTTCCTATCTTCAATAGTTATCATGGCTGCCCTAGAGATTCCTTGTAAAAACTGAACTCATCTTCCTATCTTCAATAGTTATCATGGCTGCCCTAGAGATTCCTTGTAAAAACTGAACTCATCTTCCTATCTTCAATAGTTATCATGGCTGCCCTAGAGATTCCTTGTAAAAACTGAACTCATCTTCCTATCTTCAATAGTTATCATGGCTGCCCTAGAGATTCCTTGTAAAAACTGAACTCATCTTCCTATCTTCAATAGTTATCATGGCTGCCCTAGAGATTCCTTGTAAAAACTGAACTCATCTTCCTATCTTCAATAGTTATCATGGCTGCCCTAGAGATTCCTTGTAAAAACTGAACTCATCTTCCTATCTTCAATAGTTATCATGGCTGCCCTAGAGATTCCTTGTAAAAACTGAACTCATCTTCCTATCTTCAATAGTTATCATGGCTGCCCTAGAGATTCCTTGTAAAAACTGAACTCATCTTCCTATCTTCAATAGTTATCATGGCTGCCCTAGAGATTCCTTGTAAAAACTGAACTCATCTTCCTATCTTCAATAGTTATCATGGCTGCCCTAGAGATTCCTTGTAAAAAACTGAACTCATCTTCCTATCTTCAATAGTTATCATGGCTGCCCTAGAGATTCCTTGTAAAAAACTGAACTCATCTTCCTATCTTCAATAGTTATCATGGCTGCCCTAGAGATTCCTTGTAAAAACTGAACTCATCTTCCTATCTTCAATAGTTATCATGGCTGCCCTAGAGATTCCTTGTAAAAACTGAACTCATCTTCCTATCTTCAATAGTTATCATGGCTGCCCTAGAGATTCCTTGTAAAAACTGAACTCATCTTCCTATCTTCAATAGTTATCATGGCTGCCCTAGAGATTCCTTGTAAAAAACTGAACTCATCTTCCTATCTTCAATAGTTATCATGGCTGCCCTAGAGATTCCTTGTAAAAACTGAACTCATCTTCCTATCTTCAATAGTTATCATGGCTGCCCTAGAGATTCCTTGTAAAAACTGAACTCATCTTCCTATCTTCAATAGTTATCATGGCTGCCCTAGAGATTCCTTGTAAAAACTGAACTCATCTTCCTATCTTCAATAGTTATCATGGCTGCCCTAGAGATTCCTTGTAAAACTGAACTCATCTTCCTATCTTCAATAGTTATCATGGCTGCCCTAGAGATTCCTTGTAAAAACTGAACTCATCTTCCTATCTTCAATAGTTATCATGGCTGCCCTAGAGATTCCTTGTAAAAACTGAACTCATCTTCCTATCTTCAATAGTTATCATGGCTGCCCTAGAGATTCCTTGTAAAAACTGAACTCATCTTCCTATCTTCAATAGTTATCATGGCTGCCCTAGAGATTCCTTGTAAAAACTGAACTCATCTTCCTATCTTCAATAGTTATCATGGCTGCCCTAGAGATTCCTTGTAAAAACTGAACTCATCTTCCTATCTTCAATAGTTATCATGGCTGCCCTAGAGATTCCTTGTAAAAACTGAACTCATCTTCCTATCTTCAATAGTTATCATGGCTGCCCTAGAGATTCCTTGTAAAAACTGAACTCATCTTCCTATCTTCAATAGTTATCATGGCTGCCCTAGAGATTCCTTGTAAAAACTGAACTCATCTTCCTATCTTCAATAGTTATCATGGCTGCCCTAGAGATTCCTTGTAAAAAACTGAACTCATCTTCCTATCTTCAATAGTTATCATGGCTGCCCTAGAGATTCCTTGTAAAAAACTGAACTCATCTTCCTATCTTCAATAGTTATCATGGCTGCCCTAGAGATTCCTTGTAAAAACTGAACTCATCTTCCTATCTTCAATAGTTATCATGGCTGCCCTAGAGATTCCTTGTAAAAACTGAACTCATCTTCCTATCTTCAATAGTTATCATGGCTGCCCTAGAGATTCCTTGTAAAAACTGAACTCATCTTCCTATCTTCAATAGTTATCATGGCTGCCCTAGAGATTCCTTGTAAAAACTGAACTCATCTTCCTATCTTCAATAGTTATCATGGCTGCCCTAGAGATTCCTTGTAAAAACTGAACTCATCTTCCTATCTTCAATAGTTATCATGGCTGCCCTAGAGATTCCTTGTAAAAACTGAACTCATCTTCCTATCTTCAATAGTTATCATGGCTGCCCTAGAGATTCCTTGTAAAAACTGAACTCATCTTCCTATCTTCAATAGTTATCATGGCTGCCCTAGAGATTCCTTGTAAAAAACTGAACTCATCTTCCTATCTTCAATAGTTATCATGGCTGCCCTAGAGATTCCTTGTAAAAAACTGAACTCATCTTCCTATCTTCAATAGTTATCATGGCTGCCCTAGAGATTCCTTGTAAAAAACTGAACTCATCTTCCTATCTTCAATAGTTATCATGGCTGCCCTAGAGATTCCTTGTAAAAAACTGAACTCATCTTCCTATCTTCAATAGTTATCATGGCTGCCCTAGAGATTCCTTGTAAAAACTGAACTCATCTTCCTATCTTCAATAGTTATCATGGCTGCCCTAGAGATTCCTTGTAAAAAACTGAACTCATCTTCCTATCTTCAATAGTTATCATGGCTGCCCTAGAGATTCCTTGTAAAAAACTGAACTCATCTTCCTATCTTCAATAGTTATCATGGCTGCCCTAGAGATTCCTTGTAAAAAACTGAACTCATCTTCCTATCTTCAATAGTTATCATGGCTGCCCTAGAGATTCCTTGTAAAAAACTGAACTCATCTTCCTATCTTCAATAGTTATCATGGCTGCCCTAGAGATTCCTTGTAAAAAACTGAACTCATCTTCCTATCTTCAATAGTTATCATGGCTGCCCTAGAGATTCCTTGTAAAAAACTGAACTCATCTTCCTATCTTCAATAGTTATCATGGCTGCCCTAGAGATTCCTTGTAAAAAACTGAACTCATCTTCCTATCTTCAATAGTTATCATGGCTGCCCTAGAGATTCCTTGTAAAAAACTGAACTCATCTTCCTATCTTCAATAGTTATCATGGCTGCCCTAGAGATTCCTTGTAAAAAACTGAACTCATCTTCCTATCTTCAATAGTTATCATGGCTGCCCTAGAGATTCCTTGTAAAAAACTGAACTCATCTTCCTATCTTCAATAGTTATCATGGCTGCCCTAGAGATTCCTTGTAAAAAACTGAACTCATCTTCCTATCTTCAATAGTTATCATGGCTGCCCTAGAGATTCCTTGTAAAAAACTGAACTCATCTTCCTATCTTCAATAGTTATCATGGCTGCCCTAGAGATTCCTTGTAAAAAACTGAACTCATCTTCCTATCTTCAATAGTTATCATGGCTGCCCTAGAGATTCCTTGTAAAAAACTGAACTCATCTTCCTATCTTCAATAGTTATCATGGCTGCCCTAGAGATTCCTTGTAAAAAACTGAACTCATCTTCCTATCTTCAATAGTTATCATGGCTGCCCTAGAGATTCCTTGTAAAAAACTGAACTCATCTTCCTATCTTCAATAGTTATCATGGCTGCCCTAGAGATTCCTAGTTATCATGGCTGCCCTAGAGATTCCTTGTAAAAAACTGAACTCATCTTCCTATCTTCAATAGTTATCATGGCTGCCCTAGAGATTCCTTGTAAAAACTGAACTCATCTTCCTATCTTCAATAGTTATCATGGCTGCCCTAGAGATTCCTTGTAAAAACTGAACTCATCTTCCTATCTTCAATAGTTATCATGGCTGCCCTAGAGATTCCTTGTAAAAAACTGAACTCATCTTCCTATCTTCAATAGTTATCATGGCTGCCCTAGAGATTCCTTGTAAAAAACTGAACTCATCTTCCTATCTTCATAGTTATCATGGCTGCCCTAGAGATTCCTTGTAAAAACTGAACTCATCTTCCTATCTTCAATAGTTATCATGGCTGCCCTAGAGATTCCTTGTAAAAACTGAACTCATCTTCCTATCTTCAATAGTTATCATGGCTGCCCTAGAGATTCCTTGTAAAAACTGAACTCATCTTCCTATCTTCAATAGTTATCATGGCTGCCCTAGAGATTCCTTGTAAAAACTGAACTCATCTTCCTATCTTCAATAGTTATCATGGCTGCCCTAGAGATTCCTTGTAAAAACTGAACTCATCTTCCTATCTTCAATAGTTATCATGGCTGCCCTAGAGATTCCTTGTAAAAACTGAACTCATCTTCCTATCTTCAATAGTTATCATGGCTGCCCTAGAGATTCCTTGTAAAAAACTGAACTCATCTTCCTATCTTCAATAGTTATCATGGCTGCCCTAGAGATTCCTTGTAAAAAACTGAACTCATCTTCCCTATCTTCAATAGTTATCATGGCTGCCCTAGAGATTCCTTGTAAAAACTGAACTCATCTTCCTATCTTCAATAGTTATCATGGCTGCCCTAGAGATTCCTTGTAAAAACTGAACTCATCTTCCTATCTTCAATAGTTATCATGGCTGCCCTAGAGATTCCTTGTAAAAATTGAACTCATCTTCCTATCTTCAATAGTTATCATGGCTGCCCTAGAGATTCCTTGTAAAAAACTGAACTCATCTTCCTATCTTCAATAGTTATCATGGCTGCCCTAGAGATTCCTTGTAAAAAACTGAACTCATCTTCCTATCTTCAATAGTTATCATGGCTGCCCTAGAGATTCCTTGTAAAAACTGAACTCATCTTCCTATCTTCAATAGTTATCATGGCTGCCCTAGAGATTCCTTGTAAAAAACTGAACTCATCTTCCTATCTTCAATAGTTATCATGGCTGCCCTAGAGATTCCTTGTAAAAAAACTGAACTCATCTTCCTATCTTCAATAGTTATCATGGCTGCCCTAGAGATTCCTTGTAAAAAACTGAACTCATCTTCCTATCTTCAATAGTTATCATGGCTGCCCTAGAGATTCCTTGTAAAAAACTGAACTCATCTTCCTATCTTCAATAGTTTATCATGGCTGCCCTAGAGATTCTTGTAAAAAACTGAACTCATCTTCCTATCTTCAATAGTTATCATGGCTGCCCTAGAGATTCCTTGTAAAAACTGAACTCATCTTCCTATCTTCAATAGTTATCATGGCTGCCCTAGAGATTCCTTGTAAAAACTGAACTCATCTTCCTATCTTCAATAGTTATCATGGCTGCCCTAGAGATTCCTTGTAAAAAACTGAACTCATCTTCCTATCTTCAATAGTTATCATGGCTGCCCTAGAGATTCCTTGTAAAAAACTGAACTCATCTTCCTATCTTCAATAGTTATCATGGCTGCCCTAGAGATTCCTTGTAAAAAACTGAACTCATCTTCCTATCTTCAATAGTTATCATGGCTGCCCTAGAGATTCCTTGTAAAAACTGAACTCATCTTCCTATCTTCAATAGTTATCATGGCTGCCCTAGAGATTCCTTGTAATAAACTGAACTCATCTTCCTATCTTCAATAGTTATCATGGCTGCCCTAGAGATTCCTTGTAAAAAACTGAACTCATCTTCTATCTTCAATAGTTATCATGGCTGCCCTAGAAATTCCTTGTAAAAAAGTCAGCCAGTATACAGGATATTATTACCATTGATTTTTTAATTCAAAGATATAGTTAAACAAACGAATAATAATAAATAAAAAAATTATAAATCAGACAAAAAAATGGAACCTCGTCAGTGTACACCTCGGTGTATAGGTGACTCGACCAATCGTGTGCGATTATTTTAAACGCCAAATCCCCGAACCAACGGAATTGACGTGGAATGAGTGTAAGTGTTTTGATGTATTGCTGTTGGTTAGTATGCGTAAGTAGGTCCACCATTGAAGCAGTAACAGTAAGAGAGTTATATTCGTTATTTATTATTATTTGTAGAATCAAAACCCAATAGATGCTATTTATTGTAAGAGGCACATCAAGGCAATCAATAGATGCTATTTATTGTAAGAGGCACATCAAGGCAATATTAGTACTATAACCACTTGAGTATAAAAAGCGTATTAACCGGTATCCTAGTAGTAGCTACTTTACTTTTGTGTACTTTTATGCGTAGGAGGGCGTTTAATGGAGCTAACTATATAGCTATATACTTACCATACAAAACCCTTCTTTCAGCAGGTTATTAGCCAATTGGCATTGAAGCTTAAACTTGCTGAATTTTTGCAGCATCCAAGCACAAATTGTACATGTTTTCATGTTGAATTCCTCATTAGCAACCTGAAAACATCACAAAGGTTTTAGCCTGACAAATTCTCCCACAGTATCTATTGTTTTTTTCACAACAATGACTTTTCTGAGTTGTGTGGATTTTTATTACTCCTTGCTTCGGAGAACATGTTAATCTGTTGGTCCCGGGCTCCTGCTCTTATTGATTGATAACAGTTGCTCAGCCATGTCACAAGACCCTTGGGCGCCTGACCAACACTGACACCAGAGGCCAGCACCCAGCTCTACCTCAAGAAAGGCAAGCAAGCAAGTACTTTTTTAATTTTTTTGTTGTTTAAGGTTGACCTTTAAAAAACTTTAATAAAAAAATAACTAATAATATACTTAAATTAAAAAAAAAAAGAAAAAAGAACAAATTGAAAAATATATTTTTTATGAATAATTTAAAATTATATTTACTAGAGCTGTCATCTGACTAGGTCTCCCCGGATTTGTCCTACATTGGCATTGAGGGGGCGCAGGGCGGGGTCTTTCTCGCACATTGTGTTGGCAGTTTTGTCCATTTTCCATCACAGTAATTAGTTTTTTATTTATTAAGTAGACCAACAGCACTATTACTAGGTACAATAAACATATCATTATATAGGTACATTGTTAAATAGCCAATTAAAGGTCTCCATATATAGAAATAAATTGAAGCTTCTACATTATTACAGCAAAGAAAGAAAGAATAAAGCTTTGAAGTTTTGAATACAAAAACCAGTAGTATATATGATGTACTGGTTTTTGTACACCATATATACTAACACACGGCCTCTAATCTGACATAATTGTGCATAGCATTTTCCGGGGACAACAGCAATACCAACTTCAGTGGAATAATTACAGCAGGGACAACATAATGTCTTCCACGCAAGTTATAAAAGGAAAATGACCTCACGTGATGCGCAAACACTTTTAATTCATTGTTCAATTCAAAATTTATTTACTAACATGTGAATCATTCATAATATTGTAGTAACTAGGAACCTACCAAGACCTAACCTATTTTAATTAAATAATTTGTCAAAAAGAAGAGATTTCCACTTTTTTTTTGTCTTAGAGAAGAAAAGCACCATTTATAATTCAATAGTCTTTATGGAGGTTTCTAAGACACAAATATTTTCAAGGGTGTCCGAAGTAAAAACCCGATTTCGACCATATGTCTGGAGTTTTCGAAATCTTTGTCCGATTTCTGCAACATAAACGATGGAGTGTTGAATGAGTTCATATAACACACAATTTACGAGGATCAGATCAGGTCGAAAGCTACCGGTAGTTAGGTGCAGAACGAGGGACCTCCTGAGAATATGTGCTACTGGCGCATGCCAGTTTCATAGATCTCCCCCCCGCCTCTGCAATATGTTTTTTTTTTACTTTGTACACTTGCTTACAATTTGTATCATATATTTGGTCATTTTTGCGACGCCTTAACCTTCGGAGACTTCCTCACAACCCCCCTCTGAGAGTGGGGGGGCTGAACTTCCCCCCCTCTCTAAGATATGGATTATTGAAATATTTTTTGCTATTTTTTTCTTATCTTTGGACATATTCGCCGCTCCATGCACTGTGGGGGGGAATATATAGAATAGACGGGCAGGAGTTGGGGAGGGAGGGGAGGTGTAGGGCTACCCCCCCCTGGTCCCCCCGCCCCCAGCGACGCTTAGTCTATGCAATATTCAGTTTTAAGTTTACTAAAAATCATCAAACAGATTATTAAAAATCGACCGATTGGTCGCCCGTTATTCAAGTTGGCGCTTGCCGGCCGCTATCGCGGGGAGGGTTCTACTACCTCACACCTACCCGTTCCCCCCCCATCCCCCCCAAAACCGTAGGTCAAAAGCTATGAAAAAAATAAACAAATAAAATATATAAAACAAATCGTATCTCAGAGGGGGGGTGCGATCTAGCCCCCCCTCACTCTCAGGGGGGGATATACTCACTCACCCCTACCCATCCCCCCCACCCAGCCCCTAATCTAAAATCGTGGGTCAAGCTTCCGAAATTGTGCCACATTATCTAAGAAATTCAAATAATTATTGGTTAATGAAAATATGTGAAAACTTACTTCGTCAACGATAGTTCTGTAGAAAACTATGTGCTCATTCAACATTGGAGATAGGTCATTATTGTCATTTAAACATATTCGACATATATTCAAGGAAAAATTGTTGGTTTCATCCATTTCTATTAAAATAATTCAAAACATATTTATTTCAAAATAAACACCACCACCTACCACAGACACAGACTACTATTCAAAGTACTCTGTGCAGACTACACAGATTAGAGATATGTAGCAAGCTAGCAGACTACCACAGCAGACAGAGCAGTGGCCCAATTACAGAACTTGGTTACAATCACATTATCACTTTTTTCATAGCAATTTCGACTCTATCGCAAGGCATTAGTGGTTGCGATACTGAGAATTCGATTGAAGCCAAGTTATGGAATCGGGCTGCGGATGCAACAGTCCCTTTTCCGCTCTTAGTTCCAAAGATTCCGTTTTGGCGTTTTGTCGATTGTAATATGTATTTTATTGATTGCAGGGACAAAAACATGCGACTGCGACATCGATAGCTAATGATATGCATAATTTATCGATAATTTTGAGGGAGGCAGGTAGGGTACGCAAATAATATAGAAATCACCGATGTTCTTAACTCTGTCCCTCGCTCAGTTCAAATCAATTTCATTCAAACCAACCAACTAAATTATCGTTGACCATTATGAGTGGATTATTACCGATATCCCCACCAGAAAGGCGCGGTCCGAAGCTCCCCCTCCTTTGGTCAAAACACCACGGTGACACCCCCCCTCCCCCCCCCCCCCAAAATCGTACATGTCAAATTGAAATATCTTCTAAAAATATAAGAAAAAATAATATTTCGCACTCGCTCCATTCGCGCTAATTACGTAGCGCTACCATATGAAGATCGCCGACATCGAAAACAACAAATAGCCAATGCAGCATGTCGTCAACCGACGGAACTTGTTATTTGATTATTGTAATGATAGGCATTCCATATTCCTACTTCGATGTGGAAACATTCATTTATAACTTAAGTAATTAATTGTAATTTTGATTTTAATTAAATTAGTAAACCATATTTCATTTTTTTGCGATCCTCCTTCTGCTGCTAACGTATTTGGCGCAGACGGTAGGATACCCGCGGGAAGACTTCGGGACTCTCCTAATATCGATAAACACGTCGTGAGTCATCCGGGTGGCTATCAAGCTCCATCAACGGGTATCCAGAATCTACGGACCTGCAGCAGACCGGACGGAGAATCCAAACCTTGATTCACGGAGAGAAACTAGATATGCAGTATTTGTAAGTACACTTGAATTATTCTCGTGTTGCTTCCCTTAATCCTAAGTCAATCTTAAACCTCAAGATTTACTATCCCCGAGCCTCTAGTGCGCGGAAACCTGAATCACGCCAGGCCCGCCAACGAGTACTTGATAGTTATAGAGATATAGAGTTAGATAATTTTGAATTAGATAAGTTATTTAGAATACCATTAGAAATGGCTCATGACCCGGACACGATATTTAAGGCCCTCCGCCTTGTCCCGGAATTTGATGGTAACCCTGACATTCTCACACGTTTTATTAAAATATGTGATCAGTTAGACACAACTTATTTAAGTACTGTCCCCGGTAGCTAGTTTCCTAATGCATGTCTATTAAACGGGATACTTAATAAGATCACCGGGACCGCTGCGTGCACCATCAATTCCAATGGAATACCAGAAAATTGGTTAGGCATTCGAACTGCCTTGATTAATAATTTTTCGGATCAGCGTGATGAAACAGCGTTGTACAATGACCTCTCCCTGGCCATGCAGGGTAATAAAACACCTCAGGAATTTTATGATCATTGCCAAACTTTATTCAGTGCGCTAATAACATACGTTACTTTACATGAAGCCGTACCGACTACCATAGAAGCGAAGCGCGAATTATATCGGAAAGTCACCATGCAGGCTTATGTTCGTGGTTTAAAAGAACCCTTAGGGTCCCGTATACGTTGTATGCGCCCCGCCACCATCGAAAAAGTGCTTGAGTATGTTCAGGAAGAGCTGAACATAATGTATTTGCAGTCACGGAACGAGGTCCCTAAAAGTCAGCCGACCCCTAAGTTCACTCCCGCACTATCTGGGGTACCTTTTGCACCCCCGCAACCTCATAATTTCCAGATGCCATCGCCTAATTGGCCAGTCCCTGTGGGAATGCGCGCCATGAGGCCTTCGCCTGAACCTTTTAAATTTGCAGACTCAAATAAATATCGCATGCCCACAAATACACAGCGAATGTTCGCTGCAACCCCCGTAGTAACGTTTTTCGTTTACCACCCCGAAATAATCCACCTCAATATCAAGGCCCTCAGCCTATGAGCGGCGTTTCACTCCCAAACACTTGCCCCATACTAAAATGGCAATGGGCCATGGTTGGAGAAAGTACGGAAACCCGCCGCCAACAAATTATTTTAAAACTCGCGAAACAAACATGAATGAGTGTGCGGCTTACGACGACGACTCGTATTACGGCTATTACCAGGAACCGGAGTACAATTACTATACCGATTATACTGACAGTGGTTTTGCCCCCAGTTTCACTTCTGACTCAACTTATTATGACATGACTATGGATAACCAACTGCTTGACAATTCTCAACCACAAGCAGGACCTCGCCATGCTTAGCAGGATTTTCAGGAGGTTTCGACGTCACAAAAACCAACATAGAATTAAACCTCCAGACGCAGAGACAACTACCCTATATTGAAATCGCGAACCCCCCTTTGAAACTTTTAATAGATACAGGTGCTAATCAATCTTTTATAAGCCCCGAGGCCGTTGAATAATACTTCTCTGAGTATCCCCTCTATTTTGATCCGTTTGAAGTAACCAACATACACGCGACAAGTAGAAACAATTATTCTATTACCTTGCCGTGCTTCTCAGAATTTAATGACGCTCATAGCATGAAGTTATTCATTTATCGGTTTCATGACTATTTCGATGGGCTTATAGGTTTAGATTTACTGAGTAGTTGGGAAGCCCGCATAGATTTGAGAGAAGGTCAATTATTGACTTGAACTGCGTCAATTCCATCAGAATGTACAACTCGTGTAACGTGAACTTATACGAAGATATTATTCCAGCGGGGACTTCTAAAGTCATTCGTATCCCCGTGGATATACCAGACGGTGATGCTTTTATTAATGAACAAGTCCTGTGTAACTGCATAGTGCACACGAATGCATAACCACCGCTTCTAATAACCATGGCTATTTGGAAATCGAGAACCCGACTCCAAATGACGTGATATTCTCACTTGATCGTCCAGCGCACGCGGAATTATTTAATACCGAGTGCTCGCGTACTCCACAAGTTACGACACGCGCACAAGATGTAGTTTCATGTTTACGAACAGACCATTTAAACCAAGAAGAAAAAGCCAATCTTATAACTCTTTGTTCTCGTTACTCGGACGTATTTTATATTGAAGGTGAGGGCCTGACCTTCACAAATAAAATCAAACACCGGATTAGGACCACCGACGAGATGCCGGTGCACACTAAAAGCTATCGGTATCCATTCGTGCATCGCCAGGAAGTTAGGGACCAGATAGGAAAAATGTTGGAACAGGGTATCATACGACCGTTTGAATCCGCATGGAGCTCCCCCATCTGGGTAGTTCCAAAAAAGGTAGACGCCTCTGGAAAGCAGAAATGGCGCCTCGTGGTTGATTTTCGTAAAGTAAACGAAAAAACTCTGGACGACAAATACCCCATTCCAAATATTAGCGACGTTCTTGACAAATTAGGGAAGTGCCAATATTTAACAACTTTAGATCTGGCAAGTGGTTTCTTCAAAATGGACCCTCAGGATGTTGAGAAGACGCGTTCAATGTCGAACACGGGCACTTTGAATTTCTCCGAATGCCCATGGGACTCAACAATTCACCGTCCACGTTTCAACGTGTTATGGACAATGTCCTCAGAGAGCTTCAAAATGAGATATGCCTAGTCTATTTGGATGGTATCATAGTGTTCAGTACATCCCTCCAGGAACACATGATTAATCTCGAAAAAGTCTTTCAGAGACTTCGAGAGTCCAACTTTAAGATCCAGATGGACAAATCTGAGTTCTTAAAGCTTGAGACTGCCTATCTAGGCCACATCACTAGCAGAGATGGTATAAAGCCAAACCCCGACAAGATTTCCGCTGTTAAAAAATACCCCATCCCTAAGACTCCGAAGGAAATCAAACAATTCTTAGGCCTTCTCGGTTATTATCGAAAAAAAAAAAAACAGAAAATCCAATCCAGAAAATTCATCCCAGATTTTGCTCGTACCACAAAACCCCTTACGCAGTGCCTGAAAAAAGGTAGAAAAATCATTCTCGACAATGAATATGTCAACTGTTTTGAAAAATGCAAGACTCTCTTAACTAATGATCCCATCTTGCAATACCCAGATTTTAGTAGATAATTTAATTTGACGACCAACGCTTCAAATGTAGCTATTGGAGCTATACTTTCACAGGGTCCGATAGGATCAGACAAACCTATCTGTTATGCATCTGGAACTTTAAATGAGAGCGAGATGAATTACAGTACCATTGAGAAGGAACTCCTTGCCATAGTCTGGGCCACAAAATATTTTAGGCCCTACCTATTTGGACGAAAGTTTAAAATTTTGACTAACCATAAACCATTGCAGTGGATGATGAATTTGAAAGAACCAAATTCACGTCTTACGATATGGCGACCTAGACTGAGCGAATATGACTTATTTATAAAAAAGGAAAATGTAACACAAACGCGGACGCTCTTTCTCGCATAGAAATCAATACGAAAGAAGCAATGTCCTTAATAGAAGAAATTGACGATCTTAATTCCTTGATGGGCAATCCATCTGACACCATAATCGCCCTAGCAAACTCTTCCACTGAAACGGTACATACAAGCAACGAAAATCCAATTTTAGAAATTCCTATAACAGACGAACCCCTCAATAAATTCAATTGACAGATATATTTTACTCTTGTTAACGACGTAAAGAAAAGACCCACAGTGACTAAACCATTTGACACTCACACACGTATTAGCATCCAGCTATCGGAATCCAATCTGGAGGAAGATGTGATAAACGCAGTAAAAGAGTATGTTAATCCCAAGGTTAAGACAGCTATTCTAATAAATCCACCATTGGCAATGTATTCAATTATCCCGATCTTACAAGACAAGTTTAGAAACTCATCTATGAATCTTGTCTTAGCTAAATCTGAGTTAGAAAATGTCAAGAAATATCTTCGACAGCAAGAGATTATCCGCCACTATCATGATGGGAAAACTAACCATCGCGGAATCAATGAATGTCATTTAGCTCTTTCTCGCAAATACTATTGGCCAAAGATGAAAGAGCAAATAACAAAATTTATAAGTGAATGCACCATCTGTGGACAAGCTAAATACGATAGGCATACGATCATACCTCAATTCAATGTTGTACCTCCAGCCACTAAACCATTTGAAATAATCCATATGGATTTATTCACCGCACAAAATGAAAAGTATGTAACCTTTATTGACGTTTTTACTAAATACGGTCAAGCTTATCATCTGCGTGACGGAACAGCTGTCAGCATTTTACAAGCTCTTTTGCTATACTACACCCACTGTATAATATCCAAGCCCCTGTGGTCGCGTGATCGAGGTAGGTGCAATAAAAACACCGTTTGCTATTAACACAAGGTTCTGTACATTTGAAATTGGCGGCTAAAAGTATGGCCCGGTGGTCTTGTAACACAACGCTTGCGTGTTTTAGCGACCTCCAGCGCCATCTAGTTCACTTTGGCGTGAAACTAACTTTTACATTCAACACTCACGTTCTTTTTTTTTTTTTTTTTTTTTTTTTTTATTCCGCGTGCTAATCCCCCTGACTTATCGTCAGAGTCTTTCTTTACAAACTTATTATTATTCCTTAATATAATTTCCTTCAACCAGAACACTCCTCTATTTATTCTTCCATACATCATTTTTCCTTATATACGAGTATTTCTAACTTTTATTTGTAACAATCTTTTTATATCTATTTTTATTAGACATGTTCTTATATCTAGTTTACATCGTTTTACATCTGTTAAATTTCCATGCTATTTATATATATATATGCAAATATATATAGCACCACTTGTCAAGCGAATCCATACGGATTTGTCGCTTGACAAATGAAATCGGGCATCGGTCATAGTCTGGTTTTCTTTTAATGTACAGAGCTGCGTTTTTTGCTAACTCATCCGCACGTTCGTTCCCTTCCAGACCCGCGTGAGCCTTCACCCAAAACAGTGATACTTTTTTGTTTTGAATGCTAATATTTTTCAGGTTTAGCCGGGTTTCCACTGCCAGCGGATGCATTGTCTGCTGATTTGTTATTGTTTCAAGCGACGATCGAGAGTCACTATATGCCGAAGGTCATTTTTGGGCTCTTTATGATCTCTCTTGTGGCTTCGCATATGGCCAGTAATTCGGCCTGGTAGACTGTGCAATAGGATGACAGTTTCAATTTTCGGTTTCTGGTCTCGGCCTCATTGCTCCACAGAGACAATGCTGCTCCGACCTTTCCGTCGATTTTGCTGCCATCCGTGAAAATCCACACTTCCTGAGTGCTGTTTGTGTCTACTTCTTCTTTGTCTACCAGGCTAAGGAATCCCAGGCTCATATGCTCCGCTGGATGAGGTGTATTTGCGTACAGTTCCATGCACTCCAACTCCCTGTCTCCTAACATTGGCTGGGGAACTCCCCTCTTAGCCTCGTACAAGGCGGCTGCTTCCTGTATCCTGAGGTCGAGGGGAAGCCAGCACCGAGTTCAGCGAGACGGTACGGTAAGCCTTGCACAGTTTTAGGGCAAATCCCCGCTGTACCGCATTTAGCATTTTCTGTACGCAAAGTTTTTGCGTTGCATGTGCCCAAGCACCTGCAGCATACATAATGACCGGCTCGACTACCGCTGTGTATATGGTTCTAATTACTTCCGGGTGGAGACCCCAACCTATCCGTGCTGTTCTCGCCAATCGTTTGTAAAAGTTCAGCGCCTTTCTGCAGACATTTCCCACATGACTGTTAAAAGTGAGCTTATTGTCTAATATAAGCCCTAAGATTTTAATTTCATTTTTCATTATTATGTCGATCCCGCCCATGCTCAGTCGTGGAGTGTCGTACTTTAACTTTCGTGTTAAAAGCATAGCATTTGTTTTGTGCGGAGCAAACTTCAGTTTGTTCACGACACCCCACTCTAGAACATAAGCGAGAGCGGCATCTGCTTGGCGCTGAACCTCCACTGCAGTGTTCCCGTTGAAGACAAGAACAATGTCATCAGCGAAAGCCTGGCAGTAGTCTCCCCTTTCTTTTAAACCTTTGAGCAACGGATCCAGGAGCAAATTCCATAAGACTGGACCCCCGATTGAACCCTGGACGCATCCTTTATTGGTAGCTTTAAAAACTTCTTCGCCAGCGTACCTCAGTCTAACCGTTCGATTCCGTAAGTAGCTATCTACTAATCTCCTAATGTTTACTGGACACCCTGCCTCGGCCAGGCGAACTCTTATTGCCAGCCACCATGCACCTGTCGAAGGCTCCCTCTATGTCCAGTGATATCATGGTGATTATTTTCTTCTGTCTCAGCTTTTCGCGTAAATGTTGCACTAGGACATAGAGAGAGAGTCTTCCGTGCTTTTCTGGGGCATGAATCCGTATTGGCGTGAGCTGAATTTCGGCAGAATGTGCCATTTAACTCTGCCAATAAGCATCTTTTCAAGAACTTTACCCATCACTGGCAGCAATCCGATTGGTCTATAAGATTTTGGTTCTGTGTAGTTCTCTTTCCCTGGTTTTTTCAGAGCTATCACCATTGCCTCCTTCCAGATGACCAGGAAGTGGCTCAGCTCTAGGCATTTATTTGCCAGTGATAGGTAAAGCTCCGGACTGTGTTTGATGGCTTGCTGGCAAATGTTAGCGGTTAAACCATCCGACCCCGGGGCTTTCTTCGGATTAAATTTTTTCACAGCAGCTTCCAGCTCCTCTAGAGTAAATGGTGGGTCATTGTTTCCACTATCACTCAGCTCATTTACTATTTGAGCTTCGGCCCTTATGCGTTTGTGATCCTCACTATCGTTTTCATGGTTGTCTTCAGGGTAGAACGTGTCAACCAATAGTCTAGCTGACTCTTTTTGGTCCAGTACCATTCCTTCTTTGATAAGAGGCAGATCTTCTTGCCTCTTTTCTGTCCGTTTTATCACCCTATAGATACCTTCCCATAGCCCTTCTTTCGATTGTTTACCACAAAATTCTTTCCAACTGTCTATTTGACTTTTGGATGCCTCCAATTCATATGTTTCTTTCGCTTGCAGGTACTCCTGAATGACCTTCTGTTTTCGTACTGGCGCTGCACATCGGATTCTCCGTTTCTTGGTGACAACTTCCTGCTTCCGCTTTTTGAGCTCCTCGGTCCACCAAGCAAAAGTAAGTAAACTATTTATTTTCTTTATAGGTATACTGTCATCACATGTCTGTTTTATAGTTTGTAAGTATTTTTCTAGTAATTGTTCCAAATCCATTTTATTATTAATTTTGTCTATTTCTATTTTGTTTATATTTTTATCACACAGCAACTGGGCCATTCTCTCATGAAAATGGCTCCAGTCTGCTTTTTTACTATTATATTTTCGCGTTGTACGACTTATATTTATTCCTTTTGCTTTGGTGAGCCTGATCTTAAATGTAATTGAATTGTGATCTGAGCTCGTCATGCCTTCGTCCACCTTCCAATCTTCAATTAAATCAAGTAGATCCGATGTACAAGCCGTGACGTCCACAAAGCTGGAGTAGGTCTTATTTCCCCTAACTGTGTCAAAGGTAGGGATGTTTCCTTCATTGAGCACCTGCAAGCCCATCTCCTCAAGTGTTCCGGCCATTTCTTCACCTCGATCATCCACTTTAGGGCTGCACCACCATGAGCTCTTTGCGTTAGAGTCCCCGCCAAAGATCATGCTTCGACCGAACTTCTGTTCAATCAGCTTCAACTGCTCCAAGTATGGCTGTAAGGGTTTGTCAGGTTCAAAGTAGAAGGAGACTACGGCGATTTCCCATGCACTTGTTCTCAATTTAACCACTATGATGTTGTTTGTAGTGTACTCCGGACATTGGACAACGTCCACGTCGTCATTAAAGACTGCTATTGCCGCTTTCGTGGTTCCGCCATCCTGGTCAGAGCATTGGAAGATCTTTACTCCATTGTAGTCCCGCATTCTACCCACTCCACCCACATACGGCTCCTGAAGCAGCGCGAACACCATTTTCTTTTCCTTTGCCTCAAGCATTAGCTCATTTGTTGCTAATTGTTTTCGTTGCAGGTTTGCTTGACATGCAATGTATGGTTTCACTCTTGTCGCTGAGTTTACGCCCAGGACCACCTTAGCAGTACGCTACGTTAGATCTGGCTAATGCCTCCCACCTTTTTCTAACCGGACATTCCTGTCTGAAGGCATTATGGTCTGTTCTCTCCATTTTGGCGCTTACACAGTTGCTACAAGACGGGGCTACATCAGCGAGCCAGTCCGCACATTGTGACCTCATGTGAGGGCCTCCACAGTGACAGCATTTCTCCAGTGTCTCCTTGCAAAAACGCCGGCCGTGTCCATAGCCGAGGCACATCGAGCATTGGACCAGTGGTGACTGGTCCATCACTCTCAGTCTCTGCAGATCGACATGTAACGTCTCTGCCTCGACCATACGTTGCCACAGTTTGGGGGAGACCCTCATCACGACGTGACTAGTGTGAGGATTCCTGGTGCGCCTCTTGTAGGCTATTTGGATCCTGTCTTCTTCCTTTCCTAATCCATCGAATATCGCTCGATTTTGGTTCCTCAGGGCTCGCAGCACCTCCTCATCACTATTGTACTGCAGTACATCCCTGAGAATCACCAAGGGATCTTTGTTTTTTATTTCTTCTGCATTCAGCAGTCCTGTCTTGTTCAATCTGTCTTTGACTTTTTGTCTCTCTTCTTCCGTTCTACATCCAATTATTACCTTCCGGTCTTTTGCTTTTCTTATTCTTTCCACCATCACTCCTCCTTCTTTTGCATTTACGGCTTTCCTAATTTTGTTGAGGACTTCTTCTCCTGTTTCTAATTCGTCCTTTGCCGTAACCACTACAGAGTGCAGTGCAGTCTACTCAGGGAGCTGCCTCCTGAACTGCGTTGCTGCCGCACTCGCGTAGGTCTTCCTTTCTAAAGTCTCCTTTAGTTGTTCCATTTTTTCACTATTTTCCTTTAACAATTGGATGTGTTCGTCAATCTTTTTTGTCACCTCATTTTCCTTTTCTTTTCCCTGTCCTAAGGTGTCAATCCGACTCCTCACCGTATCCGCCTCCTTTACTAGTTGGAAGAGACGGTCCAGGGCCTGAGTGACGCCTGTTCTTATTTCCGCTTTTAAGTTTCTCGACTCTGATAGATGGGATTTGCCCTTTTTCAGACATGTTCTAGCTTCCGCTACCCTATCGTTCTCCTTCTCTTTTCTTTGTATAGGTGGGCTCTCTGCCGCCTCCGACGACGCTCTGCGTCCTGTTATCGTTTTCAGCTTTTGGGAGTCCACGGCCGGAACAAATATATATATATATATATATATATATATATATATATATATATATATTGTTTTTTCACGTGTATAAATTTTATCCTATGAATGTAGGTCAATTTGTTCCGGCCGCAAAACAAGGTTAGCATTTCTAATTATATTTAAAATTAATTATCTCAGAAACGGTGAGAGATAGGCGATTTCTCAGCAAAGTTTTTGGAAAATTTTAAAAACTTTTTATTTTTTGTTCCTTTTGTTTAGAACTGTGTTATGTTTTGTGGTGGTTTTTCTTTTGAAAAACTACCCCTATACTAATAAATATTTAAATCCTCGTATCTTTCCAACCTCCCATTGGACCGGTGTCTTTGATTTTGCTCTTGTCTTTTACAGAGCAAACTAGTAGTTAAAAATTTATTTTGCTATTTTATTTTAAGAATTTATATAGAGGCTGACTAGAAAATTGGACATCTTGCCTTAGGTGGGTACGGGGAGCGACCAGATAGTCTGTGACTTTATATAGAGACTTTCATTTAAGAACAAAAAAATAAAAAATTATTGACTTTTTACAACTTTTACAAATTTAATATTTTATTTTATTGTGTGTATTTGTAATATATTGATTGCGACAATCCCCTGACACGATGTTCGGTTACCGCACTCCCGAAAAATCTATAAAAGCTACAAACGAGGACGCCCAGAAAGCTGCGTCTAAAGCCCAAATGGGCAAAGCAGGACCTTCATTGTCGACAGAAAAAGCGGAACAAGAAAGTAGCGTTAGAAAAAGTATTGATGTGTGGGAGTCTGGGCAACCAGACACACAGACAAAGAGCCAAAAAGACCTTCCCAAAAAGACTTATTCAGCGGTGGACTCCCAAAAGCTGAAAACGATAACAGGACGCAGAGCGTCGTCGGAGGCGGCAGAGAGCCCACCTATACAAAGAAAAGAGAAGGAGAACGATAGGGTAGCGGAAGCTAGAACATGTCTGAAAAAGGGCAAATCCCATCTATCAGAGTCGAGAAACTTAAAAGCGGAAATAAGAACAGGCGTCACTCAGGCCCTGGACCGTCTCTTCCAACTAGTAAAGGAGGCGGATACGGTGAGGAGTCGGATTGACACCTTAGGACAGGGAAAAGAAAAGGAAAATGAGGTGACAAAAAAGATTGACGAACACATCCAATTGTTAAAGGAAAATAGTGAAAAAATGGAACAACTAAAGGAGACTTTAGAAAGGAAGACCTACGCGAGTGCGGCAGCAACGCAGTTCAGGAGGCAGCTCCCTGAGCAGACTGCACTGCACTCTGTAGTGGTTACGGCAAAGGACGAATTAGAAACAGGAGAAGAAGTCCTCAACAAAATTAGGAAAGCCGTAAATGCAAAAGAAGGAGGAGTGATGGTGGAAAGAATAAGAAAAGCAAAAGACCGGAAGGTAATAATTGGACGTAGAACGGAAGAAGAGAGACAAAAAGTCAAAGACAGATTGAACAAGACAGGACTGCTGAATGCAGAAGAAATAAAAAACAAAGATCCCTTGGTGATTCTCAGGGATGTACTGCAGTACAATAGTGATGAGGAGGTGCTGCGAGCCCTGAGGAACCAAAATCGAGCGATATTCGATGGATTAGGAAAGGAAGAAGACAGGATCCAAATAGCCTACAAGAGGCGCACCAGGAATCCTCCAGAGACTGCCTTGACATTGACATAACGCAACAGTTATTACAACAATACGTACAAGCCCTTATGGACAAGAAGTGAAGTGAAGCCCATAAGGAACAGATGAGAAAAGTCTATGACATAGTAAATTCTTCATCCCTTGCTTGCCTGAATACGCACCCCAACAACAGATTTTTATAAAGAATCCTCTCGCTAGTCGATAAAAGGTAGCTCCACGCTACACACAGTAGGCCAATCACGAATATTTGCGAGAAAGTGTTCGTATCGTTAGCGTAACCATTTTGTATGAGATTTGATAAGCGCCTCTACCGGGCGTTAATCAGCCTTAATTTCGGCAGCAGAAATACTATCGTGTCGCCTGCGTATCGCCTTTGTATCGCCTTCGTATCGAATGCCTAGCGTAACCTAGTACATTTTGTTTTGTATCAAAACAGCGATCACGAATATTTTTTTGACATGAGCACGCAGGCTGGCTCACGTCATGCTACGGTGAACGTACACAAATTTATTCACGTAGATTTTGTCAGTGAAAATACTTTCGTAAGGTATTGAATTACATTTATTGTTTAATTCTAGTATTTTATAGTTTTTTATGTAGGTACATAAGTTAAGTAACATTTTTTGTGGCTCTATGTTTCTATTAAGAACATATTAATGACCATGTTACTGAGCAAAAGTCGAGGTTATGCTACTAGAAAACTTGTATGTTTTAAACGTATAAAAACTGTTTTATATGCTCAAAATGGAATGGGAGGCCTCTTATTATTTAATTTGCTACAAGATAAATTGAAAACAGGAAGAAGAAAGCGATAAAATGTGAAGATAAATATCATATTTTTAGTAAGTACCTAGGTACCAAGAATGTTATATACAAGACAATAATATTGTTTAATTCTAGTATTTTATAGTTTGTTATGTAGGTACCTAAGTTACATAACATTTTTTGTAGCCCTATGTTTCAACTAAGTAGATATTGATCATATGTTGAGGTTATGTTATTGCCTATAAAACTTGTGTATATTATATGCATAAAAACTGTTTTAGATACTGAAAACGGAATGGGGGGCGACTTATTATTTAAATTGCTACAAGATAAATTCAAAACAAGAAGAAGAAAGTGAAAGAATGCAAACAAAAATATATTTTTTTCAGTCTTAATTCTAGGTACCTACCAAGAATGTTTAAAACAAGACGGATTCCACACCGCTAAACAAACGAGTGAAGCATAGCAAATGGCTGCTGTGTATAATATATAATTCAAGATCTTTGTGTAGAGCATCGTGTTTTTATCAATACAAAAACGGTCACTCAAGATATGCCAGTACTCATAATCATTTTTCTAAGCTCAAGATAAATATAGGAAACTTTATAACCTCATACAAAGATATTGAATTATGCTTACTGCTTTATACTACCTCTATGGGTTCATATCTGCTGACCGAGCAGGTCATTAAATTATATGTCAACTTTAAAATTAACCCGTCAAATGTTGCAGCATGCGGGGCGTTTAAATTTAAGAGTTTTATCATCAAAAAGTTATTATCACTGTTTTAGTTGAATCAATGCTACACTATTAAAAAGTAACCAGTACCTAAACATAGCAATTTAGGTGTTAATGCACACAGTGTGCTACATATGTTTTTTTGACTGCGATAGTACCTAGCCTAAATACTTATGTATCTACTTTCATAGATATTAGCTGTGATATTAGTCAAAAGGTCTGAACATGTTCATGGATTTTAACATAACCGAATCAGAAGAACAAGCAAACTAATCAGTCTCATCGCCTCCTAACATTTTAAAAGAAAACGGTAATGAGGTACAAGAAATAATCTAAATCAGTTTTGCACTGCACTGTTACAAGTGAAAGGGCCTTCGCTTCGCCTACTTGTCACTGCTACCTAAATTATCACTTGTACATGACTATAGAACACTAGAGAAATAAAACCATTGATTTAATAAAGAATATATGTATTAAATCAGAACTATTATTGAAATCCCATCCCACCTTTTCTGTGCATGACGACATCAGACAAGCGGCAGGAGTGATGTGGAACATCTACATCATCTCCTTTCCATTCATGTCAGGAAAGACATGAATGGAAAAGGTTGGCGGAGGCCTTTGCCGATTGGCAAACAGATCTACAGAAAAGAAGCAAATAGTAGATATACAACAACATACTTAATTCTCATCTATTATAATCTTTATAATATGTAAATAATAGATCAGAATAAAAGGCATATTATTATTTAAATAAACAAATTTATTGAAAAGAAACTTCCAATCTCTTTCATTCTTTTTTCTAGGTACAATAAAGCAAATAAATCTAGTTACTGGTACATTTGTTGTAGGTACCTATTTAATAATAATTGGTGCTTGGAGAAAGGGAAGGGCTTTCTCCCTTTGACTAATTTCTCCAAAAGTAGGGAAATAGCTAGTTAGGTACTTATTAGTGGTATGGTTTAACTTTAAAAGACTCACCGTACCACCAGGGGTACAGTTTTGTTGTCCGTTTATTTTAGTGGATTTTTAGTTGTCCAATGAATATGTCAGTCTCATAGTATACATACTAGTTTCTAACCGCTTTGACCAAACTATATGTGGACTGATAGAGCATCCCTTCTGTGCCAGATGTTTGCGCAGCTAAGAAGCTCTGGAACAGACCCACATCAAGTTGGTTAAATAATTCCCTCTCTTATAGGCGCACTCCAGACTTATTCATTCCATCAGAAAATGGTAGACATCTTTCGAAATACTACTTAGAGCACAGTTGGGGCTGTTGTTTTTCTTCGTTAAGTGTTTAAAGGCATATGTCGATTGCAATCTATGAGAAATCACAATTAGTTTTCTCCTCAACTTCATATCGGCACACCATGGTACACGAAGAGGCTCACTTTGCATTGTTCTGTACCATATTCATTTTCTCGAGAGACAATATCAAAATACTCATTCTAATGGGATGTAACTTTTGTATTGGATAAGTACTTCGGATTATCTGCCTCCTCATTACCATGTGTGCCTAAATGTGAGAAATCCCGCAATCCCAGGGTCGACTCCCCCCCCCCCCGCGCTGCCAGCACTAGAACACAGCACTGCACTGACTAGAGCTACAGATACTTCAATAAAACCACTGAATTAATAAACAGTATATGTATTTAATCAGAACTATTAGATAAATAACAAGATTTATTAAAACTTCTTTCAACAAACAAGTGCATCATCATTCTTCTTTCTATTGTTCTAAAAGGCTTCCATTCATTGTTCATCAGGGATCACCCCCACAATAGATTGGCTTGTCCCCAGGTGTGCCGATCTGAAACATTAAATAGGGAGGAATAAATAAAAGATACCTATTCAAAACTACTGGGCCAACAGCTTGTGACAATGTCTTCCTCATCAAAATTATAACCTCTTTCATATTTTATCACCGTCTCGGTAGAGAGTAACTATATTCTTTGATCACCCCACACATATACTTTTATGTCATTCAGACATTGTCTTTAATTGGCAAAACTATGTTTTTACCTATCCTTGTATAAACTTTAATAAAACAGAATTTAAACGAAATGAATACCCGCATATAATACATTTAATTTTAAAATCAAAGTTTACTGCACGTAGTTGAAGGAAATGTGTCTAAAATAGTATGCAATAGACAGAAGCTGTGCCATGTAGCAATGCAGGTGTTCGTATGAAGCCTCCACTGCCCATTGAAGGAAGAGCCGGCACAGAACTTGATGCTGTTTGTGCACTAGGTGTTTATTGGTTTGTTTGGTAGACTCCTCCGTGTTCCTGTACCGTATTATTGTTTGCTGAAAGTCGCCCCCTTCAGCTAGTAAGCCATACCCATCGGAGAACCGCCTTGCAACAAGCTCAGTAGGCCATACCCTCGGAGGACCACCTTGCGACAAGCTCAGTGCAGTGCTGTGCAAAACTTTACAGCTTGATATCCTAAGTGAAAATACAACCATCATTGGCAGGTGTGATGCTTAGCATCAGGTGAATGACTTGCTTGTCACATTACTTACTTTTTGTGGTGGAGCTTGTTCATCATATGCCATTTTTCGTCTGAACTGTCCCCGGTGCCGTCACTTATGTTAGCATGGTTTTATTAGTGTATTCTATGCTATGGCTGTCAGCTCCTTTCACTTCTCTTGGAGGATGTGTCGGCCATGAGATTCCAAAGGGGATTTGGATAAATCTCCATGTCTAAAACATAAATTCAAAAATGTAATTACATTTAGGAAACACAAGTACCTTTTCTATATTATCTACATCATGGGAACTTTACTTACTTTTCTATGATTCCAATCCAATAATATCACGTTTGGGTGTGGTTAAAAACAACGAGATCCTCAAAAAAAGGGAATGAATTCATATTTGTGAAATAAATTCCAAATCGAAACCAAATGATATGTCAACCAGTGTTGCCAGTGGCTGATAGTCAAAAGTCTTACGTAGTATTTATATACTCTTTGGTCAAAAGTAACACGAGACAGTTCAAAAAGTAAAATTTTCACGAGAAAAGTAACATTATCTTATTTTATGAAGAAAACGTCTTTGTCACAGTAAAATAAAAAAATAACCATTGAAATCAGATCTAATAAGGTGGAGACATTCAGTAGCCCTCTTTTTGGAGGAAGTACCCCCCCCCCCTTCCCCAATCAAAAATCCCAAAAAAAAAACATGTGTTAAACCTGTATACCAAGTTTTGTCTAGATTGGTTGAGAAATTTTACCTGTAGTGGAAAACAGCCGGACAGTCGGAAACACATACGAAAGCATTTTTGCCCAAGCTGACACGGAGGCGTACGCTAGCGCTTTGCACTTGCTCGGTCAAAAAGTCTTCACAGCTACAGTTCATAGCAACAATTCAACTTATACGCGATTGGTCCATTTCGCGTTTCGTCGAATTCGAGACGATGATGGCTCAAAATCAAATGCGCCAAAACGATGAACGAAAACTTCCTTTGATGCGTTCCATTTCACGCTTTTTTTTATTACTGAATAAAAGGACACGGCCCGGTTTGCTAGCGCTCTCTGCCTAGATATTAAAAGTCAATGTACATCAATAATTTAAAGTTATTCGTGTTCAAGATTACCCTATTACTAATTGCAAATAAGCAATATATCTCAAGAACTTCTAGCTATAAAGATAACAACGTGCTTTTTTACTAACTGAAACGCATTTTAAATAACTATACAGGCGCTTTTGGTCACAAAAACCTATCAGGCACTCCATTTGAATTTGTTTTGAGAAAATCTTTTGAACTATAGAGTGTATCATTGAAAAATAACTATTATTAGACACAATCTTTACATAGCCCAATTAAAATTCATTTTCACATGCTTACCTCAATTGATAGCCATCGTGTAAGTATCATCAGAAAATGCGTTGATAGTGAGAACGCATTATTATGCCTTTACAAACGTGTGGATGTGCTGCGGTTGATACACCTCATAATCAAATCAATTGTATAAATATTTATCCAAAACGTTAGCAAAACTGAGTCCGTAGAATAATAACAAGCGAAATATTATAATATAATTTTTTATTACGGACTATGCAATCGTTTGACCACGATCTCACCTGATGGAAAGCAATGATGTAGTTGAAGGTGTAGCACGCTTGCCTATTAGATACCTAATCACTCTCGAATACTTGGTATCAAGATTTTTCGTTTGTCATTTTGTCTTGATAGCTTAGTAATTGAGTCTGTAATGTGTGGACATTATTTTCGATGTCATTCAATTGTACGTACTGCAGGAATGTATGGTGGTGAGTAGTGAGTTTCATCAGTCCGAGTTTATAAGGTAGCAGTCCCGGTCCGTCATCTAGGCTCTCAAGTATTATCTCTTGAGGTCGAATCATTGGGAGGATCGTTACTAGCAGGATCCTATAACAAATTGGCTTTTTTAGGGACACGCTTTAGTCTCGCTTTAGCTACAGGGCCACGTTTTTGTGTGTGTATGTGGATTGGTAAGTCAACTAAGACAGTGTCCGTAGGCCAAGCACAAATTTTTCAAACATTCGTATCGCATGCGTACCGTGTTTACCAGTGGCCCAATTACAGAACTTGGCTACAATCGGATTGTCACTTTTTTCATAGCAAAATCGACTCTATCGCAAAGCATTATTGAATTTGACTGCTTGAAACTGTCATGATCAACATTACGTAATCGCACTGCAGAGCAAGACGATAGTCGCCATCACAACACCTTGCGTACGACTTGCGTACGACTAGCGTCCCGTTAGTGACGTATTTCTAATGTAATTATGGATGGGCTCAGTTGAACGAAAGCCGGCCAAATTGAATGAACAAAGAACAAATAGTTTGTTTGAAAACCTAATAATATAATGTATGTTCTGTGAAAACTTCTTTTTTTACAAATTGTCTATGAACGACATTTCTTTCGTTGACATCAGGGTTGCCAGAATGTTACTTTTTCAACATTTTACGTTACTTTTGACCCCCTCATGTTACTTTCATGTTACACGACTTAAAATGTTACTTTTACGTAACTTTTACGACTAAAATATATATATTCAAAGGACATGGCCAGTTCCTGCCTAGAATGTACTTTGACTGTAGGTAATTGTTAAAATTCACAAAAATCAAATAGAAGTTATGGCTTGTGTTATGTATCTCTAGAACTCCAGGCTTTAAAGAGCTGCTAATAAAAGTAATTAAATTGTTCTATCTGAAAATCAACGACATTTTGAATGTCTTACGTTCCGTTCAACGAAATGTATGTACGATGATAAATAAACTTCTATATGACAAATATATCAATAATTAAAGTGAATGCACATAAGGTTTATTCAAAATGCATTTTGTATATTGCAACATTTTTCTATTTCATTATTTGTTTGATATTTCATTTATACAAATAATACAATACGATTTCGCACTTTCCGGTAAATACACGCGGCCCGTCCTGGGGCCAAATCCCCGGAGCTCCGATACACGCGGCCCCTCCTGTTGCCAAAAATAAAAACTCTAAATGCACCTGGCTAGCCAGTTTTGTACAAGATTTCGATTAAAATGGATTCCCGCGTTCCTTATCCAATCTGAGTGTTTTATTCTTTTAAGGGATATTTTTCCTTTATGTTTAAACACTAAATAAGTACCTATAAACTTAGTATAATAAATAGAACACGTATAAAACTTGACCTAAAATTTAGACGAAATTTTTTGAAAAATTTCTGTTTTTCAAATTGATATTCTGGTCACTTTTTGTACTAAGCTGTGTTCATATTTTAATGTTATTAGATAGCTACATTCGTGTAATATTTGAATAAAGCATAATAATAGGATGTCCTCGATCTTATTTCCAAGATACAATATTTTTTCTGGAAAATCACCCCATTTTTGTCTTCATATTTTTTCCGAGGTTATATTTCCATAAATAATATTTTCTTATGTCTTTGGTTCGGTTTGTCAGTGGCAACATATATTCAGGCAACCACAGACCAAGTTTTGTGCGATTGCGTCAAACCGAACAGCAAGGAATGGAAAATGAGTTTTACGGGAACGCAGCGACGAGAATATTTTCGCGCCAAATTCGACGTAGTGACTATTACTTATCCTGTGCCCGTGTATACACATACTGTGCTCTAAGGTTCAAAGTGGATTTACCGGTTAGCAAAAACTGACTACGAGAAATGTCAGACATTTGCAGCCCGATTCCATAACTTGGCTTCAATCGAATTCTCAGTATCGCAGCCACTAATGCCTTGCGATAGAGTCGAATTTGCTATGAAAAAAGTGATAATCCGATTGAAGCCAAGTTACGGAATCGGGCTGCTGTGATATCACAAAATGTCATGTCACTTGTGAATGCGATATCCATTGGTTCCGATGCACTTGCGTTCGTGTGTACTGTACCATTTAATTGTGATCTTGTTGCAGTGCAAAACTGATTTAGATTATTTCTTGTACCTCATTACCGTTTTCTTTTAAAATGTTAGGAGGCGATGAGACTGATTAGTTTGCTTGTTCTTCTGATTCGGTTATGTTAAAATCCATGAACATGTTCAGACCTTTTGACTAATATCACATCACACAGCTAATATCTCTGAAAGTAGATACATAAGTATTTAGGCTAGGTACTATCGCAGTCAAAAAATCATATGTAGCACACTGTGTGCATTAACACCTAAATTGCTATGTTTAGGTACTTGTTACTTTTTAATAGTGTAGCATTGATTCAACTAAAACAGTGATAATAACTTTTTGATGATAAAACTCTTAAATTTAAACGCCCCGCATGCTGCAACATTTGACGGGTTAATTTTAAAGTTGACATATAATTTAATGACCTGCTCGGTCAGCAGATATGAACCCATAGAGGTAGTATAAAGCAGTAAGCATAATTCAATATCTTTGTATGAGGTTATAAAGTTTCCTATATTTATCTTGAGCTTAGAAAAATGATTATGAGTACTGGCATATCTTGAGTGACCGTTTTTGTATTGTTAAAAACACGATGTTCTACACAAAGATCTTGAATTATATATTATACACAGCAGCCATTTGCTATGCTTCACTCGTTTGTTTAGCGGTGTGGAATCCGTCTTGTTTTAAACATTCTTGGTTACTAAAATTAAGACTAAAAAATATATATTTTTGTTTGCATTATTTTACTTTCTTCTTCTTGTTTTGAATTTATCTTGTAGCTATTTAAATAATAAGTCGGCCCCCATTCCGTTTTCAGTATCTAAAACAGTTTTTATGCATATAATATACATAAGTTTTATAGGCAATAACATAACCTCAACATATGATCAATATCTACTTAGTTGAAACATAGGGCTACAAAAAATGTTATATAACTTAGGTACCTACATAACAAACTATAAAATACTAGAATTAAACAATATTATTGTCTTGTATATAACATTCTTGGTACCTAGGTACTTACTAAAAATATGATATTTATCTTCACATTTTATCGCTTTCTTCTTCCTGTTTTCAATTTATCTTGTAGCAAAATAAATAATAAGAGGCCTCCCATTCCGTTTTGAGCATATAAAACAGTTTTTATACGTTTAAAACATACAAGTTTTCTAGTAGCATTACCTCGACTTTTGCTCAGTAACATGGTCATTAATATGTTCTTAATAGAAACATAGAGCCACAAAAAATGCTAGTTAACTTATGTACCTACATAAAAATCTATAAAATACTAGAATTAAACAATATTATTGTAATTCAATACCTTACGAAAGTATTTTCACTGACAAAATCTACGTGAATAAATTTGCGTACGTTCACCGTAGCATGACGTGAGCCAGCCTGCGTGCTCATGTCAAAAAAATATTCGTGATCGCTGTTTTGATACAAAACAAAATGTACTAGGTTACGCTAGGCATTCGATACGAAGGCGATACAAAGGCGATACGCAGGCGACACGATAGTATTTCTGCTGCCGAAATTAAGGCTGATTAACGCCCGGTAGAGGCGCTTATCAAATCTCATACAAAATGGTTACGCTAACGATACGAACACTTTCTCGCAAATATTCGTGATTGGCCTACTGTGTGTAGCGTGGAGCTACCTTTTGTCGACTAGCGAGAGGATTCTTTATAAAAATCTGTTGTTGGGGTGCGTATTCAGGCAAGCAAGGGATGAAGAATTTACTATGTCATAGACTTTTCTCATCTGTTCCTTATGGGCTTCACTTCACTTCTTGTCCATAAGGGCTTGTACGTATTGTTGTAATAACTGTTGCGTTATGTCAATGTCAAGGCAGTCTCTGGGATCAAAATGTCCAGTCAATAAGTCAAATGGTCTGCATCTCGTAAATCTATGTATTGAGCTGTTGTAGGCTATAATAGCGTAGGGCATAAGATTTACTATCGCTTCGTCTTTATGTTGTAGTTTGAGGATTCTGGGGTGTTCAAGAAGTGTTGAATGAAATCGTTCGATATTGCCATTGTCGTTAGGGGAATGGGGTAAGATTCTATTATGGTTTATCTTATGGAGCCGTGTAAATTCCATAAACAGCTGATTGGTAAACTCTGTTCCATTGTCTGTGATGATTGTCATGGGAACGCCAAGGTAAGTGTTGAATGTAAAAGTTAGTTTCACGCCAAAGTGAACTAGATGGCGCTGGAGGTCGCTAAAACACGCAAGCGTTGTGTTACAAGACCACCGGGCCATACTTTTAGCCGCCAATTTCAAATGTACAGAACCTTGTGTTAATAGCAAACGGTGTTTTTATTGCACCTACCTCGATCACGCGACCACAGGGGCTTGGATATTATACAGTAGGTGTAGTATAGCAAAAGAGCTTGTAAAATGCTGACAGCTGTTCCGTCACGCAGATGATAAGCTTGACCGTATTTAGTAAAAACGTCAATAAAGGTTACATACTTTTCATTTTGTGCGGTGAATAAATCCATATGGATTATTTCAAATGGTTTAGTGGCTGGAGGTACAACATTGAATTGAGGTATGATCGTATGCCTATCGTATTTAGCTTGTCCACAGATGGTGCATTCACTTATAAATTTTGTTATTTGCTCTTTCATCTTTGGCCAATAGTATTTGCGAGAAAGAGCTAAATGACATTCATTGATTCCGCGATGGTTAGTTTTCCCATCATGATAGTGGCGGATAATCTCTTACTGTCGAAGATATTTCTTGACATTTTCTAACTCAGATTTAGCTAAGACAAGATTCATAGATGAGTTTCTAAACTTGTCTTGTAAGATCGGGATAATTGAATACATTGCCAATGGTGGATTTATTAGAATAGCTGTCTTAACCTTGGGATTAACATACTCTTTTACTGCGTTTATCACATCTTCCTCCAGATTGGATTCCGATAGCTGGATGCTAATACGTGTGTGAGTGTCAAATGGTTTAGTCACTGTGGGTCTTTTCTTTACGTCGTTAACAAGAGTAAAATATATCTGTCAATTGAATTTATTGAGGGGTTCGTCTGTTATAGGAATTTCTAAAATTGGATTTTCGTTGCTTGTATGTACCGTTTCAGTGGAAGAGTTTGCTAGGGCGATTATGGTGTCAGATGGATTGCCCATCAAGGAATTAAGATCGTCAATTTCTTCTATTAAGGACATTGCTTCTTTCGTATTGATTTCTATGCGAGAAAGAGCGGCCGCGTTTGTGTTACATTTTCCTTTTTTATAAATAAGTCATATTCGCTCAGTCTTAGTCGCCATATCGTAAGACGTGAATTTGGTTCTTTCAAATTCATCATCCACTGCAATGGTTTATGGTCAGTCAAAATTTTAAACTTTCGTCCAAATAGGTAGGGCCTAAAATATTTTGTGGCCCAGACTATGGCAAGGAGTTCCTTCTCAATGGTACTGTAATTCATCTCGCTCTCATTTAAAGTTCCAGATGCATAACAGATAGGTTTGTCTGATCCTATCGGACCCTGTGAAAGTATAGCTCCAATAGCTACATTTGAAGCGTTGGTCGTCAAATTAAATTATCTACTAAAATCTGGGTATTGCAAGATGGGATCATTAGTTAAGAGAGTCTTGCATTTTTCAAAACAGTTGACATATTCATTGTCGAGAATGATTTTTCTACCTTTTTTCAGGCACTGCGTAAGGGGTTTTGTGGTACGAGCAAAATCTGGGATGAATTTTCTGGATTGGATTTTCTGTTTTTTTTTTTTTCGATAATAACCGAGAAGGCCTAAGAATTGTTTGATTTCCTTCGGAGTCTTAGGGATGGGGTATTTTTTAACAGCGGAAATCTTGTCGGGGTTTGGCTTTATACCATCTCTGCTAGTGATGTGGCCTAGATAGGCAGTCTCAAGCTTTAAGAACTCAGATTTGTCCATCTGGATCTTAAAGTTGGACTCTCGAAGTCTCTGAAAGACTTTTTCGAGATTAATCATGTGTTCCTGGAGGGATGTACTGAACACTATGATACCATCCAAATAGACTAGGCATATCTCATTTTGAAGCTCTCTGAGGACATTGTCCATAACACGTTGAAACGTGGACGGTGAATTGTTGAGTCCCATGGGCATTCGGAGAAATTCAAAGTGCCCGTGTTCGACATTGAACGCGTCTTCTCAACATCCTGAGGGTCCATTTTGAAGAAGCCACTTGCCAGATCTAAAGTTGTTAAATATTGGCACTTCCCTAATTTGTCAAGTACGTCGCTAATATTTGGAATGGGGTATTTGTCGTCCAGAGTTTTTTCGTTTACGAAAATCAACCACGAGGCGCCATTTCTGCTTTCCAGAGGCGTCTACCTTTTTTGGAACTACCCAGATGGGGGAGCTCCATGCGGATTCAGATGGTCGTATGATACCCTGTTCCAACATTTTTCCTATCTGGTCCCTAACTTCCTGGCGATGCACGAATGGATACCGATAGCTTTTAGTGTGCACCGGCATCTCGTCGGTGGTCCTAATCCGGTGTTTGATTTTATTTGTGAAGGTCAGGCCCTCACCTTCAATATAAAATACGTCCGAGTAACGAGAACAAAGAGTTATAAGATTGGCTTTTTCTTCTTGGTTTAAATGGTCTGTTCGTAAACATGAAACTACATCTTGTGCGCGTGTCGTAACTTGTGGAGTACGCGAGCACTCGGTATTAAATAATTCCGCGTGCGCTGGACGATCAAGTGAGAATATCACGTCATTTGGAGTCGGGTTCTCGATTTCCAAATAGCCATGGTTATTAGAAGCGGTGGTTATGCATTCGTGTGCACTATGCAGTTACACAGGACTTGTTCATTAATAAAAGCATCACCGTCTGGTATATCCACGGGGATACGAATGACTTTAGAAGTCCCCGTTGGAATAATATCTTCGTATAAGTTCACGTTACACGAGTTGTACATTCTGATGGAATTGACGCAGTTCAAGTCAATAATTGACCTTCTCTCAAATCTATGCGGGCTTCCCAACTACTCAGTAAATCTAAACCTATAAGCCCATCGAAATAGTCATGAAACCGATAAATGAATAACTTCACGCTATGAGCGTCATTAAATTCTGAGAAGCACGGCAAGGTAATAGAATAATTGTTCCTACTTGTCGCGTGTATGTTGGTTACTTCAAACGGATCAAAATTGAGGGGATACTCAGAGAAGTATTATTAACGGCCTCGGGGCTTATAAAAGATTGATTAGCACCCGTATCTATTAAAAGTTTCAAAGGGGGGTTCGCGATTTCAATATAGGGTAGTTGTCTCTGCGTCTGGAGGTTTAATTCTATGTTGGTTTTTGTGACGTCGAAACCTCCTGAAAATCCTGCTAAGCATGGCGAGGTCCTGCTTGTGGTTGAGAATCGTCAAGCAGTTGGTTATCCATAGTCATGTCATAATAAGTTGAGTCAGAAGTGAAACTGGGGGCAAAACCACTGTCAGTATAATCGGTATAGTAATTGTACTCCGGTTCCTGGTAATAGCCGTAATACGAGTCGTCGTCGTAAGCCGCACTCATTCATGTTTGTTTCGCGAGTTTTAAAATAATTTGTTGGCGGCGGGTTTCCGTACTTGCTCCAATCATGGCCCATTGCCATTTTAGTATGGGGCAAGTGTTTGGGAGTGAAACGCCGCTCATAGGCTGAGGGCCTTGATATTGAGGTGGATTATTTCGGGGTGGTAAACGAAAAACGTTACTACGGGGGTTGCAGCGAACATTCGCTGTGTATTTGTGGGCATGCGATATTGATTTGAGTCTGCAAATTTAAAAGGTTCAGGCGAAGGCCTCATGGCGCGCATTCCCACAGGGACTGGCCAATTAGGCGATGGCATCTGGAAATTATGAGGTTGCGGGGGTGCAAAAGGTACCCCAGATAGTGCGGGAGTGAACTTAGGGGTCGGCTGACTTTTAGGGACCTCGTTCCGTGACTGCAAATACATTATGTTCAGCTCTTCCTGAACATACTCAAGCACTTTTTCGATGGTGGCGGGGCGCATACAACGTATACGGGACCCTAAAGGTTCTTTTAAACCACGAACATAAGCCTGCATGGTGACTTTCCGATATAATTCGCGCTTCGCTTCTATGGTAGTCGGTACGGCTTCATGTAAAGTAACGTATGTTATTAGCGCACTGAATAAAGTTTGGCAATGATCATAAAATTCCTGAGGTGTTTTATTACCCTGCATGGCCAGGGAGAGGTCATTGTACAACGCTGTTTCATCACGCTGATCCGAAAAATTATTAATCAAGGCAGTTCGAATGCCTAACCAATTTTCTGGTATTCCATTGGAATTGATGGTGCACGCAGCGGTCCCGGTGATCTTATTAAGTATCCCGTTTAATAGACATGCATTAGGAAACTAGCTACCGGGGACAGTACTTAAATAAGTTGTGTCTAACTGATCACATATTTTAATAAAACGTGTGAGAATGTCAGGGTTACCATCAAATTCCGGGACAAGGCGGAGGGCCTTAAATATCGTGTCCGGGTCATGAGCCATTTCTAATGGTATTCTAAATAACTTATCTAATTCAAAATTATCTAACTCTATATCTCTATAACTATCAAGTACTCGTTGGCGGGCCTGGCGTGATTCAGGTTTCCGCGCACTAGAGGCTCGGGGATGGTAAATCTTGAGGTTTAAGATTGACTTAGGATTAAGGGAAGCAACACGAGAATAATTCAAGTGTACTTACAAATACTGCATATCTAGTTTCTCTCCGTGAATCAAGGTTTGGATTCTCCGTCCGGTCTGCTGCAGGTCCGTAGATTCTGGATACCCGTTGATGGAGCTTGATAGCCACCCGGATGACTCACGACGTGTTTATCGATATTAGGAGAGTCCCGAAGTCTTCCCGCGGGTATCCTACCGTCTGCGCCAAATACGTTAGCAGCAGAAGGAGGATCGAAAAAAAACGACGTACGGTTTACTAATTTAATTAAAATCAAAATTACAATTAATTACTTAAGTTATAAATGAATGTTTCCACAACGAAGTAGGAATATGGAATGCCTATCATTACAATAATCAAATAACAAGTTCCGTCGGTTGACGACATGCTGCATCGGCTATTTGATGTTTTCCTAATAATAAGTGTAAAGTGCAACTGCACCGTCGGCGATCTTCAGATGGTAGCTCTACGTAATTCCTCCACCCTTAGAACGGCGACTATTTTAGCACGTCTTCTTTCCTTTCCTGGATAGTGATTGGAGGCTGCTGGTCGTCCTTCGTGGTTCTGTAACATCGTTCTATGTAGCGCCGGAACATTAGAATGATAATGAGTGCGACTGCACTGGATACTACAGCATAAAATGGAACTGTTGTATGATAAAATAAATCTGTTTTCAAGTTATCCATTTGTAGAGGGGCCTGATGATTTTATCTTGGATGCTGTGTAGTCCTTGGAGATCAATGGAGTTCAGCCTGATGTGAGTCGCTACTGTAGCTTGTTTCTCAACGTCGTAGGGTATCTTCGTCAGTTTGAGAGGTTGCCCTTTGATTTCATCATTATCGTTTGCGATAGTGAATTCTTCAGATTTCAAGCGACATCCAACGGGTACCGACTATCGTGGTGAGGTAGCTTCCTTGAAGCGATTTGTATTCTTTTCGGCTGCAGATGAGTTGTACCTTCGTATGTTGGGTGAAGGACAGGATGTAGTGCTGGTCGTCTAGTTTCTCCACCGAGGATCGAAAAAAAAGAAGGAAATATGGTTTACTAATTTAATTAAAATCAATATTACAATTAATTACTTAAGCTATAAATGAATGTTTCCACATCGAAGTAGGAATATGGAATGCCTATCATTACAATAATCAAATAAC
The DNA here is from genome assembly GCA_946251855.1 of Alsophila aescularia. Lineage (NCBI taxonomy): Eukaryota > Metazoa > Arthropoda > Insecta > Lepidoptera > Geometridae > Alsophila > Alsophila aescularia. The sequence continues at coordinate 67,513,086 of OX276373.1, forward strand.
AAGTTCCGTCGGTTGACGACATGCTGCATCGGCTATAATAAGTGTAAAGTGCAACTGCACCGTCGGCGATCTTCATATAGTAGCGCTACGTAAATAGCGCGAATGGAGCGAGCGCGAAATATTATTTTTTCTTATATTTTTAGAAGATATTTCAATTTGACGTGTACGATTTGGGGGGGGGGGGGGGGGTGTCACCGTGGTGTTTTTGAGTATCTTTGATTAGCAGCACTTGCACCTTTTGAAACAAATTTTATTGCTATTAAACCCAATATAGAACACTAACTTATTCCATACCTACCATTATTGCGACTGTTTGTTAAAGACCAATCATTTCCGTTCTCGTTTTCATCTTGAAGTACCTAGCTACCTACCTTTTCTAATCTAGCCCATAACAAAATCGACTAGGTCCTCATTATTACCAGTTTGAATCTACCTTTGTCACTTATTATAATAGTACCTACGAATAAATAACTTATTACTTATTCGTAGGGTGACCCTTTGTGGAGGAAAACTAGAAGCTGCATCTGATTATGAGAATTACAAAAAGAAAAAAGTTTGTGATAAGCATTTTACAGACGAAGATCGCAACCGTAATAAACGACTAAATGCTTTAGCAGTTCCTTCACTTTGTTTGTCAGGTAAGAATTAATGATTGTCTTTAAACTCAACTTACAACTGCCCGGTTTTAATGAGAAGATTTACATGAGCTAAAAGTGAAAGATGAATTTTATGAAGAATTTACATAAGCAATGCTAGACTGGGCGGCATGGAAGTCTCTGGAGGAGGCCTATGTCGAGAGACAAATTATCTTATCTTTTATACTCAACTTCATTCAGTAAACAAGCAGAAATTAAAAAATTATATAACTCCAGACTGGCCAAGTTCAAGTGGACTCACGCAATGAGGGTTCCGTACCACCGTACCGTAATATATTTGTTTAATGTATTTACAAAAAAAAAGTGCGAGTTGTACTCGCGCATCGACGGTTCTGTACAAACATGTAGGTCAGTAAATAGTTTGTCCATCACGAAAATCAAGTCTTGAAGAAAGCAAAAATTATTTTTTTAGCCTTGTTTCTACACATTTATGGATTTTCCTCTTAACTTGTGCTATAAGACATTGCTTCTTGCTATATTTCATGATTCTAGACCAAAGGGAAATACCCTATAGGGTGTGATTCCCTAGCGAGTGTCAAAATATGCGGCATAAATGGTCATATCATTTGATTGCGTTGGCATAGAAGTTTTTTTCTGAGCTCCAAGGGATTGCAGGCCTAAGTATTGAAATTAATTTAGGATTGATACCTCCACGTGTTATTGAGAAAAAGGGTCTTGACAGACAGACAACGAAGTTATCCTATAAGGGTTCCTTTTTTCCTTTTGAGGTACTAAACCCTAAGAAATGTGTTATTTTTGTTTTTTATTATTATTTGTTAGGAAATCCGCCATTGTAACTCATATTCAGTAAAAAAAACTGGACTACTTATTACGGTTCAAAAAGATACAAACCTATAAAGACTATAGGACGGATGGACGACGACGTAGGCTTAGTAATAGGGCACCGTTTGGACCCTTTGGGTATGGAATCCTAAAAAAGTCAATTATACATTATTAGAGTCCAAATCTATTTTTATAAAATATAATATATATTATTATAGTTTAAAAATAAATACAACATACCGGTTGATGACCGGTTGGTCTAGTGGCTAGTAACCTTAACTACGTAATCAAATGATTGTGGGTTAAAATCTGCTAGATTTGGTAATCATTTGTGTGGTAAGCAAATATTACATCCGAGTCATGGATGTAATATTTGTATCTATGTATGTTTACCCATTATCTAGTGTCTATAGTACAGGGTATCCTAGTTTGGGGCTACGTAATTGGTGTGAATTGTCCCGAATATATTTATTTATTTATACCTTAACAATTGATTGTGATATGACCATCCATTGCACAATTAGTTTTTTAATTTGGTTTATATGTTTCCTTTATCATTATTTTTCAGGTGTTCCGGACAAAGAGAATTTAGTACCAGATACAGCCAGCTGCTTCAGTCAAGCTTCAAATTCTGTACTGCCAACCACAGGTACATATCATATATTTTTTAACCCTCAATGCTAAGAGAAGTGTTTTAAGTTTAATGTGCGTGTCTGTGTCTGTGTCTGTGTGTCTATGGCCATCATATGGCCGTTTGGGAGCTATGATGCTCCCAAAGGGATGAACCGATTTAGAAGTTTTCTTTTTTTGAATTGTGACTTTATCGAGAGTGTTCTTAGCTATCAGGAGTTTTTGTATTTTTTATTTAGTACTAGCTTTCTCCCACGTCTTCGTCCGCGCGAGCTACAGTTTATTGCGAAAAAAAGAATCATGTTATTGTAGGGTATTAATAACCTTTTAGCAAAAGTAGGTATAGCACCAATGTTTTTGATATTTTTTGACAGACTTTTTATTTCGTTTCCATGGCAACTGTTCCTAATAGCGAGTTATCAACATTTTCCAGTTTTCCCGTGGTAACTTGCCATTTTCCGGGATAAAAAGTATCTTATGTTTTATTCCAGGATATAAGCTACTTCCATTCCAAATTTCATCAAAATCCATCCAGACATTATTGCGTTAAAACTCCCCAAACAAACAGACAACGTTTCACTTTTATGTATTGGTATGGATACAATTGAGTGCTAATCTTATCAAAATAATAATATTTAACAAGACCAACTTTTATAAATAAGGAGTCCATTGTACCTAATGCAATGTTACCAAGGGCATGTTACCTTATGTTACTTCTGTAACATAACCACATAGCCGACACAGAACCCCTTATCGTATATTATATATATATAAGGGCAAGAAGTACATGCCCTTGGTAACATTGCCTTAGGTGAACATAGGAATGTTCTTCGCTGCTACGAGTACTTTCCCTGGGGAACTAATGGTGACACACCATAGTACAATAACATTAATAAACGTGAATTTATAGCTTTATATTTTTTCTCTGCTTTCAGGATTTCCGTTGGTAGAATTAAATGTTCAAAAGACACTGATGCCAAAATTTGTAAGCAATTCTACTCTCAAATCAACAGATAAACCCTTCACCGAAAATACTGTACCCGCAAATGTACTCAGCGAACACAATTACACCGCTGCTAGTAGATATAGACGACTACCTAAAAAACGTATGTTTCATAATTCACTATACTGGGTGTGTTATTTCAATGCTAACCAATTTTATAATTTTTCACGATTTTGATATTAATCCAACACTTTTCTTTTTTATAGGTCATGGGAAAACACCAGGGTTCAACTGTGCTCAAGTAAACAATATGCGCACTCAAATAAAGCGGTTGCGTAGTGAAGTTTGCCGTTTAAGGAAGAAGGGCAAGTTTCAATCAAGACTCGCCAATGCACAGAAATTATCAGAAAATGTTGCATTTCAGCATGTTGTGCAAAGGATGTCGAAACCATCACAATTATTTATTAACATGCAAATGCAAACACTCAAAAAACCAAAAGGCAGGCGAATCTCCATTGAAGAAAAAGTTTTGACATTAGCATTGTACAAGAAAAGTCCAAAGTGCTATGCACTTATGCACAAATATTTTACACTGCCATCCACAGACTAGGTAGACAGACTACTGCCGTCTATAAAGGCAATGAAACGGCTATTGAGCAAAATAGCTTTATGCCCGGGTATTAACCCAATAATTTTTGAAAAAATAATAAAAAGACTGTTGCTGAAAAAGAAAGGATAAAATATGCAGTTTGGCATTTGATGAAATGTCGTTAACGCCACAGATTAACTACAATGACCATAAAGACACGATTGAAGGATTTGCATCAAATAATGACAGCCAGTTTGCTGACCACGCTCTTGTCTTTATGGTAAAGGGAGTCAAACAAAATTTCAAACAACCAATAGCATACTATTTTACAAATTGTTTAAAGAAAGGAGAGTTACAAACATTAATAAAAACAGTCATCCGCCACGCCCAAGACTCTAGTTTAATCATATTAAACACAGTGTGTGACCAGAGCGCTGTAAATGTGAGTGCTATAAATAAACTTGTAGAAGACACAAAAGCAGCACATTTGCAGCAAGGAGTTGAATGACTATTTTTCTGTTAATGGTCGCAAAATTATTCTTCTGTTTGACTCCACATTTAATAAAAGGCATTAGAAATAATTTGCTTAGTAAAGATTTGCTTTACACAACAAAAAATGAAGAAAAAACTGTTAAGTGGGAGTATTTTCAAAAAGTTTATGCTGCAGACAAATCCTACGGGGAACTGAAATTACTCCATAAAATAACAGAGGAGCACATCAACCCAGATAAAATAAACAAAATGCGAGTGAAGACTGCAACACAAATTTTTAGTCACAGCGTTGCAGTCGTCACAGAGCACCTGACCGCAAGGGGAGATCTTCCAGAGGAATGTCGGCAATTCATTTACATTACTATGTTGTTGAATAATTTATTTGACTCACTGAATGTGAGCAATTTGAATGTGCCAGATGGCCAAATTTTCAAAGGAGCTGTTAAAAAGAACTCTCCTCACCACGAGCTATGGACAGAGAGTAAAAAAAAAAAACGTGAATTTTGTACAAAAAAATATTACCGGTAACAAAATTCGATTAATTGAAACAAGCGTACCATCAATTACAAATCTTATCAGAACCATTGAGGGTATGGAAGCAATTTGGCAAGTCTTCTCCAAAAAGTATGGCTTAGATGCAATGTTGACAAGAAATTTCAACCAAGACCCTGTTGAATATTTTTTTGGAAATATCCGAAGCTATGGAGCTAGGAACAATGCCCCCAACACAATTGGTTTTGAGGGGGCATTTAAAGCTTTGCTACTAAACAATTATTGCTCTCCTCATTCAAGGAGAGCAAATTGTGAAGAAGACAGAAGTTAATGTCTGCAAAATTTAGATTTCTTTTTAAGAGAAAATTGCGGTAACTCACCTCTCCCAGGAAAATCTGATATTCCCCAAGAAAATGTTCAATTTAGTGAAGACTTTTGTATCCAATTTCAACTCCAAGAGAAATTACGTTTGTGGGTGGGTCTTAACAAAATGTTTAAAAACAGTTTGTAAATCTTGCCAACAATGCCGACAAACATTACTGAACAAAGATAGACAAAGCAATAATTATATAAAAGCAAAAGAATATTGTAATAAAAGTTGGCCGTGTTATCCTAGTCAAGAAGCTGAAAATTGCTTTCATGAAATTCAAAATATGACCAAATCATTTTTGAAAAAGAATGTATCGAAAACAAATGTAAAAATAACAATTATTTTGTATTGTGATTTGTTAGTAGATTACCCATTTAAATGCCAGACGCACAAGGAACAATTGAAAACAACTTTTGTAAATCTTACAATCAATATTATATTGTACAGTTGGTGTAGAACCATCAATCGGATTTTGTCTGATAAAATAATGTATGTAGGTGACGAAGAAGTTAAATTAAACGCTTCAGTATATTATAACAAGAGTAGGATAATATTGGGAATTCTACTCCAGGCCTTACGTTCGCTTCGCTCACTGCAGGACGTTCGCTTACGCTCACTCCTGGGAGTAGAATTCCCAAAATTACCGCTGTACATTCAATCGTTTAAAACGTTGGCTAACGTAACGTGAGAGACGATGCGTTTGCGAAGTTAATGAGTGTAAGGTTTGTTTCGATCGATAATAATAATAATAATAACACTTTATTACACCAGAAATAAGGAACACATATAGAAGAATTTGTTTTAAAAATAGGCACAATGGGCGGTCTTATCGCTAAAAGCGATCTCTAAACGATCGATCTCGATATGTCTAAGCAAAATAATTATTATATTTAATTTAGGTACTTACATTTGAGACTTGTAGATTTAGACTCGCATGCGATGAAATGATCTTCTTTGGAGAACATAAAATCATTTCAAATAAGTGCAGAATATTTACTCGCTATGAGTTTATAATAATAATAATAACTCACATCAACGTCTACGATCTTTATTCTTTTGATTCAGATTTACTAACATAAAGTAAAGAATCTAGTTTGATACTAATAATCGCTAGATTGGCTCGTATTTTTCGCGATTTAAAGATCTATTTTATTCTGATTCAGATTTAACATATAATGAGTTGATACTAATAAAATAATCATGACCAGTTTGGTTCAAAAACTTATTTTCTATACCAGTTTGGTTCGAATTTTTCATGGATTACTTAAAATAAAAAATATCTTTTAATCTCAATTAATATTCCATGACCAGTTTGGCTCAAAGACTTAGGGGTTTATTTTGATATTAGTTTCGTGACTTAAGTCTTTCATGAATAAATTAAAATAAAAAAATATCTTTTAAATTCATTTCGTATTCATGACCAGAAGGCTCAAAGACAGAATTTTATATTTGATATTAGTTTCGTTCAAGTCTTTCATGAATAACTTCAAATAAAAAAATATATATTTTATATTAATAATTCGCGACCAGAGTGGCTCAAAAACTGAGTATTTTATATTTGATATTAGTTTCCATCAAGTTTTTCACGAATTACTTAAAATAAAAATTATATTCTCAAATTCAATTAATAACCATGACCAAGTACGGTTCAAAAATTCATAGATTTATATTCAAGTTTTCCATGATTATTGCATCGAATGATATCTAAATAAAATTATTTAATTTAAACCAGATTGATTCATATCCTTGACGAGACATAATTAATATTTTTTTCCGTCTATAATTTTCATATGTAAACATTAATTTATATCTAAAATTTTATGTTAGCTATAATCGTTTGGCTCAAAAGAATTTTAAAATTAGACCATGATTAACTGATATAAAAAAAAACTTTTCTGCGATTACTTTTATTGAATTTAAGTGTTCCTGAAATAGATGAATAAAAAGTCATTTTTTGGGTATAATTTAACTAGTATAACGCTTATTAAACTATTTTGATTTATAATTTAAAATGAAATATATCTCAAAGTTTTTGTGTGAATAATTATAAAATTACATTGAAACAATTTTTAACAATTTCCTTGAAAGCTTTAGTTGTTATCTAAACCATATACACGATAGGTACAATTAACTATAATTATAACTTACCATAAATATTCACATAATTTTTTTTTTTTCACACACCCATAGGAACACTCACTTCTTTAACTAGAAATACATTAAATTTTCTCACAGTCAATTGAGACGCAATACGAATACAGTTCGCGAAATTTGATGTAAGCAAATTTAGCGCTAAGTACAGTTGACAACAAAAGTATGCATACTAAAGTCTTTGTAATGTGCAATCCGGCTAGGTGGAACGACGATATATGCAAAGTGAGCAGTTGGAAGAGAAGAGCCGAACATCGGTGGTGTGCTTTGGGAGAGGCCTATGTCCAGCAGTGGACTGACACGGGCTGATGATGATGATGATGATAAAAAAAACTTGAACCAAAATTGTTGTTACGTTTGAAGTCGCTATAGCCAAACTATTTTCCCTCTAAAGTTTTAATTATTTCCCTTTAAGTATACATTAAATTCACAGGACTTAAGTATTACATCGCTATAACCAAAAAACTCGTTCAACCGAGGTTGTTATAAATGAAATCCATTGTATATTGTAAACAAAAAACTTATTGCGTCGGTAAAACTATTTTGTTTTAAACTTATTTGAATCCATGATGTAAACATGGATTATAATTTAATAGAACATGTTAGGTATACAAAACTCATGATATCAATGATATGTATTGATACTTTGATAAAATGTAAAATAAAAAATAAGTTTGTATTCTTTTTTTTCTTTTACCTTATATTATTATAATCATTATATAAACATGTTTTTTGTCTGACTGTACCAACCAGTGTAGATAGAGGTTCGTAACATTTTTTATCAGTAGTGTAATTATTTTTTTTTGTAGTTTTGATGATTTTGAGACATTTAATTTGTACTTATAAAGGTGGTATTACATAAATGTATGTATATAATCATGTAAGTAATAAAGTGACACACAAAAAAAAATGAATGTGTAAAAAAAGTGTTGTAAAGAGCGTATTTTCAAAATAATAATAAAAACAGAAACGTGTATTGGTATAATAGTAAGTAGTAGAAGTAAGTAGTTGTTTATGAGGCGTTATAATCAATATTTCACAATAGTAAATAGTTTTTCAAAAATCTTAGAGAACTTACTATTATGAAGATTTTATCCACAGGTTTAATACATCTGGATTTTACCATAAATGTTGAGTAATCAGTTGATATGCAGGTCGACACTGAAATATATGCAATTCAGCAATTTTAAATACAGAATAAATAATAGTAGATGCGATGTTGTAGTCAATTAGAAAAAAATGTTATTTTAGTATTTACTATACTTACCTATATAAATTAAACAAGTGTTAATAAAATATAACTAACGCGTAGGTACAAGACATACGTTCAAAAAACTAAAACCCGACTAAGGTCGGGTAAGAAATAGCTTATATCACTCTTGCGATGAAGACAAATCGATTGATACTTCGCTTGTCAAAATCGAACCAAGTTTTTAGTTTTAACACAACCCTTCCTTTGTCTTTTTATAGTCGGGTAAAAAATATATAATAAAAATTGCCTATGACACTTGGTGGTTAGTGACTCTGAATATGACGCCAATCGAACGGTCGCCGGGTTGAATCCTTTAAATTTTAATCATTTGTGTGATGATCTGAAATGTTTTCCGAGTCATGAATGTAATATTAATATTTATGTATGTGTATACGTTATCTAGTACCCATAGCAAAGGGTATCCTCGTTTGGGGTTAGGTAATTGATGTGAATTGTTTCTCTATATTACGCGGGCATAGCTACTTATTCAGGTCTAAACCTGTATGATCATGTTTTACTGCAACATTTATGTTTTAGTCATATAGTCCTTTGTCGGTATTTTGTCAAAGGCGCCGCCTCGACCGTTTATAAACGTAAGAAGTGCATAAGAAATCAAAGCTATTTTGTGTCATAATTCCTTTAATATAGAGTAAATTATATTAATTAAGTATTATTGCTGACGATACAACTTATTTGCTTTAAAAGCCTCGTTTTTTTCGATAACCTCATTATTAGTGATTATTCTCTGCAGTGAAGTGACGTAGTTCAATCGAAAAAATATGTAAGTAAGTATTTATGTTTTTTTATAAATCTTTATATTTTTTTCTCATAGTAGCTTCGTTTGTTTGTTTGTCGTATGAGGTAGTGCTGGCCTCTGATGTCAGAGTTTGTCAGGCTGCCTGAGGCCTCTGACATGGCTTAACGACTGCTATTAATCAATCACATTATTTATTTATATATGTATGTATATATATTGGAAATTTATATATTATTATACACTATTTCTTACTAAGTAGTATTTTTATATCATAATGCACCCCGTCCCTCACAACTATAACAAATCCTCTCCATCCAAAGGTTGCCTGGAAGAGATCGCTTTTAGCGATAAGGCCGCCCATTGTACACTTCTTCTGCTATTTTTCCTTTATTTTTTGTTGATTTTGTTTGTGGTGTGTGCAATAAAGAATTTATCTATCTATCTATCTATCTAACAGCCGAGACCGACTGCTTAACATGCCCTCCAATGCAGGGAGTAATGGAAAGCCGCACATAACTTATAAAAGTCATTTGGTGTGGAGCCTAGGATCGAACCCAGTATCGTCGGATTCTAAGCTGCACTATTGAACCATTAGGATACCATCGCTTGGTGGTACCAGTAGCTGCTTAACATGCTCTCCAATGCAGGGAGTGATGGAAAGCCGCACATAACTTATAAAAGTCATTTGGTGTGGAGCCTAGGATCGAACCCAGTATCGTTGGATTCTAAGTTGCACTATTGAACCGTTAGGATACCATCGCTTGGTGGTTCCAGTAGCCTTGGTAATTTTCTTATATATTCATGTTTTGTTCTCAGGTCTGACTACGAATATGAGAGTGGATATCCTATAGAAACAATACAGAAAAAAAAACTTGGAAAGATCAGCAAGCGGAAGTCCACGCCAATTTCTCCTGATGAACCAACTCGAATTTCGCTAGACTCATATAAGTAAGTGATAATTTATTTTCAATTATATTACACTCTAGCTGCTCCCGCGGTTTCACCTGCATTTCACCACAACAATTTTTATTTTATTTATTTTTTTAATGACAAATTTGATGGATATATTTTGCATTTTTCTCGATGTCATGTCACTCTATGATAATTTAAAAAATCAATTTTATATCTTTTTTTGAGTTTATCTATTACTAACAAACATACAAACAAATCTTTTCTCATTATAATACTACTGTAGATTTATCGTAATTACTATTTCGTTCTTATGTTAGACACTTATACTTCTTACTTACTTATATTATGTTATTATACTTATATTATGTTTGTTTGTCGTATGAGGTAGTGCTAGCCTCTAGTGTCAGAGTTTATCAAGCCGCCCGAAGGTCTCTGATATGGCTTAACGACTGCTATAAATCAATAACAGCCGGGACCGACAGCTTAACGTGTCCTCCGAAGCACGGAGCGATGGAAAGCCGCACATAACTCAGAAAAGTCATTTGGTGTGGAGCCTAGGATCGAACCCAGTATCGTCGGATTCTAAATTGCACTATAGAACCGTTAGGCCACCATCGCTCTTAAGGTATACTGAAAGGTATACTGTATTGTGATATAAAGACTTTCTTACAAAAAAAAAACTTTTGTGTATTCACTGTATATGCGTACAGTCGCCAATGTTCATATTACTAAGGCTTACCTATATTTATACTGTCTGTGTTTATTGTTACAGAAAGAAGCGCAAACTTAAAGACGTGGACTTGTTTAGTATTTTCAAAGCCGAAGAACAGAATATTTCAACAGGGCAAGCAACAGCAACGACATCCAGCTTCACATCCCGCGTTTCAACGGGACAAGTCAGACGTACCACTTCGCTAGGTGGTAATTTCTTTATCGATTGCAAAGTATACAATACGTCGGACTGGTTGTCTTCTAAACCTCAAGAACGATATAAAAAAGCATTATCATATGTAAAACTCCAGACGGACGTGTTAAGCCCTGAATGGTTAACTATACAAAACTTTTTAAACCAAGCTTACGAACGCTTTGAAGATAGTGAACCTGTATTTTACAGGAACGAGCAAGATAAATAAATTTTGCTATCATTTTAAGATGTAGCTTTCGTCAGACCTGTGTGTAAAGTTTAAAAGTAGTTACTTTTTTTGATAATTTTAACGGAGGAAAATTAATTGTTCCTAACACATTTAATTTTTACTTATTTTTTTTTAATTGTGCTTAAGATTTATGTTGTACTTTATTATTTTTCCTTAATAATAGAGAGGTTTTTTTTCTTATTCGTAGTCAGACTTATAAATAAAAAAATGTTAACTGATGAAATTACATTTTATTTTTAATAAGGCATTATTATTATTATTATTTCATTATACTTAAGTTGTATGCTCTACTTTATTAAATTACTCAACAGTATCAATTTTATTTTTTTAATTGTGTTTTACATTGCTTTATGAGATTTTAAATTTTGATTTGATCTAGGGTGTATTCATAGGTACATTCACATTAGGTTGGTATAAAGAAAGGTAAGCAGAAATGTCTATAAGCAGTGCCAACTAAAAAGTATAATATTTAGTTATATTACAGCTGCTTCAAGGTATCTGAGTAGGTAGTTATAAAAATGAGATTTTGTAAGACTTGTGATATATCTGTTAGAAGTACGTCGTGGGTAGGTCACTTGCGTAGTAATGCGCACAAACAAAAAGATACTAGTGTGCTATATAAAGATGGTGTACATATCGTATCATCAGCATTTAAGGGACGCATTGTAACATATAGATTAAAAGCACATGATAAGTTTGAACATGGCTGTGTGGAAGCATTTCTAAACTCTATTAGTAAACAAATAAAGTCACTTTTAGACGATTCACTTGGAAAGCACACGTGCTTAAAAGTAAATTTTGAACTTTTTTCTTCGTTCATGATGATGAAAAATAATAATCAAGAAATGAAATCATTTGGTACCAAAAACATTGTATTGTACAGTAATTACGATTTTGTAACACTTTTGTCCGACACAAAAAGCAAATTAAAAAAAAAATTGAAGAATTTATGGAACGTGACAGTGGTTGGACATTCCTCAACAACTCACATTTAGAAATAAATATAAATAAATACCAACCTTTGGGTGGTTCAAAATATGTGTCACTACCAAAAAAAATAAGAAATAAAAAGGCATGTTTAAATATACAAAACCACGACGACTACTGCTTTATGTGGTGTATCACTGCGGCTTTATTTCCATCGTCAAGCCATGCTGAGAGGGTGTCATCTTACCCGGACTTTCATACTGTGCTAAACACCGACGGGATGCAATTTCCTGTTACTTTTGCTGATATAGAAATGTTTGAAACAAATAATCCAAACATAAAATTTATTATCTATGGTTTGAGAAATAAAAGCAGTATAGTAGGTCCTTTGTACAAATCAAGTAATGTGACTAACAACAAAAAAAACTATACATTTGTTATTTCTTGAAAATGGTGCTTCTTCACACTATTGTCTAATAAAGGATTTATCACGACTTGTCAGGAGTCAAATAACAAGTCATCACGGCAAACTATATTTTTGTGATACTTGTTTAGTGTTTTTTAACACAACTGATCAACTAGATAAACATTCTTGTGGAGGTGTTGTTACTGTTTTACCTGAGGACGGTTCAGTAATAAAATTTAAGAACTATGAACGCAAACAAGATATGCCTTTTGTTATATATGTTGATTTCGAGTCATTGTTAGTAAAACATGAAGATGAAACGAAAGTATCTAATTCAACAACTACGTTACAAAAACACGTACCCGCGGCGTTTGGTTATCATATAGTTTGTTCTGTTGATGAAACTTATAATCGATATGTTTCGTATCGAGGTCCTGATTGTGTTAGTAAATTTATAGAATCAATTTATCACGATTCATTACAGATACATAAAGTACTAAATAAAAAGAAGCCGATCATATTAACAGAAGAAAACGAAAGAGACTTTAGAAATGCAACTAACTGTCATATATGTGGACATTTCCTTTATGGTAACAGAGTCCGGGACCACTGTGGAATTACCGGGTTGTATCGTTCCGCGGCACATATGCAGTGCAATTTGCAATATAAACTACCAAAGTTGATACCAATTTTCTTTCATAATTTATCTGGATATGACAGTCATTTGTTTATAAAACAATTAGGAGAAGCACCAGGGCCCATTAAAATTGTACCGAAAACAAAAGAAAACTATATTTGTTTTACAAAATTCATTCCAGTTGGATACGATGAATTCGTTCAACTTCGTTTTGTGGATTATTTCAAATTTTTGGGAACTAGCTTGCATAAACTAGCATGAACTATGAGTAGTGATGAATTTACGCACATGCACAATCATTTTCCAAACGAAAATGAGTTCAAGTTGGTTTCGAGGAAAGGAGTTTATCCATACGAGTATATGGATAAATGGGAACGTTTCAAAGAACCAACCCTTCCAGCTAGGGAACAATTTTATAGTGCGCTTAATAATGAAAATGTATCTAAAAAGGATTATAAGCATGCTCAGTTAGTGTGGTCATCATTTAACATACAAAATTTAGGGCATTTCACAGATATTTACTTAATGACCGACGTGTTATTATTGACTGATATATTTGAGAAATTTAGAAAAACATGCAAATTTCACTATAAGTTGGATCCTGCATTTTACGTTATCGCACCGAGTCTCTCTTTTGATGCAATGCTTTTGAAAACAGGTGTAGAGGTTAGTTAATAAATAATTTAGAAATCCTTAGGATGATTCAAAGTGGAATTAGAGGAGGCATTTGCATGTGTTCACATAGGCACGCTAAAAGTAACAACAAGTATTTAGAAGATTATGATCCATCGCAATCAGATTCGTATATTGCATATATTGATTGTAATAATTTATATGGATTTAGTATGTGCCAATCACTACCCATGTCTGATTTCAAATTCTTAAAGTCAACTGAAATAGACAGTCTTAATATAACAAACATCCCTGATGATGCTGATTATGGATTTATACTTGAAGTCGACTTATGCTACCCTGAAGGATTGCATCATAAACATAATGATTTACCATTTTGTCCTGAAAAATGCGTTCCTCCTGGAGGAAAGCATACAAAACTCGTACCCAACTTATATGATAAATACTTTTACGTTATACATTACGTTCATTTAAAAACTTGTATGAAAAATGGTTTGGTTTTAAAAAAAATACACCGTGTAATTGCTTTCAGACAAAGACCTTTTCTCAAAAAATATATCGATCTTAACACGACTTTGCGTCAAAAAGCAATCTAGTTATAGTAATATAGTATCTAGTTTTGAGCAAGATTTTTTTAAATTACTCAACAACAGTATTTTCGGTAAAACGTTAGAAAACAACGAAAAAAGAGTAAATGTGAAGTTAGTCAAAGAGTGGGATGATGAACAAAATGTAACAAAAAAGAAACTGAGTGCTTGCAAGCTAATTGCTAATCCTAATTTTCACAGTTTATCAGTTTTTACTGAAAATTTAGTTGCTATTCAGTTGAAACCTGATTGTGTGGTTTTAGATAAACCTATTTACATAGGGTTTACAGTTTTGGAATTATCTAAAAGTCACATGTATGACTTTCACTACTCAGTTATGCAACCTCATTACGATAACCGCTTACAGTTGTGTTATACTGATACTGATAGTTTTATATATCATATAGAAACCAAAGACTTTTATAAAGACATTAAAGAAATATTTTTAGATTACTTTGACACGAGTAATTTTGATAGTGAAAATATTTTCAACTTACCACTAAAAAATAAATAAGTACCTGGTCTTTTTAAAGACGAAATGAATGGTAATTTAATAACAGAATTTGTAGCCCTGCGAGCAAAACTGTATTGTGTTAAAACTATGCAGAAAACTTTAAAAAAAGCTAAAGGAGTAAAGAGTTGTGTTGTTCGTGATTTCAAAATGTCTGACTATGAGAATACCTTATACACTGGTAACGTTGTACGAAAAGTCAATGTTTTATTTAAGTCAATAAAACATGAAATATATACAAGAAGTACTAATAAAATTGCTTTATCTAGCGATGATGATAAACGTTTGATTGCTAAAAATAAAGTAGCTACAAAAGCTTGGGGGCATGTATCAATACTAGGTTTTAAAACTGGATAAGTTATGTTTAATATAATTTTAAGAATGTGAATGTATCTACATTATGAATACTAAAAGAAAAATAAAATTAATATATCTCGTAGATTATAAGATGAATACCTTTAAAATAAACTGGATAAGTTATGTTTAATATTATTTTAAGAATGTGAATGTATCTAAATTATGAATAATAAAAGAAATGTAAAATAAATATATCTTGAGGATTATAAGATGAACGAAGCCTTTAAAATAAAATACTTTATAATTATGATTATTGTTTTTTATTTATAATACCAAATAAAAGTTTAATTTAGGTAAATAACTTTCCAATATAGTAATAATGTATATGTCAATATACAATATATATCTAACATGCATATCAGTATCTTTTAATTAAATTTTCAATTAGTAAAAAGGTTCAGGTACCAATCAGTCCTTACAAGTTTTAAATTTCAATGAATTTACGAAATAAGAACTGTCTGCTTCATAAGAAACCTTGAAACATTATACTTCATTATCAATTAGGTATATCTTCTACCAACCAGTCCTTACAAGTTTGAAATTTCGTTGAATTTACGAAATAAGAACTGTCTGCTTCCTAAGAAATCTTGAAACATACTTCAATAGTTTATTTTATTTACATTCCTATACTGAAAAATCATTCAATCTCTGCGACTGGCAGGCGACGCTTGTCACAACTTAAACTATTTAGTTTTAACTGCATATTATCTGTAAGTATTTTATATCTGATCAAGTAGTATTTTAAATATTATTATTATTATTTTATATATTTTATGTTCTTATTTCTTTATTTCTTCCTCTACAGAACATGGGATCAGAAACTGATCCAATGTGGTTTCCTCACGCACAAGACCCACTTACTGGTTGGGATGACCTCGAAAGAAAGATAAGAAACGAGCAGCGAATTGCTGCAGCTAATGCTGTCAAAGAACAAAAGCAAGAAGAAAAACGCAGAAAGCGCAAAATCAAAGGTGCTGTGTCATATGTTGTCAACAAGAGCCCAAGAAGAGGACATCGTGTAATTAAAATACAAGTTTACGAATATAATGAACAACTTAATGCAAATTGTGAAACTACTCGTGTGCAATATACAGTGTCGGAATGTATAGATGAAGTTTTAACTATGACTGAAAATGTGATTAGTAAAATAACAAAAAAATTGTCTGAAAATGTAAGTGATTATTAACTAAGTGTGAGATCCTAATAGGTATTATGGTACTGTAAAAAATATTTATAACAGTGCGTTTTACTTTTAAATAAATTATGGAAACTTAATTATTATGTTGTTTTATTTTAGTAAAAACCATTTATTTGCAATTAAAAATTTAATAAAAATCAATAAAATATCCTAAGACATAAAAAACTTAAAATTAGAAATGTATACAATATTAAAATTCTTAATTGATACATACACAGGTTTTTATAAAGCACAACAATTTTCAATCCAATCATAGCTTTCTGGTCTTTTGTATTCTCTTTCACAATGAGAATTGCGTGGACTAGTCTCATCAATACCATCCTCTACATACCCATAATTGCGATTGTCAAACATATTAAATACTTGCATGTTATTCTCAATGAACCACTTCTTTACTAAAATAACATTTCTTAATGCACAGTGCTTTTTATGATAAAAACAATTTAGAGCACTTCTGTCATTACAATAAAGTTTATTTAATTGCAATAAATTAGGACAACCCTGTTCACCAACGTCTATTACACTACACTTATTACAAATACTTTTTAACCATTTGATTTTTTCCATTCCTTTGACTAAAATGTTTTTATTTGTTAAAATTGGGATAACAATTCTTTTAAATTCACGATAGTCAATATAACCTTCACTCCAAAATATACCACGTCGTCTTTCTACCCAAGAAACGGTTTTCTTTTCTGTATCACTCAAATTGTAGTATGGGTATGGTGGTTTTATTAAGAACACTTGAGTATAATCATTAGTAGCTAGTGCAAACTCCTTAATAATAAAAAAAATATAAGAATCCTTAAATCCTTGTAAATCTACTATCATGTGCCCTGGATTCATGATATCTTCTTAACTATACTACTCAAAGGTTTGTATTCATCAATGCAGTCGTTTAGAATCAAACAGAAAGCTGACGTGTCTTGTGGAAACTCTGTGACAGCTTCAAGGTCGATGCGTACGTCTATTGGTCCTGTCTTAAGAATTTCGTTCTGTCGTGAACAATCAATCACAAAAAGTGGTGCCTTAGATTTAAAATCAGCATAACTTAATAAAGGCTCTGGACGACGTCCGTAATACGACTGTTGAAATCTAGTATAGCGCTCGTATATTAAAGAGTAGTTATCATCAGCGAATTTAATATTTAGGTTTTCATAAGGGAAGTAGCAAGAGTTCAGGAACACTCGCAGATTTTGTATGTTACAGTGGTCAAACTGAAACGTGTCTTTATCAGCATGACGCATACGATTTGTTTGTAAGCCTACGATTACATATCGCGGTTTTTCTACTTGAGAAGATGTTTTGATAGCCCAAGTATGTTTTCTAGTTTTTGGTAGGGCTGGATATTCATAAAGATCCCAATTTCTAAATATCATATTAATGGGTCGATCTTTTTCTAGATATTTAAGCAAATTAATTCGTTCGCGATCAGACACTTTTATATGAGGAACGCGCCAACTAATATTTTTAATATCAACACTTTCGACATATTCACCAGCATCTAATTTTACTGCATTGAGATTTGTGCTACTTCTAAGTAATATTAATTCATGTTTGCAGTTCATAATAATCTTGTTATAGTCTTCAGCGAAACCAAGTATTTTATTAAGAGGTATGGATAGTGAAAAACTACCTGCCCAATTATTTGTTGTTCCATTGATATCCCACCCCCACGACTTTGACATCTTTGATTCGTTGTCATTCATTGAAATTAGAGATTTCATTGTGGTTGTAATGCCCGCATTTTTTATTTTATCTATTTCTACACCATTTAGCTCATACCGGATATCTTGAAAGAAAAATAGTGCAGAGTTGTTGGTGAAGTGCACTTTGGTTACTGCTGTTTTTGTGTCACGCTTAATAACATTCAGAACACCTTCTATGTACAGAGTACTTGCTGAAGGTAAAACGTATAGATCTTGTTGATTAATAGGTACTCGTATTTCATCAAAGCTATTGACATATGGTTTATACGTATGATATTCTATACTTTCAATGGTATTATCAACACGAGGAGAATCTGCTATATTAAGGATACTCATTTTAATAGTCCAATTAATTTAAGAAACTTCTTGTTTTCTTTCGTTAGTTTTACTTTAGGTCTTCTTTTGTTGATGGTGTGGTTAGAAATGCGACAATTCGATGTTTGTGGTGAGTTTTTATGATAGTCAATCATTTTCATTTACCTTATATGTAAATACAATTGGATATCTTCACCTCGTAAATTTACTAAATTATTATTTGCATCCAATATTCTAATAGTTATTGAGCTGATGTTGATCTGATTGATAGGAAAATAAATGATATTCTTTGGTATTTCAATAATCCTATAACCAGGCGGCACGTTTGGAGGAAATTCGTGAATTATATGACTGGGTGTACCGTTAGTGTATGAGCCGCTAATGATATCACATTCTATCCTTAGCACGGTAGTCGAAAGAATGTTGACAGGATGAGAAGATTCGTTTAATATATTCGCTTTTAGTGTCTCTTTATTGAAACCAAATACTTTTGCAAGCATCGGGCTCTTTTTAAAATGTATATCTTTAGTACAAGTGATGGAAGTTTTTAACGTATTATTATTACATATTAACTTTAAAGAACACCCATTCATATGTTGTTCTAAATAATCACTTAAGTCACTAAGTTCATAGGATCCTTCTGGGATTTGTATGAATTCATTTTTACCAAAATATAACTTGTTATTGGTACTATCTATATTAGGTATAGAATTAAATGTTGAAAAGTACAGCAGACCACATTCATATTCTCCATTGAGTTCTAAAGCTGGTGAATAGTTCGTTGTTGATAATGGAGTGGAGGTTGATATAGATAGCGTAAGAGACATAGTGATACTGATAGTAAATTAACATTTCATTATCTTAAATGTGATTTCCAATAGTTTTTTAAATATTTAATACATAAATGACCACAATTTATTGCATCATAACTTTGATACTTTACATAATTATAAAATACTTCATGATTATTTAGGTACTTGATTAACTCTAATGGTGGTGTTAAATCACCGAAACTATCAAAATATTCGCAATAATCATTATTTTTCACGTAGGCTACCCAATGTGTTCCAGGATTTTGGTGATCATCCAAATTAATAATACCACATTCAATACGTTTGTTTTTTTTTGGTAATTTATCTCGCATATAAACACCTCTAAAATAAGGTATATTACTAGCATGCTCTATAATATCTAAATCAGTTAGAGCACGGTTGGGTAACCTCTTATTTAGTTTTTTGGAGATCTCAAAAACAAACCACTACCCTTTTTGTATGGTTTTAAATAACATCCTTTTCCTAGTGCTATAGCTTCCATTGCTTGGTTATGGCGTTCAGATTCATGAAGATTTTGTTTTGCTGATTTATAATCATTGATAGCTTTCGTAACACCCGCAGCACCACCCGCCAAAGCACCCAATGCTGATAGCCCAGCAAATATTGGTATCAAAGGTAATATTCCTCCAGTTTTAGGTATAGGTATTACACGCGGCATGCGAACTTTATTTTTGATGAATATTTTTTTTTGCTATAGCGTAAGCAATTTTAATAGCAGATTTATTACTTTTAGGCTTTAATTTTTTAAATTTTGCACGTATACGAGAAATTATAGTATTAAATTTTTTAACACCGGCACCCAATTTTAATTTTGTTTTCATAGCTTTTCTCACTACCCAGGAGGCAAGTTTTTCTCTAGTACTAGCGTCTTTTGATCTAAGTCGTCTTTTAGCCATGTTAGAGAGTTCAGCGTCTGCTTTATGACGATCTTCTAAACTAGAATTATTCGAGTAAGCAATGTCGTGTTGTTTACAAGCTTCGTCCAATTTATTAACTCCTTGGTCACCACGTAATAAGCGTTCTCGTAATCTTGTACCAGGTCCACAATAATTATAACCAGGTAAATGTAGCTCAAACGGTAAATTATTTATTACTTTATTAATGAGTCCACCTCCTTCCATCGGTTATATGTAAATGATTATATTTTATGTGCCATAACTTTTTATAGATTATAACATTTCATTTTTATTAATCCATGAATTTTCATTTTCACTAAAACCTAACCATTTAATAAACAACTTGTTACCTTTTCTTTTCAACACTTTTTCAACCAAATATATATTCAGGATGTTTAGTTTTTTGAAGTTCTTGTTTATAAAACGAACCTAATATCATTTGTTTGTATTGATCTTCTAAATTATACGTTACAGGGATTGTGTTATTTACTTTTACTACTGTAAACAGCTCAGTTGACCAATTCGGTGTATAACCCTTTTGAAAACATTCCTTATACTTACTGATGCGAACTTGGTCTCCCACTAGAAAATGCCCTTCTTTTCTTAAAACACGTTTTTGTGATTTTATGATATTATTTAATACAATACTTTTGTTCGATGGATTAACGTCTTTTGGTTTTAATTTAATTGTACGATGCAAAGTGTTATTATATTTACTAATAATTTTTTGTAAGGGCTTTCCATTCCATACATAATTTCCAACTAAATCAAAATACTTATAAAGTTTGTTCTTTACTGTTCTAATGAACCGTTCTACTATAGATGCTTTTTTAGTAGAAAAAGTAGAGTAATGATTAATATTATATTCACTCAATATTTTTTTTAAAGCAATGTTATAAAATTCTGTTCCTAAATCTGTTTGCAAATTTATAGGTGTTCGTCTTTTTATAACATTTTCGAAAGCATTTGCTATTTCACACATAGATTTACTTTTAACGGGAACTGTCCATCCAAATTTAGAAAAAGCATCAATTATAACTAGAATATACTTATAACCTGAATTAAATTGGCTTAAGTTTTTTATATCAATTAAATCAGCTTGCCACAATTCATCGATATCTTTTATTACAACACAGCGACGAGTAAAATTTCTACGTGCTTGCTTATGAATTTCATTAACAATTTCTACTTTTGTCATTTTTTAGTGAGCGGTTAATTAATGTGATTTATTGGATGTTTAATTTCACTTTGGTGTTGACTTATATACGCTTCAATTTGACTCTGTATTTCTTTTAATTTTTTATCTATTTCTTGCTTGGTGTAGCAACTTTTTTTAATGAGCTGCTCATTAAATTCTGTTTGAGATTTATTAAACTCATCCAGTAAACGTAAGCGTTTATGAACGTGATGGCCAAACTTATCTATATTCATAGCAGCAAAGGTATTGATTGATGGACTTTCAACATTAAACTGAGTATTCTATCGATACAATATAGTTTATATCTAACTAATTATACCGTATTCGTGAAGTTCTTCAATTATTGATATAATTTCATTATCTAAACTAGTATTTCCAGCATCACGAGATGCGATCAATAGCTTTAATCTCTCAACCAATTCATTGGGGTCATCCCAGTAAATATAGTCCACGTTCGGTTTTACCTTTTTTAAGACTGGCAATCCTGATCCTTGTACATGACTTTCAGTACTTGTTGTAATTTCTTTACCCAGTTTAAAAAGTGGTTTTATAATATTTAAGTATTTTACGCCTTTATTCGTTTTGATTGGTTTTTTTGGATCATGATCACGACGATGTATATTTGTATCTAACAACATTTGTTTATAGTTGCGCTTATCATCTTCAGTTATTATAGATAAATTAGGATTTTTTTAAAACAGTAACTCATTAAGCCCAGATGTCTTAACATACAATCGTCCTCCTATACTAATTTCATTTTCATTTATAGACACATGTAATGATCCCATTTTTAATTTTCCTTTTTCTAATCTAACACCAAAAGGAACGTCTTGAAATACATCCTCTGATAAATTCCATGAAATATCATCCGGTTCGAAAGATTGAAAGGATGAACTACTCTTATCAAGAGTTTTACTTTCATCTTCACCCTCAGATTCATCTTCAGTTAATTTATCAATAACACTTGCATCAGACATACTATCTTTGGCAGTGAATATAAAATCATTATTTAATTCATCATCTACATCATTGTATTTAACTTTTTTTAATTCTTGATCATCATTTAATGAAATTCTTTTTGTAACCATTTTATTAAGAGGATCTGTTATTGGTTTAATGCAGATTCGATTGCCATCTCAGCATCTGATTTTAAACTTCGCATTAACTTTACCTTTCTTTTAACAATATCTGCAGATTTCACAATTTGTTGTTTTAACGTCTTTTCTAAATTTTCCATAATGACTGTAATAAGACCTATATCTTCCAATATCGGACTGTTGAATGAAGTTTATATTGATATATAACGCATTTATATATACACTACCAGCTAATCTATAATAACAAAAGTGTCAAAGTTTTTTCTGTAACCTCCTTTTTGTTTTTTTCACAATCTTTATTAATTACTAAATAATTATATGGGACACTCCAAATTTCTTTACACATCTCACGAAACTGATTCCATGACATATCTGTATTAACATGTTCATCATAAGCATGTCTAAGGTTAATTTCATCTTGCTTAAAAAGAACAATAACATTTGCGTTGTCTCTAATAAGTTGTTTCGGTATTTTACTATATGTTTGATTTAAGTAAAAACAATCAATTTGTTTGTGTCGCCCTGTAGCATAATAATCACGTATATTATTCTGTTTTTCACAAGCCACGTCATCAAATATTATCACTGAGTCTGTCTTTGCGTCTATTGGACTCAACACTTCATCATTTTCTTTAAATTTATAGTAATTAATCGCAGGTACTAATTTGATAACATTGTCTAAGAATATATAAATCGGTTGAAATAAAGTTTTTGAGAATATGTACACGTTTAAGAATTTTAATCCGTTTTCATGTAAAAGAAGACCAATCAATAAATTGGTTTTGCCGCAGTTTGAGGGGCCACAGACAATGCAGCGAATAGAATTAGGAAGAAGCTTACTATGTTTGTGAGTCTTTCCAGTAGTAATTGATGTACAGATTTGGTTTAAATTCAAAGTACAAGGTTGTTTAACGAACAACATGTTAGAGTTATTTGACTAAATTCAAGTTCAACGAGATATTTTATATCCAAAATATTATCATAGGTCGATTGAACGCACAGCGGTAATTTTGGGAATTCTACTCTCAGGAGTGAGCGTAAGCGAACGTCCTGCAGTGAGCAAAGCGAACGTAAGGCCTGGAGTAGAATTCCCAATATTATCCTACTAACAAGCGCAAACATTATAAAAAATAATAATAGTGATCTTCATTGAGCTTTGCGTTTTATTATTTACCTAACTAGATACCTACCCTTTTGTTTCTATCAGTTATGTTATAATTTTCTAATATTGTGGCGGGTGCTTTATTAATATTAGAACATTACAGTTATCTGGTCGCAATATTAGCAGACTAGAATAAAACTGTAGTATGTTTATTGACTTATCTTGGATAATTCAATGAATACAATACAGTTTTTTAGTAGCTTAGCTGTATCGCTTAGTTAAGCTAGTAAATAACTAGTGTATTTATTGATTTATCATAAGTCAATAAACATACTACAGTTTTGTTCTAGTCTCCTAAATTAATATTAAATATTGTACGTATATAGCTATATATATATATATATAGTATCTAGGTAGGTATAATGCAAATTGTCAGAGACAATTAACAGATGGCGCTTCAAAGTCTATTGGCATGAAAACGACGCAAGAGGGCTCTCTTCCCCCTATATATTATTATACTCTTTGACAAACATGTTGGAAGAGAAGAGAGGCTAACAGGCTAAATATTCATGCAGAGATGACCCCCAGACTTCTCCAATTTTCGCGAGTGTATTACTGCAGCAAAATGTTGTGGTTTAGAAGGATGAGAGTATGATAGAAAATTAGTGTCGTGAGGAATACATGTGCCCAAATAGCAAAATTTGTGTGTCAAGTACTTTCAGAAATAATAATGATAAACAGATTTTGCTGCGGTAATGTTTGAAACGTTACCCCTGCAAAATTTATTTTTCAAAATCGATTTAGCTTGGAACCAAATACATAAATAGGTAGCTTTCCTTGATTAGTTAATGTGCCCAAATAGCAAAATTTGTGTGTCCTACGGTTTTTGAGTTATTCAAGTTATTACTGGGCTAACATTTTGTGATTTGCCATATATCGAAAATGGCTTGACATAGAAGTATGAAAAAAATACCACTAATAGACCTTAAAATATATTTATTTTTGTGATTATTAGTTTTTTGAATAGTTCGACAAATATCTACTAATTAATTTGTTTCCGAAATCATAAAAATCACAATTTAAAGTAAATGAGTGAACTTAAAATCAAATGAATAGCTGCCAAATGTACCCCCAGTACACCTTTATTAACTTCAGTAAATTTGAGCTATGTAACTTTATGCGTTATGAATATAAACCACATTTAACATGTACTTACTTTTGCGCTTGATTACGTAGCTCCCATAAAACAAGGAAACTTAGAATTTTATAAATAATTAGAGTGTTCTGTGGACAAGCACTCCTGTAAATTTCAGCTTAGTATATCAGTTGTAAAAAAAGTTTAATTAAAAATATCGAAATCTCAGAAATTTCCATAGAAGCCGATCAAGTTAGAATGGCTACGTAAAAGCGACTGCGACATACATAACGGTCACGTTCGCAAATTAGTAGCTTAGTATTCGATTCATTGTACAGGTAAGCAGAAAATCGTCACTCATGCAGCTGATTTTCTTTTGATATTTTTTTTTGTAGGTATACTATTATTTTTATTCGGAGGGTACCTATCATTTCAATCAAAAGATGTCAATTTTTTTTTGCATTGGATATATGGAAAAAAAACTTGAAATCTTTTGCAATCAGCTGAAATATCAACACAAAAAATATTGTTAGTCAATCAACTTCACTTAAAGCCCTTATTTATATATTGTAGCATTGTAAAGTAGCATTCTTGCTCATACCAAATGAATAAAAAAATACACATTTATATTTATTTATACCACGTCCACCCCGTAACTTCAGAAGTACCATTGAAGGTACTACTGACACACCTTTACGTACCATTAATATAATGGTACTGGCGACGCAGAATGTATCCTATACGTCAGGGATACCATTGTTCAGTACCTTTGATGAAACTACTGACATAACTCCGAAATGAGTTGCGCTGTCCCCCACTACTTACCTCATGCGCATGCAGTGTATGCGCGTGGTCGTGCGCTTGGTAGCTTTTTCGCGCGCGAGCAAGGTAGTTGTTATCATAATATTACTCTTTCATATCTATAGTGATAGGTGTCAAAGTGGCAGGTGATAGTGAAGTTGATGAAAAAAGTGATGGGAGGATGGGGGGAAGTGGGGGAAGGGAAGGCGAAGTTAGGGAAAGGTGAGGGGTGGGTGGGGAAAGTGAGAGGAGGATGGAGCAAGTTAGGGAAAGGTGTGGGGAGGGTGCGTTATCAAGTTGGAAAAAGTTATGGGAGGGTGGGGGAAGTGAGGGGCAGGTGTGTTAAGTTGAGCAAAAGTGACAAGAAGAGAAAGTGAGCAGAGGGAGGGGAGTTGGAAAGAGTGGAGAGATGTGAAGGGATGGTAGGGGAAGTTGTCAAAAAGTAAAAGGAGGCTGGGAGATGTTGTCAAAAAGTCAGTGAAGGGTGGGGGAGAGAGAGAAAAAGTGGGGGATGTAAGACAAGGTTAGGGAAAGTAGGGGGAGGGTGGAAGGAGGTGATAGGAGGTGGACGGTGAGGGTTGGGGAAGTTACCATAAAGTGAACGGAACGTTGGGATGAAGGGATGTTGTCTAACAGTTAAGGGAATGTGGGGGCAAGTTAGAAGAGGGTGGGGTAAAGTATGGGGAGGGTGACTAAATGAACACAGTATATTCCGAATCTGACTTAATCTGATTAAGAATAAAATAAAAGCGTTTATTAGCACAAGATCAAAAAAAGAAAAGATAAATGTACATATATATAATTAATTGATATACTAGATAATGGCTCGGTCTGTTTGCTACTTTTTGCTACACCTGGGAGTTAAATTGCACTTTATAGCGTTGTAGCGAGAGTCGCTATTTATTTAAATGACTTTACTCAGTTAGCCTTCTGTACTTGTACTATTATTTATTTTGTGCCACAGTCAACTAACAAAAACAACTATAATAACATGCTACAATATGTAATTATCAAGTTACAAATACTCTTTTGTATACAACTGTACTAAAAAATATTTCAGAATATACCGTTCATTTAAGAAGGTTACCCTATTGTATGACGCGGTCGCGTTTACGTAGTCATTCTAATTTGATCGGCTTCTATGGACATTTCTGAGATATCGATATTTTTAATTAATTTTTTTTTACAAATGATATACTAAGCTGAAATTTACAGGAATGCTTATCCACAGAACACTTTAATTATTTATAAAATTCTAAGTTTCCATGTTTTATGGGAGCTACGTAATCAAGAGCAAAAGTAAGTACATGTTAAATGTGGTTTATATTCATAACGCATAAAGTTACATAGCTCAAATTTACTGAAGTTAATAAAGGTGTACTGGGGGTACATTTGGCAGCTATTCATTTGATTTTAATTCACTCATTTACTTTAAATTGTGATTTTTATGATTTCGGAAACAAATTAATTAGTAGATATTTGTCGAACTATTCAAAAAACTAATAATCACAAAAATAAATATATTTTATGGTCTATTAGTGGTATTTTTTTCATACTTCTATGTCAAGCCGTTTTTTATATCTGGC
The DNA here is from genome assembly GCA_946251855.1 of Alsophila aescularia. Lineage (NCBI taxonomy): Eukaryota > Metazoa > Arthropoda > Insecta > Lepidoptera > Geometridae > Alsophila > Alsophila aescularia. Next base: position 67,540,195 of record OX276373.1, read on the forward strand.
AAATCACAAAATGTTAGCCCAGTAATAACTTGAATAACTCAAAAACCGTACGACAAACACATAATTTTGCTATTTGGGCACATTAACTAATCAAGGAAAGCTACGTATTTATGTATTTGGTTCCAAGCTAAATCGATTTTGAAACATAAATTTTGCTGGGGTAACGTTTCAAACATTACCGCAGCAAAATCTGTTTATCATGATTATTTCTGAAAGTACTTGACACACAAATTTTGCTATTTGGCCACATGTATTCCTCACGACACTCTAATTTTCTATCATACTCTCATCCTTCTAAACCACAACATTTTGCTGCTGTAATACACTCAATATTATCACCCGATTTTCCAATAAAAATAGAAGACTTCCATATGTTTTATTATGTGTGTAATAAAGTCATGTATTGTGCATTACAGTCTAATTTAATAAAATAATAAAAAAAAACAAATATAAATAATTAATCAATAATTTTAATTTATAAAACTCTATCTGCCCTCGTCAGTGTTTCCGGTAAATTATAACCGCGGTGTGTTCAAGTCAAGAGTGAATAGGTATCTACTAGGCAAGCGTGCTACACCTTCGACCACATCATCGCTTTCCATCAGGTGAGATCGTGGTCAAACGATTGCCTAGTACGTAATAAAAAAAATAAAATTACTTGGCATATTTTATTATTAGTGACCCCCTCCAAAATGTCAGGCTGCGACCGCGCCTGCCACCAGGCCGTCCCCACCAGTGGGGATTTCGGGAAAAAGCTAAAAATGTGGCAGATTAAACATTATGAATATTACATATTATTTTCTCCGAAAAAAACACGTCGTCGCACCCACATAAATAGATTAAGTAAATAAAATAATCAAAAATTGATGCTAAATATTTAACAAAGTAGACTATTTCATAGTACTTAGGTACTTATGTAAACATAAAATAATTGTAAATTATTATTAGGTAGATACATTTTATAAAAAAGTAAGTTAATTGTAAGATAATATAAAGAATAGCTTAAATGATACACAGGGATCTCAGCAGCATCGATAACCATGAAATATCCCATTACTCACATTATCTAGGGTTTAAGACGAAAACTAAAAATCACAGTGTAGTAAAATAATTAATAATAACTACCGTTGCAAACAGTTGATGAATTATTAATAGTTCACACTCAGAGGAATTACTAATTATTTTGGTGTACTTAAACAATTTAAGGTGCCTATTTAAATAGTTAATCTAAACAGGGTTTGTTAATCGAAGTGATACTAATTGAAAATTTTGTTTATTTGGTCCTTTGGCATACAATTTATCAAAATTTCAAGGTAATGTAAAAAAGTACACCTTAGGGAAATCGAAAGTGGTATTCTTCTGAACTCTTTTGACATGGGTAATGGCATTGAATCTTCCGACAAAGGCATCGCGCGCTGCACGACGGTCGGTCCCATTCCTGATGAAGCGCTAATTTCAGAGTACCTATCCACACTTCCATATTCTTCACCTTCTAGCGCTCAAGCTCTCAAACAATGGTTGCTTTTGATTTTTCAGCCGAATGCAAGGCAATCAAACTATTGCGTTTAACCAAGGTTTAACATCTTTATTGAAATACTTTCGTTTTATTTTTTAAAAAAGAATGACAAAAATACTAGCACCTGTATAAACTAGCCTTGGCCCCCCTGGCCTAAATATGGATGTTTAGATTAACTACCACTCTCAGAAATAACAATTGACACTAATTAACATTAATACCTGTAAAACCTCATATAATAAATCAATTTAATGACAATTAAATAGTTAATTGAGTGTTAATTGCATATAACAGTAAATGCAACTAACTATTAATGACACTTAAGATGTCAATTATGTTTTAATCAGCATTTAAATGCTCTTTCTCATAGTTTAAATACTCTTGTCCTTGTTCATGAGATGTTAAGTTTGTACTTGTAAAATTATTATTAAAAAGATTACTAGTAAAAATAATATTTTGCCTATTTTAGATACAATATAATAGTTTAACTTTGCTTATCGACATTTCTGAGTGGGACACTAAGAGACATCAATTATTTATTTACCAGCATGATATAACTATCTCTGTGGATTTTGACATAGGTTAACACTAATTAGTTGTTCATTGAAATTTCTGAATGCGGCATTTAGAGTAATAATATTAATTGGTCAATTCTATTTTCATAAAAGATAGTTAAATTACAAGTGTGGCTTATGCTAGTCTATTTCAACAGGCTTCAAGCTTTCAACAGCTGTAATCCTGATATTAGAACTATTTGAATATTGTTTGACCCCGTCCACTTTCCGCCTCTTTTTATACTTCACTTTATGACAAACATGCTGTAGATAAACATATGAACGTTTAAATGTCTGATTACAGTTATTGCACTTATGTTTTGTTACATTGAAATGAGTCTCGTTCATATGCTTTTGTAGGTCGACTTTTCTGTAGATTTTTAGACATATTTTGCATAGCTCGTCCATCTTATTGTTACCGATAGGGTATAAGCTGCGTAGATCTATTCTTTTGTTGTTATCATGTATTTTCATCCCAGCGTTAGGTGGTATAGGCTTCATAACTAGTCTATTTATACCAATTTTTTTTATTTGTACAATTTGATTTGTGTTGAGAACTTTTTCGCACCAAACTTGGTTGACATGTTTTCTTTCGGCGTGTGGTATTCTTGCCCAGAGGTTAAAGTGGTGACGGCGTATGTGAAATTTAAGTTTCTGGCGCTCCGTGAATGATGTGTCGCAGACATCGCACTTATATTCAATTTTTTGTTTTTTGTGCTCTTCGGGAGGTTTTTTGAAGCTGAAAAATAAATATTTATATTACACCCACATCACATCATTTTCCTGAAGAAGTCCTCGGCTAATCCCTATAATAGGGGGGATTATACAATAATCGTATTGATTGGTGATTGCAGGTGTCTTATTGATTGCAGTAGTTAGTTAAAACAGAAAAAGGCAGAACACAAAAAAACTGCATAAAGAAGAACACATAAACCTAAACATCTATACATTTGCCAAATTTTAACCTCATAGTCATAGTGTCTGAATAAAAAAGCTGTGACATACAGACAGATGGACAAGAGAAACTGTAAGGATTCCTTTATTGAGTATTAGTTATTATGGAACACTAAACATTTTGTTAATGAGCTGTCTTCAACATACCATTTAGGCACTTTTGTAGTTTTTGGTGGATTCATATTTTAACATACAAATAAATTTCTGAAATAAAATATTTATTTTTTATGAGCTTCCTTTGCCTTTTCTTCATTTACACAAGACTCACAATTTGAGAATTTTGAGGCATAATTAAGGAGAATATATTCTAGAAGAAACTAAACAAACTTTTTGCAAAGTATGGTCTGTTATGTTTCCACAAATTATTGGTATTTTCCTATGAATTTTATGGTTTTCATTCTGATTGAAACCATAAAAAATAACTGTTAGCGTTATCAAAAATCAAGCATGTGATTGTGAAGTAAAATATGGTTATCAAAACAAAAGTGTCATTATTTTTATTCAATCACTAACACAACAACATTCACAATTAATAACTACTGATAAAATTTAGAACTGTTTATCTTTTTGCCTGACTTGCAAAGGAGGAGGACCCAACAGATATTTTTTTTTCAATATTATTCTCTACTCTCATAAGTTTTTTTACATTTGTTGGCCTTTTCACTCATTCAGTGCTTTGCAACTCAAATGAAACACTATTTTTATGTATCTATTTAATCTATTCAAGTTTTTTGAAATGAACCATCAAGACTTTAATTAGACTAGATTGCATTTCATTTCACTGTTGTTTATAATTCCTTTATTGTTACAATGCTTTAAAATGTACTAATAATAGTCTAAATTTTCATTTATTGCCTATGTGACAGTCTGAATCTAGACCGCCCATAGGTTATGCAACCAGTATTACCCTGTAAAAACTTTTAAATTTTCTGTCATGTCTCAAGATGGCAAAGGTAGACTGAATGGACAGTATGGTAGACTATTTTACCAACCATAATCTAGCCATGATTATTATTACATGCACCAAAATCGAACAATACTTACCTCTTGTCTCCATGCATGTGATACGCATGTGTGACCAAGTTCCCCCGATTTTTAAACTCGAGTTTGCACCATGAACATATTACAGGGTTACTCAGTCCTTTACATGTCTCAAGATGTTTAATCAAACTTTGTTTAACGGAATATCTTCTACTACAAATACACATAAAGTAGTTGTTGAGGCTACTCGTAGAATCCAGGGGAATGCCTTCGAAAAATTGCACCTCCTGAATTTGTTTACGAGATAGTTTACGTTTAAGTTTCATTGTAGAGCATGTAGTATTTAGCTGATTATTTTTAGTCAAGAACAAAATAAGTTGATTTAAAACACTAGCCGTATAAATAATACTACACCGATCACTGAATTAAATGCATTGACACCATTATTATGGTAAACAAAATATGTGATGTAAATCTAAGATCTAAAAATTGTAAACAAGATCATCTGGGAGCAATACGTCAATCAATTCTTTCAATGTCACTGTCACATAATTTTGAAGTCCCGACGACGTATAGGGGCCGTTCGCTTTGTAGCAAATGGCGATAATAACTGTTAAAAATGCTAAATATGATCACATTTGGCGTTTTATTTGGACATTTGTGGGCGAAATTAGCGTTCTGAATGTTTCGATCACCGTTCGTTTTGCATGTTTCGACGACATGTTGACTTAGGACAATCGAATTTATTCTGTCAATGATAGGGTCGTTTTTCATTTGGTTTGGAAAGGATCCGATAGTGTCAAAAGTTGCAGAAATGACAAAAGTGTTGAGTCAAAGAGAGATCGACACCTAAAGAGTCAAAGAGAACGGCTTGTTAAAAATGTACATTTCGAAACTGCCCACAACGCCATCTCATCATCACGAACGCAGGGATAATAGTCATTTTCTACAAATACAAGTACAATGCGTAGACAGATAGACCATTCTCTTACGTATTATTTATATACACTTTGGAGCATTCCACTCTGCGCTGCGGAGCTGTGCGGTCGCCTCCTGTCTTCTGTCTCCGGTCTCCAGCTGCGCATCACCCGCAGCTACCACCGGACCAGTCCGCGCCCGCTCTCCCGCAAAGGCACTCGTGTCTAGCGGGACGCAATCCAACCCGACGGTCTGTCGAGACATTCGTTCCTTACGGAGCGCTCTTTGTCTCGGTAAGCCAGACGGTTCCCAACGGTTCGCTGAGGCAAACGTTCTTTTAAGAACGGTGCCTTGTCTAAGCAGCCTGAGGGCCCATCTCATCAGTGTCAAAACTATATATTCTTCAGTCATTATTGACAAAACTATTAATTCAAATTCATTGGACTTTCTAGTCGCAAATAAAATCCACAGTTTCGTGGTCGAACTGTGGAACGGTGTGGCGCTGACCCAAAGCGTTTGTTTCTTTTACACCTCTTCTAGGAGGGAATCAAGTATTTAGCTGGGCGTGGGAAGTCATTCTCCTTATGTAGAGCACTAGAGAGGACCCACACATCTCCCACCTCCCACCCACCCTACCCTACCTCCTTCCCTTAGCGATTTGTTTGGGCTGGTGCCTCCGGCTTGCCGGTCACCTTTCCTCGGTCGCTAGGAAAGCACACATCCTTCTGCACAATAAGATCGGCAGGGGCCACACTAGGGACACCCCCTTTGTCTAACCCGACAGAGGGGACCAGGATTAACACATCCACTTCCCAGTTTACCCCGGGTCGTAATTCCCCCTAGCACCCATCATGCACCGTGACGCCCTTCTGGCCGCCTGTGGAGACTTCTTCTCCCGGGCACTGACCGACAACCCGGATTTTATAACCGAGTACGCCTTCAGCCTCGGGTATACACTCCCCGCTGACGTAAAACAGCTATATGCGATTGCCAAAGCCACCCCTACCAATGTCGCGACCCGCGTACCCGCTCGCCCCAGCTCGCTAAAGGGGATTAAGGCCCCTAAGGCCACAAATACCGCGCCCGTTTCCAAAACCTCCCATGATGCCGCCACGCCCCGCGATTCCCGCGATCCCCACGACCCCCGTGACCTCCGCCTCCGTAACCGCGCCACATCCGTCAACACCAGGTCGAAACCCACCAGCGAACGAACGCGCTCCGTAATCCGCGTAAATTTAACGCAAAAACAACTCCCCCCACGAGTCCCCCAAAGCCCACGGATCACCTCACGGTTCGGTTCTCCAACTGCTCGATGGAGGTTGAACAAGTCATGCTTAGCAAGCGCCCCCGCGAGGACGTACCCGCCAGCTTACAGGCAAATCCTGCCAAGGCCGTGTGCCTAACTTCCCAGCCCGCTCCAGGACAGGACAACCAACCAGAGCCACTCCTCAGGTGGCTCTTGGTTGCTTAACGAGGAGCAACTTCTCCGCGTCTTCATACGGTGAATCCTTAAAGAGGTCGAGACCAGTCTCATCCTCGCGGACCTGAAGTCCCAGGGGTACCCCGTACATGCAGTCCATCGAATGCACAACGGAGACAGGGTCCCACTGAACCTTGTCATCGTCATCTCGGATAAGAGCCCCGAGGGTAAGGCCATCTTCAATTTGTAGACGGTCATCAACCTCTCGGGACTCTCAGTCGAGACCCCCGACAAAAAAGGCACTCTTTCGCAGTGCCACAAGTGCCAGCTCTATGGCCACGCTGCGGTCTTGCCACTGCAAACCGTACTGTGTGAAATGCCTGGGTGATCACGGCACGATCGATTGCAAACGCACCCACGAATCCCCCGATCCGCCCGCTTGCGTTCTTTGTCAGTCGGTAGGACACACCGTGAATTATCGCGGGTGCCCGAAAGCCCCAAGGAGCGTAAAAGGGCCCGGCCGCTGTCCCTTCACGCACTCTCTCCCTCCCATCAACCCACGCTGGCATAAGGTGACCAACAAACAAGTATTGCAACAGGTAAACTTAGGCCACCGATGCCCGACTCTGACTTTACCCCGGCTCCCCTACCCAAGGCGAACGCCTGGGCCAAGGCACCGACCGCGCTCCAACCTATGCTTAGACCGCAAGCTCCCCCCGCCGGACCGTATCGGCCTCCTCAGGCCCGTGCTCACGTACCGACCCCAGGGCCCGTGCCCCATCCCAACAACAAGAAGGACTACAGGACAATCTGTCCCTAGTCCTCGACTACATCAACATAGACATGAGCGAAGTTGACGAGCTCGCGTCGAAACTTCGTTCCTGTAGGAAAGGTGTTCAAATTATCAGAGCCTTATCTGAGCAAAAAGTGCTCATGGATACTCTCCATAACATTAAATAATAACTTTTATGATGGATAACGAAACTTATGTAAAACCCCGTAACATCACGTTAGCATATTTTAATGCTAACAGCCTCTCAGAACAACGCGATCAAGTCCACGAATTTTGTGAGACCTACCAGACAGACTTTATGCTAGAGACCTTCTTAAAGCAGAGTAAGCGCAATCCTGGGATTGCGAACTACCGGGTCATTCGAAACGACAGAGTCACCGCCGAAAAAGGAGGTACTCTCATTTACTATAAGAAGTCTCGTCACTGCGTCCCGTTAATAACCCCTCCTCTACGTAACTTAGAAGCCTCAGTTTGCCGACTAGCAATGACGGATCATCAATCGGTCGTTATAGGTTCGTGTTACCTCTCCCCCAGTAAAGTATTGCTCAGGAGTGAACTCGAGGCGCTCTTCTCCCTAGGTAGCTCGGTCATCCTGGCGACTTCAATTCCAAGGACGTTATGTGGGGGTGAGAAGACACCGACCCCAACGGTACGGCACTTTACGATCTTGACGACACGCTCGAATTTGACGTCGTCCCACTACTGGAACCGACCCATTATCCATTTAATACCAACCACAAACCTGACACACTGGACATACTACTACTAAAGAACGTTTCCCTTAAGTTCCGCTCGATTCAATTATATCAGTAATAAAATAGAAAGCCAAAACCAACAGAATATTGGTTTTCTTCAACAATAAAAATCGTACATATTGTAATGACATTCTGTCTGTATCAAATATCTCTCTATGGTATGGAGAAGGAGGTTAATATATTACATTCACCCCCTCTTGGAATTCCAACATAGTCACGGAGATAAGAAGGAGGGCGTTTGCTGCGCGTTGAGCGCCGAGGTGAATTACTTTCTGTTACATGCATGTTATCCATACTATATGTGTATGTTTCTTGCGCGTTTTCCGTGTTTATTTCATACGTGCTATCAGTGTTTAATTCATGCATGTTTTCTATATTATCCGTTGTATTATTTTTATCTTCATCTTGGTCGTTTTCTTCATCGTTAATTGAGATTGCAGGTAGAGGAGCCAATTGTCTATTAGATACAGTACATTCGCGCCCGTCTGATAGACGTACGTGTGAGTATGTAGGGTTGACTTAGAAAACATCCGCTTCTTCTATGTGAAAGTGGGTCATACTTGGAAGTTCTCTCATTTTTCTTTATTAATACTGGACCATTGACAAGCCACGAAGGCAATGATTCTCCATTAGGTGAACAACGTCGATGCAGGAACAATCGTTCGTGTGGCGAGACATATGTGCTTGTGCAAAGAAGCGAACGAATCGAGGGTAATGCATTAGGCAGGGCTAGTTCTCAATTTCATATATCTAACTCCTTTGAGCGGAGGCTCAGCTGAATTACTCTCCATAAAGTGCCGTTAAGTCGCTCGACTTGACCATTTCCCTGGGGATTGTATGGTGTTGTTCTGCTCATAGCGATTCCTAGAGGAGTATATGACGGATAGCCAAAAGTGGAGAAAAGGTCTTTTAAACACTTTATTACTGTGGCCGCAGATAAATCATTACAAGGATACGCAAATGGAAATCTAGAATACTCATCTATTATTGTTAGCATATATCGGTTTCGAGTATTCGATGGTAGTGGCCCTTTAAAATCTATGTTCAATCTTTCGAAATGAGCAATAGCTTTTATAAGTTGACCTTTTGATTGAGCGAATCGTGGTTTAATTTCTGAACAAATCCTGCAAGTACCTGTCTTTGATCTTATTTCTTCAACAGAATAGGGAAGATTCTTTGAACGTACTCAGTGTACCATTCTGGTTACCCCTGGGGGACACAGCTGGTCATGTAGCTCATATAGCTTATTAGAAGCAGTCATGTGTGCGCATACCCTTGACAAAGCATCTGCTACAGTATTTTCTCCTTCAGGACGATATATTATATCATATTTGTAGCAGGATAATTCTAATCGCCATCGTTCATTTTTTTCATTTTTAATCTTGCTTGAGTGTTTCTGATCAAACATAAAAGCGACAGATTGTTGATCTGTTTTCAGAATAAAATGTCTTCCTATTAGAAAATGTCGCCATTTCCGAACAGCTTCCACGATTGCGCTTGCCTCTTTTTCGATTGATGAGTGTCCACGTTCGTTACTAGATAGTCACCGTGAGAAAAAAGCTACGGGCCGTCCATTTTGTGCAAGAGTTGCGGCTACTGAATGCTCTGATGCGTCCATCTCAACCATGAAAGTTTCGTCGTTGTCAATAGCAGTCAGAGAAGCTTTGGCAATTTCTGATTTCAATTTTTCAGAACAATTTATAGCATCTTTGCTGAGTGGAAACCGCGTATTACCAATTAATGGATTGATATGATGTGAAAAATTGTGTATCCACTTGGAATAGTGCGCCAGCATTCCGAAGGCTCGTTTTAGTGAAGATGATTCTGATGGAACAGGTAGATTCAGAAGCGGCCTTAGTCGTTCCTTGTCAGGTTTAATCACATTGTTTTGTATTGAATAGCCTAAAAGACTTATACTATCAGAACCAAAGGTGCATTTATTTTCATTCAACGTTAGTTTGTATTTCTTTACAGCATTCATGAAATCAAGCAAGTTCTTATCATGGTCTCCCTTATTTTTACCACAGACGGTCACGTCATCCAAATAACAATAAGTACCTTTTAAATTCTCAGCCTGGATTATATATTGTAGCGTTCTCTGAAAAGCTGACAAACCATTAGTAACTCCAAATGGGATGCGAGTAAATTGATATAAAGCATCGCATGCTTCAAATGCTGTATATTTTCGTTCTGTCTTTAAGATTGACACTTGATGGTAAGCGCTTTTTAAGTCAATTTGACTGTAATATTTGTATTTAGCAACATTAGCGACCAATGACTCAATGTTTGGCAATGGATAAGCATCAAGCTCTGTAAATCTGTTGATAGTCTGGGAGTAATCGATGACAAGACGTTTTCGATGTGTAGTGCTTTTAGTTACTAAAGCTTGAGCTCGCCAGGGGGAGGTGCTTGGCTCAATCACTCCATTTTTCAGCAAATTAGTTATCTCTTCTTGAATAAATCTTTCATCTTCCTCAGTATGACGTCTTGACTTTATGGCAATAGGTCTGATATTTGTAGAAAGATTAGTGAATAAGGACGCACGAGGAACTGAAGCTTCTATAACGCATATTTTTAAGTTGTCTCTTGAACCTCCAAAATTGAATTCCAAAGTTTTGTAGTCTTTCAATAAATCATGTCCTATAATTATATCAGCGCATAAGTTATCAACAATTAGTAATGGTTGATCCGTGTAAGTATGTTTATCGATATTAATCATTGTATTGCAGATTCTTTCTATAAATGACACGTAATTTAAAGAAGCTAAAGTGATAGTTTGCTTATAAGGCCTTAGCTTGAGCTTTTATCTTAGGCTAGTTTCTTATTTATAAAACTGACAGAAATTCCTGTGTCAATAAGTGCTTCAGTGTGAAATTCATTTATTATCACCGGGGCTGTTGCTTTACTTAAACTGGACGGAGATGCAGCAGTAATTATGGGCTCAGTTTCAGTTGAATTAACATCAGCGTCGACAGTATTTACAGTTGGCCTGTTACTTCTGCAGACAGTTGCATAATGGCCTTTTTTTGAGCATAATTGACAAGTTTCATTAAAAGCGGGGCATTTAATGCATTGATGTACATTTTTACTGCCACAAAAGAAGCAGACTTGATTTTGACTTGATATACCCAATATGACAGCATCGCGAATATATTCGTTTTTATTTTATTCTGCCGTTACGTTCTTAAAATTACAAACGTAAGCCAATTGCTTGAGGGTTCGGATATATTCAGTAACTGACTCTTCCAGCTTTTGTTTTGTAATAGCTAGAATATGCCGTGCGTGAATCTCGTTTTTAGCCTTGATATAAATACTGTCTAATAATTCAATAGCAGTCCCATAGGTAGTACAGTTATGAATTAGTGAATAAACTGTCGGCGTCAGATGATTAATAAGTAGTTTTAATTGAATTGATCAAGTATCTGTTTTGAATCGTCTTCGCACAAAAAAATTTGAAAGCAATGGACAAGTAATATTCAAATTTTTTAGAAGATGACTATGATTCTGTGAATGATCCTATCTATAAGTCAAGTTTATCCAGCAGATATTTTAGCTGCTCATCTAGTACTTCCAGCAGCTCATAAAGTTCTTCCAACTCTAAAGATTCGACAGTTCTACCATCAACCCTATCAACAACAAGCATTTTTAATGCTGAAATGTTTGGAAATAACTGCCAAGACCAAAAACAAACACTTCTATAACCTGCTGAAATAAAGACGATCCTAGAGAAAATATTATAGTTTGATGATGATGTAACAGGCACACCATCACCAGAGGTACAAAATGTACTGGAAAATCAACATGAAATAGTTGTGAACGATGATGAACTTCTGGTCAAATTAAGCCTTAAACTCAGATCCATGTTAAATTCCTTAACAAGTTATCTCGTAATTATAAGTGATTCTGATAGTTCACATACATAAAAGTAGGTTACTGTTGAATATTTATAATAAAACGGTTATTTATTGTACAATTTTGATTAAGCCTAGAAAAACTGAATAAATTAAATTCTTTGTCATGTGGTCTCTTAGAAGAAAGTGATAGTTTGATAGTTCCTATACATAAAAGTAAGTTATTGTTAAAGATTTATGCAATAATTATAATAAAAACGAAAACGTAATGTATATGTCTTGATTATTTTGTATATTTTGTTATATTTAATTAGAAATTATGCTCACACTAAATGTAAAAAGGGTCTTATAATTAGACTTTTTTCAGTTTTTATTAAAAATAATTATATTTATTGCTGTTATAAAAAAAATATTATCGTCTTATAACTTAATAAATTTCGCTTATTATCACCTTTGGCCATTTCTGGTTTAGCCGATACAGGGAGTTAAAAGGCATTATTAATGATTCACTAGAAAGTATCTGTCGAAACAGAATATTCTTAGATTTTCATTCCTGAATTGATGCCAACAAATTCATAGAATCTGCTACTCTTTCTGCAAATAATTATAATACCCTAATTCCTCTAAACAATGTAACACTAATAGGATTAATACGAGGTACCTTTTCCATCTGACATGTCCCCAGAGATAGTAAAAGAAGAGATAAAGGTCCCACGCAATCGTAGACGCGAGTATGTACCTACAAAATAATAGTGATTGAATAGAAATAATAATGAGAGAAGGACACACATACCATAAAAACAGTAAGATTGAGCGAGACGAATATGCATATTTTTTATCCTTTTCGCGTATACGCCTGTTTCTGTTGGGAGCCATGTTGAAACTAATGTCAGCTTGCGGTAAATCGATGACAAATTATTTGTAAAACTGAATTTGTGAGGCTTATTTCATAATTATGTGTATTTCTCAGTGAAACAGATAATTCATACTAGCTGTATTATGGGGCGTTGTTGTTTAATATTTTGTACAAGCTGACCAGATGCCTGATTCCGTAAAGTTAAAGTGCGGTTAATGCCACTTGGAACATTCATTGCCACCGATCACTTGTTTCGAATTCACTAAGCTCAGTGAGCATGTGAAATGACGTCATCAAGGCGATGAGCACTCAACGGCACGGAAACTGCCATTTTACTACGAAATACAAAACCGGTAATTCAAAATCAGATTTCAGTAGCAATGAGTTTTCGTCAACCGAAGAGCACCAGTAGCGTTCATTGCATTTACTATCTAGCAGTGTTTGGCTAGTGAAGATCATTGATAATGCATAGTTACTATGAAACCTATAGTTCTAACACATACACTTTGTTTCATGTTTTATCGTGCCATGAAATTGTGTTGTTTTTGTGTAATGACATGTATGTGGTATTTCATAGAACCTACCTAACTATTTCATAGCTAGAGTAGGATTTTAACCCTAAAATGGAAAAATACCTAACTACTGGTTTTAAAATCTAGTAGTTTTCTTACAAAGCCTAATTATGTGAAATTCTACAAGAATGAGGGGTCAATGTAAATATAAGCAAAACAAAATCAAGTGTAAGTATTAAATATCATGTAATAATGTTATAATTTTCACAAAATTAAGATTTATAATTCCGTGTTCTTCACATTCCACATTTTACAGATCCACCAGGTAACTTTAGCTACACTTTTCAATAACGACCGCTCACACTTAACCTCAGGTGGCACGGCACTCTTGCTATCATTGTAATCGCTTCATTTCTGTGTGACCGCGATCTTGGTTAATTTTACTTTTAAAAAAACAAGCAAAGGTGGTGCCACTTATACTTCCAGAATAAATGTACTTCTTTTACTTTTATAATTATTTTACACAAAATATATGTTCAGACATTCAATTTGTATTGAAGGACCACCATCTATTTACCGATAGTATTTATAGTTGTTTAAACGCCTAACAGCTCGGCCTTCCTGTGCGAAGCGAGACCTCTCGCTTTTAATACGATTACAAATTTACATAGAAGAAAAATATAGACATATTATAATCATTTTCATATTTGAACATACATCTTATTTCACTATTTTCTATGTACAGTTTTCTAGAGTATTTTCTACGAAATACTATATAAGAAGGAGGAAAGACAGCATAAAAATAATAGTTAATACTTGTGGGGTTCCTAATCTTCAATAAAAACAACACTTTTTCTTCTTACTAAATGGACTGTATTTCTTCTTTCTTCACAATAGGTTTTCTTACTTCTAGTTGTTCACTGTACGCCATCTAAACTTGTACTGAACTCGATCACATTGCAGTCACATATTTTCGCATCGCATATTCTTCCATTCCCAGATCCTGTGTCCTGGGGGGACGCAGTACCGGGCTTGTGTGCCCTCTCCTTCTATTAGTTCCCTTGCGTAGGGTTTGGCTTTTGGGTCGCGTTCTTGCTTCGGCGCCAGCTTTTGGAGGTGGGCCCAGGTTGATTGGCCCTTTGGAACATTGACATCGTTAGCCTTTGTATGAATAGGTCCAGTCCTTCGACCAGGCTATCCCTCTCTATCCTCTCTACACTGTTTCTCACACAGCGTGGGGCATCTAGGGCGAGGCGCAGGGAGGAACTTAGCTGCGCTCGCATTTTCTTTTTGGATGTCTCTGCGAGTAAGGCGTACCACGCTGGTGTGGCGTAAGTTAATTGGGATCGGATATACATCTTATATAGTCCGATCTTCATGCGCTTCCAGATTGAAGGATCGGGCGCAAGATAGCGCGCGTAGTTCTTGCTTTGTTTATGGCTATCCTGGCTTATCCTGCCATCGTTAGTCGGTGATCTATAGTGACTCCGAGGTATTTCGTTGTTTTATTTCACTTAATCTCTTGTCCTTGGAATACGAGTTTTGAGACTGCCGTGTATGATTTTGTTATCAAGAGTACCTGCGTCTTCCCCACGTTGACTGTGAGCTTCCATTTTGCTAGCCAGGGTAGGAGGACTTCTAGGATTCGCTGCATCTTGGTGGCCGCATGTACCGGTTTGTATGAGGCCGTTAGATATGCTGCTTCGTCGGCGTAGAGGGCGAGCGATGCTCCCTCCTCTGCAGGTATGTCTGTATACATCGAGTAGCACACCGGTGAGAGGCAGCTACCCTGCGGCACTCCTGCTGTTATCAGATGTTCTGAGGAAAGTGATCTCTCTACATTCACTTTGAATTTTCGGTCCTCCAGGAAGGACTTCAATACTGCCACTACTTTTCTCGGTATTGTCGGTGACCTGGCTATTTTGTAGAGCAATCCGTTGTGCCAAACCCTGTCAAAGGCTTTTTCCATGTCCAGAAATACTGCAACCGTGTGCTCCTTCTTGTTCATATTGGTGGTCATCTGGTGCAGTACCTGGACCTGGTACCTAGACAGTTGTAGGGTTGTGGAGTGTTCTGATCTGAAGCCGTATTGTTTGGTTCCTGGTTCTATGTGTAGAGTTAGGTGCCTGAGCAGCAACTTCTCAAACACCTTTGACATACTGGACAGCAGTGTGATCAGTATGTAAGATTCTGGCTTCATTATGTCCTTTCCTTGCTTCGGGAACATTATGACGTGTCCCATCTTCCAGGTGGTCGGGAAGTACCCGGAACGCAGTATGCCATTAAAAAGGCGAATCATTGATGCGATGGCATTATAAGGGATATTTTTGAGGACTGCATTTGGAATGCCGTCTGCTCCTGGGGTCTTCCTGGGCTCTAATTTCTTGAGGGATCTCTGGACCTGCCCCGGTGTGATTACTATTGGGTCTTCAGTCGGCTTGATCTCCTTCGACAGATAATCCACCAAATATCTGTCTATGTACTCCGTGTCGTCTGTAGGGTTGGGGCGGAATTGCCTTTCCAGAGCTTCCACGAAGATCTCGGCTCTGTCTTCTGCTCTGAGAGACTGACATTCCCGTCCCTGTATTTCAGTGTTCGTGTGGGTTCCCGGATGCTACGCAGCTGTCGACATAGACGGTCGAGAGACGTCCAGTCTCCGGTGGCTTCGTTTATCCTCTCATTCCATTTTTCCCCTTGGTGTTCGTTTAGGGCCTCCCAGATTTTATCTCTCAGGGTTCCCATTTTTGTTTTTATTTTTGGATCTCTTGACTGCTGCCAGTTTCTCCTCATTTTCCTGCATTTTTGAATCATGTCTGAGAGATGCTTCGGGAGAGGTGGGAGTTCTCGTCTGTGTTGGTGTTCCGTTGTGGCTTCTTTTAGTGCATTCTGTAAGTTGACTGTCATTTCGTTGGTCAGCATGTCTACATCTTCTGAGGTATTTACTGGCCGTGATGTGTTTGTGGTTTTAACTAGTTCTTGGAACTTTGCCCAGTTTATCCTTGCACCCTGTTTCGGGGGTTAAATCTTCGTTGTTTCCTTATCCAGGGTCAGCAGAACCGGCTGGTGGTCCGAGCCTAGCTCATCGAACAACACTTCCTGGGCAAGGGTTATTTTTCTTTGTGCTAGGCCCCTGTGTACCGCTATGTCTGTAACGTCTGGGCATTGTCCTCTTTGGAGCTGGTAGTGGGTTAGGAGTACTGGGCCACTAACTTCGTAGTTAAATTTCTCAGAGTCCCGTAGAAGTTTCTGACCATCTGTATTTTCTTTTGAAGAATTCATGCATTACATGCTATATCCCCGGACGTGAGCAGAGCAAATGGACAAGTGGAGCGAGTCATGGCAACACTGAAGAATGGACTCGTCATGATTAAAAATTATGAAACTTCAGACTGGCATACAGCATTGGAGAGTCTTCAGATTGCTCTGAACTGCACTGTTCACAGAACTACAGGTACTGCCCCACTAACGCTCCTTACGAGTCGTCAAAACTGCGTGCCACCAGAGTTGCTGAACCTGGTTAACTTAGATAATGCATCAATCGATATCGAGGCCCTAGAACGACATGTACAACAAAGAATTACCGAAGTATCTACAAAAGACAAAGAACGATTTGACAAGGGTCGTGCAAAAATTCATAGCTTTCAACGAGGAGACTTCGTGTTGATTAAGAATAACCCCAGAAACCAGACCTCTCTAGACCTTAAATTTAGCGTGCCCTATGAAGTTCACAGGGTTCTCGAAAATTACCGTTACCTTGTAAAGGTCGTGGGTCACCACGGGCGACCTCGCAAAGTTGCACATGACCAACTACGGCGTGCTCCGAAGCATGATGCTGGACCTGGACCGTCCAGCATCATGCCGCCCGCTCCAGCAGCATCACACCCTGCGGCCACGCCTCAAATATCTGCTGCCATTGATGACAACACGCAGCCTACAAAATAAGCTATGGGAGTGAACCCCGGTGAGAACCGTCCATAATATTTTTATAATTACATCAACATATGCACACACAAATACACAAAAAAATATATGTTAAAAAGATGCTATTGGCGTGTGGAGCCGTCCAATAAGCCACCTTATATTATTGACGTTACCGTTCAATAGACCCTATCCTGAAAGAAAAATAGTCCCCTGTGTACCACGGTGTAATATGGCCGCCCAGAGCACAGCATCGACCCATCCTATTATTCCTTAGAGCCCCTGTTATATAACAGCATCGACCTTTCATCGACCTATCCTTCCTTTTACACAAATACTAACTATCACCTACTCAACTGCTGTCTTTGTTTATTGACCAGTTACTGTGAGTTATACACATAGGTACATACAAACATTATAACAAACATCTTTGTCCTGTTGTCACGTGGAGTGAGCAGTGATATTCAAATTATAACAAACATCGTTGTCCTGTTGTCACGTGGAGTGAGCAGTAATATTCAAAAATATGATTGTGTGGTGTATAGTGTCGTTGTGTTATGTTCTATTACAACTAAATGCCTATAAACTTTAATGCCTAGCTTTACTGTGGGAGTATCTAGCGCAGTGATGCTAAGAAGCTCAATACCTGTAATAAATAAGGCTTAAACGTACTGTGGAAGTACGTTGCCTCAAAAATTCAATTTTATTTTTTAGTAACAAGACAGGATCGGAGGACTGGAGCGACGCAGAGCACGCATCTCGTATCAGAATGGCCGTGTCGCCGCTAAGTTTCTTCAATCAAGCAAATATGAAGATTTATCTGATTATAATGATAAACTGATTCAGCGTACTATTTTATCTCTAAAATCGTAGAATCTTATTTAAACATCAAGTTAAGTAATGGTTTTGTAAATAGTTCATTTATTATTTTAATGATTCTTTAATTTGACTTCAAATTGTGATGGTGTTCCGAAGTAAGTTTATTTATGATCAGTCAATGCTTTTCTGGGCTTTGATTGCTTGTTAATAGGCTTTAATAAATTGTAAATTAATTTAGAAATAGATTTGTAAATAGTTATTTTCATTATTGCTGATTTATTAGTAAATTCAAGTGCTTGTGACGCCATCTGTTCCGACTTTTGCGTGGAGCTAAGTGGCGGGAACATGGCGGCGCGCAGGCGCTTGAAAACTGAGCGGAGAGCTCACTTTGCGTTGGATTTTCGAGCTGAATTATTTGTAAGTCGAACCCTACTCAAATTGCGACGGACCCAAGGGACGTTTTAAAAAAATACAAATTTGAAGTTAAATTGATGTATTAATTGATTGAATGCTAAGTACAGACTGAGCTCCTCTAAACTTAATAATAAACACCTTACATACTAACAAAAGTGCCAAGTCGACAACTAACAATCGCACAGAATAAAACATAGTCATTAAATTAAGCGGAATTGTGTGGGCGACCGGGCGCTATGCGCTGATAAGGATGGTGCCGGGATGCATAACTCCTTCCTCCCTAAGTTCGAGATTGTCTGAAGGACCATCTCGAGTTTTCCTCACACAAAATGCTTTACGAATCATATACTTAAGGGCTAAGATTACAATTACTAATGCTATAATTAACCAAATTACAATGTTTCCTATGCTAACACTTTTAAAAAAACTTTCAAATTTTTCACTATCACTAATAATCTCACTTCCACTTTTCTGCAATAAGTAATTCAGGAACTGGACGTCGGCGAGATTAATTCCGTTGAGATTAACTGGTTTTCTTTGCGAATTCGGTACGTTGGATATTTTTGGTAATTGAATTATTGGCAGCTTTTCGTAAATTATGTCTTTCCCACTAATTTGATGTCTTGTCAGGGTCACTTCTTTAATTTTGACAACAATCATCATTCATAATTAACAGATACGTCCCGCGAACTGTTTCTTGGGTTATTTCATTTTCGCAGTACTTTGTAAGTAGTGTCTCAGTGTTCGTATAAATTATCCAGCGGTTTGGCTGTACAGGATTGACCTTGACATCATTAATAATGACAGGAATCGGATGGCAAATCGAGATGTTAGTGGTAAACTGTAGAAGTTCAGTGACGCAGTCATCTCTAACCAGAGGCAAAACGTCATTCTCGTAGCACAGGAAATGGTCTTCATCTGCTTCGGAACATGGTTGAGAGAGCGGTACTGTTTTCAACCCCTTCATAAGGACATATGGATATTTAGGTAGGATAAGGGTAGTTTGACCATTAGCATCGTCTAAAATTGGTAGTGGTATTAGTTTATAATAGTTATAAATTTCGTCTCTAATTAGTGGAATGTTCATAATAAATTTAATCTGATTTTGTTTGATGTAAGCTTTCAGTTCTACACTTTGTTCTATTTTAATAATATTTTCTAAATTAACAGGAAACAGTAATTTACCATTTTTTTCTATTTCAATTAACAGTAGTAACAATTCATTCGTATTAACAATTGATTGATGCAATATTTTAATCTTACTAAAAGCTTATCTAAAGTAGATAATTTGAAAATGATGAAGAAATGTACCGTAATTATTAATAATTTTATTGAATTTCTGGTAAGTCCTTGTTTCATTTAAATACAAATCTATTTCTTGAATGCTTTCTTCAATCTGAATAAAGTTGCTTCTAGTAAAATTCGCTATTTTAGTAAAGGTACCCACCATTTCAGTGATAATTGTCATTTTCTTAGATACAGCGTCCTGTTTTGAATTTAAATTATTAATTAACTTTTCGTACATTAAGGCGTCATCATTATCCAGATTTCCTGTAATCATTTTTACCAAAGAACCAAGAGGGTTTATTAAACCACGTTTACCCTTGCTGAAGGAATTAACTGCTTGTACTTTTCTATGGTTATATTCATTATGTAATCTGTTTGAACTTCCGCGTTAATTAAATCTGAATCTAAAACGTTACTATCAATACAGCTGTGAACTTGGTTTCTAAGCGTTATGTACCTGTTTATATTTAATTCTAATTCCTCATAAACTAATTTTAAATCTAATATCTTGATAACGGTCCATTTATCGTAGCTGACAAAAGCTTGGCCTTCCCGGATAATGGATGAATGGATTAACAGCCCGGGGTTCTTGTCAATCGGGTGCAGTTGAAGGGCCTGGCTTCGGATCGCATGGATCGCCAGAAGTATTAACCTGCGAAGGACGCTTAATGTCTTTAATAGGTACTTTAGTTGTTCGGTCACGTGTAATTACTGGTACAACATTTCTACGAATCTCTCCAATGACTTGAGCTTTTTGATAACGCGGTTTGTCTTTGCTACGCCTAGTGTTTTCTCCTTTAATGAAAACTTAATCTCCGTCCTTTATTACGAATTTTGTGTCACCTCCACGTTTTTCTATCATTAATTGTTTATTTTGTATAATTTTATCTGTCAAATAGTCGTATAAATGTTTAGTCCTTCTAACGTGTTCTTTAACGAGCTGTTGTGTAAACTGTTTGTTAAAGTCAACCGCAAATGTGCTATTGGACTCGGTGTGCCCGAATACAACTTCGAATGGTGTCAAATCTATAGTAGCATGTATTGTGTGGTTATATTACATGCATGACGGATGCAGCATCGGTGATCTTTTGTTCATATTTTGTTATTCGGTATATTTCTATTATAGTTGAGTGGAATCTTTCGATTAAACCCATCGAATTCGGGTTATGGGGTGTGCCGATATGAAGGTCAACTTTATAAAAAGCCAACATTTCCTTCATTAATGTATTATTAAATTCCATGCCGGGGTCCGAACTTATTCTGCTTGGGATGCCGTACATGGAGAAGTATTTTATTAGCGCTCTTACAACCTCAGGGGTGGATCTGTTATTAATTTCAATGGCCTGACCCAGTTTGCTAAAAGCGTCAATTATGGTAAGGTATATTTTTCCTTCTATTGTAAAGGTGTCGATAAATATTTCCTGAAATGGTTTTGTTTGCGTTTGGGATAGCTGTAATTCTGGTTTTAATGGTTTCCGGTCATACTTCATCTTTTTACATACATCACATGCATTTATAATAATAGCTACTGTCTGATCCATGTTATTCCAGAAAAACGTACGCTTAAGGTGTACTAGCGTTTCCTTAATACCTCTATGGCTATTTTTACCTGTGTGGTACTTATCGACAATCTGGCGTTGTTCATCTTCTTCCTCTACGTAAATGATTCGTTGGGTGCACTCATAAATTTTAACAGAATCCTTTTTGAAAAATAATGCGGTAACCATGGAAAATTGTTTGCGATGAATTTCACTCTCAAAGTAAAAAAAATGCTTTACTTTGGGTTTTATGTATTCCAGGAGGAATTGTTTGACGAGATTCGAGTTATCTACAGGTAAGTGGACTTCTAGTATTCTTTGTTTCGGTCTTGATAAGTTTTTAACTCCAATGTCGTTTTTGTTCCAGGTATATACGAGTATTTGGTTCGGCTTAGTGTCTATGGCCTCTTGTAAGATGAGTATACCTTCTGAATCTAAGTCGCGTGCAGAATGAACTGTATTCGTACTACTATTACTTGGCCATTCAGGCGCCGTGTCGGTGCTGCTGTTTACAGACGGAATTGGATATGAGGATCGTCGATCGTTGGATTCTATAACGCTTATGGTTTTCTCTGAATCAGATAAAGTTACAACTGGGGACGCTGGTCGTTCACACGCATCACTTTGGTGTTGCTTTTTACCTATTTGTACTAATTCCTCAATAACTTCATCCAATTGTCGCTGGAGCTTTTGTTCATTTTCATCCAAATTTACTTCCATTGACTCATTATCCTTTCCATCTAACGCATTAATCCTTATACGAGATAATGCATCCGCATTACTGTTTTGCTTTCCGTTTTTATATACAACGTCAAAATCAAATTCTGACAAACGCAACTTCCACCTCGTAATTTTGCTATTAGGTTCTTCCATCGTTTTAAACCAAGCCAACGGCCTATGATCCGTATATATAGTAAATTTCTTTCCGTATAAATAGGGACGGAAATGTTTTATGGCCCAAATGATCGCTAGCATTTCTTTCTCTATTGTGCTATATCGTGACTCGGCTTCGTTCAAGGTCCTACTTGCAAATGTCACGGGTTTGTCACTTCCGATTGGGCCTTGTGAAAGAACAGCACCAAGAGCAAAGTTTGATGCATCGGTCGTGAGAACGAATGGTCGGGTAAAATCCGGGAATTGTAAAAGGGGGGGCGTTAGTTAATAGCTCCTTACATCTCTCAAATGCATCTTTGTACTCCGGAGTTAACTCAATTTTATTTCGCTTTTTTAGGCAGGAGGTTAACGGTTGTGTGACCTTGGCGAAATCTTTGATAAATTTTCTGTAGTAGCCAACCAAGCCAAGGAAACTTTTAATTTCTGTGGTCGTTCGTGGTATCGGAAAATTAAGCACCGCTTGCACTTTATCGTTTTTTGGCATAAGGCCGTTTTTGGTGATGGTATGGCCTAAATACAACACTTCTTTCCTGAGAAATTCGCATTTGTCCAGTGTTACTTTAAGATTGGTTTCTCTGAAACGATCAAAAATTTTACGTAATTTTGAAATGTGATCCTGTAGACTGGATGAATATACTATAATATCGTCTAGATATACTAGGCAGTGTAAACCCTGAAGGCCTCGTAGCACATTATCCATGGCCCTTTGAAATGTAGCCGGTGCGGTCTTCAAACCAAAGGGCATGCGTTGGAATTCAAAGTGTCCTGACTGGGTTGTAAATGCAGTTTTAGGTTTATCCGCGGGGTAGACCTCGATTTGGTGGTACCCGGAAGCGATATCTATTATGCTGAAATATGTCGATTTACCTAATTTATCAAAAAGGTCGGTTATATTTGGTAAGGGGTATTTGTCGTCTACCGTGATTTCATTTAACCTGCGGTAGTCAATGACCATTCTGAATTTCTTTTCACCTGATGCGTCTATTTTTTTGGGTACCAAGTGAACCAGCGCACTCCAAGGTGAGTGGGATTCTTGTATAACATTATCTTTGAGGAGTTTTTCTACCTGGTTCTGTATTTCTTCGTTCTGTGAATGTGGATGTCGATATGGTCGAATATAAATTGGATTTTCATTAACCGTGCGAATTTCAAGTTTCACTTGATTAGAAAAAGAGAGAGGGATTTTGTCACAATAAAATATATCGCGGTACTCGTAACATAATTTGGAAATACTCTCATGCTCTTCTTTATTCGTGTGTTCCAGTCTTAATTTAGTCAAATTCTCTTTTAGGATAGCGTCGATCTCACAGTCATCAATCACTACATTTAGCTTGCACTCTTCACCTTCAAACACTGTCACATCAAATGGTTCTGTAAAAGTAATCATAGCCTTTTCATTCGAGATATTCTGGATTACTGTTGTAGCAAAGAAATTGCTACATTTGATAAGAGCAGTTGGCATACGTATTCCTTCACTAAACTCCGTAAAATCCACAATAGCATCACCGTTTTGATAATTGGTGGGTATTTTAATTCGTGTTTCGGACCTCGGTTCTAACATAACTTCATAGGGTGGATTATATATTATGGGTATATCAGTGTTGAGTGTATGTAAAATCTGATTTCCCATATCTACGTTAGCTGCCAGTTTCTTAAGCAGATCAGATCCTATAAGTCCATCGTATCTACTGTCGACGTCATAAATGAAGAATTTGGGTGGAAGTGTACTTTTGAACGTTTTCAATAATGGTATACATATTACCTCATCGTGAATGCTTTGGGCGTGGGTGCTGACGACTGTAAAGGGTTCGTGTTGTTTGAAGTCAGTGAAAAATTCATTGGCTTTAGCAGGACTTATTAATGATCTACTTCTTCCTGTGTCAATAAGAAACTTCGCATTAATTTCAGGAATTTCAATGTGGGGTAATTTTAAAATGCTATCGCAATAGTTGAGGCTTATCATTTCACCGCGTTGTTCGAGGCTGGTGCTTGAAAATTTTCAGGGACACTAATTTTCTCATTATAATGTTTCCAGTATAATCCGGATAGTCAACATCGGCGTGGGCGTTCTCCACATAATCAATAGGCGCTAACTCATAATAGTTATTGTCATAGTTGTCGGAGTAATAATCCTGGTAAGTTGACGGTTCCTCGCTATAAAACAAGTCATTGGTGATCATATTTTGTCTGACAGGTGCCGTGCGCATTGAAACATCGGGGTCATTAATAGGTTTGGGTGCTTGTTGTTGTTGGTGTTGAATACCAAATTTAAACTGATTTGTGTTTTGCTGCAGTTGGTTAGGGACACCATATTTAAAATGTTGTTGTTGAGGAATTCCAAATCGAAAACCACCTTGTTGGAATGGAGGGCGTAGCTGTTGAGTAGGCCCCTGATTAAAATTTCGTTGGGGCATATTTGGTTGCACACCGAACCGATAACCTTGAGGGGGTGCAAACCTATTTGGCTGGATGAAATTTGGCCTGAATCCGGGCAAGTTTTGGTTTTGTGGAATGCCAAATTTAAAGTTAGGTTGATTAGGCATTTGGCTTAACGAAGGCCTAATATCGTTCAGAGGTCTCAGTGAATTTTGTGGGTTTGGTTGTAGCAATGTGGCCGGTTTCGCTTTGTTATTTTTTGCGTTATATTGTTGCAGAAAATTTACTTCCTCGATAACTACGCTTAATGCATTTTCAAGGGTAGAGCAACCCTTCAATCGCACTATACGAATCATATCTTCGGGAAGGTTATATAGAAATACGTTCAAAGCTGTATTGTTATAGATAATCATTTTCGCTGCTTTAACTCCTTCATCGGTAATTATGTTTACTTTCGCAATTAAAGAACTCCTAACATTCTGTATTCTATGGCAAAACTGGATATGTGATTCACCTTGTTTTATTTTCAAACTTTCCAATTCAATCGCTATACACTCTTCTGAGCGGGGATCGCCAAAATGTTGGGTAAGAATTTGTTTAAGTTCAGTCCATGATGTTAAATTTTGATGTTCACTAAGTAGAGTCGCAGCTCTACCCGTAAGTCTACTCGTTACAGAATGAAATACGTATAAATTTTGTGACGTATTTCCTTCCAGTTGAAAAGCTCTAATAACATATTCACATTTCGTAATGAATAAGTTCAGTAGTTTTTCGTCTCCATCATACATAGGAATTATACACAATATTTCCCTAGGAATCATCTTAATCGTTTCATTTTGTTCGTTAACCATTTTTGCTACTACTGATTTCAATAATCACTAAACAACTATTAATATCACTAAATTGATTTCGATAATCAATAAACACAACTTATTAATAAACACTAACAATTACGAATATAACGATATTTGAATCAAACAAAACCAGATAGACGTAATTAGTTAGGCCAACGATTTGGGGTCGGAAAATACGGAATAGATAGGTTATTATGAAAACAGGTGTGAAGAGATTTACTCACAAACTGCTCAATCCCATATCCTCCTTGCGTGAGTCTGTCCAGGGCCAATCCGCCTCGTCTCGGGTCTGGTGCACAAACCGATCACTGATTGAACTGTTTTCGCTGCACACGCGTCGCGGGAGTGTTATTATTTTGGTTCGAGGATACCCGAATTCACTGCAGGATACTCGACGCAAACAACCGATTTTAGGGTCTTTAAACGTCAACCCGGCAGCAGGATAACGGATATCCTACCGGCTGCGCCACTCAAATTGCGACGGACCCAAGGGACGTTTTAAAAAAATACAAATTTGAAGTTAAATTGATGTATTAATTGATTGAATGCTAAGTACAGACTGAGCTCCTCTAAACTTAATAATAAACACCTTACATACTACCAAAAGTGCCAAGTCGACAACTAACAATCGCACAGAATAAAACATAGTCATTAAATTAAGCGGAATTGTGTGGGCGACCGGGCGCTATGCGCTGATAAGGATGGTGCCGGGATGCATAACTCCCTTGTAAATATTTAATAAAAATGGCTTGTTTTAACTAGTTATCCATTCGTTTTAATTTAAAGTAAATCTTAGTGAGTTTTTAAAAGTGAATTTCATGATAGTCTTTCAAGTAGTTGGAAACAAGTAGTGATGATAGACAAGTGCTCTCAAATGCACAACCGATGGCCCCTAAGGTCAGCGGTTCTGCGCTTTTTAAAAGTATAACCTTATCTTCTTCTTTTTCGATATATATATAATATATTTACTTACGTTTTATGGACGTGGTACGGGAAATGGACAGTTTTTCCCGTTTATCCCACTTCTGACCTTTTGGAGGTCAGAGGGAAAAATATAAAACGCCAAATATATAGAATCATTTCTTGTATAATTCCGTGTACTTCACATTCCACATTTTACAGATCCACCAGGTAACTTTAGCCACACTTTTCAATAACGACCGCTCACTCTTAACCTCAGGTGGCACGGCACTCCTGCTATCCTCGTAATCGCTTCTTTTCTGTGTGTCCGCCATCTTAGTTAATTTCACTTTAAAAAAAAAACAAGCAAAGGTGGTGCCACTTATACTTCCAGAATAAATGTACTACTTTTACTTTTATAATTATTTTAAACAAACTATATGTTCAGACATTCAATTTGTATTGAAGCACCACCATCTATTTACCGATAGTATTTATAGTTGTTTAAAAGCCTAACAATAGGTACAAAGCAAGAAAATTCATCTATAAATACATTTCTAAATCGCAATTATATTTATTTCTTCGTTTTCTGGCGTTTTAATTATTTATTAATTTAATTGTTTTGCACAAAAGTAGTGTACAAGGAATGACATGTTTTCATTCACAGAATTTTTACTCGACGGCAAAAAATATTTTCAGTTGAAGTTAAACTTTACCTGAGACTGAGAAGCACTACGAGTATAGTCACTATACTTATAGGAACATGGTATTTATAAGCAGTCGTAATAATTATTTGAAGTAGGTAAGTACATTATTGCTGAGAAATAATATCAATGTTTAGATTTTATTTCAGAGACGTACAAATCTACAAAAAGGTTATAGGCATATTATTAGATCACTATAAAACTTACGGTGCTAATTAACTTTTAATTATACTTAATATCTACACAGCAAAATTTTAGATAGATTAAAAGCGAGAGAGAAAAAACAGAAAATAAATTTAGGCGATAATTCTAGGATCTAAAGTATCTATGTACAAAATTACATCAAAACCCGATCAGCCGATAACATTTAAAGATTGGTTTTTCAAATCATACTTGGACCACCTTAATCCGTCCCTGTCGAAAAAACTTATCAAGGTATTTATTTATTTTACATTGTTAACCTAAATACCAAATTCCATGTCTGTAACAGCAAAACACATAGATTTTTCATATAAAATTAAAATTGCCATTAGACCCCCCTTATTACATCTCTGTCGCAAAATCCTTTCTTGGTTGATGTCTACTACCCATTAAATACCTACGTTGTGTTGGCGCGCCTACTATTTACATATAGCAACGTGAAACGTTCTGTAGTGACAACATATTATTTTCATTTCCTACCGCACCTTTTTCTACCCTCTGTTTTTGAAGCAACAACTATATTGTTAACAAATTGTAATTCATGTTAGAGAAACGATATTAAAACATTAGAACTGGACGAAAATCTATTTATTTACAAAATTAACTAAAATCACTTCATTGATTCGCTAAAGAATCAACATTGGCGACCGTGAGTAAGAAAATCTGCAATCAAGAAACTTGCGACATCATCCGGAACATGAATACGTGTCAAGTCTCCTGGCGAAGAAATTGAAGGAAATTTCCACTGAAATCATCAAAGTCTATATAGGAATACCTGGATCTAGACTACTATAAAAACGGAATTCTGGAAAATACATCGGCGAATGACTGGTGTTTGTAACATTTGGACCCCAGAAGATGATTTAATATAATAATAATAATAATAATATATTCGGGACATTTCCACACCAATTATCTAGCCCCAAACTAGGATACCCTGTGCTATGGGCACTAGATAACGGATAAACATACATAGATAAGAATATTACATCCATGACTCGGAAACAAACATTTCTGCTCATCACACAAATGATTGCACCTTGCAGGATTCGAACCCGCGACCGTTCGATTTCGTACCAAGGATCTCTAGCCACGAGACCAACCGACCATTTAAAACTTAATTGGATCGAATTTATGAAGACTGTGCATGCATAAACTTCGGAAGATATTATATTGTGTCATTTGGTCTAGTGGAGTACCTAAAGCTTCACACCGCGGGACAACAAACCAAGCAAGTTATGTGCCCTTTCTTTACTTTACCCTAAGATATCCTACCAAGTTCTTTCCTTTCTAACTAAATTCATTGATTAATCATATCGTGTTTATATCTAAATATAGTAAAAATATACAATAATTATTCTAATGTTTACAAAGTAATCAAGCAATCCAAAATGTGCACGATTCAAAACCTAAATTTGTTCTGAGTAAGTTTAGTACTTTAACTGCTCATTAAATTGCAGACACAATTATAATATAAAGATAATTATCTCATACATAACTTACGACCTTTTTTTATGGTAAGGTACCCTACCTACTTTGATAGATTATAAATCAAACCTGTGTTAGTGCTAAAATATATCAATAATTTCATGTCATAAGCATTATAATCATTATTATTCATAACGTCCACTTGCATAAAAAACTTTAGTACAAAATATACCGAAAGTATCTACGGACATAACGTCCCAAAATAACGTACTTAGTTTCTGGAGCGATACGACAATAAGAGATTGTTGGTAAATTATCATCTCAAATCATTATTTAATGTTCAACCGATCACTCGCAAATTGGAGAAATCGTTACGTTTTCTTGTTGACCACGTGACGAAGAATTTACGGGCCATGTCCAGCTTGGGTCAACCTACTTCTCACTGGGACATAATTATTATTTACATGTTGTCTTCAAAACTGGACAGTCGTTCTCTTGAAAAGTGGGAAGAGATGCGCAATAGTCTTTCCGATATTCCTACATTGGAAAATTTCAGTATAGCGTAACTTTGTCATGTTTTGTGCTTGATGAATTGACAGGAGATATACCAAAGTGTCCAATAGATATCAAGAGTCTAAAGATACCACAAACAATAAGATTAGCTGACCCTAATTTCGATCAGCCTGGTCCTATTGACATCCTAATTGGCGCAGACATATTTTGGGATATTCTCGGATGTTATCAGCGTTCTTCAGGTCCCAATAATCCAAAACTCAGATCATCTAAATTTGGCTGGTTGGTAGCTGGCCCAATTCACTCGACAAAATTGAAATCTAAAAATATAAGCTGTAATCATGCAGTTGTTTCAGATCGTCATACAAATGAGGATTTTGATGAAATGTTAACCAAATTTTGGTCACTCGAAGAGCTACCTCGAAAGTCCTTTTTGAGTCCAGAAAACAAGAAGTGCGAAGAGCATTTTATGTCTACCTCATCTCGGTTGGAGTCAGGCAGATTCTGCGTAGAGTTGCCTCTAAAGGACTCTCCGGACTGTCTAGGCGACTCGTACAGCTTGGCTAAAAAACGATTTTTACAATTAGAAAAACGATTTCGAAAAGATCCCTTACTAAAATCGAAGTATGTAGATTTTATCCGCGAATATGCCGCGTTGGAACATCTTTCTGAATCACCTGTTGGTAAGCCAGATCCATCGTATTTTTTGTGCCATCACGCCATTATAAAAGAATCTAGTGAGTCGACACGCCTTCGTGTAGTTTTTAGTGGTGCAGAACCCACGTCGTCCGGATACTCTGTTAATGTCATTTTACTAAAAGGGCCTCATTTACAAGATTATCTTTTCTCTATTTTGATTCGAGCACTTCAGTATCAATTTTTACTTACTGGGGATATCGATAAATTTTATCGCCAAGTTTATATTGCAACGAATCAAGATCGAAATCTGCAGCTCATTCTATGGAGAGTCATTACCACTTCGAACTCTGCAGCTGAATACTCTCACTTATGGTACCACAAGTGCAAGCTATTTGAGCGCGAGATGCCTCTGGCAGGTAGGGGAAGAACGCGATGATCAGTTGACTAAAAGTATAATAAAGCATGACTTTTATGTCGATGATCTGATCACTGGTTGTGATGACGAAAAACAATTACAATTAATTCTAAATTCAGTAACGAAAACTCTAAAATCAGCTTGTTTTAAATTAAGAAAGTTCAAAACAAACGCTCCTCAGCTCCTAAACGATATATTGTCAGGGAACGACAATATATCGTTTAGGATCATGATCCTCTTTGTTCAAAACTAAAGACTTCGGTTGAAATAAGATTATTTTTTAATTTTGTTTTTCTGGGTTCTTTTTCTTGGTTGGTAAGGTTATTTTCAGGAGAATAATATCAACACTGAATGTAATGACGGTGTTGAAGACAACACCGTCATTACATTCAGTGTTGATATTCACTGAATTCACTGATATTCACTATTCAGTGTGACGGTGTTGAAGACAACACCGTCATTACATTCAGTGTTGATATTATTCTCCTGAAAATAACCTTACCAACCAAGAAAAAGAACCAAGAAAAACAAAATTAAAAAATAATCTTATTTCAACCGAAGTCTTTAGTTTTGAACAAAGAGGATCATGCGTTACTCCGATAAATATACCATCGTCAGATATTGAATCTGCTCTGAATACTCCTAAAACACACATTTTAAAGCAAAAACTAAGAAAAAAACTATTTTGGCAGTATAACGACTATCACAGATCAGAAATCTACAACGCCCAAATAAAAGATTAACTATGAAGAATATTTCACTTAAAATATTTTATCCCAATTGAAGAAAAATGGATTTGGCGATACTACAGAAAATACTGCATTGAATGATTTTTCAGACGATATAGTGAAGTGTATGAGGGCAACAGAAACAACCGCTTAGTAGGAACACTGGTTTATTACTGGTCGACGCTTCCCGCGCGCCAGGATACTAGATAGGTACAAACAGATGAGTAGGCTCATATACATCATTCCTCCACACTTAATTTTGATACCTGGTAACAAAACATAACACTATTTAATTATGATAAATACTATACTTAACAAAAGAAATCAACTTACAATATGTGAATAATACAACTTATAACTCTTGTTTACCTACTTATAATATTTTGCATAATCTACTTTTTCCCTTATGCGTCTAGACCGTGTGATTGTGAGCGGCGGTGGCTGTGCGGTGGCGCTCTCTGCGGACCCTCGCTCACTTTCCTCGCCTTCACAATCACCCCATTCTTCCCCTCCTACATCATCTACGTCACCTTCACTATTTGGTGGCAGTCGTGCCTCATTAGTTTCCTCTTCCACCGCTCGCTCGACAACGTCGCTCGCGGGTTGATTTCTCACGGGCGCGGACAATGCGGAACATTCCAGTGGAGGTGCAACATCAGCGGTGCTGGTTCGAGTGGGTGGTGCTGAATGAAACTGATGAGGCACGTTGCAACAATTTTTGTCATTGAGGTTGCTCTCATTACCAGTATATTTCAGCATCTGATCGACGTGTCTAATACAGTAAACATCTAAGTCGGTTATAAAAATTCTGTACATTTTATTACCTATCCTCTCCTTAATAAATCCTAATTTCCAAGTTTCCTTCCTTGCACTGTACCATCGGGTCCATACCGAATCACCGATCTCAAAACGTCTTTTGCCCGGTACTTCCGGTAAATCCTCGTGATTCATTTCCAACGGCATTATGATATCGAGCCGAGATCGTAAGTGTCTTCCAAACATTAATTTAGCCGGAGTTTCACCAGTGGTACAATGCACGGTATTCCTATAATTAAACAAATATCCTAACAATTTTTCATGAATTTCATGCAGCGGTAAATTTTCCCTAATTATACACTTTAACATTTTCTTACATGTCCTGACGGAGTTTTCGGCTTGACCATTACTAGGCGGGTGATAAATGGGTGACGTCATATATTTTATACCATTAGCAGAACAGAACGTTTTAAATTGGCCTGAATTTATTTTTACATCATTATCGGATACCAGCGCGGCCGGTATTCCAAAAGTGGAAAAAATACCTTTTAATTTCATTATCAACGCGCTCGTTGAAGTTCCATTATGCATGTATAAACACTCCATCCATTTACTATGTGAATCTATAACCACCAAGTATACCCTTTGTTCTACGGTCATGTAGTCGATATGCACGCGCTGCCAGGGCTGCGCGGCGGCGGGCCAAGGCGCTGGCGGGTCTCGCGGCGGCGCCGCGCGCGCCATAGCACATGTCTCGCATGAGCCGATCCAACGTTCGATGTCGCCATCGATGCCCGGCCACCACATCCTACTTCGTGCGTTACTCTTGCTTTTAATTATACCTAGATGGGAGTCGTGCAGTTCCCGTAACATTCTTTCCTTCAGCACCGACGGTATAACTACCCTATGCCCCCTAAATAAGCAACCCTTTTCGAATTGTAAATCCGATTTGCATTGAAAATATGGCAATATCGATTTACATTTAACATTACGCGGCCAGCCACGTTGTAAATACCTAGTGACGGTCTTTAGGGTCTTGTCGCGTTCGGTCGTCTGTACAATATCTGTAGTTGTAATCGCCGGTGATACCTCGTCGAGAAACCTGAGTGCATAGTAGGTATCTATATCGCTATCTGTTTGATCTGACATCTTATTACATTGTAACGGGGCACGAGAAAAATAATCCGCTATCAAGTTATTTTCGCTGGACACGTACTGCACTATATAATTATACGCGGATAATATAATAGCATACCTTTGTAGCCTCAGCGCTGTTGTTACCGGTATACCTGTCTTGCTATCAAAAATTGAAACCAAAGGCCTATGGTCGGTTTTTAAAATAAATGGATCTTCTCGGCCGTATAGATACTGATGGAAACGTCTAACCCCGAATATAATAGCAGTCGCTTCTTTTTGTATTTGGCTGTAATTTCGTTCACTAACTGTGAGCGAACGAGAAGCATAGGCGAGCGGGCGTTCCGCGCCGTCGCTGGCGCGCTGCGAGAGCACGGCGCCGAGGCCGGCCGGCCCCGCGTCCACCGCTAGTGTCAGCTGCGCTGCGGGCTCGAAGTGTGCGAGTACGCACTCCGACGCCAGCTCGCGCATCACGGCGGCCATACTACGCCGCTGTCGCTCGCCCCACTCCCATACTGCATCCCTACGCAGTAGCTCGTGAAGTGGGCTCAGTACGGATGATGCGTTCGGAATAAAACTCCTGTAATAATTTACTACGCCCAAAAACCTTTTTACTTCGGTGACGTTAGTGGGCTCCGGTGCATCAATTATAGCGTGAACTTTATCTGGAGAAGTCGTTAATCCTTCTTTACTTATAACGTAACCCAAATACTTCACACTTTCTTTAAAAAACTCGCATTTGTCCTTATGCAGACGCAATCCTGCCTCACTTAGTCTACCTAGAACTTTTCCTAGTCTTTCCATATGGACAGTCCTATTAGCCCCCGTAATACAGATATCATCAAGCCATATGCTCACTCCATCTATCCCCGAAAGAAGTGTTTCCATAGATTTTTGGAAAATTGCAGGAGCGTTGGCTAGACCGTATACTAATCTAGTATATTTAAATAGACCCTTATGTGTATTAATCGCCGTAAGCTCCTGAGATGATTCTTCCAAGCAAAATTGATTATATGCATTTTTTAAATCAATTTTACTGTATCGCTCACCTCCTCCAATTTTTGCAAACACCTCTTCAATTCGAGGCAGGGGGTACTTATCTATTATCAGATCCCTATTCAGTGTAACTGAGAAATCACCGGCTATTTTCACCTGACCATTCTCTTTCAATACGGGCACTATAGGGGTGGCATAAAGTGAATGATTAATAGGAACTAAAATACCTAAACCTACTAATCGACTTAACTCTTGATCGACCTTATCTCTAAGGGCAAAAGGTACAGTTCGTGGTTTAAAAATTTTTGGGACAGAGTTATCTTTTAACTGTAAGCTGACTGTAAATTTAGTAAACGTACCCAATTCATCAAGCCATAAATCCGAAAACTTTTCCAACAAAGTATGTAATTCTGTGTCACTATTATTTAGAGAGTTAATATCCGTCGTTATAATTAATTTAAATGCAGACATGAAATCTCTTCCCAGTAATGGCGGCCCTCCATTTTGAACAACAAATATTTTTAAAAGTTTCCTTGTGTTGTTAAAAACAGCTTCTATATTAAAATAACCTTAAGGAGATATTTTGTGGCCGTTGTACAAACACATTTTAACTAGGCTTCTTTGTAACTGGTAATTTATAAATTTCTCTTTGTACAATTTTTCTGAAATTACACAGCTGCCAGAACCTGAATCGAGTTCCATCGTCATTTCCTGATTCCCTAATTTAAGATCAATTTGGGTGGCCTTATTAGTGACATACCTTAAATTAAAGTTTTGGCATTCCTCACAAGACGTGTCCTTGACCTGGTTATCTTTGCATTCCTTTTCCGCGTCGACAACATGATAAACGCACGACTTCCTATCATTAACACAAACTTTTTTTAGATGTCCTTTTTCACCACATTTTAGACACTTATAAGACTTGTACCGGCACTTGTCACTTATATGATTTTTCAGTCCACAAACCGAACAACGTGACGAATTTGAATAACCAGCGCCAGTGGCGCGGTATCGTCGCGCATCTTCACCGCGGCCATTTTGATCTTGGAATTTCGCACGATATACCGGCTCCTCCTTGATAGGGCCAGCTTCACTGGCGCTCATCATGACCTTCGCCTGCTTGGCACAAGCCGCTTGCTCTGCCAACTCAATAGCCCGTGTCAACGTTAACGTAGACGGGTTCTGTTCAAATAACTTGTCGCGTTCCGGGCCTGAGCCCAGGCCGAGGACGAAACGATCCCTCAGGTTCGTTTCCAAAGCGGTGCCGAAGTTGCAATAGCTCGCAAGACCTCTTAGTCGCGCCGCCCAGTCTCCTAACAATTCGCCTGGACTTCTGTTCGCTCCATGAAAGTTCGCCTTGTCCACAAATGAGCACTGTTTCGGCTTGAAATGGCTATCGAGCAAATTGACCAGGTCCGTAAAACCCAGCGTCTCCAAATCATTAGGAAACGCTAAGTTACGTGCTAAGCGGTACGTCTCATCGGTAAGATACGTAAGAAGAATTCCACATTTTTTCTCTTCATTTACACTGTTGATTTTCAAAAACTGCAACAGCTTGCCTTTAAATATTGCCCATTCGCTTAATTTATGATCGAAAACTTGTAAATTGCCAATATAAGATGTCATTTTTAATAATTAAATGAAAGCGTGGGTAGCTCCAACGACGTTCGCCAATGAAGTGTATGAGGGCAACAGAAACAACCGCTTAGTAGGAACACTGGTTTATTACTGGTCGACGCTTCCCGCGCGCCAGGATACTAGATAGGTACAAACAGATGAGTAGGCTCATATACATCATATAGTTTTAGCCCTTAAAAGGAAAAAGTCAAAAGTTACTTTGATCTTTGATGGCTGTGCATCTAACATCGCTACGGCTAAGATGTTGGGTTGCAATGTTGAAGACACAAACAATTCAAAATCTTTTGACCACCCATCTACCGGAGACCCAGTAGTTGTAATATTAGATCCATTTCATATGGTGAAACTTGTGCGTAACACATTAGAGGAAAAATACACTCGTAGATAAAACAAGAAAAAAAATTGAGTGGGCACATTTGCAGAAACTGAAAAATGTTCAAGATATCGTTGGATTGCATTTTGGGAATAAATTGTCAAATCGGCATCTATACTTCCGAAATAATATCATGAACGTGAAACTAGCGATTCAAACCTTAAGTCAAAGTGTAGCTGATGCGATTAAGTTTGGTTCGCAACAGTTAAACATGCCTGATTTTCAAGAAACAGATGCAATTGTTAGCTTTTTAGAAACGTTTAACAACCTTTTCGACATACTAAATTCAAGACCCACCGATACGGGTTTAAAGTGTAGTGTGTGTGTACCTTTTTCAGTGGTAGAAAAAGAAAAACTACATGACGTTTTGGATCAAAGCGAAAAATATATTAAAGGTCTCTAAATCAATGTGCAGTCAAAAAAAACTCGAACAGTAAATGGACAAAGAGTAACAGTATATACTAACTCTTTGAAACCAGTGACCAAAACTCAGTCCAAAACTGGACTTCTAGGACTCCTCATATGCATTTCAAGTTTTAAATTACTTTTTGCACGGCTAGTAGAGTTACAAATATAGAAATTTATTGAACCATATTAAGCCAAGATCATGTTGAGTTGTTTTTGGAGTGATCCGCAACCACGGCCGTTGCAACAACAACCCAAACGCCTGACAGTTTATGGAAATATATAAAAATAATTTACTGAACTTGAACCTCAGCTCTAAATTCACAGGCTGACAGGAGGACATTCCGTTTTAAATTTCTCAGAATCCGTCTTCACTACATTGCGAAGAAAAATTATCTTTTAATGTCTTCTGGACAAAAACTTAATAAACTAATTATATATCGTGGGACAAAGAAATTAATGAATTGTAAAAAATGAGCCAAAAAAAAACATTGTACAGTAATATTGTTTTATTACTGACTTGGTCCGGTCCACTTATTGCATAACATCGTCCACGCCGCTATGACTCAGCTGTCATAGCAGACATTGCATTACGCGCGTGAACCAATCCCTGCTTTCGTTCTGAATTTAAACCAATCACCAAGCATGTCTATTTGTAACCTCGGAAGTGATTCGTACTTTGAATCTTACGTCGTTTTGGTTTGAAGTAGGGGCACTTTTATTGTGACATTTGTTCTGAATTAGAGTTCCTGACTTATTATTTATTCGTAGGGTAGAGCAGCGTATGCGGTAACGTCAAATTCAATTGACATATGTCATTCTGTGTTGATATGTTATTTTCCCGCCAGACTGCCAGTACATATAATAATGATTATATTCTTTTAGCAGACGAATTCAACAGAACTAAGAGAGAAATGAGAAAACTCTAAACAAAACAAAACAACAAGTAGGTAGATTCACAGAACAGCTGACTCAAATGACATAAACTTGCAGTCGTCGGTTTAATTTGTTAGCGTGCATATGCTGGGGTGCGTTTAAGTAAGTCGGCGAAATTTTCACCGGATAAAAATTAACTAGCGAGGGTTCGCTAAACGTTGTCATAGGTTTATCTGTCAAATTCAATTGTCGACTTGTCAAATTTATATTCAGTACATAGCCTATTTTATGTCCCATATATCATTTTTATATTATATTCGTTGTACAGAATTTATGTTACTGCATTATTATAAATATAGATAGTATTTACGAATACAACAATCAACAAATTGAATCTAACCACGAATCGAATGACAAACAGCTGTCATTCTGACAGCAGACTAAAATTTAGCGACCTCAAAAGCTCGCTAAAATTTATCCTAGCCAGGCGAAAACTTATACCAGCGGACGCCCGTGAACGGGCAGATTATATTTTAATCGGTTTAATTTTTCGCCTCTTGGTGTGCTTGAACGGGGCGTTTGAAGTTTAGTCAGTTTAAATTTTATACTGGATAATTGACTTAAACGCACCCCTGACCAACAATATAAACCAATCGTTAGCAGTGATTGCAGTCTCAGCACTGTGAGTGCAATTTAAACCACACTGTAAGTGAAGACTGTGAAGTGAAAAAGTAAGAATGTGAAAAATTCTCTTTGAAAAGAATTCAATCATGGGGAAAAATAAAATGATAGCAAAGAGTTGCCCGAAATGTTTAATGCAGGTGAGCAACTTGTTCTGATAGCTAACTTCTCAGGTTAGTAGATTTTTTCTTATTATGTAGGCACCTATAACTCGTCAAAATACAAACATTCAATACATATTCAAATTATATTTTAATGGCACGTACAATATATCGTAAACCAACATATTTTTTATAGGGTGTGGAGAGTCTTGTGATAATTCTTCTGATGGCGACGGTTTTTTTTTTAATGTCTGTGTAGCTGTTTTCGAGAAGCTTTTGCATTGAAAACATGTAGTTTCAAACTTGATATTAATGAAGGATAGATAGATGCTGACCGATCTAGCTGACGCCTCTCGACGTGTCGGTTTCCGCATGAATATAGACAAAATTAAGGTAATGTTTAACAACCTCATTACCCCGAGACCAGCTGTCATTAACGGTGTTCCTCTTGATGTTGTGCAGGCATATGTCTACCTTGGGCAGACTGTGCAATTTGGGTAGGAACAATTTCGAGAGGGAAGCCGATATGAGAATTCAGCTGGGATGGGCAGCATTTGGTAAGCTTTGTCAAGTCTTTTCTTCGTCCATACTACAGTGCCTAAAGACAAAAGTCTTCAATGCGTGTGTCATACCAGTCATGACCTAAGGAGCCGAAACGTGGGCTAAACTGTAGTTGCTATATCATTGAAATTGGGGGTGGGGAGGGGGTAGAGGGGGGAAGTAGGAACCCCCCTCTAGCGTAGTAAAGTAGCGCATCATAGCTGAGTTTTTTCCTTACTTTCAAATTTACTTCTGATGACATTGATTTAAGGTGGGGGTTGGATGGGGGAGGTGGTGGGCTACCCCCAACTACCCCTCCCTCCCTGCGGAGTCCCTTAGTTTATGTGATATTTCACTTTTAAGTTTATTAAAAATTGCCCAAAGACTAGGGTAGGTTAGGTTAGAACAAAAATATTCAAAATATTGCTATATAAGTTAATTTACGGGTGTTGGGCGACCAAACAGCCGATTTTTAGTAAATTTAATACTGAAATATCTCTTAAACGAAGCATCTCCGCAGGAGGAGAGAGGTACCAGGAGGTAGCCCTCCACCTCCCTCCCCTACCCCCACCTTTAATCAACGGCATCAGAAGTAAAATTGAAAGTAAGGATGGAAAAAAGAAGAAAAAAAACTTGGAAAGGGGAGGGGCTGCGCAACTTTTCCTTCAAAGGGAGGTTCCTACCACCCCTCCACCCCCCCAAAATCGACAGTATAGCAACTAGATTCCTACCGAAACGGACATTCATGGTAAGATTGGTTCATAAGTTTAAGGTTGCTCAGGGAGCTATGGAAAGAGCTATGCTCGGTATTTCTCTTAAGGACAAGATTCGTAACGAAGTAATCCGAAAGAGAGCCAAAGTTACCAACATAGTTCAAATAATTAGCAAG
Source organism: Alsophila aescularia (assembly GCA_946251855.1). NCBI lineage: Eukaryota > Metazoa > Arthropoda > Insecta > Lepidoptera > Geometridae > Alsophila > Alsophila aescularia. The sequence goes on from OX276373.1 coordinate 67,579,322, forward strand.
CTGAAGTGGCAATGGGTTGGTCACATCTCGAAGAACCAACAACCGTTGGGGTAAATGAGTTCTAGAGTGGAGACCACACTTAGGCAAACGTAGAATAGGGCGCCTGCCGGCCGTTGGAGTGACAACTTGTGAAAAACGGCTGGCAGGAACTGGATGAGATGAGCCGAAGATCGGGCTCAGTGGTGTTCACTAGGAGACGCCTTCGTCCTGCAGTGGATGAACATAGGCTGATGATGATGATGAATGAAGGATAAGTATAAAGATGCCCAAAGTTTCTTGGCCATCATGACATAGTCTGACACTAAAGGTTGTCATTACCTTATTCAACAAACATTCTCTTCAGGTGGCAGTGGCATCCAAGTCCTGTAAGTGCGGACACACATTCTTCGCAGCTCGTCGAGGTGCGGACAGCCTTCCAGCTGTAGAAGATATCAAGAGACGCACTGGAAGGGTGCGGCGGTCACAGCCACAGTTTTATGATGCACAGCACTATCAGAAGCAAATCAAAAGACGTGTATGTTGTTTTGTTTAATTAACTATCAGCTCATCTTTTACACACTGTTGGGTATAGGCCTCCCTTTGCTGTTGTCAAACCTTTCAAATGGACATCAACCAATGTCATTCTCTCCGCCTTGAAAACAAACACCTTAATGCTGCTGGACCTCCCTCTTGGCAGTTCTTGGTTTAATGAATTGTTGTTTCTTTTTCCACATTTTGCAAGAGGAGAGTTTAAAAAAGAATGGGAATGGTAACAAGGGTAGAGGAAGACCAAAACAATATCAATGGTAGACACCTAAATCACCTGAGATTTGCAGATGATGTCAGAAGAAGATCCTACAAAACTTCAGGTTATGGTACAAGCCCTAGCTGATACAAGTAAGGAAGTTGGACTCAAAATGAATGCTAGCAAAACTAACATGACCAATACTAAACAGGCTGATTTTGTAATGGAAGGAAATAAGTTGGAATATGTTAGCGAGTATGTTTACTTAACACAAATTATTTCCCCCTATGACTCAATGTCCAAAGAAGAAAATAAGAGTAGCTTGTGGTTGTAAAAAATATTGCTCTCTTAAAGAAATCGTGAAGAGTAAAGAGTTAAGCATACATATTAAAAAGAAAACATACAACACTTGCATTCTTCCCTGCATTTTAATTTTCTACAATTTGTTCTACTGGAGAACAGATTAGACAAAAAAAAACAATTTGTTCTACTGAGCAGGATGACATATCGGATGCGAACAAATTGTGTATTGGCTGTCCATATGACAGAACAGATTGGACAAAAAAACAATTTGTTCTACTGAGTAGGTTGTAAGACATTATAACAAAGTGACAAATGAAGTTGAGGCGAGAGTGGGGAAAATTGGGATTAAGTAATGGGGGAAGGAGGAAGAAGTTTGGGGGTTTGGAGGATGTGAGGGGAAGATGGGGGACAATACACTATTTGATCACATCCAATGTCATACTGCTCTGTAGAATAGATTGTTTTTTTGTCCAATCTGTTCTATAGTAGAACAAATAGAACCAATTGGACCCACAAGAGATGACATTTGAAAAAAGGGACGTCCAAAAACGAGATGGGAGGACAATATACGCCTGATGTTGGGGCCGTATCTCAATGGAGACATTTGGAGGAAGCCTATGCCAATAGGCAAACTGAGTTGAGGGACATTTAGTAAAAAAAAGTTCTTGTTGTAAGAACTTTTGTATTTCAGTTATTAATAACAGTTATTAGCAAATTTTGCAAAAATCCTTGTCTTGGAAATAAAATGGTATATTGTTATTCTTTTTTATATTGGTATATTGTTATTCGATATTATCGAAGCTGTTGATCACTGTCTACTTAGGTCAGACGATCCAACTGGGTAGATCCAACTTCGACAAAGAGGTCAACCGACGAATCCAACTCGGATGGGCAGCGTTCGGGAAATTACGCCATATCTTCTCGTCGCAGATACCGCAGAGCCTCAAGACGAAAGTTTATAATCAGTGCGTGTTGCCAGTGATGACATACGGCACTGAGACGTGGTCGCTAACTATTGGTCTCATACAAAAGCTCACGAGTTGCGCAGCGTGCAATGGAGAGAGCTATGCTCGGTGTTTCACTACGTGATAGAATCAGAAATGAGGAAATCCGTAGAAGAACGAAGGTTACCGACATAGCTCTCGGAGTTTGCAAGTTGAAGTGGCAATGGGCAGGCCATATAGTTCGCAGAACCGACAACCGCTGGGGAATAAAGTTTCTCGAATGGCGACCACGAACAAGCAAGCGAAGTGTGGGGAGATCCCCCACACGATCGACCGACGACATTGTAGCCATCGCAGGAAGTCGGTGGATGGAGGTGGCACAGGATCGCTCGTCATGGCGCTCTTTGGGGGAGGCCCATGTTCAGCAGAGGACTTCTAAAGGCTGACATGATGATGATGATTGTTATACTAGCTGATGCCCGCGGCTTCGCACGCGTGGTCATTTCTCTAGGTTAAAATCACACTATGTGCTATTCCAGGACCTAAAATACCAATATACCGACATTTGATTAAAATTCCTTCAGCCGGCAAAAATATTTTTATCGATTGCTCGGCTTCTACTCATCGGATTGAAATACCAAGTACCCCAGTTTTTAAGTCAAGCCCTAAGCTATCCAACAGTGAAACCCACATCGCAATCGGTCCAGTAGATTTTACGTGATGCGCGAACAAACATACAAACAAACAAAGAAACAGACAAACAGACAGACACGATTTTTAAAAATGTTTAGTCTTGATCAGTGTCTTATTTTAAGTACCCTAGAACATTTTTTTAATTATCTTCTTTGTACAGACGTTTTCATTTTTATTGCTTTATTATAAGTATAGATAGATAGTTTAGGTCCTTTATTGACACAGGATTGTCAATAAAGGACCTAAACTATCTATCTATACTTATAATAAACTTACTTCCAACATTATCCATGCGGGATAACTAAATAAACCATGCATTAAAAAGGAGTTAAGTTTGTGAATGTGATTGATGAAGGGATGACTTCGAAGAGCGAGGCTACGGATTCGATTCCCGCGCAACGTAAATACTTGCGCGGCCACAGATAGTCTTGTGCTTGTTCGACCATTGTGTGGACATATCACGAACGGGACCAACACAGCATTATTCATCGTGACGTGTATCCTAAAATCAAAATTTCCTAATCTTTATTATTGTTAATTTACAGTCACCAAAGAAAAGATCCCTATCAAGATCTCTGGATGAAGATTACAAGGGGAAAGACAAAGAAACTGGTGAGTACCAAGTTTTATGAATATAAAAACATTAGGATTCTCCTAATTATGGCTTAGTAAGATCGCATAATCCACATTTTTTTCATAGGGATTTCATAATAACTCTGTATAATGAGATACGATAATACGCAATACGCGCCTCTTAATCCGATACTGAGCTGATCATTTTCTCTTATCATGTAGCATGAAGAAAATATTAAAAATTTGTGGTTGATGGACCGGTGAAAATCTACTAGAAAGATGATTTCTTTTCTGCTTGAATAAAGATCTCCTTGAAGTTTTCACAACTTTATGCAAAGACATAATCTTCGTCCGCAGAATGGAAAAAAAAGGAAAAATAAAAATGTGTAATTTTGTATCCAGTCATTGGTGTCAAAGGACGTAGGCCTCTCCTAATGCACGCCACTTGTTTAACTAAAATAGTTTAAAGCAGCGGTCAGCAACATGCGGACCGGGGTCCGTGTCCAGACCACAGATGGTTGAACCTCGGACTGCCAAATATAGCTTAATACGAGTATAACTAACTACATACGAGTATTAATGTAAATAATATTTACTAGCCCTATATTCATACGTTTGAAAGCCACGTAGAATCTAACTTAGTAGTTACCTAGTTCCTATCTACTCATACCTATTTTCATCAAACCATCATTCTCAAAAATGAATTTTTTGAAGAACAATTTCATTAGCGTTCGAAATTAACGGATGCCCACCACGGATGTGAACCAAAATATTAAAAAAACTGGCTCAAGACGGTTGGCGGAATTTCTCGCATTAATCTTAGATATTATGTTTTATATAATAACTTAATTTGAAAGCAAAATAAAAAATAGTACCTACTTAAATCATTATCAGTGTATTTTTTGTGATCTCGATAAACTTTTTGAATAGTATTTGAACCCCACTTAAAACTACTTGCTGACCCCTGGTTTAGAGATTCATAAAGACATATTCTATTGTTCATTCTCTTTTAATAAAATAGAGTTTAGAGATTCTTAAAATGTACCCATGGTGTAAGACGGGGTGGGCCTGTTATTATGGCAGGCACCGCACATAACAATAATGTTCTTTATGCTCCCAGCGACAGCACGCGCGCGTCGCCGGCGCGCGCTCCGCCGAGCTCAGCGCGCGCCGCGCCCTTCCAGCTCGGAGCGTGCGCCGCGCGACCCCACGCCACAGTTGCGGCCCGCGCAGCTCGCGCGCTGCAGCCTCATACTGCAGGAGATCAACAGGAAGATGGCCACTGTCACCTGGCAACCGCCTACTTAAATACATAATGAAAACTAGTGCTGTACAATAGCATTGTACAAAAAACGACTTCAAATTAATTAACAAATAGTTTAAAAAACTAATGCAATTTTGATAAAATTTATATGGCACCACCTCAAGGAAAACCGTATAAAAAAATAAAAGATTTTTAAAATCTATCCGCAATTGATGGAGAAATCAGTGCACACACAAAAAAACATACATGTGTCGATAAATACCAAAAGCGCCTAAGTCACGTCTAACAATTTTATGGGGAATGACGTTTTTTGACAATTTCAACTTTTACCTATAAAATCTTTAGAAATAATGTTCAGTGATACGAATACTTAGCTGGCAATGCCAAATAAATACACAGCAAAATAAGTTCTCTTAGAAAAACATTAAAAATTGATGAAATAAGTATGGACTTAAGCGGATATGATCTAACAGTAATGGATTTAGTCGGTTTTGATAAATAGGGCGTTGGACATTGGCGAGTATGAAATAGAATACTAGGACTTAGGCATGAATGATGTAATTTAATTAATCAGGGGACGAACTCAGGATATACAATAAAACAGATTAGAATTATATTATTTAGTCAGTTTATGTAGAAAATTAAGGTCAACGAAGAAAAAAAGGTCAAACAAAGTCAAATATCTCTTCCGGAATATGCTGGTCTGGTAAAAAAGAATCTCCGTTATCCGCATTTTCGGTATCCTGATTAAATATTGTAATTCTGAAATAACTCTCCACTGTTCACCAAAGTGTTTAATTAATAATTTATTCACGTCATCACGCTTTTCTTGTTTGATGGCAACAGTCCCCTGTAGTCTTTCGGGTAATATTTGTGAAATCTTTTTTCCTCTTTTTGTAATTGGCAAGAGTTGCCCAATTTCATTTCTGTAAGACAATTCACCACGTACAAAAAATTTTCTTGACTGTTTTTCGATCACAATTTTTTTACACTTGCTTATTTGGAAGTGCAGGCTCTGGGTATTTTTTAATACTGTTTTGTAAGCCTCCTTCCAGTCGAACACTGGCACTTCATCAACTACACGAAAGATAGTCGCGTTAGATGACATTAAACTAATGTAGTCATCTGGATTTAAAATGTTTTCTATTCGTCTAATATTTTTTTCGGTTAGCGCAAAAACTCTGTCCGGAGGTATGAAGCTGTGGCCGGTTACTGGAAAAATTATCTCCACTTTGGAAATATCATACTGCGTGTCGTGTAGCCATTTACAAAACATCCCAATTAATGTCGAGTTCTTATTCTGGCCACCGCAACCATCGGCCATAATTTTTTTCCCTTCCATATTCAATCGATTCAGGCAGTGATAAACACATGATGATATTTCGTTGGAACCTTTTAATGCCGTATCTTCAGTCCACACATATGAGCTGACATTTTCACTCGTCAAACTGGATTTGGAGTTGCCCTGAACAATAGTAAAATTATATATATATAACTGCCTCGAATAGTAAGTCGATTGATCGGGCACCCTGGGCATTGGTAAATTTTTTTGGCAGTCGAATGATAAAATAAGTATTTCTGGGTCTTCATCTTTTAATAGTTGGAAAAAGCATTTTGCTCGTGTCTTGTGAATTAAATATTGCACACGTATGGTTTCTTTTTCTGCGCTGCTTGGGGTCCTTTTTAGTTTTTCCAAAAACTGCAGGCAATCGGAGCAAACATCTTGTCTGGACGATCCAAACCCGATGTTGAAAGTGGTATTGAAAACCTTTCTAAAATAAGATTTTGTTACCGAAAATCCGGGCATGGCCTGATCTTCGTACATTTTGTACATCTTAGAAATATTGAGACTCGGGTCGAGGTAAATTCTCTGTTTAATTTTGCCCCTGCAGTAATGTGAATCCAAAGGTTTGAATTTTTTTATGAATTTCTGAACGGACTTTAATTTTGATCTGAGTGCAAATTTCTTGCGGTCTCCTCCTCTTCTCTCAGATGCACTAGTTCCAGTTTCAGAAAATCTTTTAGTGACGCCTTTTATTCTCCCCTGTTTTATACTCAGAATGTCACAAAAGGCTTGCAGGCATACGGGAATAAGTTCTTTACTCTTGTGATCAGGAACAAAGAAATGGTTAGAAAAACATTTTGGGTTTCTAGCATTTTTTCTGGGTCGCTTTCGGAGCACTGGCTTTGTACTTATATATTTTATCAAAAAATTATCTTGGTCAGTTTTTTTTTGCTGCTATAGAATTTTTTATGGAAATGGAAAAGGCTATTAGAAGTCAAAGTTTCACATTTGTATTTGCCTTTTGTGGGGTGTTTACATTTGGGCTTTTTAGGTAAAGATTTTGCCGAGTACCTGTAAACAAAAATATAATTAATTTAGGATAATAATAAAAAACACAAAGTATGGTCGTAGACGATGAAGTTCCGATTTGTTACGTTGGTAAGTAAGCCATTTTACTGGAATTTAAAAGTAAAAAAAAAAGATGTAGGTACATACATACATAACATACCTAATTACGTACCTCAAAAATAAATAAGTCCATTGGTATTTATTTCACTGATTTAAAAAAGTCGTATGAACGAATTGCAATCTATTAATCCCTACAACCAAAACGGTCCGGCCCTGTTCAACACCGTGACGTCATCGCTATCTATGGGTACTTCAACGTAGGTACTTTTAGAAAGAAATCAGATTTAGTGCTTAAAACTACTTAAAACTTACCGGTTTTCTTTAATGTTTTGCTTGCTATTGGTTTTCTGCTTCTTCCTTGCAACTCTGGCGGCACAGTATTTATTAGATATTCCATTATTAATTAAAAACACGGAATAACGCAGTGTCTCGCATGACAATAAAACAGGAATGGTGGCCATGACAGTCTAGAGACGGCGTGTGATTGGTTCTAATGGACTTAGGCATTTATGATTTGCAACCTACGTGCGACTTAAGCTGGATTGAAAAAATGTTTCGACTTTGACCCTTATTTTCTTCGTGAAGCTGTGGACATAGGTTAAATTGATTTTGTCACAAAAGTCCGCCATATTTAGTTGAATTAAATGAACAAATAAAAGTTGAAATGAACGGAACTGGACTTAGGCAAGTTTGATATCTATCGACACACATACAGTCGTACATAGAACCTCCTCATTTTGTGAAGTCGATTAAAAATGAAGACTCTTGAGAACCCATTAGGTAGTTGAGTTGGGGTTATTTCGTACCCCACAGTAAATTGGCAATTGGTCAGTCAAACTCCCACTTAAATAATGTAACACCATTCACAAAGAAAACCTTTAAAGTATTTCTAATACAATATTGTGTGAAATGGTGTCTGTCTGTTTGTTTCACTTAAAAACTACTAGGCGGTTTTCAATGTTGGATAGCTTAGGGTTTGACTTAAAAACTGGTGTACTTGGTATCTCAGCCCGATGAGTAGAAGCCGAGCAATCGATAAAAATCCATTTAACATCCGAATGAAGTTTCATGATATTGATACGTTTGGTTCCTGAATAACATTAATATAGGATCCTTTATCCCAAAAAAATGACCGCGCGGGCAAGCCGCGGCCACGGCTATTAATTATATAAATATTTTAAAATAACATTATGTAAATAGTAAAAGAAGATTAGGTCTTATTTTATTTTGTAGTTTGATATGTTTCACTGAAATAAAATGGAGTTTTTTTTTTTGTCAAAACATATTTTGTTTGATATAATTAACCTTTCATCATCATCAGCCTATATCTGTCCACTGCTGGACGTAGGCCTCTCCTAATGCACGCCACTGAGCTCGGTCTTTACCTCTCATTCATTTTCTTCCAGCCGCTTTTCGAAGGCCGGGGATTCGTCGCACCACCAGCCCTGCCATTTCCGTGACCGCCACCATGGTCAGGACACCCCGGGAACTGGGGGCCATTTCTTGGTTGTGTCGTTTTAAGAGGTTTTGCCCATATGCGCCACGCTGGGCATGCGGGTTGACGATCGCAGGGCGTAGCTTCTCGCACCGGTGATGCTGCTGCCCGTCACTGGCCTGTGTCATTTGGCTACGCTTGTTTTGGGATGGTTATACCGCCATCTGTCGTTCGCCAGAGCCTCGTTCGTTATCCAGCAGGATGACCGCGTGCTGGTGAGATTGGCTTGAAGCAGTAAGATGGTATGCCCCAATTAAACTGTAATAAACTTTGCACGCAGCCAAAGCGTCTCCTTCCTCTTTTTTTAGGTTCGCTCAAACCAAGACCTCCAATCTGCGTTCACGGTGGCGGCTGCCTTGGCGATCTACTTGCGTGCAAAGGATGCGAATTACCTGTGCACCCACTTGTGGGTGAAGCCGGTGGGTGCATGGGCGACCCACGTGATTCACACCAAGTGTTTTTACATAGCGTTACATAATTGTTTATCACTGAGATAAGCTTGTTTTCTCTTCAGACAAATCATAATAATAAACTTACATGCTTATTAAAGTTATCACTTTATCAGTCAACGAGACTATAATGGTGTCAAGGATACTAGAGTATAGTAAAAAAACATTAGAATAAGTAACAAAGTGGTGATGTGAAATAAACCGACAGAATAATGCATTATGCAATTTTTGAGCAAAAGCAAAAGCCTATTCTGTATTCTTAAGTTACTGCTATTTAATACAAGCTAATCTATATCTATTCTTAAAATGAACCAGTAATTACCAAAAAGACAAAGGGACTTAAAATAGGCTATTGAACAAGTATAATTTTTTTAATTGTTTCTTTTAGTTTGTTCGCGAGTAGGTTATTATTGGGGCTTCTGCATCACTTGCTCTCGCTTTGCTCGAGCAGCGATGCAAAACCGCCCAATAAACAGCGAGATGCAAATCCGATCAGTTGGAGTGGCGAGCGAGCCATTCTAAATGCAAGCACTTCATACTTAATACAAAAATGCGAAGTGTTCATTCCGATTAATCTAACTATCGCGACTCATGCATGACTGAGATCAGCAGTGCGATTACGTAATGTTGATCATGACAGTTTCAAGCAGTCAAATTCAATAATGCTTTGCGATAGAGTCGATTTTGCTATGAAAAAAGTGACAATCCGATTGTAGCCAAGTTCTGTAATTGGGCCACAGTTACTTGATCTCTTAAAACATGACATCGAATTCATAAACAACGCTAGTACGTAGACGTACTAGCGAGAACTAGTTAGATTAACTGCAGCCCGATTCCATAACTTGGCTTCAATCGAATTCTCAGTATCGCAGCCACTAATGCCTTGCGATAGAGTCGAATTTGCTATGAAAAAAGTGATAATCCGATTGTAGCCAAGTTATGGAATTGGGCCACTGATGATTTATGCTCTGGTAGCGACTTACATTTTATAACATGGTTATTAATATCGTATTGCTATTTTTGCGATCAGGCGTGCAGACTAGTGCTTGTCTCTTTGTTAAATGAACTATTGTAAACAAAATGCGGTCTCTATCATCCTCTCTAAGCGAGACGCCCATAAAGAATTCAATTTATTATCTCAATGTCTACGAGCAACGGTATAGGTACTTGATGCGCGCGCCGCTCCCCGCGCCACCGTTGCAACCGTACGATTTAAATCGTATTTATACGACCTTTTTGCTAAAATACAACTTTTCTTAATATATGGTACGATCTCCTAAATAATTAAGTTCACAACGCTGCTCATTTCATGACAGGCTCATTGATATTCACTGACGGAGTTGTATTACATATAAGAATAATGAAATAAAATTCGTAGGTAAATATTAATATTTAAAGAATAATTTTATTAATTTGAAAAAAAAAACGGCAAATAGGGCACTTGTTATATAATGATAAAGCACATTTTGCACAGCTTATAGCGTGCCCACAAGGTATAAAACAAATACACAACTGTCTTGTTAAACAAATTTTACCATTCAATATATTTGTTATACTATTTGTATTAATAATTGAATTAGCATCTCGAGTCGGAGAAGGTACAACGTTTCGGAGCTGATGGTTTTTTCTCTGGTTAGTATAATATATGTACAATCTTGAAAACAACGAGCGTGTTCTTCCGCTGGTATATTCTAGCTCTATTTATTGAGGCCCCAATCTTTTAAGCCTCCACCGCAAAAGTAACATAAAACTTTGTCTTTTTCCCCTACATAAAAAACCCCCGCTTCTGCCATTTCTTCAGGTGTTTGGGTCATTTCTCGAGGCCATGTGTTGAAGCTTTGGAAACGTAGTGTTTCCAAGGCAAATTGAGGGTGAGCAGCTTGTTTGAGATTTATCACATCATTAGCAAACATCTGTAATTAAATAACAAACCTTTTTTATTATATTTTATAGGTTGACTAATATAACGCATGAATTTATTCGATAACTTACAAAATACAGGTCCGTATGAAATACGCAACTAATATTAAATTTAATCTACTATTAGTTATACTCTCGAGTACCTTACCTACATAATGTTAGAATTTAGCACCGTAAAAAAATATACTAACCTCATTAGTCAATTTTATTGTCTAAAATGGAATAACAATTGGTCACCACTTCCCTAAATAATTGAAAATCTTGAGGGGGGGGGGGGGGGATTTATTTCGTAATTGAGGATTGTAGGGCACAATTTTTACAATATACTTAACTTAGTTGAAAAACTGTTGCTTACACTAGTAAAGTACGTAAAGTATAAGCTAAATTAGTAAGATTGTAAGTACAAAATAGAAATTGTTTGATTTTATAATATTATTTGATTAACCCTAAAATTACCGAGATAGAAGTATTTTTGCTGAAATGGTATTAATTTTTAAGATTTGATCCGTGTCGCCAACACAATCGATTAGTGAAATAATACTGTTACACAACTTTCAACCCCTATCCCGCAGGAACCCTTTATTTTTCAGGATAAAGTTTGTAAGCGTCCATAAATAAACATGGAAATGTCTATAAGACTTATTGATTACGGATACTTACTTTAATTAAACAATAATTATTAATATTGCATTATGTACGAAATCTAACATTTTTAGTCTTTTAAATCAATCAATCAATCATAGTGTTTATTTGCAAGAATACATTTTACAATATGGGTAAATACTTAAATAACTGTAATAACTGTTTGTATATTTGAGTACTGTATTTTTTTTCCATGATTTTTTCATTTGTTGACGATCATAAGCATGTAATGCATCTACCTTTATGAGAATATAGTTAAAATTTAATAAATTGAAATGAATCGAGTGATAAAATATTTAGGTACTATTTAATACGATTATACTTTATTGAATTTGAAGCGATAATAGCTCGGTGGTAAAAGGTCCCGGCCACCGATTGGGAAATCGCGGTTTCAAAATCCTATCACAAGCTTGAGCTTTCGGTGAAGGTAACATCGTTACGAATCCACGGTGGTAGGACATTATCTCACTGGCTTGCTACTCTATACCTAGTTTACCACCCTCACCCAAGTCGGAAAAATCTGTCACCAAGGTGTTCCATTCCAGCAGCTATCCTTGAGAGCCAGTGTAATCTAAGCATAGTGTGTTAACACCCTCGACCACATCAGGTGAGATTGTGGTCAAACGCTAACCTATAAGAGACAAAAAAAAACTAAATATATAAAAAACAATAAAACAAAATAAGTTAAACTTATGTAGATTCATTGCAAAAAATACTTTATGATATAGTATATAGGTATGCAAAATAAATATATCTTGATCAAAAAAACATAATAATAAATAAAAACAAAAAAAAGTCACTTATAAAAATATGTTGTGATAAATCAAATTACTTACCGTATTAGTCCAATACCTATTTTATTTAATATATTGGTTTTTAGATTTTAGCATAGCTCTGTTTTTATTGGATCTATGTTAGGATACCGTATATAACCAATATAACATGAAACATCACTAACAATGACGTTGTCGTTGATTGCATAGTACATAGGATGACCATATAAAAATTTCGTCTCAAATGATAGCGACATCGCGGCGCCTGTCATAGGATCCCTAAAAAAATGTGAGTAAGGTATTGGTCACATATTGATTGGGGATAATATTTAGAAGACAAGGAATTATAAATCCTATAAGCACTAAACATAGGGGTTATAGTGCTCCACCAATCAACTTGATTATTTTCACATTAATTATTTAATACGTGGTATGATCTTAGCTTTACAAATTTAGCATTATAAATAGTCCCGATCTCAATAAATCACCATCAGTTATTTTAACGGCAGCCAGCAGTGATCATTCCTCCACTAGAGATTATCTTCAAAGACCGACAAAAGTATGTAAGTAACAACATATTATATAATAATATATATATATATATATATATATAATTAAGTACTGGGTTGTGGGTACTCTGAGTTAATAATGTGAAGCAACTTGTTCTAAGTATCAACAGCCTTATTCTTTGTCTTTATAAATAATTGATATAATGATTAGTAAATAATGACACTTACCTTTTTGTTGTCAAGTTTTCAAACAATCCGTTCGAGTCGGACAGTGAGGTACCGTCAACTTCACAGCGGAAGAAAACTACTAAGCAGTAGACTGCGAAAAAATCTCGATCGAAACCGTCGAGCAAGAAACCAACGCCTGCGCCTTTATTTGGGTCAGAATCTGAAAGCGACGAGCCTACTACGTCGGCTGTGGCTGTGGCATCAAGGAAAAAAAGGAAACTTCAAGTTTTCCCAGATTCAGAGGTGAAATACAGAATGCAACTTTTTTACAAAATAGACTAACGCTGACCACTTTCTGACCTGATATTATGTGACAATGCAGTGTACAATATAACACATTGTCTAGAAGACCCCTACTCTTCTCATTAATGACTCGAATACGTAATATCTTCAGAAAAATACAAACTTTTGAACATAATATATTAGTAAACTACATTTGTCGTATAATACTTTTACAAAATGTTTTTATAGATAACAATATTCATCGCAGTTACTTAGAATCTTATGCAATTCGTTCGCTCATGGCGACATGAAGTCTGCGAGTTAATTGTTTACGTTTTCATTATGTAGCGACGGCTATGGAAACATACATAAATTTTGTATGTTGAGTACGATATTCGTTTAGTTGCTTATGTTATTGTTCAATAATAAAAAAGTTTAGGTATTGCTCTATGCTTTTAAACATGATAGTTTCCTAATAGAGAATTTTAACATTGTTTCAGGACGACGAACCTATAAAGGCTGCCAAACTGAAGAGCTACTTTTCACGCAGAGTAGGATCAGGATATACTATTCAAAGTGATCCTACTAAGCGTGGAAACTTTTACATAGAGGTGCGAGTCTCCAATAGCCAAGAGTTGGAGGCGCTTAACTCTAACAGGTGGAAGCACTCCCTCCTCAGCATAAAAACGGTTGTTGACGATACCACTCCAACCTGGAAAGCGGTGGAACAGCTGGTGACGGCTGTCAAGAATGATTATCGTGGTATTCGTCCAATACTATACAGTCAAAATAATGCTTGAGGTTTTTTGATTAAGTACATACCTACCTTATTTAATTTTGTATTTCACAGATTTATTCTCGTCTAATATTGTCTTTGGTTTATCTCTATATTTTTACCTTTATATTAAGTTAATTATTATCTAACATGATGAACTGATTTCTTTAACGAGAATATTTTAATTTGATTGTTTTTATTCCTTACAGAATCTACTTAGTAGATAAAATATAAATTATGAAATCATAAATGAAACATGAACTGATAAATTACATTGAATTTCAAAGCACACATTTATTTGATTGTTTAACCTGAATATTTTATTTGGATTGTTTTTATTCCTTACAGAATCTACTTAGTAGATAAAATATGAATATGAAATCATAAAATGAATCTTGAAATGATAAATTACATTGAATTTGAAAGCACCCATTTTTTTCTGATTCTTAAACCTGAATATTTTCCCTTACAGAATCTACTTCGTAGATAAAATTTAATATAAATATTCCAATTCGAAATATCAAAACTATTGAATCAAATAATTATACCAAATAGGAACTTTATATTAGACAATTACAATATTTAAATTTATATTAGTACTTATCAATAATTAATGCATATATCAAGTAGAAAAGAATATACATTTCCACATAAAAAATAAAGCTGAATAAATGAATTTAGTAGATTCTACTTAAACATGTTTTTTTGTCAAGCTTGTAATTTAAATGTGAAAAATTTTTTGCTCATAAAAAGTCCAATATCCATAAATCTAACTCTTTGTTACAAACTGAGTTTAGTAATATTCGCCTTGTAAATTGCGCTTTTAAAAACAAAATAGTTAGTTACAGAATAAATCCAGAGAGTTTTACTATTTCGCCAGAATTATTTTTATCAAATGTTTCAGACACATCTTGTTCACTTATTAAAGAATCATTGAAAAAACATGTTTCAGTTAAAGTTAATTTAGAATTATTTGTTTTCTATGCTTTACCTAAGAATGATGAAACAAGTCTTAAATCGTTTAACACAAAATATGATATTTTAGTTCAAAGTTCTGATATAAATGCCATTTATACAACATTAGTAGAAAAAATGATTACTAAATGTTCCGAATTTGAGCTTTGCGAATCTGGATGGACAATCGAGTCGATAAGTCATTTAGAAATTAATATTGCTAAATATTGTCCTTTAAGATCCGGTTCACGGAGTCTGTTAAACGACTTCCAAATTGGCCACTGCAGTTCATGTCCAGGAGGCAGATGTTTTGCCTTGGTAATAAAGTCTTCTGGAGGGTGTTTGGTCTTCCACAGCACACATTTTGCTTCCGCTGCACCTATTTCTAAGGAAGCGGTGTGTGTAATAAAGCTTCTGCGGCTCTTGAGACAAGCAGGTGGTGGCCGGTATTCGAATAGTGGATGCCGGCTGTCTGTTTCCTGTTTGCGTTTTCCCATACAGCAAGCAACTTCGCGTCGGACATTTGGTGGAGCTACTGCCAGAGGGTACAGAATCTTAAGCGGTGTGGGGTTTAAGCACCCAGTAACGATGCGGCAGGTATCGTTCAGCGCTACATCAACCTCCTTAGCGTGAGCGGACCGATGTCATCACACAGGACATGCAAATTCACCAGCTGAAAAGGAGAGAGATAGGTCTTGCTTCGCCTTCTAACAGCTGGTAGACGTTAGAAGGCGAAGCAAGTTGTTCGGCAACCTTCATTTTTGCTTTCTGACAGTGAGCTCTATATATATGTGCTCGATCTAAAGTTATACCCAAGTACCGTGGATGATCGCAATGTTCGATGTCTACGCCACGCCAAGAGAGGCTGAGGGTCTTTTCAGCATGCCTGTTTCGAAGGTGAAAGACACACGACTGCGTCTTGTTTGGGTTTGGCCGGAGAGCGTTTTTGTTCGAGTGTCTCCAGTGCATCCATCAACTTTCTTCGGCATCCGTACTGTGCGTTTGAGCCGCTAAAGCAATACCTATCGTCTGCGAATAAGAAACGGTGAGTATGTGGGGAGCTAGGCTGGTCATTAGTGTAGATGCTAAATAATGCCAGCGCTAGTACGCTTCCTTGAGGGAGACCGTTTTTCTGGCAGCGCCATCTACTTTTAGTGTGGTTAAAATCTACTTGGAAGCGCTGGTTATGTAGGATCTCGCTCAGAATACGCACAAATCCTATGTCGCGATTCAGATTGTTAGTTTTCAGGAGAAGGCGTCTGATATTTACAGTGTCATAAGCAGCTGTAAGGTCTTGAAGGGTTTGAATTAAAAGCTGGTGTATTTGGTATCTCAATCCGATGGGCACAGAATAAATAATAGTACAAGGATGCAATCGATAGAAAACTATTTGACGCGTGAACGAAATTTGGTATTTTATACTTACTTTAGAGGTACCTACTTTTGGTTGTGGAATCACTAATATTCTAAATGAGAGTAGTTTAGCCTCTGTTTTAAACAGGCCAATCAGAGCTTAGAGTTATAAAAATTAATACTCTCAATCTAGCGGAAAACTTCGTATGCGCGATTAAGAACTCCCCAGGATGAGAACGCCATATCAACTGACAGTCCATACAAAACGTCCTCAAATGAGGAAAAAACAATTAGCGCCATCATCCAAAGAGTATACAAAAAGCCATCATCTTATACCTTTAGAAGTGTGTGTGTATTTTTGTTCGTAACACGATTGGTTATATACAACTGGATTAACACATATCATCATCATCATAATCCAAGCGGGTGAAACCGCAGGGCCCAGCTAGTAATACATACTTATAGCTACACCTTAGAGTTATAAAAATAATAATAATAGTTCGTACGTACTATTATTTATTCTGTGCCTATAGGTAACTTTTAACCCAGGGAAATGACCACGCGGGCATAGATGCGGGCACAGTCACAGCTCTTATCTGATCAAGATTAATGACACAAACTACAAAGGAGATACGGGTATATTAATGAACTCAATAAACCTAACATGTATAGTAGGCGCAGCCAATCTATACGTTTGTGAAGCTAGGCTCTGTGAACAATTGCGCAGGTACTGCTGTGGGAATAAAACAGCATCAAGTAAGAGCGAGATAGAATAATAATAATAATGTTTTCACCTCACAAGCTCGGAAAGATTCTGTTTGTCATTCGAAATCTGAGTGCAAAAGTGCATTTTACCCGCTAGCGTGGAAAGAGTTTTTAAAATTCGAACCTTTCTATTCAATAATTTTCTATACCGCCAATCCACTGAAAATACTTTATGACTAATTTATATTATATTATTATCCGATACGATTCTACTATACTTGACTCTATTCGTCTCTATTCGCCTTTTTTTGTCCCTACTCGACTCTACTCGACACTACTCGACTCTACTCGACACTACTCGACTCTACTCGACTCTAATCAACTCTACTCGACTCTAATTGACTCTACTCGACTCTAATCGGCTCTACTCGACTCTACTCGACTCTATTCTACTCTACGCGACTCTAATCGGCTCTACTCGACTCTATTCTACTCTACGCGACTCTACTCGACTCTACTCCACTCTACTCGACTCTATTAGTCTCTTTTCATTTTCAATTATTTTCTACTCTATTCTTCTCTGTTCTACTCTGTTCTACTGTTTTCTACTGTGTTCTACTGTGTTATTCTGTGTTCTGCTGTGTTCTCTGTGTTCTGCTGTGTTCTGCTGTGTTCTACTCTGTTCTACTCTTTTCTACTCTGTTCTACTCTGTTCTACTCTGTTCTAATCTGTTCTACTCTGTTCTACTCTGTTCTACTCTGTTCTACTCTGTTCTACTCTGTTCTACTCTGTTCTACTCTGTTCTACTCTGTTCTACACTGTTCTACACTGTTCTACTCTGTTCTACTCTGTTCTACTCTATACTACTCTATTCTACTCTGTTCTACTCTGTCCTACTCTATTCTACTCTGTTCTACTGTGTTTACTGTGTTCTACTGTATTCTACTCTATTCTACACTACTCGACTCTTCTCGACTCTAATCGACTCTTTTCGTTTCAATTTGACTCTATTTGACTCTTTTCAACCCTATTCGATCCTATTCGACTCTATTCGTCTCTTTTCGAATCTATTCTATTCGATTCTTTTCGACTCTATTCTATTATGATTACACGTCTGCCAGGAATCTCACGACGGCTCATTTTTTATTATTATTATAAACACTAATATAATATATTATTTTAGCTGTTTTTCTTGCATCTAGCATTTTCCTCGCTGTAGTGAGGTGAAAAGTTTTGTGTTGCGCACGGCAGCAAAGTTATTTGGCGTCTCGTACTTTTGAAACCCTCGCTACGCTCAGGATTCAATACAAGTACTCTCGCCAAAAAATCACTTTGCAGCCTTGCATAACAAATAACTAAGTATTATTGACATAATAATTATACAGAACAGTAATGAATCCATAGACTCCCGAACTAGTAAGAACTGTGTTTCAGGAGCCAGTGACTTCTCCCATATATGTATATATTACAAATTATGCCTCATTCAGTTAAAACCCAAACAAAAGAAAAACATAATTAAATTAAGCTAAAAATAAAATTTAAAAATTTAATTAAAATTAAAACAATGATTCCACAAACAATGATGTTAGTAGTGAATCACTGTTTGTGATTGTAATGTAAGTGTGTGTTTGTGTATGTGTGTTGTATGTATGTGATCATATATGTGTGTATTTATTGTGTAGTAATTTGCCAGTTATGTATGTATAACTATATTTATGAAGCCTTCAAAAGTAAAAATCTGAGAACATTTTTTCAATTCCGTCGTAGTCATATTTCTTTAACCAGTTAACTAAAGTGTTCTTAATTTGTCTATTACTATGTTTTTTAACGTTATATTCCTTGATAGTTTGTTGTATAGGTGTGGAACAACTAAATTATATTGTTTATGTGCAAATTTTAATTTCACACTAGGAACAGGACATCGGTATACTCTCTTGGTTAGTTCAGGTAAGGAAGGCACCGTTTTCCTATGATTAGGATACTTTCAAATATAAATTATATTCGGATACTTTCAAATATAAATGATTTTCTTATAGTGAGAACACTTGCTTTCTCGTAAACAGTGGTAGTGGGATGTCTGTAATGTAGATATTGCAGTACTTTTAGTATGGCGCGCTGTGCACGCTCCGCAGTGATGAGGTGAGTTACCCCACTACCCCATGCGCATAATATATACAGTACCCAATAATACACTCACATAATGCCTTGTAAGTTTGTATGACTAATTTAAGATCTGCCAGTGTTCTAAGGGGTTTAAATGCATACATTAGTTTCCTTATCCTCGAACCAAGCGAAGTTATGTGAATGGTCCAATTAAGTTTATCATCTATTAATACTCCGAGATATTTAATAGAGGGGACACGGGATAAAGCTGCACAGGAACACTGAGGAGAACGAATGTCATTACAGTTACACGGAAAAGTGTGTATTTTTACACCAAAATCATTTTCAGGGCCACTCGAGGACGTCTTACTGTAGCACATAATTGTCTTACTAGTATTCAGTGATAATAGACTGTTTTCGAGCCATTGTGTTACTTTAGCAAGGCAGTTCTCATCCAGTTTCGCAACTCCTTGCCAAGTTTTATCATGTAAAAGCAGCACTGTGTCATCCGCGAACATCAACAAGTCAATCAATCAATAAAACAAATCAATCAAGGCCAGGTAAAGTAGTGCTACATAGATCATTAATATAAATCAGAAAGAGTGTAGGTCCCAGCGTACTACCTTAGTTAGTTAGTTACACACTGCGCCATCACTATCATAACCTTCAACCCTTACCCGTTAACTCCTTCCAGATAAATAATCTGCGAACCACTCACAGGCTTAAGCCTCTGATGCCAACGTTCTCTAACCGCGTCAACAAGATAGGAATAGAGACTGTATCGAAAGCCTTTTGGAGATCTAAAAATACTCCTAGACACTTATCACCAACATCCATATATGACGTAATCAGAACGGCATACTCTGTCGACCTCCCTTCTCTGAAACCGTATTGATTTTGATTAAGAAGTTCATTTTTCTCAAAGATTTTAGAAAGGGTTGAAAGTAGAGAAATCGGTCTATAGTTCGATGGACTTCTTTTATCACCTACTTTGAAAATCGGACAAACAACAGCTTTTTTAAAAAAATAGTTGGAAATATTCCTGTACCCAAGCTTAAATTGCATATAAACGCGATTGGTTCTGACAAAAACATTATAAATTGTTTTAGAAAGCTTGCAGTGATTTTATCCCAGCCTGGCGTGCTATGAGATTTTAGTTCTAAAATCACACCCTTAACTTCAGTTGGGTCAGTGGGAAGGTGCCATAGAGTTGACGGGCTGATTTGGTGATTTTGCTAAAAGAGCCAGGTCACTTTCTGTTGTTTGCATGCTACTCAACGTTTTATTAACTAGCGTTCTACCAACAGAGGCAAAGTAGGCATTGACAGTATTAAGCGATTGTACTGGACTATTCGTAATGTTCAATAACTCACGAGACTGTACTTTTGTTTGGTTAAAATTACACACTTCTTTAATTACTTTCCACGTCTCTTTAACATTTCCTTTACTTTGAATTAATTTATTTTCATAATACTCTCTCTTTAAATTTCCAATTATTCTATTGCATGTATTCCTATACTTAATATATTTATTTTTTAGTTTTTCGTCGTCTGGTGACTTTTTTACTTTCATATGTAGTTTATCTCTTTTTCTTATGGATCTGACTACTCCTCTAGTTATCCAAGGTTTACGCGGTTGGTGTCTTTTTGTAATTGTTTTTATTTGTGTATAATCGTTAATTATTGTAATAATCCTATTAGTAAAAAGCTCTGTTGCTATATTAACATTAGTCATATCAAATAAATCTTGCCAGTGCTCATCCGTAAGTAAATCTTTAATGCCTTTATAATTAACTGTCACTTTATTAAACTTGATTGGGCTTTTAATTACTTTAGTATTATCAATATAAAGCAAAATGGGGGAATGATCTGTTAGCAGTTGTTCAAATACTATTGTTTTCCAAATACCTTGATCTTTGACCATAAAATGATCGATGCATGTTTTTATTCTAGTAGGACGATTGACTCCTTGTCTAAGTCCGTGCATTGCCATTAAATTAAGATAGTCATGTGAACATGCACATAACGTACTAATCATTATGTCTAAATTAATATCTCTGGTGAATATTATATTTTTGATAGTGATTCCTTTCAGAATTGTGTCCACTGAATCTAAATATTTACTAGCACTACGAAAACTTGGAGATCGATATGTACAAATTATTGTATAATCAGGTGAAATTGTAATTACGAGTAAATTCCCTTCAATAACATTTGGTTCCCACGAGGAGGATTTTATTTCATGTCGAACATAAGCAACAACTCTTTCATTTTGATTCAAACTGTTCTTCGTCCAGAACATATTATAGTTATCTAGGCTAGGTGGTGGATTTTGACGGCTAGTCCAGCATTCTGTCAGTATGAAAACGTCTATGGAGACATCAAGACTTGATACAAATGCCAAAAATAAATCAAAGGTGCAGTTAATACTACGAATGTTAACTGTTAAAATCATAAGCGAGTGATGACTAATTACATCAATGTTTAAAAGTTTCAGACAACCGTTGGAGTCACTAAGTGATAGATATTCAATCTTCTCCGAGTTGTCAACTTCCGTTATAATAAAAGAATTATCATCCATTATTTAATAAGTGAGTGATAGTGTGCAAAATGTTCATACAAAATAGCATTTTCTTGATATGCATAAATAGTATAAACGGGCCGTAAAAACTTAAATTGAAATGTATTATCTATACTTATAATAAAACTGTAACGGGTCCAATTCTGTCCATTGAAGATATTTATACATTTTTTTTGGACCTTACTCTAGATTCAATACTGAAGCCAAAACTGTATTTTTTTTCATTTTTGTCTTTCTGTCTGTCTGTCTGTCTGTATCTTGGCTAGGCATCACGCCGAAACTACTGAATGAATTTAAATGAAACTTGATATGATTTGAGTTCAAAGTTATTTAAAAGAACACGTATCATGCTGAAACTACTTGAAGGATTTTGTTGAAACTTGGCTCTGTCATAGTTTATATAATGGGTAAAAATTGAGGATACTTTTTATCCCGAAAAATAAAGTGTTCCTTCGGGATAATGTCCAAAATTCTGTAAATTGAAGATATAATGTAAAAAAATTTGGAGGGTTTTCTATATGCAATACTAAAGCCAACACTGTATTTTTTTTATTTTTGGCTTTCTGTATGTCTGTCCGTCTGTCTGTCTGTACCTTGGCAGCACACCACGCCGAAATACTCAATGAAATCAAATGAAATTTGGTATGATTTGAGTTCACACTTCGAGGTAGGACATTGGATACTTTTCATCCCGAACAAAATTAAGTGTTCCTGCAGGATAGGGGTGAAAAATTATTTAAAAGAACACTTAGCACGCTGAAACTATTGGACGGATGTTGATGCAACTTGGCACAGGCATAATTTATAAGATAGGTGAAAATTATGGATTCATTTTGTCCCGAAAAAATAAAGGGTTCCTGTGATGAGTCCAAATTCTGTACATTAAAGATTTAGTGGTTTTTTTTGGACTCTATATGCGATTATGAAGCCTAAACTGTATGATTTTTCATTTTTGTCTTTATGTCGGTCAGTCTGTATCTTAGCCACGCATCACGCCGCCGGAACTACTGGATGAATTCAAAAGAAACTTGGTATGATTTGAGTTTGTACTACGAGGTAGGACATAGGATACTTTACATATCGAAAAATTTATGGGCTATTATTTAAGGGTTGAAACTTATTTAAAAGAATACGTACCACGCTGAAAGTAATGGACGGGTTTTGATGCAACTTGGCACTGTCTTAAGTTATATGATGGGTTAAAATTGAGGACACGTTTTATCCCGAAAAAGTAAAGGGTTTCTGCGGGATATGGGTTATCAATTAAGTAAAAAAAAATTTTTTTGGATGGTTCTCTATAAACGATACTGAAGCCAAACTGTTTTACTTTATAATTTTGTCTGTCGGTTTGTCCGTATCTTGACCGCGCATCGCACCCAAACTACTAAATGAATTCAAATGAAATCAAAAAAATGCTCTTGGGTGCTTAAAAAAGGTATTGAACATATTTTTTATTAATCTTTTCTTTCTTTCTGTTTGTCTGTATGTTTGCTTGTTCACGCATCACGTAAAAAATACTGAACCGATTGCGATGCGGTTTTCATTGTTAGATATCTTAGGGTGGTAAATTTGGTGTAATTGGTATCTTAATCCAGTGAGTTAGAAGCCGAGCAATTGATAAAGTATTTTTGACGGCTGAAGAAATTTTGTTCAAATGTTGGTATATTGGCCCTGGAATAGCACATTATGGTATCTACTTTGAACCTAAAGAAAAGAACACGCGTGCGATGCCGCAGGTACAGCTAGTTATAATATAAAAATGTCCTATAAAATATTTATGGTAGTAAAATTGTGTAATATTTTTTATGTTCAAGAGTGAAAGTGTAGGTATATTGTAATTGTGGATGTTAAGTATGTGGGTGTGTATATAGTGTAATAATTGACAAGCAATCATAAAAACGTAAATGTAAAAGTGTAGATGTGATGAGTGTTTGCGGTTTACCTTTACAATATCTATATTAATACAAACGAAAAATGCAAAGAATTTCAAGTATCCGAATACATTAACTAGTCACTTATTTTTAAGATTTTCTTAATCGCTCTCACTGTTTACTTTTATAAGTGATCCTCCATCCACCCTCCTCAGGTATATTTTGCCTCGCGATGACCAGCAATACTTGACACCGTTTCCTTTGGCGAATTCCCTGGCCAGGGAAAAAAGTTTTTTCGCCTGCATAGTCAAGCTCTCAGATACGAATATCGGCTTAAGTGGACCTTCGAGTTTTAAGTTGGAGGTATGTACTAAACTTGCTTGTCGTATATTTCTTATTATACGCCCTGTTGGACCCAACGATTTTATCCCGCAGGATCACCGTCGAAAATTCCGCAACTATGGGCTGGCTCTTCTCATTTTTTGTATTTATTTGGTAGATATCGCGGACCTCAGCTGGTTTTACTGGAACACTAAGCGAGTTTCCTACTTTCTGGATAATATTCAATAGATCTTCTTTTGTTTCATTAGTCTTCTTAGGGACATTACGAACTTCAATTTTAGAGCTATTGAAGTTTCGATCCAACTGTTCCAGTTTGTCTTCCAGAGAACGAATATATTTGCGATCCATAGATTTTTCTTGCTTGAGTTTATTCTTGAGACCATCTCTTCATACTTTTGACTAAGAAAATCAATGGAAGTCGATACGTCGTTAATCTGTTCTGTGTATGCGTTGATTCCACCCTGCACCTTATTCATAAGCGCAGTAAATTTGGCATCCTGCTCTTTCTGGAGTTTGGAAAACATCTCTAATATTTCTTCCCTGCTTACCTCGTCCCTCTTTTTCCGGTTCTGCAATGTGATGTTAGGATCACTCGATGCATGTTCTTTTGCATGATATTATCAGCACTCGCAGACGGAGGCGACTGTATATCCGAGTCCGACTTACAATGAGAGAGCGGGGCGGGCGAAGACGGCGGCGGGGTGCGTCTCATCGACATAGTAGCGACGGAGACGGCAGCAGTGGCACGCTGAGCGCAGGCAATCGGGCGATACCAGCAGCCCGATTCCACAACTTGGCTTCAATCGAATTCTCAGTATCGCAGCCACTAATGCCTTGCGATAGAGTCGAATTTGCTATGAAAAAAGTGATAATCCGATTGTAGCCAAGTTATGGAATCGGGCTGCAGGCAAGCAGAACGCCAAAAGTGGTTGCGTAAGCAACAGATTAGGTGGTCACAGATTACTTAATATTACGGTCGCGCTAAGCGCAGGTGATTGGGTGGATACCAGCAGCCCGATTCCATAACTTGGCTTCAATCAAATTCTCAGTATCGCAACCACTAATGCCTTGCGATAGAGTCGAATTTGCTATGAAAAAAGTGATAATCCGATTGTAGCCAAGTTATGGAATTGGGCCACAGGCAAACAGAACGCCACAAGTGGTGCACGCATGCAGCTGTACCCCTAGTACGAGCTTTTATAGTTTTCTTAAACGAAATGTAGTTTCGTTTAGTTCCATACATTTACTGCAGTTCCTGCAAGTTTACGCTAGAGGCGCTGCCAGTAAATGTACGGAACTAAACGAAACTACATTTCGTTTAAGAAAACTATCAAACTCGTACTAGACCCTCTGGTGGACGACACACACGTAAATACCTTGTGTATGTGCGCGTGCGCAATAGGCTGTTGCAGTGCACACTCACAATAGCACACAACGACAAAAAGCGCGTATCCGTCGAGCTTCTTACAATTTATGCACTCCTATTATTTTGAACTATTTAACAATTTTTGATAGAATTTTAAAATAAATTGATATGGAGACTTGTTGAACACGTCTGCTTAGTGCAGGGGTGCGGGGGAGAAGGGAAGAATATGCTAAAAACGCAAGCGAGTGAGCGAGGCAGTTATACAATGCTGTCTTCACCTTCAACATTGGGATTTGTGCCTGAAAAATAGCAGTTTGCGCAGCGACTAGTAGATAACTTCAGAGACACATAGATTTGCCACATAATAAATAATAGGTTTCGCTGCGACTACTTGTACCTACGTCAGGCCAGTCGCACTCCGCAAGAAGTACATATATTATACCTACACTTTGCGGCCGCAATATTGCGGTTAATTCAGTAGAGTGTCAAGCGTAGTATTATTGTTCTGTGGTCAAGCATGCGCTCGATGAGTCGCGCGCCGTGTGCTTACGATAAAGTACCTAAGTACTTACGTAAAGTTTTTATCAAATTTTATTCTTTTCCTAATTATGAGTACCAAGAAGAAACCTAGAATGTACTACATACCATTCGGTCTGACAAGTCTCGTAAAATACCTACATACATTCATTTTATTACGTAGGTAGTCATTTATTTTTTATTCATTAATAAGCATGGAATTCAGACAGGCACCTTTTATTCATCGAAGTGCAATACCTATTAAGTTAATATCAAATAGTGAGGTACTAGGTCTATTCTGATAAGAATGTCATTATTATGTAGTTAATAGAACTATCAACATTTTTATTAATAAGTAAAAAAAATATACATTATTACATAATTGTTTATTCTGTTACAAAATCTAATCACAGAATAATTACTAGTGCAAGTACCTAGTAAATAATACTTGTACTATTATTTATTCTGTGCCTACGTGTCATGCGATGGTTACTGATATATATTACCACCGGGGCCCGACCACTTAACTTAGCTTCAATCGGATTGTCAGTATCGTTATCACTAATGCCTTGCGATAGAGTCGAAATTGCTATGAAAAAAGTGATAATCCGATTGTAACCAAGTTCTGTAATAGGGCTGCAGAACTCGCACCCTAAACGGACCTACCACGAATCCGAACGAATCGGTATCCAATCGAATCGACTCGGTTCGTTATCTAAAAGATTGAGGAAAGTTTAAACACTTGCCTATCTATCTACAGTTATACCTACTCAACTATCTTAATCTTAGTTCACATGTTCACAAGCATATGAAGCAGTACCTACCATGACCGTGACATACTCACTGACCCACTGATAACGCTCAGCCACCGGTGGATCAAGAGATTTGAAACATGAAGGACATTCTTTGAACGAATTTTAATGAGATATAAGTATTCCACAGATAATTTAGATCCTAGAAATGTAGGATCACAGACTACTTAGAGATACTACGTATGTAGGATAAAGGATATTTTTGTCCCACAAAAATTTCCACGCCACGCGTTTAAAGCCGCTGGGCGCAGCTAGTAAGCTATAAAACAAAAAATAAGTACATGACTCAGCAATAATAAAAAAAACACAATTAAGTATAAACAAAATCTGGTCAGATAAGTCATATAAAAGCAGCCGGCCTCGTTCGCTCGATGTAGTGGTGATCAGTGAGATCCGCGATGGGTACGCTTGTTGGTATAATAGTTTGTGCTTTTATTGTGGGTATGAGCTATAGGTAAGTTCTATTCTTACATTTTTAATAATCTCGTACTTATTATATTATAGCCACTTATAAAAATAAGTACTAACGAAGTAGTAAGTAGTTAATACTTATTAATATAAGTCCTCCATTTGTTTGGGGGGCTTTCACGACAAAACGGCTGGACTGAATTCATGTTTGGTGTGTAGGCTTTTGTAAGTATATAGAGAAACACGGTGTCGAAAAATAAAAACAATAAATGTACAAAAAAGTTTTATGTGAAATGGTTAGGAAATAATTGGTCTATAACTTAAATATTACGGTAAGCAAATATCGCTATTCGCTAAAACCAGCTTCTGTTCGTCATTTTGAACGAAAAGTGACCGAGAGCACCGAGATATTAGCGACGGCGATTTGGTCAGCAAAATTAGTTTCTTTCGACAGTAAAATAAAAATACTTATGACCTAACTGATTTTTAAAGACGTCACACTCATGGGCAGCAAAAATATGAATTTAATCATCAACGACATAATTTCAAATTGCAGGTAAGTATTATTTATTCGACGTGATAGGTAGTTATATAATAGGGGTGAGACGCGACGCCATTATTTATTAATATATTAGTGCAAGGAAAGGCTAGTCTTCGTAAATAGTTAATTTTCAATATCCCATACCAGCAGTTTCTCTAAAAATATATTACTCGCTTACTTACCAAAGCTGGACTTAAAATACTTATGTAATAGTACCTACATACAAGACGCCTTCTCATAATCTGACTCGTAATCTGGCCCTGGATCAAAATAGCTTATTCCAACTTCCTTCATCTTCCTACAAGTACATAATTGTACGAAGTTATATCAATAAGGTACCTACTATGTGGTACGAAGCGTTGAACCAGGGGTGGGTCATAGGGGTCATGTAATTTTTTTATCTATACCTAAAAAACTAGGAACAATTGATAAGGTAGGTACTTTATTCGTTTGTATTATAACTACTGCCCGATTTGAATATTGTTTAAAGTTGCACTATTCCCGAGTGGCATAGGCTACGCGATTGATACCGCGGGGAACAGCTAGTAATTTGTATAAACTTGTGACCCGTCCAGGCTGGATGTACCTAAGTGTGTGACCCCCTGACTTGACGCACTTCTGTTTGTTTGTTTGTTTGGGGAGCTTTCACGCGATAATGGCGGGACGGATTTGATGTAATTTGGAATGTAGATAGCTTATACCCTGAAATGAAACATAGGATACTTTTATCCCGGAAAATTGTAAGTTTTCACGGGAAAAACTGCAAAATGTTGATTACTCGCTGTAAGGAACGGTTGCCATGGAAACAAAATAACAAGTCTGTCAAAAAACATCAAGAGCATTGGTGCTACACCTACTCTTGCATTGGTTTTTAATATCCTAGAAGAACATTCAGAAATTTGCTTTTATCGCGATATACAGTAGTTCGCGCGGACGAAGTCGCGGGCGGGAAAGCTAGTACCTAATAAAACGCTAAGGAGGAAGCAACTCATTTGACTGCCTACCTTTTGTCTGTATCCGCCTAGCTAGCTAATCTTGCTTGCTTGTACTATTATTTATTCTGTGCTTTAACTAACCAACCTATGAACAAGGTAGGTATTTCGTAGTACCTACTCATCAGATATGTGAAGCGTGGCTTGAGTCTCACGTAGACAATAGAAATAATATAGGTATGTAGTATTTTCTTAGGAAACGAAGAGATAAAGAACGTACGT
Source organism: Alsophila aescularia (assembly GCA_946251855.1). Lineage (NCBI taxonomy): Eukaryota > Metazoa > Arthropoda > Insecta > Lepidoptera > Geometridae > Alsophila > Alsophila aescularia. The sequence continues at coordinate 67,608,015 of OX276373.1, forward strand.
TCTTTATCTCTTCTCGAAGCCATAAGACAGATTTAATAAAAATGTTAATTAGAAATACCTAAGTATTCAGTATATTTTTTTAACTTTCATATCTCTTGTTAACCCATTGACCCTAAATTACACGTGTTAAACGTTTGTTCACTTATTCACTAGGTTTCTACGTAACAATTAATAATATATTAAAAAATATGATGTTGCTAACAAGCACAAATTAAAAATTTACGATCACATACATCAGTTTTCAATTATAAAAATCGTTCCATCTTTTTGAGAGCTACGGTCGTCAACCCCATTTCCATCGTCCTCGGTACCTTCAACGACAGTAAGAATTTCTATGTACCTTACATCGGGCCCGACCACAGAAATTGGCTTCAATCAGATTGTCACTTTTTTCATAGCAAAATCGACTCTATCGCAAGGCACTAATGAATTTGACGGCTTCAAACCGATATGATCAACACTACGTAATAGCACTGCAGTGGACCTATTACAGAACTTGGCTACAATCGGATTATCACTTTTTTCATAGCAATTTCGACTCTATCGCAAGGCATTAGTGATAGCGATATTGACAATCTGATTGAAGCCAAGTTCTGTGGTAGGGGCCCAGCTTCTCTGTCTACGATTACATCACAAAAGTTCGACGGCTTTAGTCAGAACGTCAACCTCTTTCGTTTTTGTCGGTTAAATAAGAAAGTCCAATGTAGGCAAATTTTATATTATAATAATTTCACACGCGACTTCGTCCGCACGGACTACCGTTTATCGCGAAAAAAGCATCCTGTGTTCTTCTAGGATATAAAAAACGAAAGGAAAAATATAGAAACAACGCTCTTATTTTTTGACAGATTTGTTATTATTTCGTTTCCATGGCAACCGTTCCTGACAGTGAGTAATCAACATTTTCCAGTTTTCCTGTTGAAACTTACAATTTTCCGGGATAAAAAGTATACTATGTTAAATTCCAGTGTATAAGCTATTATATAATCTCCATTCCAATTTTCATGAAAGTCCATCCAGCCGTTAACGCGTGAAAGCTCCCCAAACAAACAAACAAACAAACAAACAGACAACGTTTCACTTTTATATATTGGTGTGGTTGGACACTATTCTCACACAATAGGTACAAATTAGAGAGGTTTTATCGAAACTGGTTAAAAAAAAGGTTTGAAAAGGAAGTTCATGAAAGTAGGAAGTATTTAAAATTTATCTATGTTATGAAGCGGAATCGAAGATCTTGAATTACGCTGACTTTCTGTAAGAAGTTTCCAAGTAATCTAAATGTCTAGAAATTCCTTGGAAATTTCTTATTCCTATAAATCATATTTAGTTTGTTTGTGTCGTAATCGTAACGGTTTGTGTTGTGGTAGTATAGTATTCTCTTTGTCACCAAAGAGTACATTAATACTTTGTCACTTCACGGGCCCGACCACATAACTTAGCTTCAATCGGATTGTCAGTATCGATATCACTAATGCCTTGCGATAGAGTCGAAATTGCTATTAAAAAAGTGATAATCCGATTGTAACCAAGTTCTGTAATCGGTGGCCCAATTACAGAACTTGGTTACAATCGGATTATCACTTTTTTCATAGCAATTTCGAGTCTATCGCAAGGCATTAGTGGTTGCGATATTGAGAATTCGATTGAAGCCAAGTTATGTGGTCAGCAGCCCGATTATAGGACTTCGTTACAATCGGATTATCACTTTTTTCATAGCAATTTCGACTCTATCGCAAGGCATTAGTGGTTGTGATATTGAGAATTCGATTGAAGCCAACTTATGTAATCAGGCCGCGGGCCGCGGGCCACCCGTCTTACGTAGTATTTATGGGGCCGTTCGTTTTGACGCAAAATGATCGAAAATAACAGTTAAAAACGATTGATATGTTTCGATCAGCTTTCACTTTAGTTAAATTTTGCATCGGAAAAGCGACTTTACTAGTAAAGTCACTTTTCCAATGTCAAATTTAACGTTTATTTATTTAATGATCGTTTTTTGTTCGGTTTGGAAAGGATCGTTAGTGTCAAAAATGACAAACGAAACAGCCCAAAACGCCACTGCATCATCTCGAATGCAGGTTAAATACTCATTTTGGTTTGGTCTTTGGTTTTTGTATACTCTTTGTCTTTGCTTTGGTCAGTTCAGTCGTCCTGTGTTGTGTTGCTAAAAATTAATGAAATATTCCTTGTTTGGTAAATTTCGAGCTACATATTTTGAATGTTTATTAATTTTACCTCGAAGGAAAAAATTAGCAATTAAATTTGTATCTGACTGAATTCATCATTGGATAAGGTTTGATTTTTATAGTGTCGTAAACATAACCTATAAATAATTGCTAGAGGGCGGGATCGATTTTGTTTACAAATCAACGAATGAATTAGTAGGTATAACTCATTTTTATACAGTGTGAGTCTGATCTAAGTGTAAATTCATTCATAGTTTTAGGTGACGGTATTTATATTTTTGGAGTAAATTACATTTCGTAGTTATTGCCTGTGTTTTCTAATCTGTTTTTGTTTTGCAATGTTAGACCTAAGTTTGGTTCAGAATTTAAAACGTTTTTTTTACAAACGATGTATAATTGCAATTAAAAACGGTCTTTTTCTGTCTATTAAAAATGGGGTCTAGTTTCTCCCAATTCATATGTGCTCTTAAATCAGACTCACACTGTATAATAGCTTACTAAAGTTCCCCTAGTTTTTTTTATCATATTCATTGTACAGACTTTTCATTACTACTCTATTAAAAATATGGACAGAATATACGAATAGGACAACCAACAAATTGAATTTAGCCGCGAATCGAATGACACATAGCTGACAGCACTCTAAAATTTAGGGCTCAAAAGGTTGGTAAAACTTATCCTAGCCAGATGAAAACTTACACCAGAGCCTTTAAACCAGTTAGATTCAATTTTAGTCGGTTGAATTTTTCGCCTCACGGTGTGTGTGCTTGTGTTTGACTTTTAGTCAGTTTAATTTTTATCTGTATAATTGACTTAAACGCACCCTTGGATTCTAAAGCCAACCCGTGTTTAATTTTGCCTTCATCATCAGCCCGTATTCGTCCACTAATGGATGTAGGCCTCTCCTTGTGAACGCCACTGAGCCTGATCTTCGGCTCTCCTCATCCAGTCACTACCGCTTTTCGCAAGTCGTCACTCCACCTGGCCGGCGGGCGCCCTACACTATGTTTGCCTAAACGCAGTCTCCACTCTATAACCCATTTACCCAACAGTTGTCGGTTCTTCGAGTTATGTGACCAGCCCAATGCCACTTCAGCTTGTTAATTCTTTGAGCTATGTTGGTTTCCTTAGTTCTCCTGCGGATCTCCTCATTTCGAAATTTCAATCTTTCAATTATTCTGAAGTTTTTTTTTATTATTTCGGATTTTCAATTTTGCCTTAGCCATGTACAATCAAAAGTTCAGTCTTAAACTGTTGTAGACTGAAGTCCCATGGTAATGCTTAATGTCTCTGAAAAAATATTAAGAAAGTTTTGTTTTTGAGCTCTATAATTGATGATTGATTCTCTGAGCACTATGTATAATGATGATTGATTCTTTGAAGTCTATGTATAATGATGATTAATTCTCTGAGGTCTCCGAGGATGTTTAATTTTGAGGATCTACAGAACCTGATGTGGATGGAAGGTCTAGTTTAGCTGTCCACAATAGCTTTTATGTCTAAACCAAATTTTTAAGTATGTATTTTTTACATCACGGTCACAGAATAAATAATAGTACAAAATCACAGTAAACAGCAAAGTTCCCAAAAAACTTAGATAAAACAATAGAGCCTGATTTTGGCAAATTTATTTTGACACGGTGTTCGCCTACGTATAGGCTGATTCTTAACTCCCAGGTGTACTCCGCGCACATGCCGAGCGCACACATTATAGACATAGTGACATGTGATGGGTTAGAAGGTTTTTAGTGCATAATTCATATGGGTTTGTTTAATTTAGTCCACCACAAACAGTTTCAAAGCCTCAACAAAGTCTGACAAATCAATGATCTTGGAAGTTTATTGTCGTGAAATCTATAAACTATAAAGAGCAAGGGTAAAATTTTATGTTATAAATCTTGCAGCATCTTGAAATATCATTTCTACAGAACTTAAGTAATTATTTTTCTACGTTTTTTAAACAAAACATGTAAGTGTAACTAGTGAAAAAATATATATAATACAATGACGTTTCCGGTTCGGACGTCAAAATCGTCAACAGAATACTTCCCAAATGTTACGTTTTTTACACCAAAGGAGGTTGAATTACGCTTACTTCCCATCCGTTTTTTTAAAACCAAAGGAGGTTGAATTTTGATTACTGGCGTTATACCTTTTAACAGGAAGCGTAATTCAACCTCCTTTCGATAAACAGAATAATACTATAGACTGTGCTATAGACAAAATATTACGTCAATATTAAAACCTATAAACAAAACATTATAGCAAAGAGAAAACAATGCATTATAGTTTATGGAGGAAGTGTAAAGCCGGGTCCGCTGCGGCATGTTTTCATGTTAGCTAAAACACTAACATGCTACTAACACGAAAAGTAGGCGTGGCTTTGGTGTTAGCTAACAGGATAGCAAGCTAACACGTTATCCGTTGTGGATGGAAAACATCGCCCGTGTTCACCTGCAGAGGGGTTTGTAATTCATTTTGTGTTAGATATTTGAAAATCATAATCTTCCTTTGTAGCATACAATACTTGTAATTGTATATTATACAGAGACTGTGTAGCTTTTCTTGATTCGGAATCAATTGAATTGGAAAAAAGAAAAAAAAAACACGTCTTCCTCGTCGGAGCTCAATTAAGAGAATCACTTGAGCTTTGCTTACTTGGTACTTGATGGTCGGGCTTCTTATCCGCAACTAGGCCGATCATCGGCCCCTTTTGCGTGAAACGGGCGGCGACAGCTAGTTCAGCCACCCGATGTCCCTCAGGAAGGCCAGCAGCTCACGAATTCCGGCGCAGGCCTCCCTCAGGGAGGAAGTTGTTCCCAGGAACTGTTCCATTTGTGGCGCCACGCTTTCGCACTCGAGGAGTACATGCGTGGCCGTTTCTTCAGCCCCCATGCATCCTCTGCACAAGGGACTGTCTGTGACACCTAATCTGTGAAGGTGTTTGTTAAGAGGACAATGACCAGTTACAATTCCCACCACTTGTCGGAGACTGTCTCGTTTAAGGTTCAGAAGTTTTCGGGAGTATCTCGGATTTAACTCCGGGAACGCCTCCCTAGACTGTCTACAATCCTTTATACTTGCCCATAGTTCCTGATGTAGTTTATATGTCCTTTGATGGATTCAGGCTCGAATTTGACTGAAAGGCAATGGAATCATTGGCTCTGGCCCTACAGGGCGCATGCCCGAACCTCTCCTTGCCAGTTCATCAGCTGCATCGTTGTCTCTGGATCCGCTGTGTCCCTTTATCCATTGGAGAGTAAGGTTATTATATTTAATGACCTCCTCCAGAAGATGGTGACACTGGATAGTTAGCCCCGAGGAATGTTAATACATTTGAAGTGCTTTTAGGACTGCGGCGCTATCAGAGAGTTCTGATTTTAGAGTCAGTTACATTCCTGCGCAGTATCGGGGTTGCTGCCTGGATTATACCCACACATTCCGCTTGGAAAATAGAGTTGTGAGTGGGTACTCAAAGTGCTGCTGCTATATGCATGTTCAAGTCGTCCGAGAACGTCCCCGCTCCCGTCCCAGCTTCCATTTTGGAACCATTGTGTAGATTCTAACTTCGTCAGTGTTCAACCTATCACTTGATTCCTCATGTAGTTGTATCTTATAGTGTTTATTAAAGAGGTGTTGTTTTGGTACCCTATCATAAATAGAGAGCGTGTCCGGGTTACCCTCCGCATAATCCCGTATGATGTTAGTGTGGAATGTTCGTTTATTTTGATCCCAGAGATTGAGAGCTTTGAGTCTGTAAGCAGACGCAGCAGCCTCCTGCTGAATGTGCAACTGCAACGGTGGCAAACCCAGAAGTGCCTCTAGTGCAGCAGTGGGTGCTGTTCTCATGGCGCCAGTCACTGCTACACAGGCCAACCTCTGGAAGGACTGTAGTTTATTTATGGTAGATACCTGTTTAGTCCTTGGCCACCAATCTAGTGAAGCATATGTTAGAGAAGGCCTAATCACAGTATTATATAACCAAAGTGTTATTTTTGGACTTAGGCCCCAAGTTTTACCTATCATCTTCCGACATTGCCAGAAAGAGATAGTTGCTTTCATAATTTTATTTTCCAGGTGTCTGGCCCAGTTTAATTTGCTATCTAGGATGATACCCAGATACTTTACCTCATCATTTAAAGTTAACTGTGTGTCGAAAAGGTGGGGTAGTGTGTATCGTCCTAAGTTTATTTTGTTAGTAAACATAACCAATTGTGTGTTTTGTTGGATTCACAGTTAATCCATAGTCTAAGCACCCGGTTTCTACGATCTTTAAGGCGTTATTCATGATGTCACATGATACGCTAGCAAAGTGTCCTGATACAAGGATAGTCAGATTGTCCGCATAGCCAACTGTGAAAAAGCGTCTGTTGTTAAGCTTTGTAATTAGGTCATTTACCACCATGTTCCATAGTAGGGGTGACAGTACTCCCCCTTGAGGGCACCCCCTTGACACCACCCTTCTAATGGTTCCAGACCATATGGTTAGACCATTTGTTTCTGTTTTAGTGTAAGTGTTATCTACTTTCTTCAAAGAACCAATCTCACGCTTAGGATCAGCAGCCAGAATTGTCCTGACCCTATTTGCTTGAGTATTCGTTTCTATGGTTGTACTATATTTTTTCCATGACTTACGACCTTTGGAGCGAAGTTTTTATTTGTACGCCGCTCGCGCCTTTCTGTATCGCTCCCAGTCCTCATCGTGGTATGTATTCATGGCTCTATTAAATAATTTACGAACCTTCGCTTTTAGTTTCTCCAAATCTTTACCCCAACCATGACTACCAGCTTTACTTACGTATGATGGGGAGAGAGGGCGGGCTTCCTCATAGCTTTTGGTGAGATTGTCTGTTAATTGTACTACCGCCTGCTCAATATCAGTAGTGCTTGTTAGCCGTGCACCCGTAGATATGGGAGTGTGGTGCTGTTCTAAGGAATTATTAAAGATCACCTTGTCCGTTCTATGGAGATTTCGAGTTGGTGCGGGTGGTACCCTGTTTAGCTCCATTTCAAATCGGATCCATCTGTGGTCCGAGCATGAAGGCTCCTCCGAAACTCTCCAATTCTTAATGGTGTTAAAATTATTGTTATTGTCCGAAAATAAAGTTATATCAACAATGGTGCGGCATCTGCGTGTGACAAAAGTTGGTTCCGCTCCTCTGTTCGCTAATGAGAGAGTAGTAGTAAAAAAAGTTTACCAAATCTTCACCTCTACTATTAGCTGTCGGCATCCCCCATAACGGATGATGTGCATTGCTGTCTGCCGCTATGGTTAATTTAAAATTGTTAAGCTCACAATGTCTTACGAGGTCAGCGATTTCCTTTGGTGCGATGTCCTCGTCGGCGGGCATGTATGCCGACGCGACAATCACCGCCTCTTCTCCCCATCCGACACCAGAGGGTAACCTAACGGTTACCAAGTCCCTTTAACAGAACTCGGTGAGGGGCACTGCTGAAACACTACGCAGTATGAACAAACATGCGCGTGGGCTGTTACAAGTGTTATCTAGTATTAACTTACCATTCAGGTTACTGAGATCACATACACGCCCGCTCCTGATCCACGGCACCTGGATCAGGGCGATAGTCTCTTTGTTGGTTGCCTCCAGCACCCTGCGTAGGTTAGCCTTAGCAGTAATGCTGTGCTGGAGGTTAGCTTGGATGAAGTCAGTCTGAGAGGTCGGGGTCACCATCATCCAGGTTACCCTTATCCTCATCAGACTCTTCTTCAGTACTGGAGTTCCTCACTGTCACCACCTTTGGTGGCACCGTGTCCACACTCATCTCTTCTCCTCCCCTTGAAGTTGATGGTTTAGGAGAAGAGTGCGACGGCACGTCCGGAACTACGTCCTTCGCACCGCCAATAAGAGACGAGGATGGTTGGGACTCTTGTTCAATGCACACCTTTGGCCGAGGGCCCGTGTTCCCGATAGGTACCTCATCCAGAGTAGGTGGAGCTTTCCGTCCCTGGCATAAAAGTGCACGTAGACATTGCCCAAATTATGGACAAGTCTACGGTCACGTTCCAGGATGGTTGGGACAACATGTTCTGGGATACCCAGACACAGGAACAGTGTTCGTCCAACATCCTTGGATTTTGCTTCTTGCCAGGAGTGCGAGTACACCGTCCAGGTATTAACGAGTGCCCACTTATTCTGTCCATCCAGAACCATGTTTGTATCCTCTAGGGAATTATCAAAATTATTTAAAATTGCGGTTATTAAACTAATTTATAAGGGTGGTGGCAGAGACTGCATCAATAACTTTAGGTCTATTTCTATTTTACCCACGCTTTCAAAGATTCTTGAACGTCTAATGAACCGTCGTTTAATCAATTACTTAGAATCAAACAATCTTCTTTCAGACTCTCAATATGGCTTTCGTCGTGGTAGGTCTACAGATGATGCGGTTCATGAACTGGTTAACTCTGCTTTAACCAATCTGGATGAAAAGAGGAAGTGCTTGGTTGTGTTCCTTGATCTAGCTAAGGCCTTTGACACGGTCTCTATCCTACACTTGTTACAGAAATTGGAAATGCTTGGTGTCAGAGGCATTCAGTTGCGGTTATTTGATGATTACCTAACCTCAAGGAAGCAGCGAGTCAAAATTGAGAACTGGCTTAGTGATGAGCAAACTACTAATTACGGAGTTCCGCAAGGCAGTATATTGGGTCCAACACTGTTTTTAGTTTATATAAATGGCCTCTGTGAGCTCCAGCTTGGTGGTGGCACAACATTCACATTTGCCGACGACACTGCTCTTTTCTTTAGCGGTGATAGCTGGGACGAAGTATTTGATATTGCTCAAAATGGAGTTAATAGGGTCTGTGAATGGTTACAAAATAATGTACTGACATTAAATGTCGTTAAAACTAGGTATATCCCGTTTGCCTTAAGGTCAGATTTTCTTCCACCGTCGACCTTATTCATAACCGCCCATGTTTGTGATCCAGGATTTCCTAATTGCTCCTGTCCTGCTCTTCAAAGAACTGACAAAATGAAATACCTAGGTGTTATTATAGATCACACACTTACCTTTAAGCCGCACCTTGACATCCTTGTGACCAGATTACGTAAACTCATTTGTATTTTTAAGGGCTTGCGACATACTGCTGACCGTAAAATTGACAAAATGGTATATTTTGCCCTATGTCAGTCTCTAGTTGACTACTGTATTGTCTCTTGGGGTGGTGCTGCCAAAACACATGTGATTGAGGTTGAGAGAGCGCAACGTGCGATATTAAAAGTCGGAGCTTGTCTACCCTTCCGATATCCAACTGTTGACCTTTACAAAGAATGGGAGGTCCTAACTGTCAGGCAACTCTTCATTTTTCACACTGTCCTCAAAAATCATTCTCAACTCGAATACAACCCTGAACTTGTGAAAGACAAGCGCAGAAAGGGCACTGTCTGTCAGGCACCTTTACAAAATACAGCCAGGTCACATAATTTCTTCTGCTTCCAAGGTCCTTATCTATATAATAAGCTAAACAAAATTCTAAATTTATACCAGCTACACCGCCATAGTTGCAAACAAACTCTCTTTAAATATCTCAAAACTTTGGACTATGATGAAACTGAAAAACTACTGAAACCTTTAGTTTAATAATAATTATACTTTTTCCTCTTTTTGTCTAATAGTTTCTTTAGCGTGCTTCAATTTGATTTGACTTATAATGATCTAATTTTAGGATGTCAACCCCTTTACACCGCAATGGTATACCATTCTTCTAAATTTCATAATGATCCAATAAATGATCATTATTTAACATTTAAAACGCCAAGTTTCGGTACATAACGATGTAAATAAGCCTAAGCACCTCTAATCTACTGTTTGTAACTTAATAGTTCCATTGCTTGTCTTTTTTCTCATCATTTAGATGTATTTTAATGTCAATTTTGAGTCTGATTGTAACAAGTATGAAATCACTTGTAACTTTACTACTGACTCTCATTTTATATCTCGAATACACAAACACGGACACGTTCACACCACACGCACCACAGCTACACTCACGTACATATCACTACACAACACTCACACAGCCTACTCACCGCTCGGAACAAATATGTAGCTATGTTTATTATTTTTCTTCTACCCACAAAATTAAATAATTGTTTATTTAGGATGGGGATGCCAAGACAATTTTCTTTCCACGGGAGGGGATCCTGGTGACCTGTACTACAGGTTTTTTTAAACCTATTTCAGGCACCAGCTCCTCACAAAGCTGGGTTTGTTTTTTACTTCTGTCTGATCGCAATTACTGTGTAACCATTTGTGAGGAAAAATAAATAAACTTTTGATTTTTTGATGTTTTTTGATCACAGTCCGGGAGGATCAGGGCCGCTCGCACCTTTCTGGCGATTTTACTTTGTTTTTTTATAACAAGTTTTGGGCAGGTGTTTGCCGGTATGCTGTCAATGGTTTTTACAAGCCACCTTAGTGAGTCTTCATCTTCACACCACAGCTTCAGAACTCCATCAGAAATGATGGGCCGACCTCTGAAGTTGGGGGAGAAATCATTAGCTGGGTCTTTGATACCATCAAGTATCCTGTGCTGCCGGAACTTTTTCACTAAGGTAGTCTGTTCTTCGGTAAGTTGGATACTATCTGCCCTAGACACTGCTACGCAGAGCTTGTTCTGAACAATATCTGCATAGCTAGTCTCGGCACGATGAGAAGTATCCAACCTTGCTTTCTTATGTTCACCTCTTGGCGAAACCGTATCGTCCAACCGCGTACGCTTGCTAGTCTCAGTGCGAGCTGGGGCTTGCGCCGACTTAGAGATCGCAATGGCTGCTCGCTTCTGACGGTTGAATCGGTTTCCGTGTTTAGATCCTCGCTTAGATCTCATTTCCTCTCATCTACGGCCACCAGACCCAGCAGCCACCACGGACAAGTCGACGGTACTCGCTGGCGGGGTGTTTGGTTTGGATCCGAGATCCTTGCTTTGTTGCTGGGCACCCTTAACCTTGTCTACACAACCAACGGACCCAGCAGTCACCTCGAACGAATCCTTAGTAAAAGCTGGTGGGGCATACGGCTTGGTTACGGGATCCCTGCTGTCCCTCGTTTGTTTACGTTGCTTAAAGTAAGCTCTTGGTCCCGGGCTTTTAGGTCTGGTGTCTTCAGCCAGTGGCTTCACACCTCCCGAGCCCGATGCCAAACGCTTCCTTTTCAGTTTTTGTTTAATTTTATATTTTTGTTTTTTAGTTAACCTTATTGGGGCGTTAGTCCCCTCAAGGTTCGGAGCATTGGCACTTGAGGTTCCAGCCACTGGCTGTCTCCCCACATTCCTTGCTCCTTTTTTACCCTTAGGTTTAATGACCGTCCAGGCTGCAGTTTGATCCGTGTCGGCAGCAAAAGCTGCCTCCAGGGTACTCACCACCTCTCCACTAAGGGGGGTTTTTGGATTGTGTTGTGCTTTGTCATGAATATCCATATTACATTTGTTTTTAAAATTCACCTCTCTAGCTCCCCACCCTCCACGGAGCCCGCACCGGGGATATTGGGTTGCAATACCAGGGCTACTAAAGAAGGTATAGAACGGATATCCCAGGAGCCCACGAGCTAAACGCTGTTACGTCCGACACTACGCCCAATCCAATTGCGCAGCCCAACGAACACCGCCAGCTGCAGACCCCATAGTCCTTCCGTTCTCGCCAGGCAGAGCTGAAGGCTGCCACCCGTGCTGGATAGATATGGATGGCTAGTCCACACCCCCCCGTTTTGGTTGAAATCCACATCAAAGAGGAGTGTTGCGAAAGTGAGGTACTATACCCTGACCAACTCCCCACTCAGCCACCAGGTTTGTTTCATCCTACCATACGGGCCCCCCACGCACAGCACCAAGTTACGTGGGAATCATATTTGCTAATAAAAACATAATTCGCTGTCAAGTCACAGTGGACGGGCTAACATGTTATATTACACGGTAAGCATAGCTGGGCATTAACTCGTTAATCCGTTAATCGTTAATTAACGAAGTTAACATTTTGATTAACGGATTAACTTTTAAGTTAACGGATTAACTTTTAAGTTAACTTTTAAGTAAATTAATACATGGGCGTGCGGCTTAAAGTATTGAACAATAAAAACAAAAGAAACAAAGGCTTATGTAAATAAAGTATTTAGTGTAAGGAGTTGTTGCAAAATATTTGTGCTAATATTGGACAACTATTTCCCTGCACAATGAAACAGCAGCATCATGTCTGAACATATTGTTTTGTAATCTCGCTAGGCAGTAACAGATTGATTTAATTATTATTAAAAGCCTAGTCTGTTACACTAGGTAGGTAATGGAATAGGTACAATATCTTTAAACATTATATATATCACGCATAAGCACTAAATTGCACCTCATTATGCAGATAAAATAATTAAAATCTCTATGACTTGTTTCAAAAGTCGTTAATAGTAACATAACCTAAAAAAAATTGAAGCCTAATAACAATTATTCCTGGCCACTCCTATAAAAAATACTTATACAAACAATCTCAGGAAATAATGCTGAATTATGTACAATCGTTTTTTTTTGTCTAAAGACGCCGTGAATTTTACTGAAAAATATGTTTGGGAGTTCGCCATTGTTCTTTCCATATCAGTTATACCTACCCTTAAATGTACAAGCACACACACACATACTTTTGCACATTTTATATTATCTTCATAAGCATATAAAAACTTCATATTTCAAATTTCTGTGTCAATTGTTGCTGTTACTGTTGGTTTTTCCAAGTTTTGGGTTCAGTGGTCTCTTATCTTTATGCATCGTTACAGCCTCATTTTGTTTGACTATAATTTACGTCATAAATTGAAGTAGCATAACTACCCCTATATAACTTATCTTAAACCATTATAGAGAGAGACAAGAAAGAACAAAAAACATATATAACACAATTATTATTGACAAAAACAATACAAACTGACAACTATTATGACCAAATTGTTTTACTCAAACAACAGTTAAAAACCTTTCACACAAAGATCAAAAGCAAAGTAATAAAAAAGTTGCTTTGTTTTCTAGTAGAGTTGTATGGAGATGTTTTTGTTTTAACAAAATCTTCCCTTACTTGGTACTTGGTGGTCGGGCTTCTTATCCGCAACTAGGCCGATCATCGGCCCCTTTTGCGTGAGACAAGCGGTGACTGCTAGTTCAGCCACCCGATGTCCCTCAGGAAGGCCAGCAGCTCACGAATTCCGGCGCAGACCTCCCTCAGGGTGGAAGTTGTTCCCAGGAACTGTTCCCTTTGTGGCGCCACGCTTTCGCACTCGAGGAGTACATGCGTGGCCGTTTCTTCAGCCCCCATGCATCCTCTGCACAAGGGGCTGTATGTGACACCTAATCTGTGAAGGTGTTTGTTAAGAGGACAATGAGCAGAGACTGTCTCGTTTAAGGTTCAGAAGTTTTCGGGAATATTGTGTTGTGTTAACTCCGGGAACGCCTCCCTTGACTGATCCTTTATACTTGCCCATAGTTCTTGATGTGTATGTCCTTTGACGGATCCAGGCTCCAATTTGACTGAAAGGCAATGGAATCATTGGCTCTGGCCCTACAGGGCACATGCCCGAACCTCTCCTTGCCAGTTCATCAGCTGCATCGTTCCCTCTGGATCCCCCTTTATCCATTGGAGAGTAAGGTAATTATATTTACTGACCTCCTCCAGAATATGGTGACACTGGATAGTTAGCCCCGAGGAATGTTCATACCTTTGAAGTGCTTTTAGGACTGCGGCGCTATCAGAGTTCTGATTTTAGAGTCAGTTACATTCCTGCGCAGTATCGCTGTTGCTGCCTGGATTATACCCACACATTCCGCTTGGAAAATAGAGCTGTGAGTACCCAGTGCTGCTGCTATATGCATGTTCAAATCGTCCGAGAACGTCCCAGCTTCCATTTTGGAACCATCTGTGTAGATTCTAACTTTGCGAGTGTTGGACCTATCACTTGATTCCTCATGTAGTTGTATCTTATAGTTTTTATTGAAAAAGTGTTGTTTTGGTACCCTATCATAAATAGAGAGCATGTTCGGGTTACCCTCCGCATAATTCCGTACGATGTTAGTGTGGATTGTTTGACTATTCTGATCCCAGAGATTGAGAGCTTTGATTCTTTAAGCAGACGCAGCAGCCTCCTGCTGGATGTGCAACTGCAATGGTGGCAAACCCAGCAGTGCCTCTAGTGCAGCAGTGGGTTCTGTTCTCATGGCGCCAGTCACTGCTACACAGGCCAACCTATGGAAGGACTGTAGTTTATTTATGGTAGATACCTGTTTAGTCCTTGGCCACCAAACTAGTGAAGCATATGTTAGAGATGGCCTAATCACAGTATTATATAACCAAAGTGTTAATTTTGGACTTAGGCCCCAAGTTTTACCTATCATCTTCCGACATTGCCAGAAAGAGATAGTTGCTTTCATAATTTTATTTTCCAGGTGTCTGGCCCAGTTTAATTTGCTATCTAGGATGATACCCAGGTACTTTACCTCATTAGTTAAAGTTGTCCTGATACGAGGATAGTCAGATCGTCCGCATAGCCAACCGTGAAAAAGCGTCTGTTGTTAAGCTTTGTAATTAGGTCATTTACCACCGTGTTCCATAGTAGGGGTGACATCCCCCCCCCCCTTGAGGGCACCCCCTTGACACCACCCCTCTAATGGTTCCACCTAGGTCGACTCTAACCGCCCTAAGCTTTAACATGTTTATGACCCAATCAACCAATGTCAGCTCAACACCATGCTCCCTTAGCGCTACGTTTATGCTTCTAAAGTTAGTTCTGTCAAAAGCACATTCAATATCAATGAAAGCGCCCAGGCACAACGTTTTGTTTTTAAAATCTTGTTCTATTATGCTGATTACTTTGTGTAAAGCTGATTCTTTTGATTTACCCGAACTATTTGCTTGTTGTTGTGGGTGTAATGGTGATATAGTTAGGATGCTATCTCTAAAGTATCGATCACAAAGTCTTTCCAAGGTTTTAAGAAGGAAGTATGTAAGACTTATCGGTCTATAAGATTTGGGGTCTGTGTAGTCACTTTTCCAGGTTTGGGATTAAACAGTACTCTGACCTCTCTCCAGCCTAAAGGTATGTACCGATAGGATAAACACGCCCTGAAGATTGTTTCCAGTGTACCGCTTATGTGTCCCTCTCCACATTGGAGGAGTCCCGGAAAGATACCGTCCAGCCCAGCTGTTTTGTAAGGTAAAAATGTATTTATAGCCCAACTGATCCTTTCCCGACTTACTACTGACTTTGCAACATCCCGATCTGCGTCAGCAGGTATAGCCGCCTCACTGTCAATCCATGTAATGGTGTCAGTGATATGCCATCCTGGGAAATGTGTCTGTAAAAATAGACTAATCTAAAAATATTCCCTTATTATAGGCATTGCTGATGATATTATTGAATAAGCACTACAAAGTTGGACAGCCTAGCTGATTCGTCTCAAGGCCTTGGTTTCCGGATGAACTTGGAAAAAACCATGGTTATGTTCAACAAACATGTTATTCCGGAACCAATTACTGTTATACTGCTCTTGAAGTTGTTCAGGAGTATGTTTCTCTGGGCCAAACTTTGCAGCTAGGTAAAAACAACTTCGAGAGAGAGACCCGCAGAAGAATACAGCTGGGCTGGGCAGCATCTGAGAAACTTCATTGACTCTTCTCATCGCCAATACTGCAAATGACATATGGAGCCGAGTCGTGGACACTCACGGTAAGACTAGTCCACCAATTTAAGGTCGCTCAGCGGGCTACGGAAAGGGCTATGTTTGGAGTTCCTCTGAAAGATCTTATCTGGAATTAGGTGATCCGGCAGAGAACCAAAGTTGTCAACATATTCCTTAGGATTAGTAAGCTGAAGTGGCAGTGGGCTGGCCATATCTGTCGAAGGACTAATAACCGTTGGGGTAGACGTGTTCTTGAGTGGAGACCGCGACTCGGTAAACGTAGGGTAGGGTGCCCTGCGGCTAGGTGGAGCGACGAAATACGCAGTGTCTGGCAGCAGTTGGAAGAGAAGAGCCGAAGATCGGGCTCAGTGGTGTGTTTATGTCCAGCAGTAGACTGACACGGGCTGATGATACGAAATTACGAAGCTAACTCTGCCAAAGCGGCCTTGTTTTATGTGGCATCTTCATAATAAAAGCTGCAAGAGCTTAAAATAGCAATGCCACGGGTTCGAGGCCATTTGTGCCTGTCTTCAAAATTAATCATATATATCTCTCATTTTGTGTAGCTCTCCAATGTCTCCTACATACGACACAATCATCATCGGCCTGGGCCCGTCCGGCACCTCTGCCGCCTCCACCTTGGCTAAAGCTGGGAAGCGTGTGCTGGCTCTGGAAGCCCAGAACAGGATCGGAGGCAGGGTGAACACCGTGCCGTTTGGAGACGGAGTTATTGAGCTGGGGGCTGAATGGTGAGTTGTTGTTGAGTTTCGGGGCTGAGTAGCGTCAGAATGGAGAGAATGGAGACGAAACGTTTTTTTTTTCAGTTTCTTGTCTTCGGGGATTTTTAATTGGGGGGGTACTTCCTATAAAAAGGGGCAAAAGGAGGCTACTGAATGTCTCCGCTTTATTAAATCTGATTTCGATGGTTCTTTTTTTATTTCAAGGGTTATTTTTACCTACTTTAAGTTGGTCTCATAAAAACCTTAATGTTTCTACCACTGGTATCAGCCCTTTACCTTCTAGGTAGGGATTGATGGAGCACCTTTGTTATTAATGTGAGTTTTTCAATAAGGTAACTAGATGGCGCTACTGTGTAGTGTGTACCATGTGTGTTTGTGTGTGTGTGTGTGTGTGTGTGTGTGTGTACCATGTGTGTGTGTGTGTGTGTGTGTGTGTGTGTGTGTATGTTCTGTGTGTGTTAACTAAATTGTTTGCAAAAAAGTTTGTGCTCGCGAGGTCTACAGCTCACAGAGCCACTAGTATAAAATCGATAATAATTCTAACTTCCGCTGTTATCCTAGGATCCATGGCACTGAACCATCATCCGTATACGATTTGGCTATCAAGAACAACGTCTCCATCTTACCTCAGGACCTGACCTTTAGAGTGTACAACTCTGATGGAACCTCGGATAAAGAGGACATCGTTCAAGAGCTGATCACCTTCGGGCTGGAGGTGGTTGATGACCCGCCCAAGGATCCTGAGCCGTTGGGGCAGTATATCACTAGGAGGTTAGTGAAGACACGATGGGGCTACAAATATTGGTTATTTGATTATCGATGAAACTGTTGGAAACTTGGAACCAGTACCACAAAATAAATAATAGTATACTATACATAATTTCACGTTTAGATATTTTTTTTTGACAAAAACGTGTACAACCGACTTCAAACGCTCGTACTTCGCAAACGCTCGAACCAAATTTTTCTTATTATTGGAACTGGTTAAAAAACTACTGAACCGATTTTGATAAAATTTCTATGGGATCAATCTGAAAGTATATCTTTGCAAACAAAAATATAATTTTCGAAATCGGTTCACAAATGACGGAGTTCTGAAGAAACAAATATAAAAAAAACATACGTGTCGATTTGAGAACCTCCTCCTTTTTTGAAGTCGGTTATTTTTTTATATTTTTTTTAAGTTAAATGTTTTTATATGTACTAATAGCTAAAAAGTGCTAAAATAAAATAAAATCGTGGGAGGAGTGGAATCGTAGCAAATACCTGAGTAATGGAAATTCATGTCGTCCCACGATTTATTTTATTTTTTTAGCTTTTAGTACATATAATAAAACTGTTTTTATTTACTTACTTTATTTTCAAGTTTTTAGTTATTTCTTAAGTGTACTGTGTTCTACTGGTCAAGCCATTTCATTTGATACCCACATTGAGGGGATTGAAAACTAAAAAAGTAATCCGCCATTTTGTGGTAGAGGCCATTTTGAATTTTGAATTTCCACAGTGTGCTGTGTTCTAATAGTTAAGCCCTTTCATTTGATACCCATACTAAGGGGACTGAAAAAAAATACCGCCATTTTGTGGTGGCGGCCATCTTGTATTTGGATTTTACATCGTGTACTATTCTACTAGTTAAGCCCTTTCATTTGATACCCATATTAAGGGGACTGAAAAATAAATTAATCTGCCATTTTGTGGTGGCGGCCATCTTGGATTTACAATGATACTGAATATTATACATAATTGTATTGTTAGCAGAACTAACGGCGTGTACCAAATTTCAAATCAATCGGTCAACAGGAAGGGGGTAAAATTTCAATTACTAGGTTTGACTCAAACAGAACCAACCCAAACATAAAATAGTTTAAAATAAAAAATAAATATTTAGTCGCTCAGCTCCAGATACAAAATAGCTTGAGCCATTGAGATAGCATATTGGAAAGTTATAGTTGACAGTAAGCATTGGAGAAGAGAAATCTCAATTTATCAAAAATATCAATCTTCTCCGTGTATTTCTCATTCAACTTCAACTTATGGTACAATTTTTGTAGTCTGATTTAGTAAGACAGTTGTATGGATTCGACAGTTGTGTTGCAGATGAAGAACTGAAATCAACTGGTAAATTGTTAAAATTCCCATTAGACTATCCCCAGCATATCATCCCCACTTTATGTGACAGCCAGTGCCAACTACTGCTTACGGAATTATGGGACCGAATGAAATACCATCAAGTCTATTTGTTGCAGAACCCGCGAATACATAAAAACCAACCACCCGTCGCTGGTAAACGATACAGAGTTTATCGACGGATTCCTAGAGTTTATGGACCTCGTGATCGACAACTACGAGTCGTCCAATAGCTGGAATGACGTCACGACCGAGTCCAGATACGAAGAGCTGGGTGGACACCAGCACATGAGCTGGCACAAGAATGGGTACAGGACCCTCTTTGAGATACTACTGGTGAGTTTGACAACTACGCTACACCGTTTTGCTAGTCTTTCAACAGCTGGAATGACGTCACGACCGAGTCGAGATACGAAGAGCTGGGTGGGCACCAGCACATGACCTGGCACAAGAATAGGTACAGGGCCCTCTTTGAGATACTACTGGTGAGTTTGGCGACTACGCTACACTGTTGTGCTAGTCTTTCAACAGCTGGAATGACGTCACGACCGACTCGAGATACGAAGAGTTGGGTGGACACCAGCACATGAGCTGGCACAAGAATGGGTACAGGGCCCTCTTTGAGATACTACTGGTGAGTTTGGCGACTACGCTAAACTGTTGTACTAGTCTTTCAACAGCTGGAATGACGTCACGACCGACTCGAGATACGAAGAGTTGGGTGGACACCAGCACATGAGCTGGCACAAGAATAGGTACAGGATAACAGGACCCTCTTTGAGATACTACTGGTGAGTTTGGCAACTACGCTACACCGTTGTGCTAGTCTTTCAACAGCTGGAATGACGTCACGACACTTACGACCGAATCTACATACAACGGCCAGGAAACATCTTTTGTTCATACATATTCAAGAGCTCTTTATGAGAAACTGCGTTCATCATCGTCATAATTGGCCGTTAGACATCCACAGCTGAACACAGGCCTCCCCATAGAACTCCACTACGAGTGGTTGTGAGCTGTAAGGTTAAAAAAATCCATCCTGTATATTCCTATGTTCTGTGGTACAGGGTCCTCGTTTGGGACTAGGTAATTGCCCGCGGCTTTGAACGCGTGGAATCCTATGTGAAGAACACATGGGATTCTTATATCCCTTATATATCATGGGAAAATTATTTTCTGGGATATAAGAATCTTGTGTTATTCTAGAACCAATAGTACCAATATCATCAAACTTAGTTCATACGTCAAATGATTTTTAACGATTGCTCGTCTTCTATTAACCGGACTGAGATACCAAGTACATCCGTTTTTAAGCCAAACTCTAAGCTATCCAACAGTGGAAACAGCATCGCAATCGGTCCAGTAGTTTTTATGTGATGCCCGAAAAAACAGAACCATTTTTTAAATGTTCACATGTTCTTGTTCAGTAGCTAATTGTAGGTCCCTTGACTTTTTTTTTATTATGTTCATTGTACAGACTTTTTCTTATTTCCTGCATTACTATAAGTTCACCGCGCTTGGCAGGTGGTTTGTGATTGTGATATTTGGTGATAATACATAGGAACATGTTGCTGGCCTATTCCCGAATTCCCCTTACTGGATCTAATAGCCCCCGTAGTATGAGAAGGGGTGGTCCTTTAATAATGCCGGGTACCACACGTCTATGTTTTGTTCTCCACCAGTAAAATAGTGACTATATTTATTTTCAGAATACATATAACAACGGGCCCGGGTACCCCACGCTAGAGATAAAGTTGAACACTGAGGTGACCAAGATCCAATGGCCACAGGATCCTAAAGATAACGTTGTGGTGACCGTCAAAGATGGCACCACATACACCGCCAGGACGGCCATAGTCACTGTCTCCGTGGGGGTGCTCAAAGAGAGGTATGTGTCTTGAGAGATGAGCGAAGCAGCGGAGTGGAGAGGAAAGAAGCGGAGAGAGGTAGCTGATTTGAGGGAGATTATTTCTCTTTATTTTTTTAGACTTCCTATACCCATTATTATCTACTAGCTGTGCCCGCGGCTTTGCCCGCGTGGTCATTCCATTAAAAAGTAGCCGATACGTGTTATTCCAGGACCAAACGTACGTACAAAGAACAATATACTACATTTCTTCAAAATGCTTAAGCCGTCAAATAGTTTTTTTTATCAATTGTTCGGCATCTAATCATCGGATTAAGATACCGCATCGCAATCGGTCCAGTAGTTTTACGTGATGCGTGAACGAACATACAGACAAACACACTACCCTAGACCACTTATTTAATTATTTTCTTTGTACAGATAATTTCGTTCTTATTGCTTTATTATAAGTATAGATATTATACCTACCTATTCATAAAAATATAATATATACACGGTAAAATTGATTGAATTGGTGAATGGAGGGGGTACAAATATATAAATATGTAGGTAAAAACACGGTGACATTGTATTCGATATTTAAAATATCGAATACACCGTCTACAGTGTAGTCGCAGCCAATGTATATGTTTCTGAAGTTAGGCTCTGTGACGATTGCGCAGGTACTGCTGTGGGGAAAAAATAGCATAAAGTAAGAGAGAGATAGAATATGCGAAAAACATAAGCGAGTGAGCGAGGCAATTAAACAATGCTGTCTTCACCTTCAACATTCGGATTACGCCTTAAAAATAGTAGTTTGCGCAGCGACTAGCAGACAACTTCCGAGACACATACTTTCGCTGCGCCTACTGTATATACCTACACACACATATATATATTACCGCCTCCATTCACCTTATCTATTTTTATTAAGAGACGAGACGAGCAGGACAATCGCCTGATCGTAATCGTCACGCCTGCTCATAACAGTAACAGTGCCACGCAAAACTTTAGTTGCAAAATGCACTGTGCTCGTCACCCTGAGACATCGGGTCTTTAAGTCTCATTGCCCAGTAATTTCACTGGAAACATTGCTCTTCAATCCAGACCACAGTAATATTTCAACAATACTTAGGATGCTCGCCCATCGAACCTTCCAGATATACCAGTCTTTTCTCCCCACAACTGCCAGAAGACCTCGTGAAAGCAATAAAGTTCATACCCATGGGTCTCCTGGACAAAGTCCAGCTGCACTTCTCCGAACCCTGGTGGTCTACTCCCGGGGAGAACTTCAATTTCTACTGGAATAAAGAGAAAAAAGAGTCTTTTAAAGGAGAAGACCGATGGATAACTCAGATTACTTCAATATCTAATCCGATGGGCTCAAAAAATGTTATGACTGTTTGGTTTTCTGGAGATAGAGCCAAACTGGTTAGTAAAAGCAATTACTATAGGGGTAGCACAGCTTGGGAACATTGTCGCGAGCGAGCTCAAACATATAGAATGAGCATGTACTTAACCTTATTGGCATACTTAAACTTCGGCCATTTTGAAATATCGCGATTTCGTGATCATAAATGGAACTAGTGTCAATCGATACCAAAAATTATAACAAACAAAAAGAGTTGTATAAAAATTTGCCTAAGTCAGGCCAGTCGCACTCCGCAACAAGTACAAATATTATACCTACACTTTGCGGCCGCAATATTGCGGTGAATTCAGTCGAGTGCCAAGGATGCACTCGACGAGTCGCGCGCCGTGAGCTTACAATAAAGTACCTACTTACGTAAAGTTTTTGTCAAATTTAATTCTTTTCTTAATTATGAGTACCAAGAAGAAACCTAGAATGTACTGCATAGCATTCGGTCTGACAAGTCTCGTAAATTACCTACATACTGACATTTTACAACGTAGGTAGCCATTTCTTTTTCATTCATTATTAAGCATGGAATTCAGACAGTCACCTTTTATTCATCAAAGTGCAATACCTATTAAGTTATAATCAAATAATGAGGTACTAGGCCTATTCTGATAAGAATGTCATTATATGTAGTTAATAGAACTATCAACATTTATTTAATACAAATAAAAATTTAATAATTAAAAAAAAAAACATTATTACCTAATTGTTTATTCTGTTACAATATCTAAGTCATATCATATCACAGAATAATTACTAGTACAAGTACCTAGTTATATCTTGATACAACCCTACCGAGCGAAAAAGTGACAGAGCGATTCTGAAACGGTTAGAGCAATGGAAGCTCTCGCGCGTTGTGATACGGTACATTCTAGCCTGATGATGCACGCTATGGATGAGCGCCTTCTAGGTAAATATAATTGAAAGATCGCAGCGCTATGCGAGTTAAATTGCACTTTATTGCGTTGTAGCGAGAGTTGATATGTATTTAAATGACTTTACTCAGTTATCCTTCTGTACTTGTACTATTAGTTATTCTGTGCCTAAGTGATATACTTTCTTAGATATTTGGGTTCAAACATTATTTTTTAGTCGTTTACACACGTTATGATTAGGGATTGCAATGCTGGATCCAGCAATCTAACATTCCAGCTGGATCCAGTACTGTTTCTTACTTGCTGGGTCCAGCATCTGGCGCTGGATCAAGTAAATAACTTTCTTTCCTCGCGAAATCGCCACAAAACTTGAAGTTGCCGCTTTGTTGCGCGGGCTTTAGTTAGCCCGAACCGAAGCAAGCGAAGTTGCCGTTCTGTGGCCCTTGTGCACGTGCTACACCGCACTGCCTACTTGTTGATTAGCAATCTGCGTATTTGACAGATGACTTTCGGATCTAAGTCAACCAGCCAGACCAGTGTTTTCACAGCAAATAAGTGTCTTCGTTGCTTCGCTGTTTGTAAGAATTAAAGTGTCTACAGATAAAAAAAAAAATCATTTCTTTGTAATATCCATAATTGCTGGATCCGCGCTGGATCCAGCTGGATATGCTTTGATCCAGCATAAATCCAGCTGGATTGAAAAAGCCGCTAGATTGCAATCCCTAGTTATGATACACAATCTGCTATCTTGTTTTTCTGTTTTGTTTAGGGAACTCGTTAAATATAACTGTCTGATTAAATTAATGTCGTCACAGAAAACTATACGAAACTGAGCCATCCCATAGTTGTACTACAAATTAGTATGTGGTGAAGAAAATAAGTAATTTTGGAACCCAAATATCTCAGAAAGTATATCACTTTGGCGATTTTTTTGGAACACTTTTTGATACTTATATTGTTCCCTATCGATTGACACTAGTTTCATTTACGGCCAAGAAATCGAGTATTTTTTCCAAAATGGCGTATGGTTAGGTATGGCAGTATACATACAAAAAAAACATTGGATGGTAACTTACAAAATGTTTATGTAGCTAAATTTAGTTTTTATCATTATGCATTATATATTTTTTACGTAGGTATATCATTCCACAAGCAGCAAGATTCTCCCATAGCTCATCGCCATCAGTTTAAGTATAAGTTACCTACACTTAAAAATATCTAAGAGCTTATAGAAAACGGGGAAGAAAACATCATAAATTAAATTAATTTAATGAATATAAGAAATGCCATGCACTGGGATACTTTGAATTTTCATGTTGGTACTTATCTAATATTATACGCTGAAAAGCTAACCACAGTGCATTGAATACATAGTTTTACGAGTATCTTTGCTTTACAATAAATACATTTGGAATTTAAAATTCGGAACTCATGTTGTTTCACAATAATACATAAAATATCGATATTTGCTATTAGATTATATCAATTAATGTAATGATAATGATGATAAACTACAAACGTTAGTAGTATCCTGTTTTCATGTGATGGTATTATCATAATATGATAATAATACCCGGGAATTTATTTGCTTAGTTACCTACTGATACGGTTGAAGGTTTACAGATATGGTAAGTTAATAGAAGTGCTTAGTGCTGATTAAATAAGAAATACAATGAATTTCCTATTTAACACCTGTCTTTGTATGTAAATAACTACGTATAACCGAGTGTGAGTTCATATACTACATATAAATACATACATATACATACACATACTCATATAAATATGCGTGAGCAAAACGAGCGAAAATAATTTATTGGAATGCATACTGATATTAATGTATAACCAAAATGTTAAAATAGTAGAGTATCGCCGTTAGAGAGAGCGTAGCGAGTATAAAACATTACCTTTAGGGTTAAAAAAGAAAATGAAAAGAATAAAATGTTGAAACAAGTGTTGTAGCGAGTGTCAACCCTATATAACTGCACTCGGGGAAGGTCAGCACACACTGCCCCCTTTTGCCACACAAGTACATAAATACCTACTGCATTTGTGGTCACCAAAAGAGAAAGGTACCTAGATAAATACATTTATCTTACAATATTACGAAACTGAAATTCGTACTCTTCGACAAACAGATATAAAACTCTCATCTCGCCGTTGCTACCTGAGCAAAAATCACTTGCCATCGAAAGGATATCTATGGGCGTAGTCGATAAAGTAGTTCTCCACTTCGGAACCGCATGGTGGCCCGACAACACTTTTGTATTCTGCTTCATTTGGCGAAGCGCCGACAAAGAGTATTTGAGCGAAGATGACAAATGGCTCACGAAGCTGCTGGGATTGACTTTGGCGAAGGGACTAAATAATACTGTTGAGCTTTGGTTATGTGGCGATACGGCTAAGTTGGTCAGTATTATGTAAACTTAATTTATTATGCAACACGTAGGTAACAAAGAAATCTTGAATGATTTTTCAACCACTTCCGCCTTGCACTTGCACCTCTATAAAAAGTGTCTTAGCTTTGCTCGACTTCGTCAGCTACTTCGGAACTTGCATAAAATATTTTGATGTATATCACACATAGATATTACTGAAAGAGGTTACGAACACGGCTCATTTATTCTTATTTGATAGCCAGTTACAAAACTGAACAAAAACGTCCCTTTACGTAGCTAGTTATGATAAATAGTTATGATTATATAGTTTAATATTTAATAACACAAACGAAAAACGGCAATAAAATAAAATACAAAAACAGTTACATTTTCTTTTTAGCTT
Source organism: Alsophila aescularia (assembly GCA_946251855.1). Lineage (NCBI taxonomy): Eukaryota > Metazoa > Arthropoda > Insecta > Lepidoptera > Geometridae > Alsophila > Alsophila aescularia. The sequence goes on from OX276373.1 coordinate 67,633,662, forward strand.
CGCTCAAGGTAGCTTCTTAGATTTTATAAATAATTTATGGGATTAATAAAAAGGATTTTTATAACATATTACATTAGGAAGTTATATTCTAACAAACACCGGTTTAAACGACGCTAGTGCAGTTTTTGGGCACCTGTCTTCTAAGCTTAGTGTGCTTGGTTCGAATACTGTCCGGGGCAAACATTTGTGTCAGCGTCAATGTTTGTTCTCGGGTCTTTTATGTTGTGGTGTGTTGATGTGTGTCCGTGCGCGACACAGTTTGTGTGTACGAGTGTGTAAACCTTATTGTTATTTACAATAGGGAATGTTGTATTGAATCGTTCGTCCTAATTCTACCTTGTATTCTAGGAAGATTTATCCTTTTTATTTATCAGTTGCTTATATTTGCGTCGGGATTTCATTATCACACAACCCGCCACCGAAAAAAAACCCATCGACATTTTATCGAGTCGCGGGTCACACTACGAAATTTATTCGATAATTCGTTGACCTGCAAAATGTGGAATGAGCTTCCTGTGCCGCTTTAAGCAGCGCTACATCGAGCGCTTCAAAAAAGACGCTGCCTTCTCTCAGATTAAGTTTGGGCATAAGTGGCGCTGTCCCACTATGGGATTTGAGACAATGTTCGCTATTTTTACAGTCTTTCTTTATATTCAGATAAGCAAAAGTAGAAGCGGTAAAGGCTTTCACTTCTCGATGGACGGTCTTGGCAGACCAATAATTTTCCGTGGCACAAGCTTCATCTCTTAATATTACCTCATCATCAATCAGAATCAGCGCCTATTACGTTTCCGTTGGAAATCAGACGATTCCTTTTCAGAGAGAATGGCCTTAATTAATGCTGGCTAAGTGCGAGTTTGTGCATCTCACATGCCCTTAATCTCAGGCATGTTGGTTTCGCTAGGCACAATAAACACCTTAATACATAAATATAAATTCTTTCAAAACAGATATAAGACACTGTTCTCTCCGCCGCTGCCGGAGCAGAAATCTCGTCCCATCGAGGCGATCACAATTGGCGTTTGCGACAAAATAATCCTTCGCTTCGGTTATAATTGGTGGCCTCCGGTGTATGACTTCGTTTTTCTGTGGCGAATCGCCGAAAAAGCGAGCGTGAGCGAAGCGGACAGTTGGCTCTTGAAGATAAATGGCGCAGGGACGCCGATGGCGTCTAACACTACTCTAGTGCTTTGGGCTTGCGGGGACGCCGCTAAAACGGTTAGTATTGGGCATTCGTTTAACATGCTTTACCCGCCTATCATCTCATGGTTACTCTTCTCGTAGTTTGACCAATGTTTGCGAAGTCGAAAAGGGAAGCAAATATCAACCTGCGCAGCTGCCCCATATCTCCCCCATTTTTTTTGCCAAATACGCGAAAACGCAACGTCATTTGAAGTGCAGCAAGAACGGTGCGATAAGTGCGGGGATGTTTGAATTTCATCATTGTAATTTAGACTTTAGCTTTTATTTTATAAGGTGCTTTGCAAGTATCAAAGCGGAAAAATGGTGCGTTGTTCGCATGATGTGCCTTATTTTTTGCTTTGCTGAATAATAGTATCACATGAAGTAGGTTGTAAAGTCTGAATTTTAATGATTAATTTCGTGTTGAGGGGTTTTTACACGACTGCCCAATAAAAGGAGTGTTATGTTTTTAGCATTCATGTATGTTTGTATGTGAGTTTCTTTATTCCACCATAACTTTTAAATGCCTGATCAGATTTAGATGTACGTGGTATCGTTAGAATCCTTACATCCCCCCGAGTAACCCCCCGTTTTTTTTGAAAACATTCAATATGGCACCATAATCAAAAAACTAAAAAAAACTTCGAAATTTTCAATATGGGTATCAAATTGAAGGTTTCAATTCCAACAGTATATAATTTATTGGCAAAAGCTCTTTTTTGGTGGGGCAGGCGTGTTTTTTTAGCTTTTAAGCTTGTATATTTAACGTTTGGTCATCTGGAAAAAGATTTCGATCATCTAACTGGCATGATTCTGAATATTCATTAAAAATATAAACAACTTAGCATTTATATTCAAAGTCGCTTGTTTCGCTTCGCTCACGCTACTTAAGATCTAAATGCCGATTCACTGTACCATTTCTCCAAGAGAAAATATTGCACAGCAAGTTACATAGGCATGTTTTTTCTGTCGCTATCTCCAAAAGCGATTTTGACAATAACGATGAAGTTGCAAGCATGATATTTCGATCTCTCTTTTTCCGGGATATTTATCCCACAAGTTGGCGGGATCTGATATTTTACTCTGTGATAATATCAGAGTAAAATATCAGATCCCGCCAACTTGTGGGATAAATTATATTAATATTAATTATATACATATTATGTATCTACTCATTTAATTCCACTTTGTATCGACTCCTTCGGATTTCTTCATATAGTTCCAGGTTGTCTTGTCATCGCTCGTTGTATTTTGCAACGGGGAGGTGGTTTGCGTTATTTTAATGAAACTCGGGGTTCATATATAAAAAAAATACATATATATCCTTTCCGGTAGGGACAGATGGATTTGTGCTTACTAGTAGTTTATATAATATGATTTATCTAAGCTAGTAGGGACAAAAGGAAGAAAGATGCTCTTCCCCTTTTATTATAGGAACTTTGGCTCAGTTTTCGTATCTTTGCTCTATTCTAAAGAGGACGTAATTTCATCATCATCATCAGCCCGTATTTGTCCACTGCTGGACGTAGGCCTCTCCTTGTGAACGCCACTGAGCCTGATCCTCGGCTCTCCTCATCCAGTCGCTGCCAGCCGTCACTCCATCTAACATTACGTTCGCGCAGTCTCCTCTCTATAACTCGTTTATACCCCAGCGGTGGTCGGTTCTTCGAGTTATATGACCTTTTAGTGTCGCATAGAAAAAATAAACTATTCCCTCTTCGATGGGGGTAGGTACTTAATTATAAAAAAAAACTAATGGAAAAGTTTGGGTCACGGACGAGATTCGAACTCGCATACGTGCCTCAGCGCGGCACATGCCTTTACCAATTCGGCCACCGAGACCCTATGCGTCGTCATTCAAATCTTTCCACTATCTTCTTTGAACCCGTCTTATGGGGACGGGTATTTACGCTAAGCAGGCGTTAACTGCTATAAAAAAAACATAAAAAATGTACATAATTGTTCAAAAGTATGTCAGTATATGTTTTTGAAAGTTTAAATGAATTCTGTCAGTGTTTTTAATCCATGGTAAGGCAATTGTGGTGAGAAAAGTATTCTGGAAAAAGTAAAAACGCATGTCTTAATTTTTGAATAAGTGGAACAACGTGTCTAAAGTGTAACTGATTGATCAACTAATCGGTTCACACTCGTGCGTGATATGAATATTGCAGGTTTAATTATCTCTAAGTATAGGCAATTAGGCATACGAATAAGTAATGACAAGAATGGACACTCGCGCTCCAGACACGATCAAATCCTCGTTATTACCCTACCGTCTATTCTATACGATGCATCGCCTCACGCACGCTGGCAGTACTTATACTATTATTTATTCTGTGACGCATGCTCTTTTACGCCTGCCAGTATGACGCCATAGTTTTGCGGTGTTTTGGGTGCAAAAATACCTCATAAACAAAGCCAGAACTAAGTTTTTTTACGTTTGCCAAATATGAGGAGACGTACATAAGTAATATTACCAAGTATTTATTATGTTTCTTTCTTGTTTGTCTGTCTGTCGTTCCGGGTGGAATCTTGCATCTCAAATTACGAGCATTCCGATTAGCTATCTGGCTGAAACTTTCAGGGTAGCTCAGTCACAACTCGATGACAAACACTCTAAAAAAATAGGCTTTTCTAGATTCGTTTTTAATCTACATTTGGTGTTTGGTTTAATTTATTTTTAACCGACTTAAAAAAAGGAAGTTTCTCTGTTTACCGCATGTTTATAATTATTTTAGAAACTACACGGCCGATTTTTATGATTCGGTTACTGGGATAATATATAAACTAATTATTGTGGGAAGGTACTTAAATAAAAAAGTGCCATTATTAACTACAGACCTTGCTACAGACTTATGGATTCAATACTTTGTCCTGTCATTCAGTACATTCATCATTTTTCTTTTTCGTTAGTCAAAAGTATAAGTATAAATGATATCTACTGTACCCAAATTAATTACGTTTCTTCAACCAATAAATGGGAACGCCGAGCTAGATCAGTTAATTAGAAATTCTGATATCGAGATCCGATGGGAAGTACCCCTCTAATTCTGTAGGTTATTTATAAATCCCTCCCATAAACCATACCTACGCGCGGGTTATCTTAATATGTAAAGTAGGTACCTTCATAAATACACAATACTAGCTTTCCCACCCGCGCGCGACCCGTCCGCGCGGACTACTGTTTATCGCGAAGAAGAACATCCTATGTTCTAGGATATTAAAAACCAATGCAAAATTAGGTATAGCACCAATGCTCTTGATGTTTTTTGACATACTTGTTATTTCGTTTTCATGGCAACCGTTTCTTACAGCGAGTAATCTACATTTTCCCAGTTTCACGTGGAAACTTGCAATTTTCCGGGATAAAAAGTATCCTATGTTTTATTTCAGGGTATAAGCAATCTCCATTCCAAATTTCATCAAAATCCATTCAGTCGTTATCGCACGAAAGCTCCCCAAACAAACAAACAAACGGACAACGTTTCACTTTTATATATTGGTATGGACCTCGGCCAGTCGCCGCTACACACACACCAACAAATATTTAATCGCCTGCTATAATTTGAATAGCAATTTACGTCCACATAATTATTTCCTTCGATTGCTTTAAAAATTTGATACGATTATCTCAGGGTGACAACGTGACGAGCGCATTAATCGAACTTCTAATTGGCACTGTTTTTATGTACAGGTTACAATGTCTCATTTTTGTCTTGAGGGAGCTAGACAGGTTAATGATAATTGATAAGATGTCACCTTTGCCTTAAGGTTATGAAATGACACTTAAGCAGTCGCTTTACGAGTGATAATAAGTTTTAGGCTATTTGACATCCAGCGGCCACCACACAATGGGGTAGCGACTAACGTGCTAGATTTATGACCTAGATACTCTTTCTCGAACACACACACACACACCCTCACGCTCTGAGAACGTCTTCAGCCCCAAAATTGAGACCCGAAGAAAGAAAATATACATAGCAAGAGAAAAGGGCGCGTCGAGACAAAAAAGTGATATTTTTTTGTTATAGACGGGTGCTTTTTATATATCGTCACATAGAGCGCCATACATTACGCCCCGGGCGCGCGCTGTCTGTAGGTACGCATCATGGCCGGAGATTCTGACTATGGCCTCCTCATTATAGTACAGATTGTTTTTTTTTTCCGTTGAGTGACGATTCGAGCTTACCAATAGGTCGGTCGCCTGATGGTAACCGTCACATCTGCAGTTGCAGTGCCACCCAGAACTTTGGATGTTAAATCTTGCGCGTCTCTGCACTGCGCTCGTCACCCTGAGACATTAGTTGTTAAGTCTCATTGCCCAGTTGTTAAGACTCATTGCCTAGTTGTTAAGTCCCATTGCCCAGTAATTTCGTTGGAAACATTTCCGTTCAAACCGAAACAAAAATGTTTACACACTACTGCTTGGCGGTTGAATATCTGACAAAGGTGTGGCCTACCACTACAAAAGGTGTGTTGTTGCCATAATCACAGCAGGCGTCTTGGGAAAACGACAATAAAACGTAAAAGTTTTGGTTTTTGATATAGGTTTATGACCTAGATACTCGTACACACACACACAAACACACACCCTCACACACACACATACACACCCTCACACACATACACACCCTCACACACACACACACACACACACACACACACAACACACAAACACACTCTCTATTCAATCTCTCTAAAAACGTCTTTATTACTTTAATAACTGGGAAAGTAAATAGTTTGTTTTTTGCTTTTTGACCTTTATCTAGCGTTACGCCATTCTTTTCGATTTACCATCAGAGGAGCGACCTGCTCGCTTCGTCACTAGTTCTATACCATCAGAGGAGCGACCTGCTCGCTTCGTCACTAGTTCTATACCATCAGAGGAGCGACCTGCTCGCTTCGTCACTAGTTCTATACCATCAGAGGAGCGACCTGCTCGCTTCGTCACTAGTTCTATACCATCAGAGGAGCGACCTGCTCGCTTCGTCACTAGTTCTATACCATCAGAGGAGCGACCTGCTCGCTTCGTCACTAGTTCTATACAAAAAGCTTCATTTTGCTACTATATTTTTTCCAGACATACAACACTGTTTTCACCGGCGTTGCCTAGATATAAAGCCGAACTTATAGACGCCATTAGTATAGGCGTCGTTGACAAGATAGTTTTGCTGTTTGATGACGTGTTTTGGCCACGAGATGGCGTTTTCTTCGCATTTGTATGGAAGGCAAGTGATAGAAAGAAGGTGCCGACGAAAGATTTGTGGACGACTAACATACTTGGGACGAGCTGTCCCATGGGAAATAGGAATGTGTTGACTGTTTGGACGAGTGGAGACTATGCTAAGTTGGTTAGTAAAAATATATAAAAGCTTTTTGTTTGGTTGTTGTATCTGTCTCTGACACACACAGTACATCATACTAATACTATAAATGCGAAATAATCTTACACTATTGAGGAATTAACGACGACCGGTTGCTATAGTGGCTAGAGATCCTAGGTACGAAATCGAACGGTCGCGGGTTCGAATCCTGCAAGGTGCAATGAGCATTGATCATTTGTGTAATGAGCAGAAATGTTTGTTTCTGAGTCATGGATGAAATATTCTTATCTATGTATGTTTATCCGTTATCTAGTGCCCATAGTTCAGGGTTTCCTAGCTTGGGGCTAGGTAATTGGTGTGGAAATGTCCCGTCCCGTGAATATATTTATATTTAACAAATTTAATCAATATCGGTTCGGCCGATTAGTCGTGAAAACAAACAGAGAGAGAGTTACTTTTGCATTTATAATATTATTGTGATTACTGATTTGCTATTGTACAATATTTGTGTTCGCTGTTACAACTAATTCTTTTTGATCTAGCTAGAAGCACTTAATTTAATACTGCACATTATTATTTGGTCATACCGATGATGTTATTTCGTTGACATCTATTACCTGATGATAAATTCAGGAGTTAGATTACGCAAACTAACTTATTTAGTAACGTGCTATACGCAAACTAAGAGTATGCATACAGTAGTCGCAGCCAATCTATGTTTGTGTAGTTAGGCTCTGTGAAAAATTGCGCAGGTGCTGCTGTGGGGATAAAACAGCATAAAGTAAGAGCGAGATAGAATATGCGAAAAACGTAAGCGAGTGAGCGAGGCAGTCATACAATGCTGTCTTCACCTTCAACAATGGGATTGCGCCTAAAAAATAGCAGTTTGCGCAGCGACTAGCAGACAACTTCCGAGACAGATACTTCCGCTGCGACTACTGTACTAACTTCTTTAGTAAACTGCTATGCGCTGTACGAAAACTAAGAGTATACATACTAACTTCTTTAGTAAACTGCTATACGTCGTACGCAAACTAATAGTGTGGTTTAAATGGCACTTACAGTGCTGAGCCAGCAAACACTGCTAACAATCGGTTTAAATTGTTGGTCAGCATATGCATGCTAACGATTGGAGCTTATGTAATTTAAATAAGCTGTTCTGTGAATCTACCTACTGTTGTTTTGTTTTTAGTTTTCTCATTTCTCTCTTAGTTCTGTTGAATTAGTTAAAGAATATAATCATTAGCATGTGTACTGGCGGTCTGGCGGGAATTCCAACAATATATCAACACAGAATGTCATATGTCAATTGAATTTGACGTTACCGCATACGCTGCTCTACTTCTTTTTTGTGAGCGTTGTGTGCACAACACATTGACGTCACTCCTGACGGGCACATGGCCCGACTTGGAGAATAAATGCGCATTTTATTCCGACTTTGTGCGCGCTGACTGTACACATAGCGTATATTGGTGCAATTTAAACCATAGTATAAGAGGGGCAATGACCCGTCCACACTCCGGCTTCACCCACTAGTGGGTGCACGGGTAATTCGCATTTACCCCTCCACCCACTGCACTACATTTGGAAACTAATAAAAAAGTAATCGACATTTATGAAGAAAAAAAACAACATGTATTATAATTAGGTAGTAAGAAATTTTTAAATGACAGATGTCAAAGTGACAGGTGTCAAACTGATAGGTGTTAAAGTGACAGGTGACAGACAAACTTCAAAGTCAACACGACACAACCGAAGTGATAGATCTCATCGATATATTCGTTTTGGATGACAGCTGTCAAATTTAAAAGAGCTATAACTGAAACTATTGATCCTAGACTAATAGTTTCTTAACAGAAGTGATAGATCTCATTGATATCTACGTTTTGGATGACAACTGTCAAACTTAAAAAGGCTATAACTTTAAAAACTAACGATCCTAGACTAGTAGTTTCTTTACAGAAGTGATAGATCCAATCGATATCTTCGTTTTGGATGACAGCTGTCAAACTTAAAAGGCCTATAACTCTGAAACATCCAGTTTAGACAGCAGATGTCAAAAAGGGATATAAAAACATAAAATAAATAAAAATTACATAGTTCATGAATTTATCCGAAACTAATTCGTAGTTACGAGTACTAGATGCATTAAATTGCTCTATGGGTAAGTAAGAATATTTTATTTCTCATTGTTTACATTTATATATCACCTGTCATTTTTAAAATTGCCTGTCCTTTTTGTCATCAGCAGTCATTTTTAACATTAACTGTATTTTTGTCATTGCTTTTCATTTCTGACATCTGCTGTAAATACTAGATGTTTTGACAGCTGTCACCTTTAAATTTGACAGCTGTCATATGAAATGGTGATTTCGATGAGTTCTATGCTTTATGTAAAGTAGTAGTCTAGGATCAATAGTTTCAGAGTAATAGCTCTTTTAAGTTTGACAGCTGTCATCCTAAACGAAGATATCGATGAGATCTACCACTTCTGTAAAGAAACTACTAGTCTAGGTTCACTAGTTTCAGAGTTATAGCACTTTTAAGTTTGACTGCTGTCATCGAAAATGAAGAAGATATCGATGAGATCTTTACAGGTGTTGACGTATGACTTTGAAGTTTGTCATGTCATTTTGACATCTGTTATCTGTCACTTTGACACCTGTCACATTCACACCTGTCACTTTAAAATGTCTTACTACCTAATTATAAATATAAATATGTTGTTTTCTTCATAAATGTCGATTATTTTTTTATTAGTTTCCAACTCTAGTGCAGTGGGTTGAGGGGTAAATGCGAATTACCCGTGCACCCACTAGTCGGTGAAGCAAGTAGGTGGACGGGTCATTGCCCCATAAGAGTATGCATACTAACTTCTTTAGTAAACTGCTATACGCTGTACGCAAACTAAGAGCATGCATACTAAGTTCTTTAGTAAACTGCTATACGCTGTACGCAAAGTAAGAGCATGCATACTAAGTTCTTTATTAAACTACGCAACGCTGTACGCTGACTTCTTTAGTGAACTGTTAGTATAGTATAATTACAGCGAGCCGCCGTGTGGATCCGGCTTAGGAATAGATCCACCCCTACTCACTCCGCGGGTGCTATGTGATCCAGCATAGGAAATTCAGGAAATAGGCAGTATTCTCCTGTAAAGTGTATCATCGACAATAAACATCTGCGATCTCCAAGACGCCTGCCGAGCGTTGTGATTGACAAAATCCAACTATTTTGAGGGATATCTATATTCAGCAGTTGACGTTTGCGTGCGTAAACCGGTTTTTGTACTGAGTTTTGGCTGTCGCAGCAGCCGCGGGGCTCTGAGCCTGTAGGTACGGATGAAAAATACTGTAAAGTGGGGGAAATGTCAGGGGCTATTCGATGAGTGTCCGTGAAATCAAGGTTACATTTTTAAAGTGTAATAAAGTATTACTACTTCTGTTACTTACGTAACAAAAGAAAATAAATAAAAATAAAGGTCTGAGGACTTAAATAAGCTACTAAAAATAAATAACCTGCCTGTTCGTGCATTACGTAACACTACTGGACCGATTGCGACGCGGTTTCCACTGTTGGATAGCTTAAGGTTTGACTTACAAACTAGTTTACTTGGTATCTCAGAAGAGAAGAACCCGAGAAATAGCAAAAAAACAATTTTGACTGATGAACACATTTTTATGAAATTTTGTATTATTGTACCTTATAGGTAGATACTTTTGGTACAATTACACAGGTTACTTTAAATATAGATAAATGTCCACGCGAGCAAAGCCGGCAAAGCTAGTTTTTATATAAAATGGGGATTTATTTTTGGCATTTGTATTAAACATATCGTGTTTAAAGCTCATTTTGCTGTAAGCGATTACATCTGGGTTAGAATAAAAGCGAGCTTGTGAAAATGTATTTTCACATACTCAATATACCTAGCGGCGCGTAAGTCTAGCGGTGAACGAAATTTTACGAAGATTTACGTGCCGCTAGCTATAACTGTGTTGTTTGACTCGTGTTGTTTGTTTATACATTTATGCTGCGGTTCACGAAATATCTCTATGAGCTCTGGAATTTTAAAGTTTTGTCTAGGAGTTCTTAAAGTCATCGAGTCTGTTAGCTAGTGAAATCATAATCTCTTTAGGTACACAATTGGAAATACTTCACTGGATTGAAAAATATATCTAGGATTCTTTACCTTTATATATTTTTAAATTTATTTAGGCAGCTAAAAAATTCATAAAAAAATATTTACAAATATGATATGAATTTTTTACTAGAGATGAAACGGATATCCGGTATCTGGCCTATCCGGCCTAAATTTACTATCCGTCTGGATACCGGATATTAGAAAAAAAATGAAATATCAAATTTAAGTACCTACTATATTTAATCCACATTTCAAATATAATCAACAAGTATTCATTTTTGAACAAAAAATATTGCAATCGTACTGCAAAAGGGGAAAATAGTGTTTTTTATGATTATAAAATTACTTTTATAATAACCTCAAACTACAATAGCAAGTTTACAATAACGTCAAGTGATCGTGTTTGCAATCAATTTAACAAGTTTATGAAACACTTGCTAACTTCTCTCATGAACGAAAAGACCGGAAAACGAAATGAATGAACGAAACAGGTTAGGCCGGATAGCCGGCTATCCGGCTTAATGGTTGGCCGGATTTCCGGTATCCGGCTAAACAGCTATCCGTTTCATCTCTAATTTTTACACAATTATTTAAAAACAAATAATAAACGGCATCAGAACGTGCGCTTGCCTTCGTCAGTGCGGTCGTAGACCTCGACATAGGACGTGTTCCGAATGTCGCGCGCTTATCTCGCGTAGTTTACACCCCCTCGATCAAAACTGTTCGTATTCATTTTCATGTTGTATGTTTACGTTATCGAACTGTGCATGTGCGACATTGTGCAATTACTCTAATCCACACTATTTATTGTCACGACCCATCCGCATTTACTTCAACTCGGGGTACACTTACTTACATATAACTTACTTTCTTGCTTGTCGTATGAGTTAGTGCTGGCCTCTGGTGTCAGAGGTTGTCGGGCCTCCCGATGGCCTCTGACATGGCTTAACGACTGCTATTAATCAATACCAGCCAGGACCGCCAGCCTAATGTGGTCTCTGTAGCACAGAGCGATGGAAAACCTCACATAACTTAGAAAAGCCGTTGGCGTAACGATTCCTGTATCATTGGATTCTAACTTGCACTAGTATACCGCTAGGCTACCATCGCTCTTTAACATGCTTGAATGCTTGTTTCAGGGCTGCCAAGATCCATTGCGCTTACATGTGGGCATTATACGTGGTTTATCCTTTGTTTAGAACCTGACGAATTTCGTGCACATTTTAGGTAGAAACTCTCCCAAAGGACGTGGTCAAGAGGAAAGTGATGGAGGTCATCAGGAAGTTCATGGGGGCCGGCAAGACCATACCTGAACCCGTCGAGATGATCCGGTAAGTCTGTACAGGAAACGTTGCGATAATATAACGTAGCTACAGGACTCAATAATGGAAAACCAATATGCACTTTTGTTTTGCAGTTACAGGCTTTATTCCCTAAGAAACATTAACGGCTGAGTTTTCAATGTTCAGATAAGCAATCAGATAGCGTTTATTCGACTCATATCATAAGACTGAATTTTTCAATCGAAATTCAAAGTGGGTTTTATTCTACGAACAAATCGCTTAACTGAAGCATAAAGAACAATGGTGAACGCATACATACATATTTTTATGTCAGTAAAATTCAAGGCATCTTTAGACAAAAAATATCGCTAGTAATTCATAATTTCCTGAGATTGTTAGTCTTAAGTTTTTTTTTTTATTGGGGAGTCCAGGAATCCCCAATAAAAATAGACAGTCGAATACTTAGACGCGAGTTTGTATCTACTTGTCGAATAAGCAGTTATCTGGACGTCAAACGAGTAGATAAAGAACAACGGCGAAATTTTATATGATAAATCTCATTTCTACAGAACTTAAGAAGTTATTATTCTACGTTTTTTCAACACAGCATGTAAGCTAAGAAAAGCCTGGTTAACAAGTCAATTTAAAAAAACATTAAATTGAAACTTAATTTCCTTCCTACAATGTTTTACCGGCCATGTTGCCTGCCCAACGGGTGAAAAAATATATAGTACAATAACGTTTCCGGTTCGGACGTCAAAATCGTCAACCCAGTATACCTCCTACCTGTACACAAAAGGCCTGTAGACAAAATGGTACGTCATTATAAAACCTATAAACAAAACATTACAGCAAAGATAACACAATGCATTAAAGTTTATGGAGGAAGTGTAAGGAATTGTTGTTAGGTTATGTTTATTTATTTAATTGTTTTGTACAAGGAAGGACTTAATGCTAAACAGCATTATCTACCAATCATCCAGGTCGTGAAATAAATAATTGTACATAGGGCATGCGGCTTAAAGTATTGAACAATAAATAAAAATGAAACAAAGATTTGTGTAAATAAATTATTTAGTGTAAGGAATTGTTGCAAAATATTTGTGCTAATATTGGACAACTGTTTTCCTGCGCATTGAAACAGCAGCAACATATCTTAACATATTGTTTTGTAATCTCGCCAGGCAGTAACAGATTGAAAATAATTATTTATTAAAAGCCTAGTCTGTTACGCTTGAATGAATTCATGTTACACAATTGAATAGGTACAATATCTTTTAACATTATATTTATCACGCATAAGTACTTAATTGCCTACCTAACTACGCAGATACAATAATTAAAATCTCTAAGACTTGTTTCAAAAGTCGATAACAGTAACATAACCTACAAAACTTTAAAGCCTAATAACAATTATTCCTGGACTCCCCAATAAAAAAAAAACTAAAACTAAACTAAATTATTGATGTCGCAAACGCAACAACAAACAATTATCGTAAAATATCACCACCGTACCAAGGAGGCGTAATTACAACAACTGAACAACTAAAAATATCACCACCGTACCAAGGAGGCGTAATTACAACAACTGAACAACTAAAAATATCACCACCGTACCAAGGAGGCGTAATTGCAACAACTGAACAACTAAAAATATCACCACCGTACCAAGGAGGCGTAATTACAACAACTGAACAACTAAAAATATCACCACCGTACCAAGGAGGCGTAATTGCAACAACTGAACAACTAAAAATATCACCACCGTACCAAGGAGGCGTAATTACAACAACTGAACAACTAAAAATACCCTCGAAATAAATGTCAACTGTCCTGCTCTAACATTAGTGTTATCAATATATTTGTTAAACCTCTGTGAAGTTAGTAATGCCTGATTTGCTTTATATATATGATGCTTTATATTTGCTTTATGCCTGAAAGCTATCCATGGAATGAATGACTATTGAAAAATAGGTGTATTTTGAAGAAAAAAGGTATTTTCACTCCAAAAATATTACATCATTATAAAAAAAACAAGTTGGTAACATGTTTTTTTTATATGTTATCATGTATCAGCATTTTGTATGGAAAGTCTCCGAGTGTGCATGTGCACCCTGTGATATGAGATACCATTTACTTCTAGATCGAATTGGTACTCCAACCCCTTCACTCGTGGCAGTTACTCGTACGACGGGCTGCAGACGCCGCAGTATCCAACCGCGCGCGCTGACCTCGCGCGCCCCCTCACCGACGCCGCGGGCGCGCCTCGTCTCTTGTTCGCTGGCGAGGCCACGGACAACACGCACTTCTCTACAGGTGAGTGTAGCTGTATGCACGTACTCCAACCCGTTCACTCGCGGCAGCTACTCGTACGACGGGCTGCAGACGCCGCAGTATCCCACCTCGTGCGCCTACCTCGCGCGCCTCCTCACAAACGCCGCGGGCGCGCCGCGTCTCTTGTTCGCTGGCGAGGCCACGGACAACACGCACTTCTCTACAGGTGAGACACACATACTCACACGTACACACATACTCCGACACGTTCACTCGTGGCAGCTACTCGTACGACGGGCTGCAGACGCCGCAGTAAACAAACGCGCGTGCACTCTCTTCGACGCCGCGAACATAGACCTTCCTATAAAACGATACATTGAGCGGATGCCTGAAGATAGACCTCCCCATAGAGCGCCAAAACGAGCGATTGCTTGAATAAATACCTTCCCATAGAACGCCCCAACTAGCGGTTGCCTGAACATATACCTCCACATAAAACGCCTCATCTATCGGTTGCTTGAACAAAGACCTCCCCATAGAACGCCTCCTACTAGCGGTTGCTTGAACAAAGATCTCCCCATAGAACGACTCAACTAGCGGTTGCTTGAACAAATACCTCCCCATAGAACGACTCAACTAACGGTTGCTTGCCATTGGCATCCAGGTCCAGCGGATCCCCTCTATTATCACCAGGTCGTCGGCCCATCCTGTGGGTGCGTTCTACACCTACGTTTTATCGAGAAATCAATAAAAACAATTTGGCGGCACAACTAATTTTGATGAACCTGTGTACTGGAACTTTAGGTCCTGGAATAACAATTAGGATACTTTTACCTCAGAAAAATGTACTCGCGCACTATTCCGCGGGGCCCAGCTAGTACAATAATAATAGTAAAAATACTTACTAAAACCATTTATTTTTTCACAGTACACGGTGCAGTTGACTCTGGTCGCCGGGAAGCCGAGCGTCTGCTGTCGACCACCAGCAAAATTTAAATGCCCATCGAACAAATGTACCTACGCCGCCATTTTCATATCATATAATATATTGGTGCAGCCAATAAAACTGAAGATATTGTGTCATATTATGTTGTTATAATGAATTTAAATTAGAAAATAAACTAACAAATATATTGTTTTAATGAATATTTATAATTATTAATGCATTTTGGCACACCTTTTTAAACAATTTTCAATATTGTGTCTCATAGCTACAATAAATTATAGTCTATCATTTATCAATCTTTGTTTGTTTATTTGTTTGTTTGTCGTATGAGGTAGTGCTGGCCTCCGATGTCAGAGTTTGTCAAGCCGCCCGAGGGCCTCTGACATGGCTTAACGACTGCTATATAACAGCCGGGACCGACAGCTTAACGTGCCCTCCGATCAATCTTTCTTTCACTAATGGATAATTTTTTTGCCTGTATATCTTCGTCTTCGACCACCCAGAGATGGATGCATGCCCGAAGCTGTATTTAAACGTGTTCTACACGGTTGCCAACAAGACAACAACTTGTACTTAGGTACTGTCAGTCATTTCCTTCTGGAATGTTACAGTGTGTTTAGAGCTCTCGAACAGACAACACTCATGGTATAGCTAGCGGCACGTAAGTCTAGCGGTGAACGAAACGTGGCGGGGATCTTGGCACATCTGGCTGATATCTTCGCTTTGGTTCACCAAAGCGAAGATATCAGCAAGTTGATCAACACTGGAAACCTTCTTCACCTTTATTTCTCCATAAGATACCAGCTCTGTAACAAAACAATGCCGTAGCCTGATATGCTTGGTACGTCGGTGAAACTCAGGGTTTTCCGCTAATCTTATCGCCGCCTAGTTGTCCACTTGCAAATTAGGACATCCTATAAATTCGATAATTCCTCTCATGAGCCGAGTTAACTAGATGCTTTCCCAAGCACCTTCACTTGCAGCAACTATTTCAGCTTCAGGCGCGTTGAAATGGCTACATTATTATGATATTGCTTTTGTTGCCTTTGACTCATCCAGCTCCCCCTGCATACGAGTACATTCACAGTACTCCTGAAGGTGAGCGCCCCGTATGTATATCTCCTCCATGAAAGCATTTTAGTACTTTGCTTTTTCTCCCGTAATGGATCCCGAAATCTAAAGTATACTGCAAGTACTTATCTCATGATGCGTTTAACTTTGACACAGTCATCATCTGTAGGACTTTCAAGACTTCTTGACACTACACTAACTGCGTATGCTATGTCTGGCCTTGTTCCAACCATTAAATAGGCTAGAGCACCTACAATTTGCCTGTGTCTCTTCTTGGTATCATTGTCTGCTTCTGAATATCTGTAGTAATAGCTGTTGATACGTGTTTGCATTGTTCTATTCCGAACCTCATTAACACCTTTCTTGTATAAAATTTTTAAACCGTCTTCTCTGCTTTCAATCTCTATACTAGGCCAGTAAGTAGAGAAATTTGCCTTGCAAAAGGTGGTGTAGTAATGATTTTCACAAATTTTTGTTTAGGTCTAGACTCTGATGAAATATCGAAGTTTTTGACTTTGGAGCGCAATCTTGGATTTAAGATGTGAAAAATTAGTTTAATCAAAATAATTCACCAACGGTTAATTTTACGTCAAAAATTTCAAAGGCAAAGTTAAAGAGGGTAAAATTATTTACATTTTTAAACGAATCAAAGTTCTGCCTCCGATTTAAATAGATGGCGCTAATTGTCCTTAAAACACGCAAGCATTTCATTCACTGCAACCAAGCGTACCGCTAAATTCAAATTCATAAACGTTTCGAATTCGGCTCACACTAGCTTTAGCGCTTTGCCTCAGCACGACCTCCAGCTCTCAAGTCCTTGCGACTGGAAGTTGTCTATCTGTTGAATTGCCTACTGTCCGGTTGTTATCAAATTACTCTGTGGCTGCGCATATCTCTACTTTACTTATCCGCTCGGTTGTCCACGCGCTGAAGACCGCAGGACCAAACTGATAACCCAAAAAAAAAATGGCCGACGCGACACATCTAACCTCAAACTGGTAATTGATTGTATATGCGTTGAGACTACAGGTACTTGATGGTCAATCCACAAAAAAAATAAGGTCGACGCGACACATCTGGCTGCAAATTGGGGATTTATTGGGTACGAGCCGAGATCAAAGGTATCTGATTGTCAACTTACAAAAAAAATAAGGTCTACGCGACACATCTGGCCGCGCCGACTTTGCGTAAACAAACAGTTTTTATGACCACTTCATTGAGCGCTTAGATAAACAAACTGGTGATTTATGGCTAAATAGGTACGGCACATATTTCAAGTGTTTATGTTGTGGGTTTCGAAGCAAAATAATTATATAAACACGCTTAGATTTGAATGATTATTGAGGTCAATAATGTTCCAAATCGAGTGGCAAAATTTACGTCGCTATCGAGTGGTCCGATGATCGATGAAAACAAAAAATGTCACTGTAGCGTTAGTTGCGATGATCAATGAAAACAAAAAAAGTGACTGTAGCGCATAGAATCAATCGAGCGGTTATAATAAAACTGTAACAGGTCCAATTCTGTACATTGAAGATCTACTCTACTCTCTTCTGTACTCTATATTCGATTCTGAAGCCAAAATTGTATTTTTTTTCATTTTTGTCTATCTGTCTGTCTGTATCTTGGCTAGGCATCACGCCGAAACTACTGAATGAATTTAAATGAATCTTGGTATGATTTGAGTTCATACTACGAGGTAGGACATAGGATACTTTTAATCCCGAAAAATTAAAGGGTTTCCGCAGGATAGGCGTTGAAATTTATTTAAAAGAACACGTATCATGCTGAAACTACTGGAAGGATTTTGTTGCAACTTCAAACACACACTGGCACAGTCAAATGAAGAGTTCCTGCTGGATAATGCCCCAAATTCTGTAAATTGAAGATATTGTGTAACTTATCTTTAACTTGCTTAATTAATTAATTAAATTATTTCAAAGAACACGTAGCACGCTGAAACTATTGGACGAATGTTGATGCAACTTGGCACAGACATGGTTTACTCGTATAAGATGTTTTTTTAAAATATTATTTGTGTTAAAAATCGAGTAACTAATTTGTACTGTATTCTTAACAATTGCAACTACAACACTATAATAGAGTTTCTTGTGATCTATGTATCCGGCTGATCTTGTTGTCAAAGAACTAACTATCAATAAAGGTATCGTAGGCTAGGTCAGGCTGCTTATAACTTATTTCCTTATCATTAATCAACATGTTTTTTTCCAGATGCAGAAAATAAGGATCTAGCATACATTCCTATATCGAGCAGTCGTAACATACACTTATGAGTGTGAGTGCGTGAGATAAAGGTAGAGTAGGTACATCGCAAGGTCTCAATTCAGAGTGAAGCACTAGTAGGTAAGCTTATCTATGTCTGCAAAATCAATTTTCGTATTTACATTGTAAAAAATGTATTATAAATAAAATGTACCGTTGTTCAAAAGTGTTTTATTTCAAATTTTTTTATTACATGGCTCCACAGTTACAATGCAGTGGGTATCCAATAAACCCAACGTTGTTGCATTGTAAGAAAACAAACGTTGGGCTTATTGGAACCGTCTTTCATTATTATGAAACCTTGACGAGGGCATGCATGTTTTATCGATATCGATAAAACCAAGAATACGTGCAAGCAAGAACTACTCTATCCGTTAGGTTGGTAGCATTGTCAATATGGATTATTACCGAAATCCCCACCAGACCGTCCCCACCAGTGGGGATTTCGGGAAAAATCTAAATATAGGCTTGTGACATGTTAAATCATGACTCCAAGTTAGATTTTTGTTATAGATCTCGATAATAGAATATATTGTACAACGCCATCTGGCGAGGAGCAGCGTCTTTTCTATTAGATCAAGTTGTGTTTTCTCCGTATCTGAAAACCAGACGCCGAGTTTGTAAAAAACGCCGAACTCCACCACGCGTGCGCCACTTTCTTCGTTAAAGGAATAATGGAAGCTTTTCTTGTTGAAGACAGATTGATAATTTCGCCTATCTAAGAATCAAGAAATAATGGTTGAATTTGCCTCTGCGAGTGAAAGGGAAAAGTTTTCATCTACTGTCTCAAAATAGATAAAATGGTTAATCCACGCAGCGACAGCTAGCGACAAATGGCGTGAACTAGAAGAAAGGTGGAAACTAAGTGGTGATCTCTATCGGCAAGTAGCGAGCTTCTTAGTGTTGCTATTAATAATTGACGTTCCTTTTTTTAGGAATATTTCGGGCTCTGGATAACTTTGGACGAGGAACGGGTTGTTTAATAATCCAGAATAGGTCGCATCTTTAAGTTGGCTAACAAATAATAAATACAGAAGGCAGCGTTTGATATGTCGAAAATAATTTAAATCTAGAAATCGCTTGCGATGGTCACACCATGGAATGTTTTGACGTAATGCAAAAATCACATCAAAGTTCCAGAGAGATTCTTTTTTTTTGTATGAACTTTTTACAAGTAAACAACGGAAGCTGGTTGGAATGTACCAGAACTGGCTGGAGGACAGTGACCTGTATAGCTAGGCCGACAAGGTCTGCTTTACGGTGCAAGTGGCAGAGTTGTTTCTAGACTTTTCTGGATAAGCGGAAGTTCGAGTTCTCAGTAGAATGCTACTCGAAGTGCAAACCAAAAGTTCGTATATATACAAGAGAGAAGCCTGTGGATTGGATTTTGTTTTCTGACGTGAAACTAAATTTAGTTTACATAGTTGGCACGTAATTAAGATCGGCGCAGGCGGCAGAAAAATACGCAGTTTCTCTTGTGTGAACAAAACGACCGAGGCACGCTGTCCAGAACGAAGCTGTCCTGTTACAGGCGAAATAAGTATACGAGTGCAAAAGCCAGGTTAGTGTGATTTCCCGTGATTTCAGTATTGTACTAACGAAATATCTGTTTTGATTTTGCACCGCGTCTATCTAAGGCGGGCATCTCGAGACACATTTGAACACGAAGGAACGTGGGTTTCAGGTTATATCGTGCATCTACGGTCGGCTATTGTCGTCACCACTGCGAGCTGCTGTGCGCGATCACCCGGGGCTCACCACCGTTCGTGGAAGAAGCCGGTCTACGAGGGACTCCAGAAGGACTCCAACGCGCCACCTGTCCAGTAGAAGATATCACCACCGTTCGTGGTCAAGCAGTAGAAGCTGATCGAGTGGAGTAAGGAGGTGTTCCGCGGCAGCACGCGAGACTACGGTACGGCGTCCCAGGAAGCTTCCAGGTTGGTCCACTCCAAATCATTTTGAGTCAGCGAGCTACAGTGTCGAGGGAAGCCTTCGCCTTCTAACGTGCAAAGATTCTGTTGAAAGATACTTTCTGTTTACTTTCTATATACATTCTGTATACTTTCTGTCTTAGTTTCTGTTTTACTTTCTATTTTAGAGTTTAATATCCCTCTGGGAAACACAATCTTACACACACTCACTCTGTTTGCACTAGTTCTCTTTTAATTTAGTAAATTCTAAGGCAAAGACAAAATTATTCCGTTGCGTTGTGACCAATACATGTTAATCTGCTGAGCACAGACTCTCTAAGTTTTATTGGCCTAGGATTCTCCAGTACTTTAGTAAATTCATAACATACAGGCCGAAGTTAAGTACTAGAATTTATATGTTTGAGGAAATTGTAATCACATTTGAGAATTTTGAGTTTTGAGTATTAAGTTAGTCATATTTCCTATTATAAGATCTTGCTGTTTATAATTATTTTGATGCAGAACAAACTAAATTAAGTGTAAAATATTTATTTTTTGAATTCCTCAGTAAAGGGGAGAGTACCAATATTCGATAACTCATGTGTGCTTTTTCTATTTTTTTGTAATAAAGCCCTTTGTTATTGAATTTACCATCTTGTTTTAATTCCTCGCCTTTACCTGAGAAGGAGGTCCGTTTCCTTAGCCGGGCAACGGCCCTTTCAGGCTAACTTCTGACCCATCTAGGTCTATGGTCTGACCTTTAATGTTAGTAATGTTGCGTGCATTGATGCCAATATATTTCTGCCAAAGTGCTTTCATTGGCTAGTAGGGAGGTCCCGCCTCTTAAAACGTAGTGATTATATTCTCTTTGGTCGACACCTGATCGTTACGCTGATTCACTGCATCTGCTCCGCCGATACTCTGCTACAATTTGTACGTACCTTTAATTCAGATGATGGTCCATTATATCGCTGAAAATTTACGAAATACGGTCGGTTTACAGTTACAATTAAACAAAAAAAAACACAAACATATAAATAAAAAAATACAAGCATTTCATCATTGAGGCGATTCTCCAGAAATGAAGGGCGGCAGATATCCGTTTAATTCTACTTTATTCAGGCCTAGGAAAAAATTGGATTAAGGACGGGATTCGAACCCGCCACCGTACTAATCAAACTAGGGGCATGTTGAAATGTAAGCTAAATATATAAAACAAAGTCGAGTTAGTTCCACCATTAGAACAGCTGAACCGATTTGTTGGATTTGGCTGCGTCCCGAAAAGCAGAATAACTAAAGCAAAAAATTAAGGAAAAATTCACAAAAATAAAAATTGTTAAGAAATATCATTTTCTCAAACATTTTGTATGGAGATCGATCAATTTTTGCTTGTTCCTAAAAAGCCGTTCCAACGTCTTTTTTGATGAAATCTCGAGAACGAATTGACTGATTTCGATGAAATTTTGTTTTTGTTTGTCTTGGTTTAGAGAAGATATATACTTGTTGTGCTAAAATAATAATGAAATCCTAAAAAAATAATTAACAAACGATCCAAAAAAAAAAAAAAAACAACAGAACCTCACATATATTCTACTGAACCCTAAAATACAATGAACAAAAGGTAAATGAAATCCTAAAAAAATCTACCAATCGATTAAAAAAAATCTGCGGAACCTCATAAATATTTTGAGCGAACCCTAAAATACAATGAACAAAAGGAAAAATGTGTGTATGTGTTTTGTGTAATTAAATTGTTCTATAATGTTTTGGAACCGATATGTCAAACAATATATAAAAAAATATCTGTTGTGTTGTGACACACTTGCAATAAAATGGTACATATCTACCTACAAAGTAAAAGTCACTCTACTAACGGATTTATACTGTTTTAAATAACACACCAATACATAATCCAATGATAGAAAAAAATACAATCAATTACACATGAATCACCATTAAATACACATAATATTTTTCCTAACGCAGTCAAATAATATACAATGTTTTCAAAATAACACAAACAGTATTATAGGTTCAACACACAAAGAGATATTATAGTTTAGTTTCACACAGTTATATTACACGTGACCACGGGGCAGTTTGAAAGATACTTTCATGTAAACACCTGTAACACCTGTTTGCTTGTATTTATTTTTAAGCGTTGTGCCTATAACCTATTACAAAAAATCCTCTCTGATGTATGATGCAGAAAAAACCAACAAATTTACATTGAACGCCACTGTACCTGAGCGCCAGTTTGTAAGAGAAAAAATAAATGAAAAAAAATATATGTAAAATATGAAAAAATATATGTGAATTTATTCAGTTGGGCGCCATTGAAAGGGCCGTTGCCCAGCTAAGGAAACGGACCTCCTTCTCAGGTAAAGGCGAGGAATTAAAACAAGATGGTAAATTCAATAACAAAGGGCTTTATTACAAAAAAATAGAAAAAGCACACATGAGTTATCGAATATTGGTACTCTCCCCTTTACTGAGGAATTCAAAAAATTAATATTTTACACTTAATTTAGTTTGTTCTGCATCAAAATAATTATAAACAGCAAGATCTTATAATAGGAAATATTACTAACTTAATACTCAAAACTCAAAATTCTCAAATGTGATTACAATTTCCTCAAACATATAAATTCTAGTACTTAACTTCGGCCTGTATGTTATGAATTTACTATAGTACTGGAGAATCCTAGGCCAATAAAACTTAGAGAGTCTGTGCTCAGCAGATTAACATGTATTGGTCACAACGCAACGGAATAATTTTGTCTTTGCCTTAGAATTTACTAAATTAAAAGAGAACTAGTGCAAACAGAGTGTGTGTGTGTAAGATTGTGTTTCCCAGAGGGATATTAAACTCTAAAATAGAAAGTAAAACAGAAAGTATACAGAATTTATATAGAAAGTAAACAGAAAGTATCTTTCAACAGAATCTTTGCACGTTAGAAGACGAAGGCTTCCCTCGACACTGTAGCTCGCTGACTCAAAATGATTTGGAGTGGACCAACCTGGAAGCTTCCTGGGACGCCGTACCGTAGTCTCGCGTGCTGCCGCGGAACGCCTCCTTACTCCACTCGATCAGCTTCTACTGCTTGACCACGAACGGTGGTGATATATTCTACTGGACAGGTGGCGCGTTGGAGTCCTTCTGGAGTCCCTCGTAGACCGGCTTCTTCCACGAACGGTGGTGAGCCCCGGGTGATCGCGCACAGCAGCTCGCAGTGGTGACGACAATAGCCGACCGTAGATGCACGATATAACCTGAAACCCACGTTCCTTCGTGTTCAAATGTGTCTCGAGATGCCCGCCTTAGATAGACGCGGTGCAAAATCAAAACAGATATTTCGTTAGTACAATACTGAAATCACGGGAAATCACACTAACCTGGCTTTTGCACTCGTATACTTATTTCGCCTGTAACAGGACAGCTTCGTTCTGGACAGCGTGCCTCGGTCGTTTTGTTCACACAAGAGAAACTGCGTATTTTTCTGCCGCCTGCGCCGATCTTAATTACGTGCCAACTATGTAAACTAAATTTAGTTTCACGTCAGAAAACAAAATCCAATCCACAGGCTTCTCTCTTGTATATATACGAACTTTTGGTTTGCACTTCGAGTAGCATTCTACTGAGAACTCGAACTTCCGCTTATCCAGAAAAGTCTAGAAACAACTCTGCCACTTGCACCGTAAAGCAGACCTTGTCGGCCTAGCTATACAGGTCACTGTCCTCCAGCCAGTTCTGGTACATTCCAACCAGCTTCCGTTGTTTACTTGTAAAAAGTTCATACAAAAAAAAATAATCTCTCTGGAACTTTGATGTGATTTTTGCATTACGTCAAAACATTCCATGGTGTGACCATCGCAAGCGATTTCTAGATTTAAATTATTTTCGACATATCAAACGCTGCCTTCTGTATTTATTATTTGTTAGCCAACTTAAAGATGCGACCTATTCTGGATTTTTAAACAACCCGTTCCTCGTCCAAAGTTATCCAGAGCCCGAAATATTCCTAAAAAAAGGAACGTCAATTATTAATAGCAACACTAAGAAGCTCGCTACTTGCCGATAGAGATCACCACTTAGTTTCCACCTTTCTTCTAGTTCACGCCATTTGTCGCTAGCTGTCGCTGCGTGGATTAACCATTTTATCTATTTTGAGACAGTAGATGAAAACTTTTCCCTTTCACTCGCAGAGGCAAATTCAACCATTATTTCTTGATTCTTAGATAGGCGAAATTATCAATCTGTCTTCAACAAGAAAAGCTTCCATTATTCCTTTAACGAAGAAAGTGGCGCACGCGTGGTGGAGTTCGGCGTTTTTTACAAACTCGGCGTCTGGTTTTCAGATACGGAGAAAACACAACTTGATCTAATAGAAAAGACGCTGCTCCTCGCCAGATGGCGTTGTACAATATATTCTATTATCGAGATCTATAACAAAAATCTAACTTGGAGTCATGATTTAACATGTCACAAGCCTATATTTAGATTTTTCCCGAAATCCCCACTGGTGGGGACGGTCTGGTGGGGATTTCGGTAATAATCCATATTGACAATGCTACCAACCTAACGGATAGAGTAGTTCTTGCTTGCACGTATTCTTGGTTTTATCGATATCGATAAAACATGCATGCCCTCGTCAAGGTTTCATAATAATGAAAGACGGTTCCAATAAGCCCAACGTTTGTTTTCTTACAATGCAACAACGTTGGGTTTATTGGATACCCACTGCATTGTAACTGTGGAGCCATGTAATAAAAAAGTTAGAAATAAAACACTTTTGAACAACGGAACATTTTATTTATAATACATTTTTTACAATGTAAATACGAAAATTGATTTTGCAGACATAGATAAGCTTACCTACTAGTGCTTCACTCTGAATTGAGACCTTGCGATGTACGTACTCTATGATGCCGGAGCCGCCGGAATACCGGATCCGGTTTTCCGGATAAAATCCCTAACTGACTTAGTGTATTTCCGACGGAACATGAAATGACCAAAACCTATCGAGTAAAGTATAAAAATGAAGGTTACAAACCATTGAATTTAACAAACCATTTCAAAAATATATAATGTAGTAACCACGGCTTCGCACGCGTGGTCATTTATCAAGGCTAAAAGTACCTACTATTTGTACTATCCCAAGATCTACTCGTAAAATACCAATGTTTGATCCAAATTCCTTCAGCCGTCAAAAAGTTTTTATCGATTGTTTGGCTTCTACACATCGGAATAGGATACCAAGTACATGTTTTTAAATAAAACCATAAGCTATCCAACAGTGAAAACCGCATCGCAATCGGTCCATTAGTTTTTACGTGATGCGTGAACAAACATACAGACAAACAGACAGACATGATTTATTAAATAATGTTGCAACTATTAAAGTAAAATGAATAAAAAAGTAAAAAGAACAATAATTATATATAAGTACAAGCTGCTATGCGCGGTTTGAAAGAAAGAAAGAAAGAAAGAAAGAAAATACATTTATTCAACACACACAAAAATAAAAGATGCAAATAATTAGAAAAATTAAGTAGGAGCAATAGAAAAGGAAAACAGAGAAAAGGTAAAAGTAGATAATTAAAGTGGTGATGAATGGGCCTTAACTCAGCATTAGGCTGTTTGCCGAAGGCACGCAGCGCTGGTTTTCAGCTAAAGCCAAGAGGGAGCGGAAAAAATAAACATAAGAGTAGTGAGAGTTTGCGGTTTGTGTCCATCAAAAACTGTGCATTTTCCGGGACAAAAAGTAGCCTATGTGTTAATCCAAGGTATAAGCTACCTCCATACCAAATGTCATCCAAATCCGATCAGCCTTTCACACACGCCCTTACATATATACAAACTTTCAAACATACAAAAATAATATATGTGTGATTATTTTTGTGGGCTCGAATTCAATAATTTTGTTTGCAGTCGGGATTTTTGTATTTTTATAATAATTTTATTTGTTTAATAATAATTTTAATATCTGATTATAGGTTGAGTGCGATCTAGCAAAAAAGGTTGGTTTTATTTTATCATAAAATATATTAGGATTTATATATTGTTTATTTAGAGTTTAGTTTTCGATAACTACGCATGAAGTTGTTTTTGTTCCATTTTGTTACGTTGAATATGTATTTTTAGAGTAGCTTTCCTCGTCCATAAATTTAATTAATTTAGAAATTTCATTAAAGATGTTGACCCCTATTTGTATGCTCGGCATACTACATACGCTACGTAACCCGTAGCGTATGTACTCATGTTTAAAATTAATCCAAGTTCATGTAATATTCTGTCACTTAGATTCTAAAATTGAATAGGTTTTACTGATTACTGTGCTATGTGTTTTTCTTGTGCCTTTAGATAGATAGATAGATAGATAGATAACTCTTTATTGTACACCACATAGAACAAAAAATAACACAAAAAAAACACAAAAACACAAAGTTAAATAATACAAAGTTGAAAAATCTCCAGTTGCCCCACGACATGAAAAAGGTATGTCCCAAATCCGCGTTGGATATACCTTGCTGTACTATGTGTACTAAGAGAACGGATATACATACATAAATACGAATAGATACCAACTTCCATGACTCAGAAACAAACATTTTTGCTCACCACACAAATGGTTGCACCTTGCTGGATTCGAACCCGTGACCGTTTATTTTGCAGTCAGGGTCACTAACTTTTCAGGCAGACTTGTTGTCATCATCAGTAAAAGGAATTTATTTACATACAAACAAAAACAAGGAAGTAACACATTTATCTACTGACAAAACAAACATATCATAAATTAAGCTTAAGCTTTAAGTAACACATTTATCTACTGACAAAACAAACATATCATAAATTAAGCTTTAATAAAATTTTAAAGACGCAACTTATCTTAGATACATGTATTATAGTGCGACTTTACACCTTTACTTTTTTGGATGTAAAGCAGAACCACATAATAAACATTAGTAGTCCTATACAAGAATAGGTAGGTAACGTGCGAATTATAGATCCCGTTGATGTCTTTTGTATAGAGATGTAGTATCAGCCGCCCTCAAACAAATCATATTTATAAAACCCGCGGCTTTTAGACATAGACTTATAGACATTTGGTATGGAGGTAGCTTATACCTTGGATTAACACATAGGCTACTTTTTGTCCCGGAAAATGCACAGTTTTTGATGGACACAAACCGCAAACTCTCACTACTCTTATGTTTATTTTTTCCGCTCCCTCTTGGCTTTAGCTGAAAACCAGCGCTGCGTGCCTTCGGCAAACAGCCTAATGCTGAGTTAAGGCCCATTCATCACCACTTTAATTATCTACTTTTACCTTTTCTTTGTTTTCCTTTTCTATTGTTCCTACTTAATTTTTCTAATTATTTGCATCTTTTATTTTTGTGTGTGTTGAATAAATGTATTTTCTTTCTTTCTTTCTTTCTTTCAAACCGCGCATAGCAGCTTGTACTTATATATAATTATTGTTCTTTTTACTTTTTTATTAATTTTACTTTAATAGTTGCAACATTATTTAATAAATCATGTCTGTCTGTTTGTCTTTATGTTTGTTCACGCATCACGTAAAAACTACTGGACCGATTGCGATGCGGTTTTCACTGTTGGATAGCTTATAGTTTTATTTAAAAACATGTACTTGGTATCCTATTCCGATGTGTAGAAGCCAAACAATCGATAAAAACTTTTTGACGGCTGAAGGAATTTGGATCAAACATTGGTATTTTACGAGTAGATCTTGGGATAGTACAAATAGTAGGTACTTTTAACCTTGATAAATGACCACGCGTGCGAAGCCGTGGTTACTACATTATATATTTTTGAAATGGTTTGTTAAATTCAATGGTTTGTAACCTTCATTTTTATACTTTACTCGATAGGTTTTGGTCATTTCATGTTCCGTCGGAAATACACTAAGTCAGTTAGGGATTTTATCCGGAAAACCGGATCCGGTATTCCGGCGGATCCGGCATCATTAAACGTTTACCGGATCCGGTACCGGATCCAGTCGCCGGATCCGATGATGCCAAGTTTTGGCAATACAGTCGCGCTGTTGCATGAGTAGGTAGGTAAATGTGGACGAAATAGTAGACAAGTACTTAGATTAACCATCACTGAAAAAAGATTTGACATTACAGGAAGAATTACAATTACAAATAAGAAGCAACGTCTTGTACCATACATACTTAAAAGGGAAAGATTTGATAAAGTACTATAAAAGAGGTACCTAATGTCTGCATTTGAAAATGAAGGAGTTCGAGAAGAATACTTGTCTACTGTTCATGAATATTTGTTGAAAATAAAGCCGACAAGTGTAAAAGCTGAAAGGGCCTTTTCAGTCGCTCACTATATTTGTAGCTCTATAAAGAGTCGATTGGCAGATGACACAATTAACACTGTTTGCTTTAAGATCCTTTTTTTAAAACTATTTTTTTTGTTTGATAATGTATTCTCAATATAATTATTTATAGGAAGTTGATTAAACTGAGGAGTTATATTTATTATGATATTTTTTCCATTAATTAGACACGATTCATAATGATTTCTGATGTCTGTCATAAATAAAAGAATGAGACTTGTTAGTATGTTCAAATACCTAATTATTGTGATCTCAGTAGATTCAATACAGTTGATTATATTACGAGTATGTTAGTTAAATATAGTGTGACTGAACCACCCGTTACGTTATTAATGAACTAGTTACCTACACTGTACTAGATTTTTATTAGTTTGCTCGCTGTCTAATTATAACATTGGAAATTAAGTTGATTTCGTTGTTTTTGTTGATATTTATGAACTAGCCATATAATGCACTCACTCGATTTTCTCATAAACAGTCTATTTTGGAACGAAAATGGAAACTCATCCTGACTTGGTCGGGTCGATGAAAATCCGGCCGGATCCGGTTGGATTGGAAATTACACCGGATTGCAATCCCTAATGGCAGTGCTGTAAGCCGCCATATTAGATTTCTTGACATTACAATTTATATCCTATAGCACTTTCGTGATCAAGAGGAATCCAATGATACCTCATTTATATAAGTCCAAAATATTGCAATTAGGTAAGAACAACTTTGAGAAGGAAGCCAATAGAAGAATTCAGCTGGGTTGGGCAGCATTCGGCAAGCTTCGGCAAGCTTCGTCAAGTCTTCTCGTCATCCATACAAAAGTCTTCAACCAGTGCGTCCTACCAGTCATGGCTAAACTAGTACAAAAATAGAGAGAGATATGCTTGAAGTTTCTCTCAAGGACAAGATTCGTAATGAAGACATTTGACAGATAACTAAGGTAACCGATATATCTCTAAGGATATGTGACAGTGGGTTGGTCACATTTCCCGAAGAATCGATAATCGTTGAGGTAAACGAGTTCTCGAGTGGAGACCACGTTTAGGCAAACGTAGCGTAGGACGCACTGAGGCCAGGTGAAGTGACGACCTGCGAAAAGAAGCTGTCAGAAAATGGATGAGGGAGCTAAAGACCGAGCTCAGTGGCTTGTTTTAGGAGAGACCTACGTCCAGCAGTGGGCAAAAATAGGTTGATGAAATGATACAAAATCTTTCAGCAGTCAGTTGTTTATTGAAGCTCGTCGTCTAACTCTTCACATTGAAATGCAAAGTAAGTACATGGGATTTTAAGTCAAATTATCCAATAGAGATAGACACATTTCAATCGGTTCAGTAGTTTTTACGTGATATATCCTACAAACATCTACCTACTCTACTTTTTTTTAATGATTCCTTTTCTGTCTAGACTTTTTTTACTATCCTAATTCAACAGGATTTTTGTTATCTATACTCACTGCTTTATTATTAGTAAATAAAGAATAAATAATTTTTCATCCCATCTATTCGAAAAGGACGACCTGCAGGCTGATCCCATTGCGGGTGCGCTTGAAGGTCGTGAAGGTTTTGGAATTCACTAAACAGTTAACGCGCACCCGTCAAGCACCCGCAATCAACACTAATACTGGGAAACCGGTAACTATGCGGCAGAATTAAGCTAAACCTAGCCTACAAATACTTCTAGCAGAAAAAGGACTTTTCAAATTTTGCCGGGTTTTATGTTCTAGTGATTATCTGTGGGTGGCGCGCCAGCCAACCAGTGGCGGCAATCGCCCTCCAACAATCATCGTCTGAATTTATTTTCTGTTTTTTCTTTCTCGCTTTTTATTTATCTATAATCATGTTCCCGTGTAGATATTAAGTAAAATTAAAAGTTAATTAGCATCGTAAGTTTTGTAGTGATCTTATAATATCTGAAAGAAAATCTAAACATTGATATTATTTCGCAGCAATAATATACCTACTTACCTACTTCAAATAATTATTACGACTGTCTATTTAAAAATACCATGTTCCTATAGGTATAGTGACTATAGTGCGTCTCAGGTAAAGTTAGAACTTCAACTGAAAATAATCTTTGCCGTCGAGTAAAAATGCTGTGAATGAAAACATGTCATTCCTTGTACACTACTTTTGTGCAAAACAATTAAATCAATAAATAATTAAAACGCTAAATACGAAGAAAGAAATATATTTGCGATTTAGAAATGTATGTCTAGATGAAATCTATTGCTTTGTACCTATATAGAAGTGTATTGTATCTATCTAAGTCTTATGTGAATGTAGATTCACAAATCTCAAGCCTTGGAGAGAAATGGGAGCTCGACAGTTGATAATTATAGCCTAGGACTTGATAGACAAGTACCTAACTATATTAAATGTTGAATCTACTTGATTATACTAATAATATGATACATTTGTTTCAGGTGGATGCACACAGAACTGCAGTTCATAAGAATGTATAGATCTCCACTTTCCCAGCTCATAGGATAGTGTAAATCTCAATTTATGTGAAAATTATAAGATTATTACATGATATTTAATACTTACACTTGATTTCGCTTTGCTTATATTTGCATTGACCCCTCGTTGTTAGTAGAACTTCACATAATTAGGCTTTGTAAGAAAACTACTACATTTTAAAACCAGTAAGTATTTTTCTATTTTAGGGTTAAAATCCTACTCTAGCTATGAAATAGTTAGGCAGGTTCTATGAAATACCACATACATACATGTCATTAAACCTACCTTTCACAAAAACAACACAATTTCATGGCACGATAAAACATGAAACAAAGTGTACCTAGGTAGGTGTTAGAACTATAAGTTTCATAGTACCTATGCATTATCAATGATCTTCACTAACCAAACACTGCTAGATAGTAAATGCAATGAACGCACCGGGTGCTCTTCGGTTGACGAAAACTCATTGCTACTGAATTCCTTGTGAATTCCAATTTTGAATTACCGGTTTTGTATTTCCTAGTAAAATATTGTTTCAGTGCGGTTGAGTTAAAGTGAAGTGCGTATCGCCTTGACGACGTCATTTCACATGCACACTGAGCTTAGTGAATTCGAAACGAGTGATCGGTGGCAATGAATGGTCCAAGTGGCATTAACCGAACCGCACTTTAACTTTACGGAATCAGGCCCCTGGTTCGCCTTAAGTGCACCCAAAGGTGGTGTTTTCTATAAGAAACTTTTAGCGGGCAGTAATGAGTCTTTAATCCTCTTTATAAGTGCGCCGCAATTATCTTAGCCGCGTACTTTTTGAATTTGGAACATCTTAGTGTTCAGCGCCACAGAAATCGAACGCAAATATTGTTTGAATAAAGACTGGCTGGTACGACGGCCCATAGTCGCGCCGCCGGCTGAATAAAAAAAAAGAAATAAAATTTCTAACATGCCACAAGAAATCGCTACTTATTTGAAGTTACCAGCAGCCCGATTCCATAACTTGGCTTCAATCGAATTCTCAGTATCGCAGCCACTAATGCCTTGCGATAGAGTCGAATTTGCTATGAAAAAAGTGATAATCCGATTGTAGCCAAGTTATGGAATTGGGCCACTGATATCAAGCTGTATACAGGACATTGTTTTCGTCGTATTTCTGCTACCCTTTTGGGAGATTCTGGAGCGGACTTAACTGTTCTTAAGCGACATGGAGGATGGAAGTTGAGTGCTGTAGCAGAGGGGTGGGTATATAGAAGATTCCATTGAGAACAAGGCGAAAACATGTGAACTCCTCGTGGAAAACATTAAATTGCAACCTTCAGTTAATCCATCCATGCCACTGTCGCTGCGCCCATCCAGATCCAAACAACGAGATTCACCGTCACATTTTCTTTAAAATGAGCTAGATTCTGACATTATTTCAAACACGCAGAATATAAAATCTACAACAATCTCTAATCCTAATAAAACTATAACAATAAAGAACAATGGCGAACTCCCATACTAGTTTTATGTCAGTAAAATTCACGGCGTCTATAAGCCAAAAATATCGCTTGTAATTCAGCATCATTTCCTGAGATTGTTAGTCTAAGTTTTTTTTATTGGGGAGGCCGGGAATCATTGTTATTAGGCTTCAAAGTTTTGTAGGTAATGTTACTGTTAACTACTTTTGAAACAAGTCTTAGAGATTTTAATCATTTTATCTGCATAACTAGGTAGGCAATTAAGTACTTACCTATGTGTGATAAATATAATGTTTTAAGATATTGTAGTTTAACAGACTAGCTTTTTGTATAATAATTATTATGAAGCTGTTACTGCCTAGCAAGATCACAAAACAGTATGTTTAGATATGTTGCTGTTGTTTCACTGAGCAGGGAAACAGTCGTCTAATATTAGCACAAATATTTCGCAACAAATCTTAAGTAACAACCATAACCTAGCAGCAATTCCTTACTTCCTCCATAGACTATAAAGCATAGTATTCTCTTTGCAAAAATGTTTTGTTTATAGGTTTTATACGTTATAAATTGATGTATCATATTCTTTAGAGTATTATTCTGTTTAACGCAAGGAGGCTGAATTACGCTTTCTGATAAAAGGTAAGTGTAATTCAACCTCCTTTGCCTTAATAAACCAGGTGGAAAGTAAGCGTAATTCCACCTCCTTTGGTTTAAAAAACCGGGCGGGATGTATACTATTTTGATGATTTTGACGTCCGAACCGGAAACGTCATTGTATTATCTTTTTTTCACCCATTCCTCAGGCAACAAAGCCGATAAAACCCGTAGACAGAGAAACCAATAGACAACTAGATAGCTTCCATCGCAGTGATACAAGAAAAACAACAACATATGCATAGGTCTTGTGAAGAAATGAAACAGAACGATATGATCTTTTGTTGCAGGTCGCGTGCCGGTTTTTTAAGGGTCAGCACACCTCTGTGCTAAAAAAATTGACAGTTCGCCATTGTGTTGCATGGATTGTGAGAAAAATAATTCTGCTTGGTGTGTTGCTTGCATTCGAAATGAAAGTTCTCTAGACCCTTTTAGTATTCTGTGCCCAAACTACACATTTTTTATTATTAAAATAATTTAATTGCATTGTTTCTCATTTTTATCAATATTAAATTCAATTTAATGTAATATCGTACGATGTTGTTAATATGTATACATAATAGAAAGTTTATTCAAGAGAGCAATGGCACCTACAACTACTTAAATTCCCTAACCATTAGAGCTACATACATCAAAACTGTGTAAGCCATGTCAGAGGTCCTCAGGTAGCCTGACAAACTTTGACACCAGAGGCCCATCATTGCCATCATCAGAGTTTGTTTGTTTGTTTATCATACGATAAACAAACTAACAAACTATGTGAGAAGACCTTCCGTGGATTTTGGAGACAGTATGATTAAAATTTAAAGATTTTGGAAAAAATGTACAGTCTGCAAGAAAAATTATAATTTTAACAAAAAATTTGCATTCCTTTTCCTTTTGTGGAACAAAAGTCTAAATTATGAGATTAATATAGGTTAGAGTTTAAAAAAGTTCAATAATATTGAAAGGTTATTCCCATACATTTGAGTCTGGGGGAAAATGATTGCGGAAATTCAAAGTGTGACAAATAAAGATAGTAAAAAGAAAAACTGATCACTCTCAAGGAGATCCACCAGCTATCATCCTGTCTAAATTGTTGCAGTTAGACAAGAAGAGAGCTGGTCGGTCGGGAAATAATGATTTTCATTATGGGCGTATTTTTGCAATGTGTTCGCCGCGACACCGCGTTTTTATGTTGAATTCCACACAATTACCTAGCTCCAAACTAGGATACCCTGTAATATGGGCACTAGATAACGGATAAACATACATAAATACGATATTCGTATTTATATACGAATATCAACATCCATGACTCGGAAACAAACATTTCTGCTCATCACACAAATGATTGCCCCTTGCAGGATTCGAACCCACGACCGTATGATTTCGTTCCTAGGGTTACTAGCCACTAGACCAACCAGCCGTCAAATATACTTTGTAGAAATTGTAAAAAAAGCTTTCTGAAGTTTCTATTACCCTTATCCACATTAGTCCCATAAAGATACGATATTTTTATTTAACGAGATCGTACAACACCTAGAATTATTCAAAATCTCAATTTTTCTTTCTGACCATACATTTTTCGTAAATCTGTAATGTCTCTATAAACCATCAATAGTCTATAATATACTTAATATTCAATCTGGGATTGCTTAAACTCAGGGTAAAAGTTTTGAAATGGCAGCACACCCACTTATCGTTCTATCTCACAAGTGGCACAACAACCAAGTGTCTATTGGTTTCTCTATTGGTTTCTCGCAATCGGTCTAATAGTTTTTACGTGATGCGCGAACAAACATACAGACAAACAAACAGACAGACACGAATTTAAAAAATGTTTTATTCTTGTTCAGTAGCTCAGTCCAATTTTTTAAAATTATCTTCTTTGTACAGACTTTTACGTTATTATTGCCTATAGCTGAGCCCGCAGCGTTGCTCGCGTGGTAGTTTTTCTGGGATATAATAATAATAATAAACACTTTATTACACCATATAAGGAACAAATACATACAATGACTTATTTTTAAAATACGGCACAATTTTTCACCTCTGCACTGGAAGATATATTCAAGCTTCTGAACTGGTACGGATTTGGTGTTAACTTCAATGGCGAATACATCACTCACCTTCGATTTGCTGATGATATAGTCATCATGGCTGAAACCCTGGCTCAGTGACCTCAATATTGTTTTCCTACAGGTGGGTCTTCAAATGAAAATGGGTAAGACGAAATTCATGTCAAATGTCATGCCGGTTTATGTTGGGAACGATATTATCGAAGTTGTTGATCACCTATGTCTATTTAGGTCAGACGATCCAACTGGGTAGATCCAACTTCGACAAAGAGGTCAATCGACGAATACAACTCGGATGGGCAGCGTTCGGGAAATTACTCCATATTTTCCTGCAGTGCGAGCATGGATCTTATCGATCGATAAATTTACCGATGTTTTTAATCAAGTTTGACGTTAATATTCGATAATACGAGTTCGGTAGCACGGAACGTACTTTATCGTCAACGACATAAATTCGAGAAATCATATTTAATATAGATAGATAGATAAATTCTTTATTGCACACACCACAAACAGAATCAACAAAAAATAAAGGAACAATAGCAGAAGAAGTGTACAATGGGCGGCCTTATCGCTAAAAGGAAGCATGAGTCTTATTTTTGACAACTGTTGTCGACATAATGTCGGTAATTTTACCGAATTTATCGAATTTTATCAGCTTTCCAAAGTTACACGACAAACTTTCTTTTTTTTTTAAATTCCTTTTCGGATTATAAGCCAAAACGTGGAGGTATCAGAACATCGTGAGGCAAGTTTCAGGGATGCCAATGATCCTTTCGATCTGGAAGAACAGCATTTTAACATTCTTTATAGAATTTATAAGGAAATTGCCCTCGCCTTCATTCAAGATGTAGAGGGCATTTGAGAAGGAGTCGATCTAATAGACTGCCTGCGCATGTTGTAGTATCTACTTTACATAATAATACCAAAATACTTAGTTATGTTTTCCTATTTCCAGAAATTATCTTTTGTTGTGATTGTGTCTAATGCTCTAATTATTATGGTACCTAGTAGGTACTCAGTCTAAAAAAACTACCTGTATAATCATTGTTGTAGGTTCTATCAGCTGTACGCTGTTGCACCGAGGGCAGTTGCACCAACGATGCATCGGCCAGGAATATAATATAGCACTAGGACAGCGCACTGTCAGACTTGTCAGGGAGGTGTCTCAAGCAATTGTGCAACAAGTTATGGCTAGTTATACGTTAGGTTAGGTTCAAGGAATATACAACTTTATGGTAGTTAGGTAGAAAGAAAAAAACAGAAAAAAAAACAAATGACAGAAGTTTCTCCGTAACAATTCAAAATAATAAAAATCTGCCAAATTGTGTCAATAAATAATTTTTAGACTATTAGTCGTCTATCTGATATATGGTATAGTCCACGAGTTGCCATTTTTTAAATCGATAAACTCACGGGTTATCGAATCAATAAAACTTACCGAGTGCCTAGATCCATGCTACCGCATTTTGATAAAATTGATAAAAAGTACTGTTTACCGATCGATAAATTTATCGAATTTTATCGATCGATAAGATCCATGCTCGCACTGCAGATACCACAATGCCCCAAGACGAAAGTTGATAATCAGTGCGTGTTGCCAGTGATGACATACGGCACTGAGACGTGGTCGCTAACTATAAGATCCGTAACGAGGAAATCCAAGTTGAAGTGGCAATGGGCATGCCATATAGTTCGCAGAGCCGACGAACCGCTGGGGAATAAAGGTTCTCGAATGGCGACCACGAACAAGCAAGCGAAGTGTAGGGAGACCCCCCACACGGACGGACGACATTGTAGCCATCGCAGGGAGTCGGTGGATGGAGGTGGCAAAAGACCGTTCGTCATGGCGCTCTTTGGGGGAGGCTATAGTGGAACAACCACATACCCACATACATTTATAGACTAACTAAACTAAACTCATAACCCTTCCATTACCATTGGACATGATATATTGGAAGAGCACTCTAGTCTGGAAATTTATTTTGGCGGGCCAAGATAACCTTTACAGAGATGTAGAGTCCTTGTTGCATCAGAACAACCAGTACCACTCTTTTCAAATTTAACTTGTGACTGTAAGCCAATTGCAGTAAGTGATTAAGAGGAGTTTGTGGCCCAACAGGCAGAGAGACAGAGAGACAGACATACAGATAGACAAACGCGGAAAGCGACTCTGTTTTATACTATGTATTGATATGTTTTGATGTATTGATTTCGGGTCTGGTAAAGAGTATATTCAGTGATAATAGTTTTGTCGATAGATACCTACTTACTTATTTCTTTGTTTCTGTTTGTTTGCTTTGTTCACGGACATGCATAGGTTTAATTATTTTTAATTTTTATTGCCAGCCAGTATGACCATAAAGTAACATTGTTGATGATGATACACTATTTTATAGCGTTTTCATTAAATAATTTTAACTAAAATTCAATGGTGCGTGATATCGAGACAATAAAGTTGTGCTATTTTCTGAGATTAGATTGCGGTGAAGTCACTAAATAAATAACAGAAACGCCTCCACTCATTCGCTCGCTAGGTGCTAGATGTTTTGTGGTGATAAATCTAAAAAAAACTTTTCCTTTTAAAATCAGTAAGTTTAAAACTCTCGTACACTCATATTTTCTCTATAGTCTATAGACAATTTAGTATATATAACTAAGTACAGTGCCCTACACCGTTTTTTAATGATTATAGCATTAACGCCGACTTTTATAAAATACATAGCTGCCAATAAGACGACTTTATCGTTCCCGTAAGATGGTATTAGAAATTGCCCAATTTAGTTAAGGCATGTGCCACGCAGAGGCACGGATGATGCGGGTTTGAGTCCCGTCCGTCATCCAAAATTTCTTTCAGAAAATTATTACAGTTATCAACTAAATGTCTTCTGAACACTCTGGCAAAGTAACGAGACTCATCCTAATGGACTCTCGCAATAAGGCTCATACTTAATTATCATTAACTTATTCGTGTACTAGCTGTACCCGTAGCTTCGCACGCGTGGTCATTTCTCTAGGTGTACTCTATGTACTATTCCAAGAACTAAAATATGTACCAATGTACCAACATTTGATCAAAATTCCTTCAACCATCAAAAAGTTTTTAACAATTGCTCGCTTCTACTCGTTGGATTGAGATATTAAGTACACCAGTTTTAAGTCAAACCCTAAGCCTCCAAAATTGAAAACCACATCGCAATTGGTCCAGTAGGTTTTACTTGATACGCAGTGACAAACAGACAAAAACAAAACTCTTTTTTTTAATGTACAGGTTTTTTCGTACTTATTGCTTTATTTTAGTTAAGTATAGATTCAGAATCATGAGCTTATGTTTCAGTGATACGTTATGTATTATCAATCACACTGATTACGACGATACCAGCGTTGAAATGGCCTAACCCCAAAGAGGATCCTCTAGTCTTCATAGCAAACCCCGTGGAAGCGAACATGCCAGGCCACTGGGTACCTCTGAGTATCGTAAAGGTAATACTTGAGGGTACTACAACGGCACTGACGACTACGAAACAGAAGATGATTCGGTTATATATTAAGCCACTGCCAACGAAACCAGTTCAGCCGGCGCCTACGAAAGCCATTTACCAGAAAACTAAACCAGTTCCACCTCCACCTGTAACGAATGCAATAACAGTGTTGCCTATTGTGGAAGTTAAAAGAACTACGCTTGTAACGGAAATTGAAAAGAAAACTGCAATAGCTCTTTCACCTGTAACGAATATAAAAACAGTGTTGCCTTCAACGGAATCTGAACAGAAAACTACAGTAGCGACGACACATCAACCTGTACTTTATACAACAACCGTGTCGCCATCAACGGAAACTGAACAGACAATTGCAATACCTACGACAGCTGAGACTACTACGAAAGCTGAGCCTTCTACGACAGCTGAGACTACTACGACAGCTGAGCCTTCTACGACAGCTACTACTACTACTACGACAGCTGGATTTACTACAACAGTTGAGACGACTACGACAACTGGGACTACTACGACATCTGAGACCACTACGACAGCTGAGACTACTACGACAGCTGAGACTACTACGACAGCTGAGACTACTACGACAGCTAAGACTACTACGACACCTCAGACTACTACAACAGCTGAGATTACAACGACAGCTGAGACTACTATGACACCTGACTCTACTACGTCACCTGAGACTACTACGACACCTGAGACTACTACGACACCTGAGACTACTACGACACCTGAGACTACTATGACACCTGAGACTAATACGCCAGCTGAGACTACTACGACAGCCGAGACTACTACGAAAGCCGAAACTTTTATGACAGCTGAGACTACAACAATAGCTGAGACTACTGCGACACCTGAGACTAATACGACAGCTGAGACTACTACGACAGCCGAGACTACTACGACAGCCAAAACTATTACGACAGCTGAGACTACAACGACAGCTGATACAACTACGACTGCAGAGACTACTGAAACTACTACTACAGCTGAGGCCACTGCGACAGCTGAGACTACTACGACAGCTGAGACTACTACGAGAGAGAAGACTACTACGACAGATGAGCCATATGAAGATATAAACCCGGGCGATAATTATCGTAGGCGTAATTAAAAAATATTTATATGCATGTAGGTCGGTATTCACTTTTCTGTTATTTTCTGAGATTAGATTGTGGTGAAGTCACAGAATAAATAATAGTAAGCAACGCACTTTAGTTATTCACATGGTAGATCAACAGAACACATCACCACAACACATCAAGCGGATGTGTTGTGTTGACGTGTTCTGTTGATCTAAATATTTCAATTTCTATTTTAACGAACTTGAAAAAATTAGGATATCAAGTTCGTTTGTCGTGCGTATGTATGTTGTTGAAAATGCATCATATTTATATACAAACTGTACCCGCGGCTTCGCACGTTTGGCCTTTTTTCTAGGTTAAAATAACTCTATTACTATTCGAAGACCTAAAATACCAATGAACCAGCATTAAACAAAAATCCTTCAGCCGTCATAAAGTTTTATTCGATTGCTCGGCTTCTACTCATTAGATTGAAATAATAAGTACACCAGTTTTTAATTCAAACCCTAAGCTATCCAATATATCCCTAATATACCTGCACCGCAATCGGTCTAGTAGTTTGCGATGCGTGAACAGACAAACAGACAGACATGAATTTAATAAATGTTTTTTTTCTGTTTCTTTATTTTTTATACCCTCGTTTTTTTAATATCTTCCTTTTACAGTTTAGAAGACAGACAGATGGACAGACAGACAGACAGACAGACAGACAGACAAAAATGAAATAACATACAGTTTAGGCTTCATTATAGAACACAGAGTAACCTCAATTTTTTTTCTTAATATCTTTACTGTACAGAATTTGGGCCCATATCCCGCAGGAACCCTTTATTTTTTCGGGATAAATTGTATCCATAATTTTCGCGCATGTTATAAACTATGTCTGTGCCAAGTTGCATTAACATCCGTCCAATAGTTTCAGCGTGCTACGTGTTTTTTTATATAATTTTCCACCACTATCCTGCAGGACCCCTGTAATTTTTCGGGATGTAAAGTATCCTATGTCCTACCTCGTAGTATGAACTCAAATCATACCAAGTGTCATTTAAATTTATTCAGTAGTTTTGGCGTGATGCCTTGCCAAGTTACAGACAGACAGACAAAAATGAAAAAAAATACAGTTATGGCTTCAGTATCGAATATAGGGTGCATTCCGAGACGCGCAAATATCGATAAAATCGATATTATCGCGCTAAAACGCGTACCGAGTCATCGTGAGCGCAACAACGATATCCCTTGTGACGTCACGGATTACGTCATTACATCCGCCATTTTGCGATTACACCGACCATGCCCCAAACCGATATCACCGTGAGCGCTACTGTAAAAGTGACAGACTGACGGTTGTTTAGAAAGAAAACTGTTGTTTGAATTCAGTTGTGTGTGATTTTCGTACAGTTTTCCAAATATTACTATAGGCAATTGACCAATTTTTAGACAGACTACTTTGCACACGAGTAATACTTTGTATTTTGAGCAAATTTTGAGGTTATGTTGTTGTGATCTTGTAATCACGCTCACGAGCGTTCCGAATCAACTGCAGCACTCAACTGCCGTGAGCGCGATATCTGAATCGGTACGCAAATTAGCTCTGTGATCGCTCACAGCGTTATTATCGTGAATCGGAATGCACCTACCCTCCAAAAAAAATATCTAAATATGGTCAATGTACAGAATTGGACCCGTTACAGTTTTAATATAAGTATAGATAGATATATGTAAGGAAATAGTATAAGTGTAATTAACATTAGTTCCTTAGTTTAAAAGATGGACTGTAAACTGTTTCTAGTAGGAAATACTTCTATGCTGAATTAAGTGGAAAATTTTCACAGGCCTTTTTTCAGGCCTTTCTGAGATCGAAGAAAAAAAATGGCCTTTTCCTACTTGTACGACTCGCATGCTTCTAGACCCAAACCCAGAACAGAGGATTCCAGCATAATACTGACCCGCCACTACACTGACGAACTGCCCGACGTCAGCCTAGACGAGATTTAGATGGCGCTGAAACAAGTTAAGAATGGAACGGCTGTCGGTGAGGATGGTATAACTTCAGAGCTCTTGAAAGCAGCGGATGAACCTGTACTTTAGGAGCTTTAAGGGCTACTTGGTGCGAGGACTCTTTTCCGTCATTAGGCCAAATTGTTGGCCCATTTTGCTTCAAAGGCTTTTTAGCACGGTTCTTAACAATGGGAGAACTCCTAGAGGCATGGAGCAGGAGTATGGAGGGGATAAAACCCCTTTTATGAACCACCGACCTATTTCACTCTAGAGCCAAGTCTAGGTATAAGTTGCTTTCGAGGGTTATCTCAAATTGTCTCGTAAGAAGACTTGACGAATTCCAGCCTCCTGAACAGGCCGGGTTTCACGGAGGATTTAGTGCCAAAGACTACATACAAACTGAGGCAGGTTATACATAAGTCTGAGGAGTATAACCAGCCCCTGTGTCTTGCTTTTGTGTACTATGAGAAGCCCCTTGACTCCGTTGAAACCTGGGCGGTTCTGCTGTGTTTGCAGCGTTGTCAACTGGACTGGCGATATATCGAAGTGCTGAGGTTTCTTAAGAGCGCCGCGACTATGAGTGTCTAAATACAAAACCAGCAGTCTAAACATATCCAACTGCGCAGGGGTGTGAGACAGTTATATCCCCGAAACTGTTTTCTAATGCCTTGAAAGATATATTTAAGACGCAGGATTGGAAAGTAATGGGAATTAATATCAATGGCAAGAACATGTCACACTTACTTTTTGCCAATCATATCGTCCTAATGGTGAACTCACTTCAAGACTTGCTAAGTTTGCCGACCAACCATTATGAGGCTGCTCGACTAATCTGTATAGGAATAAACATAGATAAGACCATGATCATGTTTATCGATTTTATTGACGCGGAACCGATTGCAGTCAGTGGTGTTTCTCTTGAAGTTGTGCAACAATATGTTTATCTTGGGAATATATTGCAATTAGGTAAGAACAACTTTGAGAATGAAAACAACAGAAGAACTTGCTGGGTTGGCCAGCATTTGGCAAGTCAAGTCGTCAAGTCTTCTCGTCTTCCATACCACAGTGCCTGAAAGAAAAAGTCTTCAATCAGTGCATCCTACTTGTCATGATCTACGGAGCCGAAATGTGAACACTCACGATCAGACTAGTCTACTAATTTAAAGTCGCTCAGACTTATGGAGAGCGCTATGCTTGGAGATTCTCTGAAGGACAAGGTTCGTAATGAAGTGATTCGAAAGAGAACCAAGATAACCGACATATCTCTAAGGATAAGCAAGCTAAAGTGGCAGTGGGCTAGTCACATTTTCCAAAGAACCGATAACCGTTGGTGTAGACAAGTTCTCGAGTGGAGACCACGTTTAAGCAAACGTAGTGTAGGACGTTCTGTGGCCAGGTGGAGTGACGACCTGCGAAAAGCGGCTGGCAGATGATGGATGAGATGTCCGATCTCAGTGGCGTGCATTAGAAGAGACCTAGTCCAGCAGTGGATAAGTAGGGTAAGGCTGCTCAAATCGTACCTCACCCTTCCCTCGTACTTCTCTGTAATATCTCAGCTAACAATAATTAAAAGTGACATCTAGTAGTGTAATTCTGAGCTATTTAGTGGCACGAGTCAACGAAGTTTTTCCACAGTTTTCATTAACATATTTAACTCATTCGTAATCTTTTCGAAATATCATCGTTAAGGTGGATGTTCCATGACATGAGTTTCACTAGATGGCGCTAGATGACAATAAGTGCATAATTATTATGTTTTGGTTTATAATTGCAATCAGTTTTGATTTAAAACTTTATTGGAGGCTATATTACCATGTAATTATTATTTTTAATCTTATGTTTCAATTGTACATCTAATCTTTTAATCGTATTCTTTCCTAATAAATTTGGGTTCAGAGCTTGAGTCAAGTATTGAACACAAAATTTTAAAGAACGAATACGGTTACAATATTAGTTAGACAATGAAAACTATAGATCAAATATTAACATCGTATAGTATTTAAACCGTGTCTCCTTCTTCCATCCCGTAATTCCAGTTCTATCTGGGGTCGGGTCTTCTTGTACGGCAGCGCCAGGACACTCTATCCTGGGTTGTCATAGGAGTTTTGCGCATTCATCTCCCTCTCGATACTGGACCACCATTTAGAGGGGGACTTCCTCTTTCCATGCGTTTCGTAAGGATATTCAAAGCTGTTTTTACTGAGAAACTATCATCTCGTCTCATTATGTGGATGGTTCTTGTAGATAAGACATAGGTAACTGGAGCGCCATGAATGCGGAGTCTTGCATTGGGATAAAATTTTGTTAAATAATTCTGTAATAG
This sequence comes from Alsophila aescularia, assembly GCA_946251855.1. Classification (NCBI taxonomy): domain Eukaryota; kingdom Metazoa; phylum Arthropoda; class Insecta; order Lepidoptera; family Geometridae; genus Alsophila; species Alsophila aescularia. The sequence continues at coordinate 67,677,975 of OX276373.1, forward strand.
AGTATTGCATCATCTTTCAGCAGTTTCCATATATCAGCTGGTACGTTGTCGGCTCCGAGAGCCTTATGATAATCCGTCTTCTTTAATGCAATGTTTATTTCTGCAGGGCTTATGCAGTCGAGAGGTCATTCTGTGAGTGGTAATCTCGGAAGCTCTTCGCTGGGGAATTCCTCGTTCAGGAGTTTTTTGTAGTACTCCACCCATCTGCCGTTGATTGCCTCATTTGAAGTGAGCAGAGTTCCATGTTCATTCTTAATTTAACTTATTAGCCTTCGTGTCGAGTGATGATTTGCGGCGTTGTTAAGCAATTTTGTAGATTGTATGTTTATTCGGAGAATTCTCTATTTTTTTTTATATATATTTTTGCTCTTGCTTGTGCAACTGTGGCTTTTGTTACAGTTTTCATTGACTTATATAGATTATTTTAACCGCGACTAAATCTAAACTGACCGCAATTTAAGACCCAAAGAAATATATTAAGCTAATATTGTCATTAGCGCCATCTAGTGAAACTCATGTCATAGACCCCCTTAAGTTATTTTTCTTGTTACCGTCTATTTGTATGGTTTCCTGGCAATTATTTAGGCACACTCAATCGATAGAAAATTTTGAGATGTCAGGATTTTGGTTTGAAACTTTGAAAACCACTTTGTTTGTCGTGCCTGTAGCAAAATCCTTCCTACTTATAATTTAATAGCGAAAAAATTTGATCCCTATCAAATTTCAAATATGTTTTGTGTAATTTTCTTTATTAAGGTCAATGATTAGAATGTAAGTTGATTTAGACTTAATTGTTTGTAATTTTATTTTTAAGCCCAAAGAAATCTGATCTCGTTTTATTAAGTATTATTCTGTAGTTTAACCTAAGTACGACTTAGACTAAACGTCCTCTTAGTCGTACCGAAGGTTTTTTTTTAAAACGCCTATGTATTAAAATATTTACGATTTTTATGAATGTTAATTAAAAATTAAATATAAATATAGGTTCAATTTCCGAAGCAGATTTTGTTTCATTTTCATTACACTCAATATTACAGAATTATTTCCTTAGGGGGTACGAAATAGACAACCTTAACATATAGGCTGATGATTTCAGAGGCCTACTTTAACATAACTAATAAGTAAAATTATTATAAAAGTACTAAAACCCGACCGCAAACAAAATTATTCTGTCCGCCCGCAACAATAATCACACTATATAATATTTTGAAGGCGAAAGTTTTTATGTATGTAAGGTTGTGTGTATGTATGTTTGATAGATCTTAACGCTTAAACGGCTTAACGGATTTGGATAAAATTTGGTATGGAGGTAGCCTGAATTAACGCATAGGCTACTTATTATCTCGTAAAAATTCACGGTTCCTGACGGACAGGTGAAACCGCGGGTGCAGCTAGTATTCATATAAATTTAATGTTTCTTTTTTACTTACATATTTTCTTATACGTTAATAGTTGCAATTGCAACATTAGACCTTGCCGCGTGCAATATATATACGTGATATATATATATATCAACTTAGATAACTATTACTGTATATAAATCAAACCTAAGTTTGGTTATGTTATCCTTAGGTTAGGATAGGTTTGACAAGCCTATACGGTTAGGCTAAACCCTTTTTAGCATATTAAATAACGTTTTAACGCTATGGTGTTGTTATTAATTACCTTTTAACTATATAGCAAGTGAAACTAATTCATAACCTGACAATATACAAGCAAGTAAGTCATAAAAGCTTGAAATTTACTCAGAAGTTATGTACCTATCTAAAATATACTGAATAGAATAGCTTAACCTAAGGAGTATTAATCGAAACAAAGAAATGTAATTGTTATTTTTTTTATTGATTTTACCACCAGATTCGGAATACACTACATAGAAGAACTGGCAAGAAACTATTTAGCAAATATTTTTTTTATCATCATTATTTACAACTAGCTATGTAACCTGGCTTCGCTCGGGATGAGATTACGTGGTAGGTGAAATAAAATAATAAACTATGACGTAAAAAGTAAGTGAGATCGACTTATCATAGCGGATATTCCGAAATTACTTTGATCACTAGATTTAAAACCGGGAGTAGTAAATAATCGTGTTACGTATCTTTGGTTTTAATTTGCAAACGTCTTGCTAAAGTGAGTTCAACTATTTTAGGTAGCGTATATTCCTTCTCATGTTTGCAAGCTACTCAAAATCAAGAAAGAGAAAAGAAAAAAACGCCTTTTTATTAGAAACTAGCTGTACCCGCGGCTTCGCATGCGTGTTCTTTTCTTTAGGTTCAAAGTACCATATTGTCCAGTTTACCAACATTTGAACAAAATTTCTTCAGCCGTTAAAAATACTTTATCAATTGCTCGGCTTCTTACTCACCGAATTGAGATCCAATTAAATCAAACTCTAAGCTATCTAACAATGAAAACTGCATTGCAATTTGTCCAGTAGTTTTTAAGTGATACGTGAACAAACAAACATACAGACAAACAGAAAGAAAGACAAGTATAACAAAAAAAATTGTTCAATACTTCTTACTACTCTGCACCCAAGAGCATTTTTTTCATTTGAATTTATTTAGTAGTTTGGGTGCGATGCGCGGTCAAGATATGGACAAACAGACAGACAAAATTAAAAAGTAAAACAGTTTGGCTTCAGTATCGAATATAGAGAACCATCCAAAAAATATTTTTTATTACTTAAATATTAACATAACTTTGGACCCATATCCCGCAGAAACCCTTTACTTTTTCGGGATAAAACGTTTCCTCAATTTTAACCCATCATATAACTTAAGACAGTGCCAAGTTGCATCAACATCCGTCCAATAGTTTCAGCGTGCTAAGTGTTCTTTTAAATAATTTTCCACCCCTATCCTGCAGGAACACTTATTTTTTTCGGGATGAAAAGTATCCAGTGTCCTACCTCGAAGTGTGAACTCAAATCATACCAAATTTCATTTGAATTCATTAAGTATTTTCGGCGTGGTGCGCTGCCAAAGTACATACAGACAGACGGACAGACAGACAGTAAGATAAAAATTAAAAAATACAGTTTTGGCTTTAGTATTTTGAATATAGAACGGCCCCCAAAAAAATTTACAAAATATCTTTAATTTACAGAATTTTTGACATTATCCCGCAGGCACTCTTCTTTTTTTAGGGATAAAAAGTATCCTTAATTTTAACCCATCATATAAACTATGACTGTGCCAAGTTGCATCAAAATCCGTTTAGTAGTTTCAGAGTGGTAAGTGTTTTTTGAAATAACTTTCAACCCTATCCTGCGGGAACCCTTTCATTTTTCGGGATGAAAAGTAGCCTATGTCCTACCTCGTAGTATGAACTCAAATCATACCGAGTTTCATTTAAATTCATTCAGTAGTTTCGGCGTGATCCCCAGCCAAGATACAGACAGACAGACAGATAGACAGACACACAGACAGACAAAAATGAAAAAAAAATACAGTTTTGGCTTCAGTGTCAATCTAGAGTAACGTCCAAAAAAAATATCTAGATATCTTCAATGTACAGAATTGGACCCGTTACGGTTTTATTATAAGTATATATACTTATAATAAAATATATAATGACGTTGACGAGGCCCTAGTATAAGTGGATATAGTATCTATCTATATATATAGATAGATAGATACTATCTATATATATATATATATATATATATAGATAGATACTATATATAGATGACTTTTGTAAAATACCACTAAAAGGTACAAAATAATCACGATTCAACAAGAACAATATCAAATTTTCAAAATTAAGAATGTAGCATGTACTACGATTATGTACCATACAAAAATACAACAATAGAAAAAGTTTTTTGAAGTCAGTGCCATCATTTTTATAGCTTGTTATAATTTTAATCTAAGTGATAATTTTACAACTTACCTACGCCGTGTTTGGACTTCGTACCTGTACGCTGCATCTGGCAAAACTTCAAACCTTCTTCCCCTAGGATACCTACCACTTGTACTAGGGCCTCGTCAACGTCATTTGCGGTTTATAAAGCAGCAAATCCGTTTTCCAGATAAAATTGGAACTGTTCTGATCCCACGACGGTTTGGAGCTGGTTTGGTCGGAGCGTAGACTTCTTATGACTCAGAGAGCCTCGTAGTAGTCAGTGGTTACCACCTGTAATAAACCTTTTGACCACAGAGATAAATTGGAATATTATGTGCCTTCTATCTGTCATAATAAAGTCAATCTCGTTATTTGTCACAGTATTGGGGCTCTGCCATGTCCATCATTAAGAAGAGACCCTCTTTCTCTAAAAAGTTGATAAGCATTTGCCCCTGTGGTTCCTGCTTCCATAACCGTGTGGACGAACCTTTGCTGTTGTTCCGTATTTTCACTTTAGCGTTGAAATCCCCTATTACAACGTTGTAGTGTGTCTTCGTGTTGTTGTGAAGAGCTGAAGAGATATCTTCATACATATCTTTTGATGCGTCATCCGAGTTTGCCAACGTAGGTGTGTACACCCCACCCAGCCTTCACCATGACCACCACCTTGGCCAGGAATAGCAGGGCAACCGGGAACTAGCGTCCGTTTATTTGTTGTGTTCATAATGGCGGTATTTGCCCATTAGTCGCCACGCTGGGGATGTGGGTTAGCGACCGCAGGGCGTAGTTTCTTGCCATTATCTTAATAGTTATATTATACCGCCATCCATCGGACGTCAGAGCCTCGTTCGCTGATCGGCAGGAAGCACCACGGGCAGGTAAGGTGACTTGGAGCATTAAGATGATAAGTGCTCCCTTGGTCTCATATAATGATAATGTAATGTATGATGCAGATATTTTAATAAAAGCTAAAAAATAAAATGAACTTGTGTGACGAGTCGAATGTCTATTACTCAGGTTACGCTATGCCACGGTTTTATTTTATTTTCTATTTTTTATTAAATTATCTGCATCATTCTTATGTTTTTTTCGTTTAACTTAATAATGTTTACTTATTTAATTTTCAAATTCTTCGATGTTTATTTATATATATCTAAATTGTACTGTATTATACTTGTCAGTGCTTTCATTTGATATAATATATTTTCAGTCCCCATATTGAGAGGATTAAAATAGATAAAATCCATTTCGCTTTCCTGTATAGAATTTTAGATTAAAACTGGTGCACCTGGTATATCAATAGAAGTCGAGCAATCGATAAAAATCCGAGATGGTCGCCGTTTTTTTTTCAATTTTTTATTATTTCACACGCGTGGTCATTTATCTAGGTTAAAAGTACTCTATGTACTATTCCAAGACCTAAAATACCAATATACGAACATTAGATCAAAATTCCTTCAGCCATCAAAAGGTTTTTATAGATTGCTTGGTTTCTACTCATCGGATTGAGATACCAAGTACACCAGTTTTTAAGTCAAATCCTAATCTAATCAACAGCGAAAACCGCATTGCAATCGGTCCAATGATGTGTGACCAAACAAACAACAATGTTCAATACCTTTTTTAAGCACCCAAGAGAATATTTTTATTTATTTTCTTTGTACAGCCATTTTCGTACATATTGATTTATAATAAGTATAGAAATATGACTGTGTCAATTTGTATCAAAAAATCTGTCCAGTAGTTTCAGCGTGATACATGTTCTTTTTAATAACTTTCAACCCCTATCTTGCGGAAAAACATGAATGCACACATCTGAAAAAAAACATTTCCGTAAATATATCCTACATTTGATGGTATTTCGATATGATAGTATACCTAAATATTACTTGTATATTAAGAAATCGTGTCATTGTACTATTTTTTTGGAAAGACTAACTATTTATGTGTACTTGGGATTTTTCTAGAATGTCGCTTACTTTCTTCTTTCTATCATTATCCGTTCAGCCTACTGAACGGATAATGTTTTTTTGATTTTATTTCATAGATTTTTAAGTCTCAACTTAAAACGTGAGATAGCTGTGCTCGATAAACTGTGCTCGAGGCATTTCATTTAAAACTAGCTGCGCTCCGCGGATTCATCCACGTGATAAAAAGCCAAGGTATTATCTATCTGCGAATCAAATTTCATCCAACTCCGTCCATCTGTTAGATACGGAGCTTGGGACAAAAAACATTATCACTCGCATTGTGATGATTATGATGACATCAAAGTTCCGAGATTTCATATTGAACGCAAACAAGCATAAGCAGGACATTTTGGAATCTCATATTAATTGCAACACAGCGCTGAGTTATCCTTATGAGCGTGTAGTATAAAGCACACACCCTGATACTTATACATTAAGACTTTATATGGGATATATTTATAGTGAGTGGATAATCCTGTAGGTACTTGTAGAGGGGGGCAAGGCCGAACAGGAAAAAAAAATACTTTATGTAAAAAACGTACCAGTTTAGAATTCTCTTGAAGTAGATATGTTTTAAAAATAGTTGGCCACCCAGAGTCTCGTACATTTTTTTTACACCACAGATGCTCAAACGTAACATTCAAAAAGAAAAACCCAAAACTGAACAAGGGTTCGAATTTTCCCAAGTTTACAAATAATTATATAGGTGGACCAGTTGTTTACTTTTTCTTATCTGCCTTGCCCCCCTCTACTAGTACTGCATCATTATCCGTTCAGTAGGCTGAACGGATAATGATGCTAATTTTGTCGTTTATGTTTCATATATAGTGATAGTGATAGTGTAGGTAGTCTAATCATAGAGAACACAGTAATTGTCTTTGATAGAGTAGGAATATAATTATGATTTTTAATAAAGGCAAAGGCACCAAATAGTTAGGTAAATATATTTGCATTTATCTTCTGGTAATCTATATTTTCATATTATTTGTCTAATGTTAGCGTAAATGCAAGCAACACGAAATTCATCGCTGGATGGCGTGGATAACAATCATGCCTAATATGCTCAAGGTCATTGGCGTATGTTACAGCCTTAAAGAGCGTAAGCGACATTCTAGAAAAATCCCAATTACACATAAATAGTTAGTCTATCCAAAAAAAATAGTACAATGACACGATTTCTTAATATACAAGTAATATTTAGGTATAATATCATATCGAAATACCATTAAATGTAGGATATATTTACGGAAATGTTTATTTTCAGATGTGTGTTTGTCATTTTTTTTCATCAAGCCAAATAAGTGCATTCATGTTTTGGGGACAACGATATTGTTACTTATATCCTCGAGTATCATATATTTTAATTTCAGTAGGATACAGTGAGTAGTTTTTGAACAGGATTGGGATTACTTTGTGTCATTTGCCCATTTCTGCCCCTTAAATGATCTTACGCTATCATCTAGACACACAATAATAATTATATGTTTAAAGTTTAATTTTTGTAATAACGCAGAAAATCTAACTTATGTGCCATTTTATTTACATGATTTGTAAATATTTATAATAGAAAGTTTTTGTCGTCTCATAAGGTTTTATTTTCAATGATAAATAGGAGCATTTTTATTTCGGGAAGACCTCTACTTCCGTAGACATAAAAGTAAAATGGCTGCTTTCGTGATCGCAGATTTCACCTTCAGCCACGTCGCTCTGATTTAGTATTACGATGCCTACCATGGCACGTTAACTTTTAAATATGTTTCAAATATAATGATCATAAGAATGAGGAAGAATTTTGAGTGCCAGCCAACAACTGTTTTTATCTCCCGATGTTATTCTATGTACATGATTATCGTTTTGAGTGCTAGCCAACAACTGCTTATATCTCCCGATGTTATTCTATGTACATAAACATCATTCTGAGTGCCAGCTAACAACTGCTTTTATGTCCCGATGTTATTCTATGTATATATAGTAGCTGTGCCCGCGGCTTTGCTCACGTGGTCATTTCTCTAGGTTAAAAGTACTCTATGTGCTATTCCAAGACCTAAAATAAACATTTGATCAAAATTCCTTCAGCCGTTAAAAAGGTTTTTATCGATTGCTCGGCATCTAATCATTGGATTACGATACCAAGTACCCCAGGTCTTGGTCAAACCCTAAGCTATCCAACACTCAAAACGGCATCGCAATCGGTCTAATAGTGTTTACGTGATGCGCGAACAAACATACAGACAGACAAGAATTTTAAAAATGTTTTATTCTTGTTCAGTAGCTCAGTCCAATTTTTTTTAAATTATCTTCTTTGTACAGTTTTTTACGTTATTATTGCCTATAGCTGTGCCCGCCGCGTTGCTCGCGTGGTAGTTTTTCTGGGATATAATGATCCTTTGAGTTATTCCAGTACCAAAAGTACCAATATAGGTACCTACCTACCTGTGTTAATAACCTTCAGTGGCGATCCGACATGGTCGTGATAGGTTAGAAGACGAAGACGCGAGCGAAGCGTAGCGAGCGTCGTCGACACACACACACAAAATAAACAAAGTAATGTGAGCAGAATTCGACAAGTTAACAGATTTCAATTTAGCGGTACGCTTGTTTGCAGTGAATGAAATGCTTGCGTGTTTTAAGGTCAATCAGCGCCATCTAGTTAAATTGGAGGCAGAACTTTGATTTGTTTGGTTTATGCGCTGGAGTTGTTAACCATCTCAATCACATTAGCTTTCAACCAAAAAAAAAACGAAAACACACACATACAGTGATACACACCCTAAACTTATAACACCTGTCTCTTTGTTCGGGGGTTAAAAATGTAAAACAGTAAGCCGTTTAGTTAACAATAAAAACAGCACAACAAGCGGTCGCTTTTTTATGAGGGAATGTAAATTATGTATCATAATTTTTTTCTTTTTTAAACATGCACTTCAGGTTAAACTAACAAAATTACGAAGTAAAATAAAACAAAGTAAATTGACAGAATTCTTTTCTGTTTTTGAGTTATTTCTAAATTATCCGAATTGGAATTATTGTGACCTATTTTGTTCTAACGATTTGACGGTTAACTTCAGGAAAAAAAACAATTAAAAAAAACAAAGAAATTGTAAAAATAACGCATAAAATATGTAAATGCATAAGATTTTTATACCTAAACAGAACTTAGATGTATTTATGCAGGATGATTTTTAGCCGGAGGGCATAGCATACCGACGTTTCATACATTTTTGGACTAATTTCTCAGACAGACGTAAACACTCTGATTGCGGGCAGAATAAACAAGTTAATAATGGATAGTACGATCAAAATGGCAACCTTTAATTGTAAGAATGTCGTCAGATCAGTTGATTGTGTGAGAAAGTTGTGTGGGATGGTGGATTTGGTGGCTCTTCAGGAAACCTGGAAACTTCCTCACGACCTGCCTTTCTTGGGGAATATTGACAATAGTTTCGGTTTCACTGGAACATCTGCCGTCGATACATCTGCTGGTGTGCTGCGTGGAAGGCCCTATGGTAGGGTTGCCTTACTGTGGAGAAAATCAAGTTTTCCTACAGTCAATGTGATAAAGTGCAATAGTGTTCGTCTAACGGCAATTAATATTGTGTTACATGATCGGTCATCACTAGTATTTTCTATTTACATGCCGACGGACTCGAATGATAATCTAGTGGAGTTTACCGAATGTATGAGTGAGATTTATGCTATTACTGAGAGCTGTAACGTGGAATGTGTGTACATGCTAGGGGACTTTAACGCCCATCCTGGTGAGCAATTTTTTATTGAACTTTTGAGTTTTTGTGTAGATCAGTCGTGGTCATGTGTTGACGTGGAGTTACTGCCTACGGATACATTTACATTTGTTAGTGAGGCCCACGTGTGTCGTCGGTGGCTCGATCACGTCGTAGTCACCAGTGCCGCTAAGTTGGCGGTTACCAATGTATCAGTGTTGTATGATTCTTTCTGGTCTGACCATTTCCCTGTATTGCTTGAGTGCAATATGGGTCATTCTACGAACATGACAATTTTGTGTTCGCATGATATACCTGCGTAAATATGATTACTTTCTTAGCTGTGTATGTTAATTTAGGATACAGTGCTGCTTAATTAATACATTAATAATTATTAAAAGCACTAACATATATATATATATATTTAGGTTTTTCATGCCAACAGTATGTGACATATCACGTTCTGTCGACTGTTCGCCAACTACTTTGAAAGGTTTGGAAGCGCATTAAAAATCGATGTATCAAGCTACATGCAAAGTTCGTTATATTTCAAACTGAATATATCCTTGAGTCATAAACTGTGGAATTAAAAAAAAAAAAAAGAACACTAATAAATAATTTACAAATCATTCTACAAGCGTTATAAGATTTTTGTCACATCTGTCGACGTAGTAGGTTTTGAAGAGTAGGAATTTAATATTTAGTACATGTATCATTTAGTGGCAGAATATGACAGCACTAGCCCTAACCTGTCATAATTAAACAACACGATTTTTTGCCGGTGCAAGAATTTCAAGTTCTAATCAATTGAATAATCGTTCTACTGGTGTGTCGGAGTTGGAATGTCACTTCTTTAAGTGAATAATTAAAGGTATGTGGCACTTTGTAATAAAATTTATCGCATGACCTTATCGTAAATTCGTTCCTAATTGCATTGAAAAGCTTTTTTGTTCATAACCTCCAAACAAAAAGGTAGTTATTACATGTTACCTGCGCTTTGTCATTTCTGTCTATGTCACTTCGGTCGACTATATTGTCGACAGAAGTGACGATAGTCGACAGAAGTGATCAATTATGACATGCTCGTTAGTTTGGATTGATTTTACAAATGACGATACAGCGGACGTCACCACATGCGCGTACAGTGAGATGGGGCGTTGTGTGTGTGTGTGTGTGTGTGTGTGTGTGTGTGTGTGTGTGTGTGTGTGTGTGTGTGTGTGTGTGTGTGTGTGTGTGTGCGCGTGTGTGTGATGTGTATGCGTGTGAAAGTTGGTCAGTCTAGTGACAGTCTAGTCGTAGCCTACGACTAGACTGTTACCCTTATCTCCAAAGCTACCAAGCCGATCTTATACTTTTCTTTTACAATAATTAGGAGAAATTTTTAAATTTGAAATACTTTTGTTAATGGACTAGTACTTAAATATTCTATATTAATAGTTATGAAATTGAATATGAAATTTTGTTTAAATTATTTTTAGATGGCAAGAAAAAAGCTTTCGGATAAAGAAAACATAGAACGTCGTAAGAAGCAGCAGAGGGAGTGGGTTAAGAAAAAAAAATCGAAATTAACCGAAGCTAAACTTGAAGAAAGAAGGCAAAAAGATAGAGAAAAGTATAAAGAAAAGAAGGAACAGGGGCTGGTAAAATCAATAAGTGATTTCACACCAAGGACCCAAAAGCAAATTCGGAAGCAATGGCGTGAACATACTCAAAAACATCGTAAAATGCAAAAGCAGTTAAGAGAAAATGAGAAGAGAATAATAGATGCGACACCACCTTCATCTTCAATGTCACAAAGTGGTACACCATCAAGAAATGTAGTGGGCCGACAGGTAGCTGATAGAAACCGAAGGAGAGTAAGAGCGGAAAATATTGCCTTAAGAAATAAAGTTTTGTTATTGGAGAGACGTTTAGCTCGTTATAGGATGAGGTTAATGCGGAAAAACAATGGAAGTAATAAGATAGCCGTGGAAGTTCTAGATCAAGTTGTATCAAAAAAAAGAAAGAAACTTGTAGACATGAAGGAAATAGTTCGTAAGTTTTTAGAGCAAGACGAAAGCAGTCATTTAACTTCTGGTAAAAAGGAAACAATAACCAAACACAAAAAGAAAAAACAAATTCGTCTTTTGAATGACACTATGCTAAGTTTGTACCAGAAATTTAAGGAAGATACTGGAATAAAAATGTCATACGCACTGTTTTGCAGAAATCGACCTTTCTGGGTTTTGATTCCAGATGCTAGAAAGAGAAACACCTGCTTATGCGTCACTCATGCTAATATGGAATACACTGTGTCTTCTCTGAAGAGAGCTAAAATAATTAATTCTAATACTCCCAATGAGTTAATGAAAACCATTTGCTGTGAGGGTAATTTTAAAGTCAAATGCTTAGAAAGAAAGTGTGAACTGTGCAGAACTAAGACTGTAAGCCTTAATACATTCACCGCCGTAGACAAATTAAACTGTGAGAGATGGGTGACCAAAAAATATCCTATCGTTATAAATAACACTACAAAGTTGTGTCAAAAAACTGTAAAAGAATCGGTAGTAATGACAAAGTCGTTATTAGTCAAAATGTTACACGATAAACTACCCTTATTTATGAAACACGTTGCAACCATTATTAATCAGTTTCGAACTGTAAACAGCATCAAAAAACCTTATCTGAAGACGAATGCCTATTACATATGGACTTTTCGGAGAATTATTCGTGCAAGTATGCCAAGGAAGTACAATCAGCACATTTTGGTGCGTCCAAGCCACAAATTTCACTGCATACGTCTGTGTTATACCTAAATAGTGTACACGAAGAACCCATTTAGAGTTTCTGTTCTGTATCCAAAAACTTGAGGCATGACCCAATATTCATTTGCGCACACCTGAAACCAGTGATAGACTACATAAAATTAAAAGTTCCTAACATAAAAACAATTCATTTTCAAAGTGACGGTCCTACAACCCAATATAAGAACAAGTCTATGTTCTTTTTAGTAGCGAAATATCTTGGCTCTGAGCTAGAAGTTGATAATATTGTGTGGCATTACAGTGAGAGTGGGCACGGTAAAGGTGCCCCTGATGGCATTGGCGGATGCGTTAAGCGAACAGCAGATGCTCAAGTGGCAACCGGGCGAGACGTATCAGATTTTGAATCACTCGTTATTTGCTTGCAGGAAAACTGTAAGAAAGTCCAAATCTTGCCAATTGATGACTCCCATATCGACCACATAACTGCCATTTTAGATAAAAGTACCACGCGACCATTCAAGGGTACTCTTTCTATACGCCAATTAACTTGGAATAAAAGAAACCCTGATGTCATACACGCGCGCAATATGAGCTGTGCTAATTGCAGACCAGACCAAATTTGTTCACACCATGAAATAGGTGTAATACTTTTAACGTGTGGCAATGATGAATTCCAACAAGTTTCGCCACCTCAACATCCATGCAGTCTTAAATCACCACTGGTCTCACCTTGTCCATCCACATCATATCCGCAGTATAAAAATCAAAGAATCACTAGGAAATCTTTCTATGACATTTGCTATGGTGGAAGTGACAGCGAAGAAAGCGTCAGTGAAAACCTAAACCTAAAGCACACGGCATCCAACTCTGTTGCTATGCCTGAACAAGACCCTTCACAGTCTTTACGAACCCGATTTTTCTCATCATCATCATCATCATCATCTGAAGAACCATTATTTTGATCGACAGGGTGTGACTCACTTCTGTCGAAATTTTTGTTTTAATTTTTTGTCTAACTGTCATATTCGAATTTAATAATCCCTTAATATTTTATGTGTAATTACTCTAAGTTATTTTATATAACGGTTATTTTATGTTGATTTTCCTACAATTTTTGTGTGTTATGCAGAAAACAGTAATTCCTGTCGACCAAGTGGTCACTTCTGTATAACAGTGAATAATTTGAATTCTCATTTTATGCTTTAATTATAAATATTGATCTCAGACACTATTTTTCCTAAGTTTATTACGTATAAATGTATGCTTTAACGTAAAATTATAAAATAAATATTTGATTTTGTTTTTTATTTTTATTTTTAACCCTACGGTAGAATGACCCATATAGGACTTATCAAGTCGAAAACTTTAGTACAAGGCCCCATAGTTAATAAGGTGAAATGGGGTGAACGTGATCAGAACCAAATAAATAAATATCACGAGTTATGTAACTTCAAACTTAGCAATATTGACTTTGATATGGATTTTCATGAATGTGCTGATAAAATGTGTATACAAATCATAGATTAATTTTAATTAATTTGTATAAAACTATAACGTCGGTCCTCACTGAAGCAGCGGTGCTTAGTTACGAAGACAGAAGTAAAAGAAAGGGTAAATGTGTAATTGGCTGGAATAAACATGTAAGAGATGCTCACGGCACGGCTCGCCTTTGTTTTCAGACTTGGTTATTGTCAGGCAAACCATCTTCTGGTCGGATTTATTTGAATATGTGTGAATCAAGGCGAATATTTAAATCTAAGCTGAAATGGTGTCAAAATAATGAACAACAAATTAAAATGGGCATTATAACATCACTCAAACAAGGACTTCTCAAAATTTTGGAAAGGGACTAATAAATTGAATCAAGGGCCTAGCCGTCCCGTGAGTGTTGGGGGCTACAGCGAGCCGAGCGAGGTGGCAACTGCTTTTCACAAACACTTTAAGGTGGACCCTTTGCCATGTGCCGCGTCACCGGTACCGCACGCGCTCGATGCTTTGGAGTCCTCAGAACGTACTGTAAGTTTTACAGGACCGGAAGTTGCTATAATTAAGGGCATGGTAAGAGGAAAATCTCCAGGACATGATAGTCTTAGCATTGAGCACCTGCGATACGCAGGTGTGCATCTGCCTAGGGTGCTCTCTATGTTTTTCAAGCTTTGCCTTAGCCACTCATATTTACCCGATGACCTAATGTACACGGTAGTGGTAACTATAGTCAAGAATAAAACCGGAGACTCCTCCGACATGTCAAACTATAGGCCGACCTCCTTGCCCAACGTCATTGCAAAGGTGCTGGACAGTCTGCTTGATCGGCATCTTGGTAAGCACCTAGATTTGAATGATGCGCAGTTTGGCTTCAGGCCTGGGTTATCTACTGAAAGTGCTATCCTGTGCCTCAAGCAGACTGTAAAGTACTACACTGACAGAAAAAACCCCAGTTTACGCGTGTTTCTTAGATCTCTCAAAAGCGTTTGACCTCGTATCTTATGAGGTCCTTTGGGAGAAATTAAAACAAAAAACTACCTTACCTTATGAACTAAGAGCATTATTTAAATATTGGTATAGTCATCAAGCAAACCGCGTAAGATGGGGTGGTGCGTTGTCGGAGGAGTACCAGCTGAACTGCGGGGTGAGGCAAGGTGGGTTGACGTCTCCCAAGTTGTTCAACTTGTACATGGACGGACTTATTGATGAGCTCAGTAACACTGGCATTGGATGTCATATCGATGGCGTATGTGTTAACAACATAAGCTACGCGGATGATATGGTGCTGCTGAGCCCATCAATTAAGGCTTTGAAAAGACTCTTGTCTCTTTGTGAGTCTTATGCGGTGGCCCATAGTCTCAGGTACAATGTAAATAAGAGTGAACTTATGATCTTCAAGGCGCGCAATATTAGTTATACTCTGCCAGAAGTCACTCTCTGTGGCACTCCTATGACTGTAGTGTCAAAGTTTAAGTATCTGGGACACTGGGTCACCGATGATCTAAAAGACAACGTGGATATTGAGAGGGAGCGCAGGTCGTTGTCTGTCCGCTGCAATATGTTAGCCCGCAGGTTTGCACGTTGTACAGCAAAAAGGTAATGGTGTCGCTCTTTAAGGCTTACTGCCAATCATTTTACACGTGCAGCCTGTGGGTGGACTATACGCGGCGGGTGTACAGCGATCTGCGTGTCCAGTACAACAACGCGTTCAGGGTGCTGTTGGGGCTGCCGCGTTTCTGCAGCGCGTCGGGTATGTTTGCGGACGCTCAGGTTGATGGTTTTCATGCCATCATCCGAAAGCGGTGCGCATCATTACTCGGCCGCTGGCGTGGCAGCGCCAACACCATCCTGGCCGCATTGGCCGACCGCTGGGACAGTCCTATGTTCAGTCACTGGTTGCAACTTCACAATGAAAGCCCGGCTCATTAATATATTTATTAAAAGTAAGTACTTACCAGCCTATTATTATATATTTTAGTGATTATTTTTTAATTATTGATTGTATTTATTATTATTATTATTTTTGTGTTGATATTGTAAATTGTGTTTTATGCAATATAGGACTTATCAAGTCGAAAACTTTAGTACAAGGCCCCATAGTTAATAAGGTGAAATGGGGTGAACGTGATCAGAACCAAATAAATAAATATCACGAGTTATGTAACTTCAAACTTAGCAATATTGACTTTGATATGGATTTTCATGAATGTGCTGATAAAATGTGTATACAAATCATAGATTAATTTTAATTAATTTGTATAAAACTATAACGTCGGTCCTCACTGAAGCAGCGGTGCTTAGTTACGAAGACAGAAGTAAAAGAAAGGGTAAATGTGTAATTGGCTGGAATAAACATGTAAGAGATGCTCACGGCACGGCTCGCCTTTGTTTTCAGACTTGGTTATTGTCAGGCAAACCATCTTCTGGTCGGATTTATTTGAATATGTGTGAATCAAGGCGAATATTTAAATCTAAGCTGAAATGGTGTCAAAATAATGAACAACAAATTAAAATGGACATTATAACATCACTCAAACAAGGACTTCTCAAAATGTTGGAAAGGGACTAGTAAATTGAATCAAGGGCCTAGCCGTCCCGTGAGTGTTGGGGGCTACAGCGAGCCGAGCGAGGTGGCAACTGCTTTTCACAAACACTTTAAGGTGGACCCTTTGCCATGTGCCGCGTCACCGGTACCGCACGCGCTCGATGCTTTGGAGTCCTCAGAACGTACTGTAAGTTTTACAGGACCGGAAGTTGCTATCATTAAGGGCATGGTAAGAGGAAAATCTCCAGGACATTATAGTCTTAGCATTGAGCACCTGCGATACGCAGGTGTGCATCTGCCTAGGGTGCTCTCTATGTTTTTCACGCTTTGCCTTAGCCACTCATATTTACCCGATGACCTAATGTACACGGTAGTGGTACCTATAGTCAAGAATAAAACCGGAGACTCCTCCGACATGTCAAACTATAGGCCGACCTCCTTGGCCAACGTCAATGCAAAGGTGCTGGACAGTCTGCTTGATCGGCATCTTGGTAAGCACCTAGATTTGAATGATGCGCAGTTTGGCTTCAGGCCTGGGTTATCTACTGAAAGTGCTATCCTGTGCCTCAAGCAGACTGTAAAGTACTACACTGACAGAAAAAACCCCAGTTTACGCGTGTTTCTTAGATCTCTCAAAAGCGTTTGACCTCGTATCTTATGAGGTCCTTTGGGAGAAATTAAAACAAAAAACTACCTTACCTTATGAACTAAGAGCACTATTTAAATATTGGTATAGTCATCAAGCAAACCGCGTAAGATGGGGTGGTGCGTTGTCGGAGGAGTACCAGCTGAACTGCGGGGTGAGGCAAGGTGGGTTGACGTCTCCCAAGTTGTTCAACTTGTACATGGACGGACTTATTGATGGGCTCAGTAACACTGGCATTGGATGTCATATCGATGGCGTATGTGTTAACAACATAAGCTACGCGGATGATATGGTGCTGCTGAGCCCATCAATTAAGGCTTTGAAAAGACTCTTGTCTCTTTGTGAGTCTTATGCGGTGGCCCATAGTCTCAGGTACAATGTAAAAAAGAGTGAACTTATGATCTTCAAGGCTTACTGCCAATAATTTTACATGTGCAGCCAGTGGGTGGACTATACGCGGCGGGTGTACAGCGATCTGCGTGTCCAGTACAACAACGCATTCAGGGTGCTGTTGGGGCTGCTGCGTTTCTGCAGCGCGTCGGGTATGTTTGCGGACGCTCAGGTTGATGGTTTTCATGCCATCATCCGAAAGCGGTGCGCATCATTACTCGGCCGCTGGCGCGGCAGCGCCAACACCATTCTGGCCGCATTGGCCGACCGCTGGGACAGTCCTATGTTCAGTCACTGGATGCAACTTCACAATGAAAGCCCGGCTCATTAATATATTTATTAAAAGTAAGTACTTACCAGTATAGTGGCGAGAGGGTCGAAATTATGATATTATTTACGTTACATATAAATTACCATAACCTTGAATACCTATCCCGCAGAAACCCTATATTTTTTGGGGATAAAAAGAATCAATAATTTTAATACATAATATGTACTTTAACTGTGCCAAGTTACATCAAACTCCGTCCAGTAGTTTCAGCGTAATATGTGTTCTTTTAAATCACTTTCAACCCCTATCCTGCGGGAACTCATGATTTTTTCGGGATAAAAAGTATTCTAAATGTTAATCCATAACATAAGCTACGATTGTGCCAAGTTGCATCAAAATCCGTTCGGTAGTTTCAGCGTGATGCGTGCTCAAAGAGAAAGACAGACAGACAAAAATTAAAAAAATATCCTTATTCACTCTATATCGATTTTGAAGTTTATCTCAATTATAATTTTCAAAAAATATTTAATGTACAGATTTAGCCCAGTTACAGTTTTATTATACTTAGTATAGATAGAAATCTTGAATTATTCGTATGTCTGTTTGTTATTCTATACCCGAACGTATGCGTGCACCAAGAATTAATCTCTTAGACTGTGCCGTTTATAAACCTATCGTTGTTCATGTTTATCTGTTGGAAGATAAGTTGGTAGTTATTGATTTTATTTTTTTATTATTATTTGAACAGAAAGAGTAATCTTAGCTGTATAACCATACTTTAATTTAACCCATTAACTTAGGCTGGCGAGAGAGCAATTGGTTAAAAAACTTGAAATTAACTTCCCGAGAGCGGAAGTGGCCCTTCTTGCGCAGCCGGCCCATGTGCTGCAGTGTCCTGATGAGCGGCAGGAACCGGTAAGTGCTGCTCATCACGTCGCCCAAGCAAAAGAAGAACGTGGCCTCCACGTATGCTGGAAAAAGCAAACAGCTATCTCGTTGTCGTATCTCTCCATTATTTATTCCAACCATAGTTTGGTTTCCTTACTTATATTAAAGCCGTATACAACAAAAAGTCTATACCTATTAACAATGATGATAATTTAAAAATAATAGCCTAGGGGACGATAAATAAGACCTGGTGCGCGTCGCCGCAGCCAACACGTAGCACGCACGTTTATCGGAAGATTGTCGTCATTGGTTCAAGTAAGCCCTAACCATTATTATTGTTGCGGCCTTTTTTGTATATATTTGTCCTTTTTTATTGATTTATGTTTTTTATACTTTTTGAGTGGTGTGTGTTTTGTTTTTAGTTTGTCATGAAGATTGGATTGAGTAAAAGTTGCAGAGAAAAACGTGTATTTTTAACTTGACCGATAGTTTCGCTCTAAAGAACAGTTCCCCGCTTAATAATTATGTTTCAATTATTGATACAGCCGTGCATGATAACGATATTTGGTGCGCGAAGGTCTATTGGGACCGTGAGTTAAATCTGCTTACATAACCTAAAACTCATATTCTTAATACCCACACGGAATTTTGTTAGGTTACAAATGAAGGCCGTTTTAAACCTCCCACAAGCGGGGACACATAGTTCGATGTGAAGTGTTTTCATTGTGCTAGTGTTGGTCATAATAAATCGCAATGTGCAACGAGGCTTGGAGTTTAATCATATATATCATTAAAGGTGGGAAGATAAGGTTCTAGCTTCATAGGCGTGGACCACATAAGGTGCAACGCAAATATTTGGTCTTGTACCAATCGAGTGGCGTTTATTTAACATGTGTCCATTATTGTTAACTCACTCGCCAGATGCACTACAGTAGAAATGTAGCTGTGTGAATATGTGTTGCCTGTACCTTAATTTTTGTTTACGTGCTATAAATGTGTGCCGTATATTTCCCCCTTAGCTACATCTATCAGTTTAATCATTTCACCCGTCAATGAATGGATCAAATACGTCTGTAAGGCGTAGATAAGCATCGAGCATAGCTCTGCTTAGGCATGCTAACTTGGTGCGTCTGTCTGTAACGCGTTAGCATCGAGCATAGCTATGCTTAAACATGCTAAGTTGGCGCCTCTATCTGTAAAGCGTAAACATACAACTAGGTAAGAGGCACGTGATATACTTACTCGTAATTGCCACGAGTGATGTAAGGTGCTTTGATACAGGCTCTCACCGCAGCAACCAGGGTGTTATTGGAGTGGTACAGCGCAGTGCGCGTAGCGGCAGAGCGTTTCCTAAGCAGCGCATGCCAGCAGGGCGTGCGGCCTTCGGCGAACATGGCGCTGCCCGAAGGCATGCTGCGACGTGGCGACCTGAACATCGCATTCCACACGCACGACAGCCTTACAGCTCGACCGTGTAGTCGCTGGTGCAGTAACTGACAAAAAGCTGACTCTTTACCACAGCGCTGCAACGGCTAAACCGTCTCGCCAGCATGTTGCAGCGCACAGCGATAGATTGTCATTGCCTCTATATGTCTGTGTGGTCAAGCAGGTCAGCAGCTTATACGTGCACAAGATACCTAACTTCCTCCACCTTTTCCAGCTCAGTATCGTAAGCTGCGATAGAGATATAGTCTTATGAAATTCTCATCCAAATCGCGTGGTGATGACAACTCTAAGGCGATAATGGGCTTCGGAACTACTTGAGGTGAACCAGGAGCGATAAGACCATCAAGTGTTTGAGACAAGGAAGCAACTGCTTATTTATGCACTGGGCAACTTTGTTTGTTAGAAAGTGGTCACAGAAATCTGATGGGCTACACAAGTCCATACAAGTTTGTCTAGTGGCTCCCACATCACCGTTGCATGTTGGGCCTGCTTGCGGGTTCCATTGGAAGGAGGACTCAAGCGGCGGTGGGTTTCGTGGCACGGCGAATGGATGGAATGCTTTTGTGGAGTCATAACGTGATGTTGACTTTGGTAATGCTGTTTACATGAAAAGTGAAAAAAAATACAATTCCTTGTTGTCGCACTAGTGTGACTATGAGGGAAAAAAACTCGTGGCCACACTAGTGTGACAAAACAGTGTGACCACTGCAAGTCCGCACCTGAAGCCTTCGCAGTAGGACTCTTTGCCTCCGTGAAGATCTTGCACTGTGCCACGTCCATAAAGCAGTGGTTTTGGAACATCAGAGACGGCTCTCTCACCCCAAACTTGGAACCGGGCACGCCGCAAACCGGCGCGTAAGTGTCGGGACATTTCTGCAACAATATCTAGATATGTCGCGCTCGCACAATTTGTGCGAGCGTGATGGCGATACACATTTATACGAGAGCGACAGAGTGAGTAGTGAGGGGTCATTGTACGAATTTTCTTCCTGTATCACTGCCATGCTTTAGAAACTGTTATGAAGACTAGCTTTTGCCCACGACTTCGTCAGTGTGGACTACAGTTTATAACGTTTAAAAGTATCCTTAGTAGGCAGGTACGTTAATTTCATCTTCATGAGATATTAAGTCGAAACTTAACATCTCCTGAACAAAGATAAAAACATAAATTAATATTAACTAGCTGCGCCCCACGTTTTCACCCGCGTAAGTGATTGTGATGACAATGACTATGATGATGATGATGAAAATTATCATACGTGTTATTCCAGGGTAAAAGCTTCCATTCCAAATTTCATCAAAATTTGTTTGAGCGTGAATGAGTAACAAACATAGATACATACATACATACATACACACACACAAACACACAATACATGTTTTTTTTATTAATGACTAGACAATCGTTTGACCACGATCTCACCTGATGGAAAGCGATGATGTGATCGAAAGTGAAGCATGCTTGCCTAGTAGATACCTATTCACTCTTGACTTGAACACACCTGGGTATTTTACCGGAAACTCTGACGAGGGCAGATCATTCCACTCCTATGCAGTTCTTCTAATAAATGAAGAAGCGCAATGCTTAAGAGCAATAAGGCACCAGGGAAGGACGGAATAACGACAGAGCTACTGAAAGCGGATGGAACACTGGTACTTAAAGTCCTTCAGAAGCTGTTTAACTCCGTCATTCTCGAGGGTACTACGCCGTCTACGCCAGAGGTGTAGCACAGGACTGTAGTGGTTTTGTTCTATAAGAAAGGTGATAAAACCCTCTTGAAGAATAATAGGCCCATTTCGCTGCTGAGCCACGTCTATTAGCTGTTTTCGAGAGCAGTTACAAACCGTCTCGCTCGTAGGTTTGACGACTTTCAGCCTCCCAAACAAGCTGGATTCCGGAAAGGCTTTAGCACCGTAGACCACATCCATACTCTCCGGCAGGTTATACAGAAGACCGAAGAGTATAATCGGCCACTATGTCTAGCGTTTGTGGACTACGAGAAACCCTTTGGTTCAGTCGAGACCTGGGCAGTGCTACAGTCAATTCAGCGGTGCCAGATTGACTACCAGTAAACCGAAGTGTTGAAGTGTTTGTACAGCAAAGCCACCATGACTGTCCGTCTCCAAGATCAGAGCACGAATACTATCGAGTTGCAAAAAGGGGTGAGACAGGGAGACGTATTTCTCTGAAACTGTTCACCTCTGCACTGGAAGATATATTCAAGCTTCTAAACTGCAACGGATTTGGTATTAACATCAATGGCGAATACATCACATACCTTCGATTTGCCGATGATAAAGTCATCATGACGATCCAACTGGGTAGATCCAACTTCGACAAAGTGGTCAACCTACGAATACAACTCGGATGGGCAGCGTTCGGGAAATTACGCCATATCTTCTCGTCGCAGGTACCGCAGAGCCTCAAGACGAAAGTTTATAATCAGTGCGTGTTGCCAGTGATGACATACGGCACTGAGACGTGGTCGCTATTGGTCTCATACACAAGCTCAGAGTTGCGCAGCGTGCAATGGAGAGAGCTATGCTCGGTGTTTCACTACGTGATAGAATCCGAAATGAGGAAATCCGTAAAAGAACCAAGGTTACCGACATAGCGCTCAGAGTTCGCAAGTTGAAATGGCAATGGGCAGGCCATATACAACCGCTGGGGAATAAAAGTTCGAGTAAACGTGATGCATGAATTAAAAACTTTGAAATCTCAAAACTAACGTTACTCGCCATGCTGCGCCAAATACCCCAGCCCGGTGTGTAATAGGTTATTATGTTACATCCTGTATATAAATATACATATATTGACAAGCCACTGTAAGAATCTCTTTAAAACGTTCCTACAAAGAATTGTGGGATTTCATATTGTATATGGAACGAATTGCTCTCTTCTGTAGCACAAATATTGATTAAATTTCTGCGGCTTTACCCCACAACAAAATGGCATAATATGATAATACTGTGAAAGTAACTAAAATAATACTAATCTTGCAATGGCTATATCAGTAAAATTACTATTTTTACGTACTAGGGTTGACTACACAAGGTTACTACAACTATTGGGGAGTTCTGAATCAAATTGATATTCCTACTGAGTGTAACTGATTATTAAAGCCCAAAGAACGCCAGTTTTTTTGTTGTTGAATTTTTACCTAAAATCCTATTTGAAACTGGTGTGACAAATCGGTGTGGCCACGAGTCCGTCGCTAAATATTTTATGTACGAAGTGTTTTGGACTTCGTAGGTAACATTTTGAATTCTTCCAACTTACGTTCAGATTCTCAAATCGACCGAAATTCTTAGGTAACATTTTGAATTCTTCCAACTTACGTTCAGATTCTCAAATCGACCGAAATTCTGTTCTCATCTTAGAAACAGGAATAGGAACTAAACATATGACTAAACATGCCTGTCCTGCCAAAAAAGAACTTTTGCCAATAAATTATATACTGTTGGAATGTGCTTATGCGCCTTCAATTTGACACCCATATTGTAAACATGTTATTTTTTCGCCTTTGTAAATGGAACCATACTGCAGCCACATTGTTTTTTTTCAACATACGTCTTAATCTGTTTAGGAATTCAAAAGTTATGGTGGAATAAACCAACTCACATTTATACAAACATACATGAATGCTAAAAACATAACACTCCTTTTTTGGGCAGTCGTGTAGTAAAATACTACTATTTTTCTTAGTTTTAGATTGTATTTTAATACCAGTAGCAACTTCTGAAATAAAAATAAACCGCCCCAATGACAATTTTAATTCGTTTGTGGACGCTGGGTAGTCAGCGAGCATGCACGAATTTTTCACTGACATGAAAGTTGATATAAGTGAAATTCTATCCAAAGGGTGTTATGTAAATCATGTTCCGATGATTTTGCCGTCGCGTTGGTTACCTACTTGATTTGATATCCAGCCTGCGAGTATTTTCTTGCTTTTTTTTCTTAATAACAACCGACAAAGGTTACTTACTTGTTATTTTTAGTTATTACTATATTATCTGAATATAATTAAACTAATAAGTAATTTCAAATTACCCTTGGACATTTGTGATAACACGATTTCAAAGTTGGCTCGTGGTCAACATCTTCCTTTACAATTTTTGGAATTATAACACGTGGTTCGAAGATTTTCATCGGTTTCACCTTTTCAATCTGCCTCCTTCTTGTAAACTCATTTAGCAATCCCACGTTTATTTCCTTCACTGGAAGGTCAAACACGTGGGTACCAGCAAAAAAATTATCAACGGATGCGTTGACATTGTTAAAGTCTTTCAACGAGCTATGCACCACCACAATCTTTTCAATTTGGTCAGCTTCTGTATTGGAATAATTTATAGAAAGATCATCTTTGGGATCTTCGATGATTTCAGATATGTTATGATTCATTGTAAAATTATCAACATTTTCGTAATTTATAGTTCCAACAAAGTTTTGTAGTTCCATGCCACTGCAAATGTGTAAATCTGTTACTAAAAAAACTACCTGATTTACACAGTTGTATTTTCCAAGATGGCATATATTTTCAAACAGTCTGACTTTGAATCCATCTCCATCTTTTTTTATACCGCAAACTTTTTTAGCGTTGGTAGGGTAGGAGCAGTTGTATCTGGTACAAGGCATGTTTATCGATAAAACTTTTAAGATTTCACTGTCTGGTTCAATTTTGAATGCTTGTATGCAATAATACATGCTGATGATATCATACACTGTAAAGCGAGAATAATTGCTAGATATTTTAGCTAAGACCTTCTATTATAGGTAATTGCTGAAATCTTCTATTTACCTTAGCTTTTGAGGTGTGAGACAAGGGGACGTTATTTCTCAGAAATTGTTTTCAAATGCGTCGGAGGATATGTTTATGACTCTAGATTGGAAAGAACGTGGCATTACCATTAACGGTGAGGACATCTTACACTTTAGATTCGAGGATTTCATTGTCATTGTAGCAGAAACCGTGCAACAGATATTGGACAGCCTAGCTGATTCAATCAACGCATTGATCTCCGGATGAACTTGGAAAAAACCAAGATTATGTTCAACGAACTTGTTATTTCGGAACCAATTGCTGTTAACTGATCTCAAGTATTTTAGGAGTATGTATGTATATCTGAGGCAAACTTTGCAACTAGGTAAAAACAACTTCGAGAGAAAGACCCGCAAAAGGATATAGCTGGGGTGGGCAATATTTGCGAGAATTTGTCGAGTCTTCTCGTTGCCAATACCACAAAGTTTCAAGACAAAAAGGTCTTCAACCAGTGCGTCCTACCTTTTACGACACAAAGAGCCGAGCCATAAACACTCGCGGTACGTCTAGTCCACAAATTTAAAGTCGCTCTGCAGGCTATGGAAAACGCTACGCTCGGAGTTTCCCTGAAAGATCGTATCCAGAATGAGGTGATCTCGCAGAGTTGTTGACATAGCCCTTAGGATTAGTAAGCTGAAGTGGCAGTGGGCTGCTCATATCTGTTGAAGGAATGATAACCGTTTGGGTAGACGTGCTATATGGCCTGCCCATTGCCACTTCAACTTGCAAACTCTGAGAGCTATGTCGGTAACCTTCGTTCTTCTACGGATTTCCTCTTCTCTCCATTGCACGCTGCGCAACTCTGAGCTTTTGTATGAGACCAATAGTTAGCGACCACGTCTCAGTGCCGTATGTCATCACTGGCAACACGCTCTGATTATAAACTTTCGCCTTGAAGCTCTGCGGTATCTGCGACGAGAAGATATGGCGTAATTTCTCGAACGCTGCCCATCCGAGTTGGATTTGTCGGTTGACCTCTTTGTCGAAGTTGGATCTACCCAGTTGGATCGTCTGACCCAAGTAGACATAGTGATCAACAGCTTCGATAATATCGTTCCCAACATAAACCGGCATGGGTACGACATGGGCATTTGACATGAAATTCGTCTTGCCCATGTTCATTTTAAGACCCACCTGTTGGGAAACAATATTGAGGTCACTGAGCATTATGCTTAGGTCTTCCAGGGTTTCAGCCACGATGACTATATCATCAGCAAATCGAAGGTATGTGATGTATTCGCCATTGATGTTAATACCAAATCCGTTCCAGTTCAGAAGCTTGAATATATCTTCCAGTGCAGAGGTTAACAGTTTCGGAGAACAAACGTCTCCCTGTCTCACCCCTTTTTGCAGCTGGATAGAATTCGTGCTCTGATCCTGAAGACGAACTGTCATGGTGGCCTTGCTGTACAAACACTTCAACACTTCGATGTACCGGTAATCAATTTGGCACCGCTGTAATGACTAGCACTGCCCAGGTCTCGACTGAATCAAAGGCTTTCTCGTAGTCCACAAACGCTAGACATAGTGGCCGATTATACTCTTCGGTCTTCTGTATAATCTGCCGGAGCGTATGGATGTGGTCTACGGTGCTAAAGCCTTCCGGAATCCAGCTTGTTCGGGAGGCTGAAAGTCGTCAAACCTACGAACGAGACGGTTTGTAACTACTCTCGAAAACAGCTTATACACGTGTCTCAGAAGCAAAATGGGCCTATATAATTCTTCAAGAGGGTTTTATCACCTTTCTTATAGAACAAAGCCACTACGCTCCTGTGCCACGCCTCTGGCGTAGTACCCTCGAGGATGACGGAGTTAAACAGCTTCTGAAGGACTTTAAGTACTGGTGTTCCACCCGCTTTCAGTAGCTCTGTCGTTATTCCGTCCTCCCCTGGTGCCTTGTTGCTCTTAAGCTGTTTGAGAGCTATTCTGATCTCGTATAGGCTGACGTCCGGGATATCTTCGGTATAATGTCAGGTCAAACGGGCTCTTGCATCGCTAGTCCTACTAGGAGGACTACGCGATGAGGTGTATAATTGTCCATAAAAAAAATCGAGCTCACTCAAAATCTCTCGCTTCGACGAAACGATGCTGCCATTGTCGGTTTTCAGCTTCGTCAACAGGCTTTGCCCAATAGACAGATCTCCATTTGGCATCGTTGCAGGGAATCGAGCACAGCCCAGGCTATGACAGAGTCAAAGGCTTAGTCATTATCCACAAAAGCAAGACACAGGGGCTGGTTATACTCCGCTTATATCCGATCGAAACCCCGCCTGCTCTGTGGGCTAAAACTCGTAAATTCTTCTCGCTAGATGATTCTAGACTACCCTCAAAAACAGTTTATAGACGTGGCTCAGAAGCGAGATGAGACTTTATTTAAAAAAAAAAGGTCTATCTCCTTTTTGAAAACCATGCTACTATTCCACGCCTTTAGAGTTCTCCCACCGTTCAGAACAGAGTAAAACAACTTCTGGAGCTCTCAATGCACAGGTTTTCCTGCTGATTTCAAAGCTCTGAAGTAACTCCATCGACTCCACGGCCTTGTTCATTTTTACACGGTTTGAGGGCTATCTCTTCTAGGCTGACTTCCGGCAGAACATCGGTGTAGTAGCGGATCAGTGTGGCTCGGGAATCCTCATTGCTAAGTTTGGGTCGTAGAGCATGCGAGTCGTACAGTCAGCCATAAAAATCCCCTATCTTGGCGAGAATATCCAGCTTGAAGGTGATGGTGTCGCCAGAAGATGTTTTTAGCTTCAGATGGGGCCTCTTCAGTTGCTGAGTGAAGACTTTAGTCCCCTGATTTCGCTCTATAGTCTTTTCTATGCGGCGTGTTTTAAGCATCGGAGGTCCATTCGCAACAGTCTGCTTATATTTCGATTGAGAACACGCTTCTCTGACGAAGTGGCCTGCACATCATACTATCTCTCTTCCATAAGCCGAAGAGTCTCCACCGAGAGTTTGGATTTCGTACCAGTACGCTGCGGTGAATGCGGATGAAACTTAGATCCTTCTTCCCTTTCCCAGCACTTGCTGTAGGACCTAGTCAACGTCAATCATGGTTTCCAGAGCAACGTATCGATTTTCCAGGTAAAGTTAGAACTGATCTGATCCCACAACGGTTTGGAGCTGCTTAGGTCAGAGCATAGGCTTCGTCAGACAGGATCTTATCAGCCTAAAGTTGATAATAATTTAGAGAGCCTGGTCGTAGTTGGTGGTCACTAACGGTATTAAACCTGTTATAAAACCTGTCATCTCTAAACATGTGCCTTTTATTCATCATGATGATGTCACAGGCTCTGCCACGTCCAGTTCATTGGGACTCCTTCTAATAGAACGAATTCATTAAGAAGATCCTTTTCCAAAAAGTTGACGAGAATTTGCTCTCTGTGGTCATGCTTCATGGTCATAACCGTGCGGACCAACTTACGATTTGCTGCTGTTCTGTATCCCACTTTAGCTTTGAAGTCCCCAGGACAACGTTGTAGTGCGTCTTCGTGATATTGTGAAGAGCTGAAGAGATTTCTTCATACATCTCTTATACTTCGTCATCCGAGTATCTCGACATTGGTGCGTAAACCTGTACAATATATAAATAAAAATACCTATACCTTTCGGTCAACTTAATTATGAAGTTATGAAGTACGCTACCCTGGTCGACACACTGGAAATCTCAGCAAAGTTGTCAGTGAGGCCTTTATATAAAAGGAACCCTACGCCACCATGGGATTGTTGGTCACCTTGCCGATATATATATATATATATATATATATGATACATAGATGACCTGATTCCAGAGTTACGATGTCCTCACCCTCTCTTCGGACGTCACATAACCCCAGAATGTGCCACTTTACCCTTGCTAGTTCAGTCGCGAACTGTTCCAAATGGTCATCAAGCCTGAGCGTTCGTCCGTTATATGTTGCCAAAGTCAGTTGTGGGACTTGCGGGTGGTGGCCTACCGTAGCCCGCGGATTCATTGCACAACCTGCCCTGCCGTTACCATGACCACCACCGTGATCAAGAATAGCAGGTGGCTTGGAGCAAGGAGTAATTTTTGTTTTGTGTCGTTTATGGAGATTGTGCCCACAGTCGCCACGAAGGGCATGCGGGTTGGCGACCGCAGGGCGTAGTTGCACCGGTGACGCTGCTGCCCATCACCGGCCTGTTGCCACAATTGCTTAGTTAAGTCCTAAGCAATTGTGGTGATGGTTATACCGCCATTTGTCGTTCGTCAGAGCCTCGTTTGTTATTCGGCAGAATGCGCCATGGGATGGTGCATTCAGATGGTAGATGGTAGCACCCTCCTTACACCCCCTAGGTCGCATTGCATCGACTCGTATGTTCAAAATTAAATAAAGTCATACGAAAATAATACGCCCTTGCTGTGTGTGTAATACGCCGTGGCATCCAGCGCCGCATAATACAGGCCATTATATTAAGCTACCGTGCGTTACAATAAACAGAGGCCTTTATGTTATTATCTAAAAAGAAATGTTTAACTTTTGGATAGACTACAATAATCAAATTGATGTATCCGCGGTGGTTAAAATTCCAGCACACCCAGGTATTCAGGCGATTTGTCTAATAGCCGTAGAGGTACATAAAATAACTATCTTTTATATAATAGTATCAAGAATGGTATATTTTTTACCCGGCTCTTCCCCGGCTTTACATGCAAACCTGTACAGATCGCATTCACTTTGAAACTGTTTCAGTCTGAAACCTTCACCTTCCGTTTTTATACCACAAACTTCTGAACTGAAGTTATCACATTCTATATTAGCACAAATATCTATTTTATCGTTGATAACTTGAGAAAAAAATCCGATAAAGAGAAGCGAGAAAAGGACCAATAACATTACATACATATTTCCAATTAATAAATTGCCCCATGAAATTTCAAGACTAGTTGATTGGAAAGGCCACATGAAGTCAGTAAAAAAATTATGGATTTTATATGCACCTCGAATGCAATTATTGTCGCCAATGAGGTTGAATACACATTGTAATTAGCGGCCCGATTGCAGAAGGTCTAATGCAACCCGTTGCAGTGAGATTTTCAGTATATTATTTTCTTAATCGGTAAGTGACAACTAAAAAGTGTGTTAACTAACGATGGGAAAGGCATGAAAGCTCTACGCATGAAAGTGAGGAAAGATAAGTTGTGTAATTCCAATATTTTGTGAACTGGTAACTACATTATAAAAAGCTTGGAAAAGAAAAATAGCTAATATTGAAGTTAATTAATTTAACGAAAATAACGGATCTGACGTCTGATGATGATGGAATAGGTATCTACAGAGGTAGGAACTGTTCACTGCTGGACGAAGGCCACTCCTAATGCACGCCACTGAGCTCGGCCTTCAGATCTCCTCATTCATTTTTTTTCCACCCGATTTTTGCAAATCGTAACTCCACCTGGCCACAGGGCGTCCTTCCTTACGTTTGCCTAAACGTGGTCTCCATTCGATAACTCACTTGCCCCAACGGTTATCGCTTCTTCGGGAAATGTGACCAGCCCACTGCCACTTTAGTTTGCTTATTACCCATACCCTTGGTTCACCGACGGATATCTGCATGACGAGTCTTGTCCTCCTGAGAAACTCTAAGCATAGCTCTCTCCATATCTGTCTGAGTGACTAGTTTGACCGTGAGTGTCCACGTTTTGGCCCCGTTGGTCATGACTTATAGGACGCATTAATTGAAGACTTTTGTCTTCAGGCATTTTGGTATGGACTTGACGAAGCTTGCCGAATGCTGTCCAACCCAGCTGAAATGCCCAATAAGTATCTTTGCAATTATTTCAAACTCCATGATTTGGTTGACCTAATTAACTGAGACTTATTAGTTTATGGTGATTGGCACGTCAAGTTGAAGGTCCATTCAAACGACCAGTTGAAGGTCGAGCGGACACAGGTCGAGACGAAGGTCGATTCGAAAGTAGAGTCGAAGGTATAGTTGAATGTATACTTGAAAGTCCAGTCGAAGGTACAGTTGAAAGAACAGTCGAGAGTCCAGTCGAATATACAGCTGAAGGTCCAGTCGAAAGTAGATTTGAAGTAGAGTCAAAGTAGAGTCGAAGAAGTGTCAAATTAGAGTCAAAGTAGAGTCTAAAAAGAGTCGAAGTAGAGTAGAAAGTAGGTCAAAAGTATAGCCGAGCTTTAAAGCAAGGTTGATGCACCAATAATTAAAGTAAGAGTTTAGTCGGGCTAAGATAAGAAATAGGTATCAGAAAGAACCCAGGCAAAGTGATCAGTTACACACCACTGCAATGCGTGACGTAGACGGCGCACGCCAAAGTTAAATTTTTGGCAACCGGCGCAACGGCGACCAGAGGGTACGAACCTCGGCTTGAACTACGGGGAACTTGAATTACGGGGATTGAACTAAACACCCCTGGATCGCTAACGTTAACAGTGATCTAGGGGGGCCTGACAAAATGGCTAGGAGTCCTTTGATTGATTTAATAGACCACTGACTCGAAATAAACCTTCGAGAAGAATCAGCAAGAAACTTGAATGTGAACTGATCAGTTACGGGACCTTCGACCTCGCTGGCGAGGTTGGTGTTTGTATCTAAGTGTGCCGTGTTGATATCCCCTGACGGGTTTCCAGAGGAGAACGAGATTGAACGAGGATTAGGACGAGGACATCGCCGCCAATATTTTGACAGTGAAGGCGTCGTCCGGATCGCTCAAGACATCGTGAGCGTCAAGACAGCGTCTGCGGAGGCAGTTGTGTCTGTCAAATAGTTCGCGGGTCGACTACTAGAGGGTTGGGGTCCGCGATGATGGATCGACAAGTACGAAAATGAAAATGAAAATGTCACGATCTTCCAGTTACTTAAAAAAAGTGGGTGGGGCTGTGTCGGGGTACACGGCCGTTTATTTGTCTTGTCGTTTGTTTGTTTATTTATTTGTTTTGCAGATCTTTTCCATCATTG
Organism: Alsophila aescularia; assembly: GCA_946251855.1. NCBI lineage: Eukaryota > Metazoa > Arthropoda > Insecta > Lepidoptera > Geometridae > Alsophila > Alsophila aescularia. Next base: position 67,709,690 of record OX276373.1, read on the forward strand.
AATGTTCTAATTATTTTTGTCTTCATGTTTTTTGTGTCAATTTTAACGTAGAATGATCTTATTACATTGATCACTTATTATTTATTGTTTTTAATTATTTCTGTAAATATTAAACCAATAGCGAGCAGACTACGAAAACTATCAAAATGTACGATTTTCATATATACATACCTATATTAAATTACAAGAAACATGAAATTGTTTTATTGATTTTGAGGGTCATATTATACCTTTAGGTTTGGAATATACGAATTATAAAGATGGCCTTATGTTATACTCGTACATCATAAATGTATCTTTCCCAATACATTTCATAATTATTATGACTAAGCGAGTAGTTATATTATATTTTACTGGCAATATACATTTTGTCTTCTTATTTTTTTATATTACGTTGGCTGAATTACATATTATTCAGAATTTTATTTATCTTCTAACCCTTTTAGATTTATTTACCTACGTAGTAATTTTCAAATAAAACCAATAGTTTATTTACAAGAATACAATATAGTAATTTTCAATTTTGGGTCTTGTTCATATTATGTTGTACTAACAATATTCTGCAAATAAGCAGGCGTGCAAATATTTAAAATAAATCTTTCAACAAAGTGTTTCAGCAAAGTGATATTATTAAAATCGGATTTCAACACTCTCACTAAGAACCAATATAAATATTAAAAGATTTGTGTAGAAAAAATGAATTAATATACATAACTACGTTTTTAAAGGTTTTTATTCATAAGTTACCTATGACGCCGTGCTCTAAACTATTACTCGTCTACAGATTGGATGTTATGGTATTGGTAATATCGTTTTCACCTCACAAGCTCGGAAAGATTCTGTTGTTGATTCATTTTACCCGCTAGCGTGGAAAGAGTTTTTAAAATTCGAACCTTTCTATTCAATCATTTTCTATACCGACAATTCACTGAAAATACTTTATTACTAATTTATATTATATTATTATCCGATTCGATTCTACGCTACTTGACTCTATTCGTCTCTATTCGCCTCTTTTTAACTCTACTCGATTCTAATCAACACTACTCGACTCTAATCGACTCTACTCGACTCTAATCGGCTCTATTCGACTACTCGACTATAATCGACTCTACTCGATTCTACTCCACTCTACTCGACTCTATTCATCTCTTTTCATTTTCAATTCTATTCTACTCTGTTCTCCTCTAATCTACTCTATTCTACTCTAATCTACTCTGTTCTACTATATTCTACTGTATTTACTCGATTCTACTCTGTTCTACTCTATTCCTCTGTATTCCTCTGTATTCTACTGTATTCTACTCTATTCTACTCTGTTCTACTTTGTTCTACTCTGTTCTACTCTGTTCTTCTCTGTTCTACTCTGTTCTACTGTATTCCTCTGTATTCTACTCTATTCTAATGTTCTACTCTGTTCTACTCTGTTCTACTCTGTTCTACTCTGTTCTTCTCTGTTCTACTGTATTCCTCTGTATTCTACTCTATTCTACTCTGTTCTACTCTATTCTACTCTGTTCTACTCTGTTCTACTCTGTTCTACTCTGTTCTACTCTGTTCTACTCTGTTCTACTCTGTTCTACTCTGTTCTACTTTATTATACTGTGTTCTACTGTGTACATCTCGATTGTGAGGTAAGTAAAAAAAACCGGCATTACAAGAATAAAACATTTTATTAGTTAAAATGTATAGTGAAATGAGAACAATTTTCAAATTTTAGGGACAGGTGTTTTTTGGGTTTGTTAATAGTTTGAGATTGTAATATTTGTTGGTCATGGACAAAATGTGACGGGATGATGCTTTCTTCAGCAGAAGTTGATGGTTGCGGATCATCTCTTGAGAAAGATGTTTCATTTTTTGAAAGCTGAATAGTTTTCGTTATTTGGTTGGTAATTTTACTTTTATTTTGTATGGAATCTTCGATGTAACCTTCAGCCACCTTGCTGGATTCCCACCCACCGTGCCTTTTTATAGTGGTTAAGTTAGCCCCAGCATCGGCTAAAAGTGTAGCCGATGTTCACCGGAAGCAATGACCTGTGTACAATTCCGGGTTATCTAACTTTAAATAACTTGCGATTTGCTTCGGCATACTTCTGATGGTATTTTTTCCAATAACTTGTTTGTAGCATTTGCCTTGGTGGTACTTCAAACAAAATCGGTTGGTGTTTACAATTTCAGGACGAAGATTTCTGTATTTTTGTACGAATTCAGAGAATTCTTGAGGAACTACAAATGTTCGGTCAATTTTAGTTTTTGTGTTCGGTAGTTTAATTACTAACAACTGACCCTGTTGTTCTATGTTCTCTATTGTTATATTTGTCAATTCAATACCTCGGCATGCGCCAGTTATACCGAAGATAAGAACCACCTAAAACAAGCGAAATATAAAAATAAGTAAGTATGTTTTATAGGATTGTAAGAGTTTAAAAGATAAATGATGAAGTATTACCATTATGTGATTTGTTATTTTACGTACCTTAACAGCTAAATTTGTTGATTTAGTTGGTCATAGATTCTGTATCTCATTTATTGCGCAGTATTTTCAGGTAGGTAGTATAATACTTTCGCTACACTTGCATTTTCGTGAAATTATTTAGTTTTTGCACTGTCAACAAAAATAAATATATCGTTTTCTATCGTAGGGTGTCCGCGACTAAGACACGGGTGTCCGTGTCTATATTCTAAGGTCAAAGGTCAAAAAATCGTTTTTGTACACATTTATTGCAAATATCTCGATTCCTATGGGCTTTATGCTATTTATATATAATATAGTATTGATATTGTAGAAGATTGAATTCTCTACAACTTTTGTTTAAACATTTATTTTATATCTTGAACCATTTTTGAGATAGAGGGCAGAGCGCGCGCTGTGTTTAACTATTTAGAGTATCATTCGAGGTCAACCTGTAGTCCCGATTAAAAACACGCCGTATCTTGTTGTATTGTTATTGTTTAGTTATCATTCTTAGAGGTTACTTTATTGTATAGTTATCATTCTTAGAGGTTACTTTATTGTATAGTTATCATTCTTAGAGGTTACTTTATTGTATAGTTATCATTCTTAGAGGTTACTTTATTTTTGTTGCTTATAGGATTAAAAGTCCATGTTAAGTTTTGACATTTTTAATTACTAAACATCTTAGTGTGTAATTGTATATATTATTATACAACATTTACCACTATGTGATTTACCCGAAGCCAGGCCTGCGCTGATGAGGCTCCAGTATCTTGGCGTAATTGTAGTCTCCTTCAAGCCAGCCGTAGCGACCCATCGACGATGTGAACTTAGATATCAGGCTGAATGACACAAACCTGTATAGAAAGTCTGGTTTTATCAGTTGGACTTATACTAATAGATTTAAAAAAAACTCGGTACCTTTGACGCCTTCGGATACTGTAGTATTCCCCCCAAATTTACGTCGAAACAACAGACACTGGGCGCGCCTTTAAAATATTGTAATTTTCCCCATTTGGGTACAAATAATGTAATTTACCCCATTTTGGTCAAGTGCCATGGAACTACAATATGTGTAAACATCTGCTTATTTTATTTCATAACAGATGTGCCCGCGGCTTTGCCAGGGTGGTAATTTATCTGGATTAAAAGTACCTTACGTGTTATTCCAGGATCTAAAATATTTACCAAATTAGATGAAAATTCCTTCAGCCGTCATAAAGATTTGTAACGATTGCTCGGCTTCTACTAAACGGATTAAGATTTGATGAACACCAGACGTCCAACCAACTCTAAACCATTTGAGATGGTTGTTTTTTCATTCAAAAGGGTAAACTTTCTGTGTAGTCCCATATAAACTTCATCAAAATTGGTTCAGTAGTTGTAATACAAAATCTATTTGTTTTATAGTTTCTGTTCTCTAATATCTTGGGATTTCTAAACCGAATTAGATGATTGTTTTTACTTAAGCAAGAAGACCTCTAGTGTGGTACTGTATAAATTTCATCAAAATTGGTTAAGTAGCTTTAAACAAGCTTTAATTTAATTCACTGTGTTATTATGTTTGGGACTGGATTGCAAGTCAATTTCGAACAATTTAAGGACGTCCAAAGATGCCAAAGTTTTGCACATGGGTGTAGTTCTGATAACTATTAAAAAACTACAGTAGTAGTAAGTAGAAGAAGTAGTTAGTCAAAGGATCTACACAATCGGATGATGGAATTCCTTCGAGTTTGAGCTCATTTGGTTTGTCTTGATGAGATCTCTGGTTCTATGTAGTATCCAGGGTCTGATGATGGAGCCGGAAGCACAGAAACTCAACAACAAAATGATGGAACCCTTTCGAGTTTAGGCTCATTTGGTTTGTCTTGGTGATTTCTCTAGTTTTATTTGGTATCCAGGGTTTGATGATGGAGCCAGAAGGTAGTCACAGGAACACAACAACAAAATGATGGAACCCCTTCGAGTTTGGTGTCATTTGGTTTGTCTTGACGAATTATCTGGTGTTATGTGGTATCCAGGGTCTGATGACGAAGCTGGAAGGTAGTCACAGGAACTCAACAATAACATGATGGAACCCCTTTGAGTTTGGGCTTATTTGGTTTGGTTTGATGAGTTCTCTGGTGTTATGTAGTATCCAGGGTCTGATGATGGAGCCGGAAGGTAGTCACAGGAACTCAACAAAAAATTATAGAACCCTTTCGAATTTTGGCTCATTTAGTTAGTCATGGTGAGTTCTTTGGTTTTATGTGGTATCAAGGGTCTGATGATGCAGCCGAAAGGTAGTCATAGGAACTCAACAATCAAATTATGGAATCCCTTTAAGTTTGTTTTCATTGGGTTTGTCTTCATAAGTTCTCTGGTCTAATGAGGTATCGAGGGTCTGATGATGAAGATGGAGTCTTGGAACCCATTACCCAACCATCAAATGATGAAACCCCTTCGAGTTCAGGCTTATTTGATTGGTCTCGATGAGATCTCAGGGTAAGTGGTACTGGTGGTGTCTTGTAAAAGATTGCTTTAAAAAAGGACACATACATCATTAAAGCATTTACCACTTCGAAATCCATTTGTTTTGGGTTTATGTTTCCTCATATCTACGAGTTGTGTAACCATTTTTTTAAAGTCTTCCATTTCATTCCAGTGAAATCATAGATTATTTTCGTCAAAACTAATCTAGTTGTTATGTAGGTTTTTTCATCCTTGGTTTTAATTTACCAACCAGCAATCTAGTGAATGATAAAGTTTGCGGAAACCCTTTAATTTTAAGGAATGAAAGTATCCATTGTCCTACCTCGTAATATAAACTCAAAGCATACCAAGTTTTTATTTGAATTCATTCAGTAGTTTCGGCACTATGCGCGGTCAAGATACAGACAAACAGACAGACAGACAAAAAGAAACAGATTTGGCTTCAGTATCGAATATAAGAGATCCCTCCAAAAAACTATTACTTCAAAATTAATATAACTTTGGAGCCATATCCCACAGAAACCCTTTACTTATCAGGATAAAACGTATCTTCAATTTTAACCCATCGTATAAACTCTGACAGTGCCAAGTTGCATCAAAACCCGTCCATTAGTTTCAGCGTGGTACGTGTTCTTTTAAAAAAGTTTCAACCCCTTAACCTTCGAGAACCCATTAATTTTTCGGGATGTAAAGTATCCTATGTCCTACCTCGTAGTATGAACTCAAATCATACCAAGTTTCATTTGAATTCATCCATTAGTTCCGGCGGCATGATGTGCGGCTAAGATACAGACTGACAGACATACAGACAAAAATGAAAAAACATACAGTTTAGGCTTCATAATCGAATATAAGGTAACTTCCAAAAAAAAACACTATGTCTTTAATGTACAGAATTTGGACCCATATCCCTCAGGAACCCTTTATTTTTCGGGACAAAATGTATCCATAATTTTCACCTATCTTATAAACTATGTCTGTGCCAAGTTGCATCAATATCCGTCCAATAGTTTCAGCGTGCTAAGTGTTCATTTAAATAATTTTCCTCCCCTTAACCTTCGAGAACCCATTAATTTTTCGGGATGTAAAGTATCCTATGTCCTACCTCTTAGTATGAACTCAAATCATACCAAGTTTCATTTGAATTCATCCAGTAGTTCCGGCGGCGTGATGCTTGGCCAAGATATAGACAGACACTTTATGCTTTTGTAAAAAAAATCGGGGATATTTCATCCCACTGTCTTTTTTTCTCCTCTCAGTTAAAAAAAATCTGCGGCCAATCCTTCCAATAGACTTCTAGTTAGTCCCGCCATCTCCTTCTGGGCCTGCCGTGACGTTGTCTTACGTTGTGCATGTTTCACATAGTCGTAAGTTTTGCCACAGCTTGTTCGACATGCGGCAGACGTCACCAGCACAGTTCATTTTAAGCGAGCGGCTTTGTACCAACGTATACGATCTGAGCTTTGGACCGCATTATACTGTGCCTTAAGCGGTCTGATAACCGGACACCTACGATACTGCGCTCCATAGCTCGCTGGCCAACCCTGAGTGCATACTTCTGATATTTCGTCAAGGACCAAGCCTGAGCACCATAGGTGAGGATAGGTAGAATACACACGTCCATGACTTTCTTCTTGAGGGTGAGAGCATGTCGCGACGTACACTTCACAAGTCTGATCACTGATCACGTTTGACCTTCTAGCATTAGGTATGTCATGGGGTGGAGGTCAACCCCCAATTGCATCCAAACTACTCTTATAGCCATCCTAAGCCTCACAAAACCTGAAATTGGTCTGTCCGAGTCTAATAGCTTAACTTTTATGATCTTGTATGATAGGTTTTATCCCCTTTTTTAAGTATATCAGTACTACCTAACTCCTGCTCCATGCCTCTTGAGAACCTGTTTTCCTGGAGACTTAAAAACGGTGCTAAGTAACTCCTGAAGCTTCTGAATTACGGGTTTCCCCTTTGCTTTCAAGACCTCTGAAGTTATACCATCCTCTTAAGTTGTTTGAGCGCCCTCAATCTCGTCAAGGCTGACGTTCGCATCAGGCAGTTCGTCAGTGTAATGGGTCTAATTGCGCAAGAGTCGCTGTGCTGGGTTCGGGTCTAGAAGCATGCAACTCGTACAATCGGCCGTAGATGTCTTCGATCTCAGAAAGGATTCTCCAGCATAGAAACGACGGTTGTGCAATTTTTGGTCTTGAGCATCGTCAGATCGGATCTACTCAATTGCTGGGCGAAGACTTTTGAACCCCGATTTTGCTCAATTGTTTTTTTCTATCAGGCATGTATTTGAGCATCGGAGGTCACGTCGCACCAGCTTACTGATCTCTGATTGAGCTGCAATTTTTCTGACAGCGTGGATTGCTGTTACTCCCATCGTTTGTCCAAAAGCAAAAGAGCTTCATCCAAGATTTTAAACTTCGGCCCGTACACTGCAGCTGACAAAATTTAGTGCCTTCTTCCCTAAGGATTTCCACAACTTTTTGGAGTTCCTCATTCACGTCATTTGTGGTTACCAACGCAGTGAATCGTTTTTCCAGCTTGAAACGTTAAACGTTGTCTGTTTGTTTGTTTGTGGAGCGGAGCTTTCACGCGATAACGGCTGGAAGGATTTTGATGAAATTTGGAAAGGAGCTATAGCGAAAATATATAGCTTATACCCTAGAATAAAACATAGGACACTACAAACAAAAATGAACAGTGCAGTTACGTGATTAAGGCAGGAAGAGAATTAATTAGTAATTTTCATTTGTGACTATTTTGCTGTTCTTAAAATTATGACCATTTAGGGGGTAAGCGACAGTAAATGGCAGGCTGATTTTTGTTCAGTTAATAATTCCATGATGTAGAGAAATAGTTAAAAGCTAATTAGCGATTCGGGCATCCCCTCAACTAAACTTACTTTCTTCAAATGTAATTTAAACCTTGTCGGCTTCGTAACAAGGTTATTTTTCCCCTGGCATCTAATCATGACTCGCTAAACTATCACTAAAGCTTGTCAGCGTAATATCAACATTGTTTCCACGCGGCGAGAGTACCGATTTCTCCAAACGCTGTCTCAGAACGTGTCTGAATTTATCCAAACGTGCTAGACAGCGAGTTAAAAACCTGTTTTAATTACGTTATTTTAAGCGGTGCAGCTTGAATTGACGTAAGTTTAGAATAGATGCTAGTGGCAAAAAGACCTTGTTACAAGGTCGACCAGGTTTAAATTATATTTGAAGAAATTTAGTTAAGTTTAGTTTAAAGAGTAAATTGACCAAATTGCTGCCAAAATGTCTGAATTTGCAAGTTTTCGGAACCTGTGGAAGAATTTATTTGTAAAATCTTTAAACCACTCTCCTGTAAAGTTTGTATATTGACAGTTATATTTTCTTGACTGTTAGGCATCAATTTGTACTGTGCATTAGCTGTCAAGGTACCTGTTGAACCTTATCTTTTACCTTTAACTTAGAGCGTTAGTAAACATGAAGATTGGCAAACATGCCACTATACCTTGTAGAAGCACAGTAAGTATTTGCGATTTCAGAAATATGGACCTCTTCTGGTTTTGTTTTATCATATCGAAGCTCTGAAAATAGTAAATAAATAATGCTCTGTAATAATGATCTAGTTAAAGTGGGGAAGGCACACGAAATCGGGCCATCGAATTCGACAACCATACTATGCTACTACAAAACAAGTCCACCATCTTGGATTTGAAAATGTATGTCATTTTTATACTTACGCTTTATATTAGCTTCACTTGTATGTTTGTATGTTTGTAACCGACTCCTTTGGACGCTATTTTGACCCACTTTAAACGGTCATATTTCATTCAAATTTTGCACACCTGTCAAAGACCGATGACAATGCAATAAATCGAAAAACAAAAAAAAAAAAAAGTAGAAAATAAATAATAGTTTTAAAAAACTAAAAAACACGCTTTATATAGAAAACCAAACTAAAAAATTGAAAATAAATTTTAATAGTGTAAATAAGAAAAAAATGTTTTATTTAAAAAAAAGCGTGGGGTGCTTTTTTAGATAATATCGAAATGATAATCCTTCTTCTCATATCTGTCAATGAAATATTTATAACTATTGACCCATGCACCCCACGCTTTTTTAAATAAAAAACATTTTTTACTTATTTACACTATTAAAATTTATTTTCTATTTTTTAGTTTGGTTTTCTATATAAAGCGTGATTTTTAGTTTTTTTAAACTATTATTTTTTGTTATAAGCACTATGAGAAACCTCTAAGACGACACCCATATCACTTAACTATAAAACATGTCCACCATCTTGGATTTGAAAATGGAAGTAATTTTCATTTGTTTCCCGAGAAACACGAAAACGACTTCCAAATTACTTAACTTAAAAAAGACGACCGCCATCTTGAATTTCAAAATAGATTTTTAAAAAATATCGACATAGATATGGCTCATAGATATTACTGCACTGCAGTTCAACGGAGCCAACAGCATAGTTGGGTACACTGCCAACCGGTAGTGGGCAAGAATATTTGAACTTCCATGGCATGCGGGTTGTCCAACTGTTTCACGTTTAGTACTTGTATTATTTATTACTAGCTGTACCCGCGGCTTCGCACGCGTGGTTTTTTCTTTCGTTTCAAAGTACCATAATATGTATTTTGTAGTAGTTAATAAACAACTTGTTTCATAGATCTATATTTTGTATTTTAATATTATATTTTTCAACTCCCTTAAGAAATTAAACAAACATTACTTTTTAAAATGCACCGATAAAAATACTCTATACATAACTGTAAATGCATTATCTTTATGTACTGGTATCGCTAGCGTCAATTACTCCTAAAAATTGTCTTCTTAATTGAAATGTGCTCTGTGTTCAAATACGACCTCCTAATAAAAGTGTGTGCAAGAAGAAGAAGAAAAGTGAAGACTATAATATATATTTAATCACCCCTTGGAGTGGTGTTTGTACTATTATTTATTCTGTGGTGGGTGTCGTTGAATAGGTATTTTATAATCTATATATATTACTTATAATAAAACTGTAACGGATCCAATTCTGTACATTGAAGATATTTTGATATTTTTTTTGGAACCTTTTCTTGAAGCCAAAACTGTATTTTTTTTCATTTTTGTCTGTCTGTCTGTCTGTCTGTCTGTATCTTGGCTAGGCATCACGCCGAAACTACTGAATGAACTTATATGAAACTTGGTATGATTTGAGTTAATACTACGAGGTCTTTTCATCCCGAAAAATGAATGGGTTCCCGCAGGGTTGAGGTTTAAAGTTATTTCAAAAAACACTTACCACTCTGAAACTACTGGACGGATTTTGATGCAATTTGGCACAGTTCTAGTTTATATGATGCGTTAAAATTCAGGATACTTTTTATCCCGAAAAAATAAAGAGTTCCTGTGGGATAATGTCCCAAATTCTGTAATTTTTTTATATTATTTTTGTTGCCGTTCTATTTTCAATACTAAAGCCATAACTGTTTTTTTTTTAGTTTTGGTCTTCTGTCTGTCTGTCCATCTGTCTGTCTTACCTTGGAAGTGCATCACGCCGAAAATACTCTATGAATTCAAATGAAATTTAGTATGATTTGAGTTCATACTTCGAGGTAGGACATTGGATACTTTTCATCCCGAAAAATTAAAGGATTCCTGCAGGATAGGCGTTGAAAGTTATTTAAAAGAACACGTATCACGCTGGAACTACTAGACGGATTTTTTTGAAACTTGACACATTCATAGTTTATATAATGGGTAAAAATTGAGGATACTTTTTATCCCGAAAAATAAAGTTTTCCTGCGGGATAATGTCCAAAATTCTGTAAATTGAAGTTATTATGTTTTTTTTTTGGAGGCTGTTCTATATTCCATACTAAAGCCAAAACTGTTTTTTTTATTTTTGTCTGTCTGTCGGCCTGTCCTTGGCAGCGCACCACGCCGAAAATACTCAATGAATTCAAATGAAATTTGGTATGATTTGAGTTCATACTTCGAGGTAGGACATTGGATACTTTTCATCCCGATAAAATTAAATGTTCCTGCAGGATAGGGGTGGAAAATTATTTAAAAGAACACGTAGTACGCTGAGACTATTGGACGAATGTGGATGCAACTTTGCGCAGACATCGTTTATAAGATGGGTAAAAATTATGGATACACTTTGTCCTGAAAAAATAAAGGGTTCCTGTGGGATATGGGTCCAAATTCTGTACATTAAAGATATAGTGTTTTTTTTTAAGTTACTCTATTTTCGATAATGAAGCCTAAACTGTATGTTATTTCATTTTTGTCTATATGTCTGTCAGTCTGTATCTTAGCCGTGCATCACGCCACTGGAACTACTGGATGAATTCAAATGAAACTTAGTATGATTTGAGTTCATACTACGAGCTAGGACATAGGATACTTTACATCTCGAAAAATGTATGCGTTCTCGCAGGATAGGGGTTTTAACTTATTTAAAAGAACACATACCACGCTGAAACTCATGGACGGGTTTTGATGCAACTTGGCACTGTCTTAAGTTATATGATGGGTTAAAATTGAGAACACGTTTTATCCCGAAAATGTAAAGGGTATCTGCGGGATATGGATCCAATGTTATGTTAATAATTAAGTAATAAAAATATTTTTGAATGGTTTTCTATATTCGATACTGTAGCCAAACTGTTTTACTTTTTAATTTTGTCGGTCTGTTTGTCCGTATCTTGACCGCGCATCGCAGCCAAACTACTAAATGAATTCAAATGAAAAAAATGCTCTTGGGTGCTTAAAAAAGGTATTGAACATATTTTTTTGTTAATCTTTTCTTTCTTTCTGTTTGTCTGTATGTTTGTTTGTTCACGCATCATGACGTAAAAACTACTGAAGCGATTGCGATGCGGTTTTCATTGTTAGATAGCTTAGGGTTTTATTTAAATCTGGTGTAATCAGTATCTCAATCCGGTGAGTTAGAAGCCGAGCAATTGATAAAGTATTTTTGACGGCTGAAGAAATTTTGTTCAAATGTTGGTATATTGGCCTGGAATAGCACATTATGGTACCTACATGGAACCTAAAGAAAACACGCGTGCGAAGCCGCGGGTACAGCTAGTTATAGTATATAGATATAGAAGATAGATTTGCTTTAATGTACATCGAAGGATAGATCTTAATTTAGTCAGAAGGAAAATTGATATTTTCAGGCGAATACACAATTTGAGATGGATGAGTAAAAAAATGTGTTTATCAAAACTCAAAAGGGTCTCTTTGACAGACAACTGATTGTTTTTTGGCCTCGCATCCAATCCAGGTATTTTCCAAAGGAAATTTGGGGAAAAGGGTAGTTTTGAGATTTACCTAACGTAGGTGTGTTTTTGGATGACGTCATAATTAGTAGGATAAATTACATGGACCATTTATCAATGTTTCACGAGGTTTTGGCAGGTTACTAAAATACGGCTTAAGGATACGGAAGGATAAGTGCACCTTTTTCGTGGACTCGGTGACTTATTTTGTTTTCTTAATTAGTAGTAAAAGGGTACACACCTTGTCCAGAAAAAATAGTGATAAAGTTAGAATACCTACTACAGTGAATGAACTACTTTCTTTCTTAGGACTAGTGATGTGCTATGCCAAATTCGTGCCCAACATTAGCACTTGCTTATTTCCTTTATATAATTTACTAAGGATAGAGGTAAATCTATATGGGAAGACAGATATCAAAAAGCATTTTCTGAAGTAAAAGGAGTATTTTGGTGAAGTTTTGTCCCGTTATTTACTGGCAATGCCTTTAGTACTGACAACGGATGCCAGAAGCGTGGGAATGGGTGCTGTTATTTTGCATTTGACGCCTAATATCGAGCAACCCATTGCCTATGCTTCCAAAGTGCTTAATAGCGGTGAGAAATCTTATTCGAAAATAGATCGTTAGGCTTTGGCTATTGTTTTTGGCATTTGAAAATTTCATCTTTATTTGTATGGAAGAAAATTCACATTGAGGACAGACCACAACCATTAGTGAGCATTATCGGGGATAAGTCAGGAATACAAGTGATGGCAGCGAGTAGGGTGCAGCGGTGGGCAGTGCTGCTTTCGGGATATGACTATGATATTGAGTACGTTCATATTGATAAGATTGAAGCGGATGCGTTGTCGCGGTTACCGATGGGTGATGCAGAAAAAGAAGTTAGAAAAAAAACCTCTATTTATTCAGGAATTTCTACCAGTCACTAGGATAGAAGCACATGATCATCAGAGCAAGGATTTGTTTTTGCAATCAGGATGGCTGTACCAAAGACCACTTAAAACCGTATTTTTCCTGACGGTACGAGTTATATTTGGAAATGGGCTATGTAGTAGCGATGCGCGAGTTCAGTTGTTTAACTCGAATTATTCGAGTCAAATTGTGAACGAGTCGACTCGAGTCCAGTTTCTTGCAACTGGAGTTAACTCAGTCCATGCTCAAATCGCGAGCGTTGGCACAGAATAAATATTAGTGCTACGCACAGAATAAATATTAGTGCTACGCTAGATAGTAGTAATAGTAGTGATAATTTTGTTAGTAAATTCGTACTATGCGCTAGTGCCCTAGTTTTTTTTAACCTACTTTAAGAGTTAGTGGGTGGGGAACGAAGAGACGTTATTCTAGAAAAAACGATACTTAGAGCCGAATCTCACTAATATTATACAGTTGAAAGTTTATATGTAAGTATGTGTGTACGTTTGTTACTCCTTCATGAAATTTAGAATACGAAAGCCTAAATCCTGGAATAACACATAGCATACTTTTCACTATCATCATCATCATCCTTCACGCTTAAACGGCTGAACGGACTTTGATGAAATTAGGAATGGAGATACCTTATACCCTGGATTAACACATCGGATCTTTTCATCATCATCATCATCCTACATGCTCAAACGGCAGAACAGATTTTGATGAAATTTAGAATGGAGATAGCTTATACCCTGGAATAACACATAGGATACTTTTCATCATCATCATCATCAGTTACGCGGGTGCAACCGCAGGTCGCAGCTAGTATTTCATAAACGTTACCAAATAAATAAAACTGTCAAAAAAATATCATTAGAATTCCTATTCAATTAGACCCACACGAACGGATGAAAAAATCATTAATTAACCTTTTTTTTAGTTACACTCTGTGGGTATCTACATTTTTATAGCAGTTATAAATAATTATCTATTTATTGTGTTAATAGTTTCTAAATAAAATACATACGTACTTGATGAAACTAGAAGGGTTCCTTGATTGACTGCGGAACATTAATAGTAGAAAATAGGCGATATAGGTTGTACTCGTTAAGGCCAGGTAAGATTAGTAAGAGTAAGAGATTAGGTGTGACCTACCGGTTTATATGATATTTTTATGATTTTTATAGCAGTTAACGCCAGATAGTCATAAATATATATAATAATTTTCTAATGGAAAAATTTGGGAAAAATGCTTGCGTGTTTTAAAGTCAATCAGCGCCATTTTGTTAAATCGGAGGGAGAACTTTGATGCCTTTGGTTGATTCGCTATGAGGGATTGTAAATGATAAAATAATGATAATTTCTTTCTTTTTTCAGCATGCGCTTCAGGTACTAACAAATTTACAAATTAAAAAAAACAAAGTACCTAAATTGACAAATTGATTTAATTATTTTCAGTTTTTGAGTTTTTTTTTCTAAATTATCTGAATTGTAATTATTGTGACCTTGAAACGAACTTGTTGAAACGATTAGACGGTTTACTTCAGGAAATGACGATGATGATCGAGGAAAATGTATAAATAACGCATAAAATATGTAAATGCTTAAAAATATGGAGCAAAACATCAAGAAGCGCATGATTTCGATTGAAAAATATTTAATGTACAGATTTAGCACATTTACAGTTTTATTATAGTATAGAAGATAGATAGTTAGATATCAAGGAAAATGTAAAAAATACGCGCATAAATAATGTAAAAATCTTTTATGGGGCAAAACATTTCTACGGCGTGTGATTTCGATCCACGTACGTCTGGATTACGCACCCATGCATCTGTCAAACTGGGCCAGTGAGCCTCGTAGCAGAATGAAGAAATTCGGTACCAGTCTAAGTTTATCTCAAATTATAATTTTCAAAAAATATTTAATGTACAGATTTAGCCCAGTTACAGTTTTATTATAGTATAGATATCAAGGAAAATGTAAAAAATACGCGCTTAAATAATGTAAAAATCTTTTAATTATGGAGCAAAACATTTCTACGGCGCGTGATTTCGATCCACGTACGTCTGGATTACGCACCCATGCATCTGTCGAACTGGGCCAGTAAACCTCATAGCAGAATGACGAAATTCGGTACCAGTCTAATCGTAAACGGATGTATGATCACTTTAAATTTAACACAACTTTGGACCCATAGGCAGGAACCTTTTAATTTTTCGGGATAAAAAGTATTCAACATTTTAACACATTATATAAACTTTGACTGTGCCAAGTTACATCAAAATCCGTCCAGTAGTTTTAGCTTGATACGTGTTATTTTAAATAACTTTCTACCCCTATCCTGCGGGAACCGTTGATTGTTCCGGGATAAAAAGTATCCTAAATGTTAATCCAGTACATCAGCTATGATTCTGCCAAGTTGCAATAAAATCCGTCAGGTACTTTCAGCGTGATGCGTGTTCAAAGAGACAGACAGACAGACAGACAGACAGACAAAAAAAAAACCTTTTTGCACTCCATATCGATTTTGAAGTTTATCTCAATCAAAATTTTCAAAAAATATTTGATGTACAGCCCAGTTACAGTTTTATTATAGTATAGTAGATAGATAGATAGATAGAAGATAGATAATTTTGTTTTTTTTTTACATATGATTTATATGATTTCAGCATTAATGCCTGCTTAGCGAGAACATATCCAATAATTTTTTAGACTAAAAATTTGAATCTCGGAAGGAGTTCGAACCCGCATCATTCCGTGCCTCTGCAAGCGCGGCACATGTCTCTACCAATTCGGGTACCGTGAAAAGAACTAAATCATCCAAATTTTCGCTTAGTTTGAAAATCCGTCTTACGGGGACGGACGGTAACGCCATCTATTGGCAGTATTCTGAACTGACCAACCGAAAACTTCTAATGTTTTGTTTTTTTTTTACATACATATGATTTATATGATTTCAGCATTAATGCCTGCTTAGCGAGAACATATCCAATAATTTTCTAGACTAAAAATTTGAATCTCGGAAGGAGTTCGAACCCACATCATTCCGTGCCTCTGCAAGCGCGGCACATGTCTCTACCAATTCGGGTACCGTGAAAGGAACTAAATCATCCAGATTTTTGCTTAGTTTGAAAATCCGTCTTACGGTGACGGACGGTAACGCCATCTATTGGCAGTATTCTGAACTGACCAACAGAAAACTTCTAATATTGCAAATAACTTCGTGCCGTTAAGATAACGCCTCCAAAATCTAATGTTTTTACCATTAACGCCTGCTTAGCGAAAACATATCTAATTGAAAAAAAAAAGATGCCTTAGGATGCGGGTTCGAACCACGTCTATGATTAAAGATTTTCGTTTAAAAAATTATAAGATATGTTACCTACCTTCCGAGTTCTTGCAATAAAACCTATCCGCCTCGCAGTGGTTAACGAACTGGAAGAGTTTCTGATGTTTCCCTCTTAGGCGGTTGGCGACTAAGCAGACCGGGGCGTAGACGTTAGTGCAGTTGGATTGGCACCAGTGGCCATCACGCGCCTTCTTTTTACTACCGTAGAGAGGGCTGTAGCTGAACGTCCGGAGGCCGGGTTTCGCTGCAGAAAGTCATTATACGTTAACAACCCGAACGACTGAACTGCAATCCCCTCTTACACATGAAAATTACGTCATCAGCGCAAGGTTTCTAGTTAACTCGCACGGCTTAAACACTTATATAGGCTCACTGATTTAAATGCTAAACTGAGAAATGACCACGCCGGCATAGGTTGTATTCCATAGTATAGGTACCTACTGTAGTTAAATTCAAATCTACTTTTTAGCGGCTACATAGAGTTTCAGTTGGGAGCATAAATACAGGCCGCAAAGAAAGCGGATAGGTAAGTGGGTTGGTGACAAAAACCTTAATAACATCTAAAATATTAGAACTAACTTTATGAAATAAAGACTACTATAGATAATTTTAAAGTGCTTAAATGAGTGTCACAAAAATTCATGATTATGATGATTTTGAATAAAAACAGGTTAACTAACATGTAAAATTATTATGAAAATACAAAAAAAACCCGACTGCGGAAAAAATCACACTAATATTATAGAGGCGAAAGTGTGTATGTACGTGTAGGTGTGTTACTTTTTCTCACTTAGACGACTGAACGGACTTGGATGAAATTAGGTGTGGAGGTAGCTCATGCCCTGTATTAACACAAATGCTACTTTTTATCATGGAAAAATGCACATTTACGCGGGTGAAACCGCGGGGAGCATCTAGTTTTTTTATTTAATATTTGTTTTATGTATTTACATATTTTATTTTACTTTTCATAAATTTCATTTCTTTTATTTCTTCATAGTTGCAATTCTAACATTAGACTATAGTAATTACATTAACTCGAATAATCTATAATTGAATATTTTGTAAGAAGCCTAGAAGACAAGTGCTACTGTTTTTATAAGAATTATACATTTTTGAAATGGTCTTTTATATACCTTCGTTTTGATACTTCACTCGATAGGTTTAGGTCATTTTTTGTTTCGTCGGTAATAGAATATTTCTGCTATAAGCCGCCATATTCGTTTTCTGACACTTCATATATCTTATAGCACTCTCGTGATCAAGACAAACCAAAATGATACCTTATTTATCAAAATCAATCAAGACGTTTAGGCTGTAGGACTCGCCTAAGAAACGTACAAACAAACAAATAAACATACATACAACCCAAACACATAACCTCCATAGTGTTTTTTTTTGGACATAACCTACGTGCAGTCAGGAAAAAATGACTCTCTAGATTTTTCTAGATTTCGGAATATGTGCTACATAATATGCAATTTTCCCACATTTAAGTATTGTGTATTACCACCACGAGCTGTTTGGCATGCTTTCCACCAGATTTCTGAGCCGATGCTAAATAATAACAATGTTTTTTATTTATAGTTTTTAATATAACCACCATAAATAAATAAAAATAATTTACTTCTTTGTATAATTGTAATACCTAAACTTTAATTTCATTTTTATTGTAAGGATTGCTCAAATGTTTTACAAGCTATCGTATTTTTTTTTTTTTTTTTTTTTTTGTATAATGTGTATTTATTTTTTAACTACAAAGGAAAAGGTATCTTCTTTTCATGCCTCGCAATATAATGGTACCTACTTTTGGGTGAATACATACTTGTGTTTCCATGTGCTGAACTGTTGTCTTTAGAAGAGTTGGTCGCGGGGTTTACTCCATCCATGCTCACTCCAGAAAATTCATAATGTCTTCTCGAACTTGATTTTAAATAAATGTCGCAGCTTTCACTATCTACTATGTAAAATTCTGAAATAAGTTTTGAGGTTATGTATACTATCTGTCTTCTATCCTATCCTGCCCTCCTCCCAGTGGTTCAGTGGCAATTTTTTAGACCACCCGACTGGTTCGTTTCCACGCGGCACGTCACTTTCATTTTTTTAAGGCGTCTAGCAAAATTATTAATAAAATGAAAATATAATTAAGGTAAAGGCACCTAATTCCGAGGGGTTCTGGAATTGGCACCATATTCCGAAGTATTTAGAAAAACGGCGCTTACAAGGGATTTAATAAATAAAAAAGAATTCAAGATCTTTTATTCGATAGATAATATATCTTTGTGTAGTTATATCACCAAAAAAGTGGTTTCACGTGAAAACGGTTTGAAATAATCTGTTAATATTGCGTAAGCAGCTGGCCCGATCCCACGCTTCATACATTTTGGACCCTGTGAACGTGAGTACCATGTTTTTTTAAATTGAGTTTTTATATTTAGTTTTAAACTGTGTCTACTTCTTGTGGATAAACTATTCCAAAAAATATGTTTTTAATCGAAAACACTTAACTTTTGTGGTTTTTTTCTGAGTAAATTAGGGTAAAAATACATTTTGAATATACCGCGGAATTATGTACCATATATTTTAGTCAGTTTCTTATTCAGATGTATGCCGCGGAATAACAATGTCATAGATTAGTTTTTGTTTTTGATTTACAGGGTTGTTTTTATAATTAGGCATTTCTACTTTAATATTAAAATCTATTTCCGAGGTACATTTTTGCGTCACATTCACTAATTATAACTTGTCATAGGTGATCAATTTGAGTATTTTATTAATTCGTTGTATGGAAAAGATAAGATAGAAAATTAAAATTCATACACCATCCAATGTAAGTGTTAGCAAGTATTATTGAAAGGTACGACGAAATTGAAATTAATCATTTTTCTGTAAATAAAATATATCTTCTATTTATCTATACTATAATAAACCTGTAACTGGGCTAAATCTGTACATTAAATATTTTTTGAAAATTATAATTGATTTAAACTTCAAAATCGATATAGAGTGCAAAAAGGATATTTTTTAATTTTTGTCTGTCTGTCTGTCTGTCTGTTTCTTTGAACACGCATCACGCTGAAACTACCTAACGGATTTTGATGCAACTAGGCACAATCATAGCTTATGTTATTGATTAATATTTAGAATACTTTTTATCCCGAAAAAATCATGAGTTCCCGCAGGATAGGGGTTGAAAATTATTTAAAAGAACACATATTACGCTGAAACTACTGGACGGAGTTTGATGTAACTTGGCACAGCCAAATTACATATTATGTATTAAAACTATTGATTATTTTTATCCCCAAAAATATAGGGTTCCTGCGGGATAGGTATTCAAAGTTGTGGTAATTTAAATGTAATATAAATAAAACATTAAAAGGGTATCATAATTTCGACCCTCTCGTCACTATACTGTCTGGTTTAGCGGGACCATTTCTGCCTGCCAACCCAGACGTGCGTGGATCGAAATCACGAAATTCTTGAAATGTTTTGTTCCATATTTTTATGCATTTACATATTGTATGCGTTATTTTTACAATTACTTTGATTTTTTTAAATTGTTTTTTTTCCTGAAGTAAACCGTCAAATCGTTACAACAAAATAGGTCACAATAATTCCAATTCGGATAATTTAGAAAAAACTCAAAAACAGAAAATAATTCTGTCAATTTACTTTGTTTTATTTTACTTCGTAAATTTGTTAGTTTTACCTGAAGTGCATGTTTAAAAAAGAAATAAATTATCATTTATAATTTACATTCCTTCATAAAAAAGCGCCCTCTAGCGGTTGTTTTTATTGGTAACCAAACTGCTTACTGTTTTACATTTTTAACCCCCGAACAATGAGACGGGTGTTATAAGTTTAGGGTGTGTATCACTGTATGTGTGTGAGTGTGTGTGCGTGTTTTCGTCGCAACCAAGCGTACCGCTAAATTCAAATCTGTTAACTATTCGAATTCAGCTCACATTACTTTGTTTATTTTGTGTGTGAGCGTGTGTGTGTGTGTGTGTGTGTGAGAGGGTGTGTGTGTGTGTGTGTATGTGTGTGTGTCTGTTTGTGTTTGTGGCATCCTCATAAAAAAGCTCCCAAACGAATGGACCGATTTTGATGCGGTTTTTTTGTTTGAAAGCTAATGTGATCGAGATGGTTCTTAGCTATATGGGGTGGGGGAGGGGTGAGAAAAGGAGGTGAGAATCGTAGCTTCAAAACGAATGGTCCGATTTAGCTGCGTGTTTTTTATATTTGAAAGCTGAGGTAAACGAGATGGTTCTTAGCTATAATGGGAGGGAGGAAGGGGGATGGGGATGGGGGTTAGGATCGTTGATCTCAAACAAATGGACCGATTTTGATGCGGTTTTTTATGTTTGAAACTGATGTGATCGGGATGGTTCTTAGCTATATAGGGCGAGAAAAGGGGAGAGTTTCGAGAAAAAGGGGGTGAGAATCGTACCTTTCAAACGAATCGACCAATTTAGCTGCGGTTTTTTATGTTTCAAAGCTGAGGTAAACAAGATTTGTCTTAGCTATAATGGGGCTTTATGCTCGCTACGCTATATGGTGAAGTTCGTAGCTCCCAAATGAATAGACCGAATTTGATGCAGTTTTTTATGTTTTAAAACGGATGTGATCGAGATGGTTCATCATGTTTCTTTGCTATATAGGAGGGGGGGAGGAGTTGAAAAAGGGGGGGAGGAGTTGAAAAAGGGGGGGAGGAGTTGAAAAAGGGGGGGAGGAGTTGAAAAAGGGGGGGAGGAGTTTAAAAAGGGGGGGAGTTGAAAAAAGGGGGGCGTAGGAGTTGAAAAAAGGGGGGGGTCCGAATCGTATCTTTCAAACCGAATGGACCAATTTAACTGCGGGTTTTTGTTTCAAAGCTGAGGTAAACAAGATGTTTCTTAGCTATAATGGGGCTTTATGCTCGCTACGCTTCGCTCGTGTCTTCGTCTTCTAACCTATCACGACCATGTTTGATCGCCACTGAAGGTTGTTAACACGGGTAGGTAGGTACCTATATTGGTACTTTTGGTACTGGAATAACTCAAAAGATCATTATATCCCAGAAAACTACCACGCGAGCAACGCTGCGGGCACAGCTATAGGCAATAATAACGTAAAAGTCTGTACAAACAAGATAATTTTAAAAAATTGGACTGAGCTACTGAACAAGAATAAAACATTTTTAAAATGCGTGTCTGTCTGTTTGTTTGTCTGTATGTTTGTTCGCACATCACGTAAAAACTATTAGACCGATTGCGATGCAGTTTTCAGTGTTGGATAGCTTAGGGTTTGACCAAGACCTGGGGTACTTGGTATCGTAATCCAATGATTAGAAGCCGAGCAATCGATAAAAAACTTTTTAACGGCTGAAGGAATTTTGATCAAATGTTTATTTTAGGTCTTGGAATAGCACATAGAGTACTTTTAACCTAGAGAAATGACCACGCGAGCGAAGCCGCGGGCACAGCTAGTCTTATATATTTTAGTACTCTCGGAATTAGTAAACGTGTTTTTTTTGGTATTAAACGATATTCCGATGTACAGTAGGTCGGGAAAAGGTTCAATAAGCACGTTATTACGCGGCATAGACACAACTAAAATGCAGCTTTCAATTGTTTTTCACAACTTTGTAAAGGTTACTGTGCAGTTTTCTTTAGTTCAATAATGCGAAAACTAATTTAAAATAATAAAATTACAATTTTTCTCTTACAATAATTACACTTTTACTTTGTATATTGTACACACGGAATTGGGGACCAAATACATCGGGATAAGGATTTTTACATCGGCATAATGTGTCTAGGACTTATTTCAGATTTAATTTAATTTAGAATACAACTTTTAACCCAATAATAAATCTTTTAGTCTATTTAAATAAGTAAAAACAATAAAGCTTCTTATAAAAATAGCGAAACCGTCAGCAAGGTTCAGTAAATGCTTAATTTTCAAAGTCCTTTCTAGTTTTGGTAAAAATACCGCGGAAATAGGTGCCTTTACCTTAAATAAAGTAATGAAACTTATGTGTATCCCCATGCAAGTACGGACTCTAGGTCTGCGAATGCAACTTTCGTTTTTATTCAACGGGTATGTATTTAAGTAAGTATTGCTTCGAGATGGGGTTCTAATAATTTTGTTTATGTTTGTTAAATCAAATATTAACAATTTTATTTACCACTAAAAGAATATAAACCAACAAGCAGCACTTTATCAATTTTAAACTCGACTATACACACTAATCACTTATTGTTATCACTGAACTCAACTACAGCACTGTATATTCAGCAGTCCCTCGTATCTTAGCCGAAACATGCCGAAATTAGTACCTCCTAAGTAAAATCTTCGTCCTGACCAGTGGTAGACACGTAATATTACGCCAGTCGATTGATATTTAGGTGCACCTCTCAGGCCCTTTTAAGCGTGACGTCGTTGTTGAGTTTGGTCACAACGTGGTTTGGTTGGTCCAATTTCTCTTGCAATTTTGGAGACTTTCCATTGCTGCGTACTCAATTATGTAACCAAACAGTGGATCTAAGTCAGTTCTCAATATTCTGACAGGAACCGCTTTTTTGGTCTATTCCCTCACATAATGCTAACAATTATCCAGGTAAGGTCAAAGATGACAAAGTGTCCGCGTAACGTTGAGATCTACCACTGCGATATTTGGTTTTGAAGTCGAACTCTTGCAGCTGTTTAATCAATCTTGTCAGTTGTCCTTCAGGGTTTTTGAACAAAAGCAGCCATTTTAATGCAGTGTGATCGATTCGCATATGAAGTTTGCATCCCAGAAGGTATTTACTAAAATGCTTCAATGTTTTTACTACGGTTAGTAATTCTCTTTTCATCATCATCATCAGCCTTTATTTGCCAATGCTGGACATAGGCCTCTCCTTATGCACTCCACTGATCTCAGTCTTGAGCTCTTCTCGTCCATTTTCTTCCAGCCGCATTTTGCAGCTAGTCACTCGATCTGGCCACAGGGCAACCTACACTAAGTTTGCCTAAACGTGGTCTACACTCAAGAACTTGTCTATCCCAACGGTCAGCTCTTCGGGAAATGTGACCAGCGCACTGCCACTTCGGCTTGCTGATCCTTAGAGCTATGTCTGTAACCTTGGTTCTCTGTCGGGTAACTTCATCACGAATCTTGTTCTTCAGAGAAACTCCAAGCATAGCTCTCTCCATAGATTGCTGAGCGAGCTTAAATTTGTAGACTAGTTTGACCATGAGTTTCCAAGTTTCGGCTCTGTAGGTCCCAGACATACTGATTGAAGACTTTTGACTTTGTGCACTGTAGTATGGACGTCGAGAAGACTTGACGAAGCCAGCTGAATGCTGCCCAATCCAGTTGAAGTCTTCTGTTGGCTTCCTTCTCAAAGTTGTTCTTACCTAATTGCAATATTTTCCCAAAGTTAACACATTGCTGGACAACTTTAAGAGGTGCCCACCATTGACTGTAATCGGTATCATGAAACATGATATTGGTCTTATCTATGTTCATTCCGAGACCGATGCATCAAAAGCATGATCTAGGTTGGTCAGCATAGTATCCAAGTCTTGCAGTGACTCCACCATTAAGACGATGTCATCGGCAAATCGTAAGTGTGAGATAATCTCGCCATTGATATTAATGCCCATTCCTTTTCAATCCAGCATTTGAAATATTAGTGAATAGTTTTTGTGATGTAACATCACCCTTTACTCCCTTGCGCAGCTGAATATGTTTACACTGCTGTTTTGTACTTGGATAGTCATAGTCGAGGCGTCATACAAAAATCTCAGCACTTCGATGTATTGCCAGTCCATTTGACACCGCTGCAGACTCCACGCAGGTTTCAAACAAGTCAAAGCTTTCTCATAGTCCACAAAAGCAAGATACAGAGGCTAGTTATACTCTTCAGAATTCTGTATAGCCTGCCTCACTGTGATATTTGGTATATGGTGCTAAATCCTCCGCGTAACTCAGCCTGTTCTTGAGGCTGGAATTCTTAAAGTCTTCTTGCGAGACGATTTGAGATGACCCTCGAAAACAAAAGACGTGGCCCAAACTTTTGCGAAAAGACCTCCGATGCTCTAATACACGCCGCATAGAAAAGGCTATAGAGCAAATTGGGGACCAAAGTCTTCGCTTAGCAATTGCAGTGGTCCGTCTGACGAAGCTAAAAACATCTTCTGGCGACACCGTCACCTCAAGGCCGGATATTCTCGCCGAGATAGAAAATTTCTATTACCGACTATACGACTGGCATGCTCTATGACCCAAATCTAGCAATGAGGATTCCCAAACCACACTGAGCCGCCACCACAACGATGATCTGCTGGAATTCAACCTAAAAATTAAAAACAGCTTAAAAATGGAAAAGCTCCTATGGACGACGGAACTACTTCAGAGTTTTTAAAAGCAGCAGGAAAACATGTGCTTTGAGAGCTCCAGAAGTTGTTTAACTCCGTTCTGAATGTTGGGAGAACTCCTAAGGCGAGGAATAGAAATATCATTATCATCATCATTGCAGCCATTAGAAGTTCACTGCTAAATGTAGGCCTCC
This sequence comes from Alsophila aescularia, assembly GCA_946251855.1. Lineage (NCBI taxonomy): Eukaryota > Metazoa > Arthropoda > Insecta > Lepidoptera > Geometridae > Alsophila > Alsophila aescularia. The sequence continues at coordinate 67,734,702 of OX276373.1, forward strand.
CCCAAATAACGCCATGATGAACGATCTCTGCCACCTTCGTCCACCGACTTCCTGCGATGGCTACAATGTCGGGAGGTCGTCCATCGTGTGGGGGGGGGGGGGACTCCCTAGAATTCACTTTCTTTTTCGTGGTCGCCATTCGAGAACCTTTATTCTCCAGTGGTTGTCGATTCCGCCAACTGTATGGCCTGCCCATTGCCATTTCAACTTGCAAACTCTGAGAGTTATGTCAGTAACCTTGGTTCTTCTACGGATTCTTTCATTTTGGATTCTATCACGGATTTTATCATAGAAGCATGGTGGTAGCAAAAAAGGAAATTAAACTCTTATCCAGTCAAAAAAGTCAGTCAGTCAGTTAATTTAACTATAGGCCCATTTTGCGTCTGAGCCACGTCTATAAGCTGTTTTTGAGGGTAGTCTCGAATCGTCTTACGAGAAGACTTGACGAGTTTCAGCCAGCAGGGTTACGGCACCATAGACCACATCCTTACAGTTCTATAGGTTATACAGAAGACTGAAGAGTATCACCAGCCCCTGTGTCTTGCTTTTGTGAACTATGAGAAAGCCGTTGACTCTGTCAAAACCTGGGCTGTGCTCGATTCTCTACAGCGATGCTAAGTAGACTGATACATCATGGTGATGAGAAGCTTGTATGACGCCGCGAATATTTTCGTTCAAGTACAGAACCAGCAGACTAAACATATCCAGCTGCCCAGGGGAGTGAGGCAGAGAGATGAAATCCCCGAAACAGATCACTAATGCCCTGGAAGCCTAGAAAGGAACGGGCATAAACATATGGTGAGTACATCTCACACCTACGCCGATGATATTATCCTCATGGCGGAGTCGCTGCAGGTCCTCGAACGAATACTGACAGACCAAGCTGACGCCGCTTGACGTATCGGTCTCGGGATGAACATGGACAAAACCAAGGAAAGTATAATGACCTTATTACTCCGCAACCGATCGTCGTTCACGGTATCCCCCTTAAAGTTGTTCAGAAATATGTTTACCTCGTGCATAGTATGCAATTGGGTAGGAACAACTTCGAAAGAGAAGCCCATAGGAGGATTCAGTTGGGATGCATTTGCATGGGGCAGCATTTGGTAAACTACGTCAAGTCTTTTCGTCGGCCACACCATAATGCCTAAAGATGAAAGTCTTCAATGCTTGCGTTCCACCAATTATGAGCTACGGAGCCGAAACGTGGACAGGAACGGTGGGGCAGGTCCACAAGTTTAAGGTCGCTCAGCGAGCTATGGAGAGAGCTATGCTTGAAGTATCTCTGAAGGATAGAATCTGGAATGAAATGATTCGCTAGAGAGCCAAGGTAACCGACATAGCCCAGAGAATAAGCAAGCTGAAGTGGCAATGGGCTGGTCAGAACCGACAACCGTTAGGGAAAACGAGTTTTAGAGTGGAGACCACGCTTAGGTGCGCAAACGTAGTGTGGAATGCCCGCTAGCCAGGTGGAGAGACGACTTGCGAAAGACAGCTGGCAGCAACTGGATGAGAAGAGCCGAAAATCGGGCTCAGTGGCGTTCATTGGCAGAGGCCTACGTCCAGCGGTGGACTAGTATATAGGCTGATGATGAGTTGTTTCAGAAGTTTATTTCTACATACTTACAAACAGTTTTACCTCTTTATAACATTAGAGAAGAAAAAAGCTTACCATTTCCAGGGTTATCGCACATGTTACTCAAAAATAAATAACATGAATTTTCAAAATCTTCATATTCAAATGTTTCATTTAGTTTACGTATAGTGCACACTTTTGTATCATTCGATTTACAAATATAATCTCTTCGTCCACATTCTTTCATAATATGGCTATAAGCTAGATGTGAAGTTATATTGTTTGTTTCATTTAAAGTTGGTAAATTTTTATAAACTTGTGTCGACAACGTGAATGCATAACTTTCAGATCGTTTTGATAATACTGAAATAACTAAGTAATAAAAAAATATATTCATTTTATTGTATTGATTTTATTTGAGCATGTTCTATAAAAAAAACTTATATGGCTTAGATTTCTGTTTTACGATAAAGATTTATATTATGATTATACAATCTACCTATACCTACTATCTTTATACTTATAGTAAAGCAACAAGTAAGAAAAAGTCTGTACAAAGAAGATAGGTAGAAGGTACTTAAAATAAGCTACTGGACAAGAATATAACTTTTTAATCTCATCCTGTTTGTCTGTTTGTTTGTTTGTCTGTATGTTTGTTCACGCATCACCTAAAAACTACTAATCCGATTGCGATTAGGTTTCCACTGTTGGTTAGTTTCGGGTTTGAATTAAAAACTGGGGTACTTGGTATCTCAATCCAATGAGTAGAAGCCAAGCAATAAACGTTTTGACGCGTGAAGAAATTTTGATCAAATGTTGATATATTGGTATGGTCTGGAATAGCACATAAAGAACTTCTAACCTAGAGTAATGACCACATGTGCCAAGCCGCCGGTACGGCTGCACTAGTACTTCAAATGTTGATATATTGGTATGGTCTGGAATAGCACATAAAGAACTTCTAACCTAGAGTAATGACCACATGTGCCAAGCCGCCGGTACGGCTGCACTAGTACTTCAAATGTTGATATATTGGTATCGTCTGGAATAGCACATAAAGAACTTCTAACCTAGAGTAATGACCACATGTGCCAAGCCGCCGGTACGGCTGCACTAGTACTTCAAATAAATCAGTCAGTACCAAAAAACTGACAAATAAAAATCATTTAAAAAAATATGATCCACCACCTAGTTAAAATAGGCTACTGAAAAAGATTTTTTTAAATCGTGTCTGTCTGTTGTTCGCGCATCACATAAACACGGATTGCGATATAGTTTTCACTGTCGGATAGCTTAGGGTTTGACTTAAACTGTTGTACTTAGTATCTTAATCTGATAAGTAGAAGTCGAGCCATCGATAATAACTTTTTGAGGCTGAAGAAATTTCGATTAAATGTTGGTTTATCTGTATTTTGAATAAGTAGGTCAAAGGGTAATTTTAACCCAGAGAAATAACCACACCTGCGAAGTCGCGGATACAGCTAGTACTTATAATAAAGCTTACTAATAACTAGCTGATGCCCGCGGCTTCACACGTGTGGTCATTTCTCTATACCCTGTTCCATAATCTTAGATATTTTATGTAAACAAAGGAATGTCACGAAAATTCGCCTTCAAAGTGGGTATGTCACTTGCCCAAAACATTTGTCTCGTGTGAAAAATGCTTTTGTTTTACCCACCACCACCCACTTATGTAGTGCCTGCAGAGGAACTTTTCGCTGGTCTTGGCCTCCCGTGGCCCACGTGGAAGTCGATTAATAGACTCCGGACCCAAATGTGCCGCTGCAGAAGCAACAATAGCAAGTGGGGTTTCATCTAACCAGAAAAGGCACAATGTGACTGCGGAGCTCCTACTATACAATGGACCATTTGTTGTTGTGCCCTCGGTGCCCCAACATCTGCACTTTAAAGGATATCCACGAGGCGTCTCCCATAGGGATAAAAGTAACTGAATACTGGGCTAGAATTGTCTAACACTGTCAGCCCTAACTTAGAAATGATAATTCATAAGACACGGCGAACAAAAAGAAATAATACACACATCTAAATCGGTTGAGGCATTTAGAAGTTATGGTGGAATACACAAACTCCCACATAGATATAGACATACCTACATGAACATTAAAAACATAACACTCCTTTTTTGAAGGAGTCATGTCAATTGTAGTCTATCTTGTTCTATTATTCTGTCTTTATGAGTTACTGATTAACAGACAAACATTAAAAAAATTGTCCTAGTAAGATAATTTTAGGAAGGCGTAAATAAAACATTAAAATAAATTACTTATTTTTTTATGAATTGACCAGACACCTTATAAAAAAGGGCAGTGACAGTGTCCAAGTGACGGGGAGTAAGGTATCAAATTCACAAACATAGATCATGTCAGCTAAATAGGATTCCTTTTATCTAGGGTACAAGAAACCATGCTCTCACGACATTCACGAACAAGTTTGTGTACTTACATATAATTATACTAAATAAAAATGGTAGAGATTGCTCGAAATGTTTTGAATCCCTGCAGTGTGATCAAATGTTGATAAGCTAAACCTGCAATATTTTTCTTAGACTGGGAAGTCTAAGAAAAATATTGCACAAAAAAACTTTGGCTTAGTCTAAGTTTGTTTCGAATGACTATCATGCAAAAGTTAAAGCTTAAAAACAATTCAATAATTCAAGAATATCATATTATTCTTTCAAAATAAGTCAATCAAATTTTAATCTCAAATTATGGATTGCACGATTTTAAGGCGATTTTTTTGCACTGTTATCCCCTTTGTTTACCTAAAATATCTAAGATTTTGACGGTGAAGAAATTTTGATGAAATATTGATATATTGGTATTTTAGGTCTTGCAATAGCACATAGAGTACTTCTAACCCAGAGACATGTCCACGCTTGCTAAACCGCGTGTACAGCTAGTACTTATAATAAAGCTGTACTTTAAATAGGACCAGGTTTTTTTTTTAAATGGTTTATCTTAGGGTTTAGCTTATAAACTCGTGTACTTGGTATCTTAACCCGAAAAGTAGAAGCCGAGCAATCGATACAAACCTTTTGATGTCTGAACGAAGTTTGATGATTTATTTGGTACTTTTGGTTCTGGAATAGGTTACGTTTAACCCACAGAAATGACCACACGGGAAAAGCCGCGGGCACAGAAAGTAAACAATAAAAATAAGTTCAAGTAAAAAATTGAGTAAATGCAATAAACAATATAAACTAGACATGAAACGTCTAGTAAGTATCCGGTGAAGGTTTGGGGAAGTGAGGAAAGGTGGGGGAAAAGTGAGGGCAGAATGGGAGAAAGGGGGAATTGTGGAGGGAAAGCCCCTTCACCCTACCCTTCCCTAACTTTACCCACCTTCCCTCACTTCCCCAAACCTTCCCCCACATCTCCCTACATTTCAGTTTTTTTTTTCTTAGTTTTGCCACTCCAAAATGTAAGGATCACGATTCACGTTGCAGTTTCTGTGGTGCAGGTTAGGTTTGTTAGCTGAATACGGAGGCAGGACGAACTCCGGCTAGATGGAGCGAATATCTGCGCAAGGTAGCTGGCAGTCATTGGAAGAGAAGACCCGAAGATCGGGCTCAGTTGTGCGCCTTGGGAGAGGCCTATGTCCAGTAGTGGACTAATTTAGGTTGTTGATGATGATATACAGTACCCGGCGGTCAACTTCCAGCTAAAGAGGGCAATCGGCTAGTTTCTACTAAAGCGTCGTCTCTGTCACTTACTACATTACCATCGTAGACAGAGAAGCTAATCTGGCGCGGTCACGTCCACTTGAAAATATATATAAAGGGCCAGGCTCCACACGTCAGCTCCGCCTCCACACTTTGCCCCCCGCTACCCGCAACAAGCACTGAGGTGCGCGTAACAACGTTGAATATCGCGAGCTTTGTTTGAACACACAATTTAGCTCAGAACTAAATGACGTAAGTCTCATAAGTTATTTATTTTATTGACAGATTAATTTAGTTACGTACATTTTGGTCTGACAGTGGATAATAAACTATATTTTCTTGCTGTGTGATTTATTTCAGAGATAAAACTTTAGACGTTGAATAGAAAAATGAAAATATGATGTACTGAATATAACGTAATTTTAGATAAGAAATTGTTTCGAATGAAATTCTGCTAATCACGTTTGTCTTGATCGCGGAGAGATAAAGATCTCAAAAACATATTGGCGGGAAAACTAGTACTTATAATAAAGCAATAAAAACCAAAAAGTCTGTACAAAAAGATAAATAAAAATAAATGGTCTAGGGTACTTAAAATAAGCTACTGAACTAGAATATAACATTATTAAAATTCGTGTTTGTATGTTTGTTTATAATGTTAAGTTTCATACTCGTATTTATCGGGTTTGTGGTTGGTTGACCCAGCATACTTATGGAAAAAAACCTTGAATATTGGAGCTTGGTCTTATTAAATTGTACAATGGGTTCTATAATTACAAAACATAAGTTCAAAAACTAAAACCCGACTACGGTCGGGTAAAAAATAGCCTATTGCACTCTTGCGATGAAGACGAATCGATTGATACCTCGATTGTCAAAAACGGACCATGTTTTTAGTTTGAACACATAACCCTTCCTTTCCTTCGGGGTAGTTGGGTAAAAAAATGCCCAATGACACTATAAATGAAGACACATGGATTGACACCTCGCTTGTCAAAATCGGACCTAGTTTTTAGTTTTAACATATAACCCTTCATTTTCTTTGCCATAGTCGGATTAAAACTCTATCTACGCCTATGACACTATACATATACATATCGATCGACACCTAGGTTGTCAAAATCGAACCAATCGGGGCGACGCTACAGTGGAAAATCCACATAAAAAAAACACATTAAAACACATACATAGACTGTTAAACTCATTACCCACACGTATTTCTTCACCGCTTTCTATATACAGGTGATAAAATATGAGTACAACCATTATAATAATTCTAATATCAGCACCTAAAGATATTGGCGGGAAATCGACGAACAAAACTTATATTTGATGAAAAGTTTATTACAATAAATGACATAATGTATTAAACCACTAGGATAAAACAATAAATATCCTCGAAAAATGTCTAAACAGTAATAAAACTATCTAAAAATATACACACGAATGAAAAAAATCTTCCCGCCAAAACCGCTCCGCAAAGTGCGTTTACAAGTTTTTGTTGTCAAGAGCTATAATTGGGAATTTTGAATTATTTTACAGTGAAAATAGCTCGTATTTTAAGCACTTTTTTAATTTCTATGCAAGTATTAGTAGCTCAACAATTTCTATGCAAGTATTAGTAGCTCAACAATTTCGCGATCTCTGTCAGTACCGATTGGTTCTAGTTTTTTTTCATTATTTTCCTATGCTTATAGCCATTGTTTTTCGATATGTAGGTAAATTGAAAGAAAATAATTCAAAAAAAATCACGCTCGCTTCGCTCGCGCTTTTTAGTAACATTCATCAATCAAGAATTAGAACAATATTTTAAAGAAATAACTCTAATTTCACGCTCTCTTCGCTCGTCCTCGCCTTTTGTGCTTGTCCATACAATGATTTTTATATGATTATTATCAATTAATTTCAGAATTGATAAAAATACCACAAAAATTTCGCGCTCTCTGCTCTCGCTTTTCTTTTGGTTTTTCAATAAGGTTCAACATTATATTTCATTTTCCACACTAAGAGAAATTGCTCAACATTTTTGCGATCGCAATGCTCGCGTCTTTTAATCATTTTAATGTAAAGATAGATTTGAAATTAAAGAAAATAGGTGGTGGAAAATTTTGGAGGCTTAAACTCACGCTACTCACCTCACCTCACCTGTAAAGTACGAGTATACGTGTTCTTGACTGTGTACCTATAATTCATACTTTTCCGTCCTCCATATAATATCAACTAGGCCATGGGCTGGCGACGCCCTTGCGCGCGCACACACACACACACACACACACACACACACACACACACACACACACACCAAAACACACACGCGCGCGCGCACACACACGCACACACACACACACACACACACACACACACACACACACACACTGATACACACCCTAAACTTATAACACCCATCTCTTTGATCCGGGGTTAAAAAAAAACCGTCACGAATACAAAACAGAGCAACCTGTAGAGCATATTACGATATATTTTGTATCATTAATATATATTTTGAATCTTTTATATATATATTTCGTATCTTAAGATGACATCTTTTAATAAATTCCATATCACTCGATATCTTAAGATACTGTAAGATGTAAATATATATTATCTTCGCCGTTTGTGATGGTTCATATAAATTGTATAGCGAGCGATATTTTATCTAAAGATAAAATATTATCGTATCTTAGTCGTCTGTGACGCGCTTTAATGGAGTGTGAATAATAAAATGTTATTTAATTCAGATAAATGTAATATGACTTTCGAATGCAAACATTATCCAATTCATTTTAATTATAATTTAAACGACATTTATATTAATAGAGTGACAAATATTAAAGATTTAGGAGTAATTTTTGATCGCCGCCTCACTTTTCACGTTCACGTTGCAAGCATTGCCAAAGAATCTTTCCGTCGCTTGGGATTTGTTCTGCGCAATGCTAAGGATTTCCTGGATCCGCAGGTGATTCGTACCTTCATTATCAGCCTTGTGAGGAGCAAGTTAGAATCAAGTTCATGTGTGTGGAATCCTCACCATCTTACATACACGCTGATGCTGGAAAAAGTGCAAAAAGCGTTCTTGCGATCCTTGTTTAAGTGACTTTACGGTTACAACCCATACCTCTATCCCCCTAAGTTTTTGCTTGGTCAGCTTGGTTTTAATTCACTTGAAGTGAGAAGGTTATCAGACCAGCTCACAATTTGCTGCAAGGTTCTAAGAGGGTCCGTAGACTCCACTAACTTGCAAGATAATCTGTGCAGGTTGTTCGTGTGCGACACAGGCCCAGTAGAAGACACAGGCTGTTCGCTGTCTCTGGCTGCGTCACCGTGGCCCGAGCCAGTTCCCCCCTGTGCCGGTCCCTGAGTAACCTCAATACACTCCTGGCTGTCAACCCTGATATTGACTTATTTTTTGACAAGTGGAAAACTGTTTTGTCCATTTGTTGGTCTTTTTGTAAACATGTTCAATTTTGTTTTTTTTTTCATCATTGATTTAATCCATGACTAATCATTGTGTTATTTATATTTGATTTTTAAGGTTTTTGTCATTTGATTATTTTATTTGTAATACTTTGTGTATAATATTCTTAATTGATTTGAAATATGTTTATGAATTTTTTGGTAAATTATTGTGTAATAAATGTTTAATTGGTCTCACCGTTCTTATAACAATAAATTGATTTGAATTTCATTTGAATTTGAACGTAGTTTAGGACGCCCTCCGGCTAGGTGGAGCGAAATACTCAGTTGGCAGTTGGAAAGTAAGTGCCGAAGATTGGGCTCAGTGGCATGCTTTGGGAGAGGCCTATGTCCAGCAGTGGACTGGTAAAGGAAGTTTATGATATGTACTATAGGAGAGTCATAGAAGAAAATACAGGAAAAAAAACAGCATAAAAACGCAATAAAATATATTTCATATAAACTGATTTCTTAATAACGCCTACGATGATTAACAACTAATTGATTATCTTGGTATGGTTTCCTTAATAACGCCTACGATGATTAACAACTAATTGATTATCTTGGTATGGTTTCCTTAATAACGCCTACGATGATTAACAACTAATTGATTATCTTGGTATGGTTTCCTTAATAACGCCTACGATGATTAACAACTAATTGATTATCTTGGTATGGTTTCCTTAATAACGCCTACGATGATTAACAACTAATTGATTATCTTGGTATGGTTTCCTTAATAACGCCTACGATGATTAACAACTATTTGATTATTTTGGTATGGTTTCCTTAATAACGCCTACGATGATTAACAACTAATTGATTATCTTGGTATGGTTTCCTTTTAGGTTTAGTTCTTTTTGTCGTAGTCGTCGTTACTGTTTCAGTTTCCGTTACAGTTGAACCTGTTCCAACTTCCATTTGAGGCGAAACTGTTTCACTTTCGTCTTCAAACGGAAATGATTCAGTTTCCGTTAAAGTTGAACCTGTTTCAACTTCCGTCAGTTTTCTCTTCAGTTGCATTTGTTACAGGTGGAGGGGGATCTGTATAGGCTTGCGTGCGCTGGCGAAATTGGCTTGGTTGGCGGTGGCTTCTTGTATATCATAAGTTGATTCAGCTTTGGCGTTGGCTGTGCCTTTCTGAGCATCGTGAAGGTAATACTTCGTAAGGATACCCTCAAGTATTACCTTCACGATGCTCAGAATGGCGCCGCCGACTGTCGTAATCAGACTGATTGATAGTACATCACGTATCACTGAAACATAACAAATGAATCTGAAACCTTAATAATAATTAGGTACATAAACATAATACTTAGACGAATAAGTTAATGAAAATTAAGCATGAGGCTTATTGAGTCCGTTTGGAAGAGTCCCGTTGCTTAGTCAGAGTACTCAGTTGCATTAGCGTTGAGCATTTAGTAGATAACTGTGTTCTGCACCTATCTAATAATTTTCTCAAGGAAAAATTTGGATCACGGATGGAACTCGAACCCGCATCATCAGTGCCTCCGCGCGTTTCATGCGTTAGGGCCAAAATACATCACACGATACGATGTCGAATCGTGGCACGTTGCGATGTCATGTCGCGATGCGATGTCAATTGGTGTTTATATATTTCAGCTATATTCTAACTAACTAGTGTAAAATGGACACTTTGAAGTGAGGTTTCATTGAAAGAAAGAAGAGCCACGTTATAGATTGCCACAAAACGACATCGCATGGCGATACGACATCGCAACGAGCCACGATGCGAGTAAAATGGGCACTTTGAAGTGGGGTTTCATTGAAAGAAAGAATAGCCACGGTAGATTTCCACGACAAGACATCGCAACGGCCACGGTGTGATTAAATGAGCACTTTGAAGTAGGGTTTCATTGAAAGAAAGAAGATCCACGTTGTAGATTTCCACAACACGACATCGCATCGCGACACGACATCGCATCGCGACACGACATCGCACCGTCGACGATGTGAGTAAAATAGCCACTTTGAAGTGGGGTTTAATTGAAAGAAAGAAGAGCCACGTTGTAGATTTCTACGAAACGACATCGCACCATGACACGACATCGCAACGGCCACGATGTGAGTAAAATAGCCACTTTGAAGTGGGGTTTCATTGAAAGAAAGAAGAGCCACGTTGTAGATTTCCACGAAACGACATCGAATCGCGTCACGATATTGCAACGGCCACGATGTGAGTAAAATGGGCACTTTGAAGTGGGGTTTCATTGAAAGAAAGAAGAACCACGTTGTAGATTTCCACGAAATGACATCGCATCATGACACGACATCGCAACGGCCACGATGTGTGCAAAATAGACACTTTGAAGTGGGGTTTCATTGAAAGAAAGAAGAGTCACGTTGTAGATTTCCACGACACGGCATCGCATCGCGACACGACATTGCAACGGCCACGATGCGACGTTGTATCGTGTGAATTCGTGTGTTTGTATATTGGCTCTTACTGGGACGGTAACGTCATCTACTGGCAGCTTTGTTTTCTCGCTTAGCAAGCGTTAATACCTACTGTTAATACCTATCTTATACAATACATCATTTACCGCTAGTGGCACTGCGCTGGAAATCACACAAAAAAAATACTATATTCGATAGCGAGTACAGTTTTGAGCACTTGATTGAACTCATAATACTTAGAGGTAAAGTTCTTAAACTAAAACCCTATTACGGTCGGGTATAAAAAAAGCATATGGCACTCTTGCGATGGAGACAAATCGATTGATACGTAACTTGTCGAAATTTTAAAAGTCAAGTTTTTAGTTTGAACACGTTACTCTTACATTGCTTAGCCGTAGTCGGGTAAAAAAACGGACCCGTGCTCCACCTAAATTATGACGAACCGATTGATACTTCGCTTGTCAAAGTCGGATTATAATATGAAGGATTTGGAATGGCAGCTGTGCGAACGTAAAAGACTGATGAATAGATATATGAATTTGAATCACTAACGGGACTTGAACCCGAATTATTCATATTCATTCATTAATAGTTAATTAGAATACTTTATATATACTTTTTTTATAATACTTTTGCGCCGGAACAACTTGTCTGAAGAGGATTTAATTGATTGTGTATATTTTTAAGCAGTTGAGGTTTTTTTTTTAAAGAAGACATAAAATTTATATACTCTTTGGTCATAAAATATCATGCAGAGCTCCGAAAAAGCAATTTCGTTATAAAATAGGGAAAATACAGTTTGATATTTAAAAATGGCCAAGTAATACGCTAAAATTGTTATTTTGTTGTGATGGGGAGTTTATTTGTGGTTGTCTTGTTGTGGATATTTCGGAGATTTCTGAGAATTGCAGTCAAAGGGAAAGGGGTGTTATTTTAAGTATTTTAACAACAAATAGTTGATTGTAGCTTATTATTTGCAGAGACCGTCATTCAATAGGCTAAGATTAGTGAAGTAATAGATAATATCTGATTAAATTATCGGTATATTCAATTGAGGGGATGTGACGAATGAACCATATGAATTCATAAAGGGATCTAACATTTTGCGGTGCCACACATTATGATAAGTGCCCTCTGAACACGTGATCCGACAACTTAGTCCGCTCGATCGGATGACGTGAACTTTTATCCTACTGGTCTGATTCATCGGACGACGAGGATTCTCAAATTCTCATAGTCCGACTCAGGTCCACTCGATCGGACGATGTGACCTTTTTTTTCCTGGTGGTCTGATTTATCGGACGACAAGGATCCTCGAATTCTCATAATTCGATTCAGGTCCAATTCATTGGAAGACAAATAATCCTGAATTCACTGTCCGATTTTTCAGTCCGATGAGTTGGACTATGAGGAAACACGGGTATTCATATGGGAAACATTTAAACAATGACACAACAATGCAAATAAATTAGAACAAAAAGGAATAACAACAGACAGATTAAAAAGCAGGTGGGGCTGTGTCGGGGTGCATGGCTGCTAATTTATCGTGAAACGTCTACGCCACGTACAAATCGCGAGTTATACCGAATCGCCCCACTTATCCTTACACATTCCCACTAATTCCCACCTATTCTCACCCATATCCACGGTTCTCTTAGGTCAGATTCCGCTTTTGTGAGAATAATACATTTTGTGATATACAGGATGTCCCAGGAAGTTGTGATAAGCCACGGTCCCGAGGCAGAGCACAGCCCAGGTGCACTCGAATAACCCCCATGTATGTTCCACGATTTTTTATATTTTCGGAGTTATTCCATTTTAGTTTTTTTTTTCAAAATGTTCCAGATTTCAACACGAACTTAATAATTTTGACCAAACTAACAATAGTATTCAGTTGATTTTTGGATCGTTGGTAGTCCAGTAGTGAACCTTTTACAAGACATCAAAATCATGTAAATTATTAAAAAACATAAAAGAATAACTTCAAATTTTGTTCAGAACAAAATATCCCTTTAATGTACGGAATTCCTTAAAATAAAAATAAAAGTTTTTTTTTGTTCTTATCTCAAAATCTTCTTCAATTCACTGGAAATAAAAGAACTCGCACTTAATTGGCCTAAACTTATGGCAACACAGCATAAAGTGACTTCAAAAGTGGAAAGGTCGATATTTTTATGGCGACTAGTATCGATATAGTTGGGTCTAGTTAGATGGGAATGGGTGGAGATGTTTAGGGATTGGTAGAGATGTGTAGGGACAGGCAGCGTTAAGTGGGGATAAGTTGGCATGACTGGGGACGGGATACATAGGTGGGGATGGATGGGGATCGGTGGGGATGGGCGAGGATGGGTGGGGATAGGTTAGGATGTATGGGGAAGGGTTGCAGGCTGGATAACCTCCAAGAGTGCCCGACTGTTGCTGGTCCCCTCCGATGCGTTTCATCTGGGGGGAAGAGCAGCCGTTGGGACGGTGCACCCGGGGATCGGTTAATAATTCTCCTCGGGGGATTATTGGCCGTAGCCGATATCTGGCAAGGTGGGTCTTGGTAGTTTTACTACCTGGACGGCAGGAGGGGAATCGCTACAAAGAGCTTTTATCTTTGTGGAGGTTCTCTTCCTGTGGGATGGGCGTCCTAGTGACGTGGAGGGGGGGCCCGGGCGCTCGGCGCAGGCTCGAGGAGGTGGGGCCTTGTGCGCTTGGCGCCGGCTCGAGGAGGTGGGGCCCGGGTGTTTGGCACCGGCTCGAGGAGGCGGTCCGCTCCCAGACCTACCATACTTCGGAATGATGGATTCGGTGCTGGGAGTGTGACGTGGAGGTGGGGCCTTGTGCGCTTGGCGCCGGCTCGAGGAGGTGGGGCCCAGTGCGCTCGGCGCAGGCTCGAGGAGGCGGTCCGCTCTCAGACCTACCATACTTCGGAATGATGGATTCGGTGCTGGGAGTGTGACGTGGAGGTGGGGCCTTGTGCGCTTGGCGCCGACTCGAGGAGGTGGGGCCCGGGTGCTTGGCACCGGCTCGAGGAGGCGGTCCGCTCTCAGACCTACCATACTTCGGAATGATGGATTCGGTGCTGGGAGTGTGACGTGGAGGTGGGGCCCGGGCGCTCGGCGCCGGCTCGAGGAGGTGGGAGGAGGAGGCGACTCCTCCTTCGTATTTGTGGGGTCACTGGTGGAGAGTCGGGGGGCTCTCCATCGGCTTGCACGCCCCACCGGTCGTGGTGAGGGGTGACTTTGGTGAGCAAGGTTGCCCCTGCACAGGCGGAGAGGCCCGATTGGGTCTGCCACTGGGGCAAGATGGTAGAATGCAACCGCGACCCCATCTTGCCCCACCTCGGTGGAGGACTGCTCACCATGGGGTTTTAGTGGGTAGGACGGGCAGTCGCCCGGTGAGTCCCACATAGCCGCTGGGCCTTCCCCGGGCTCAGTGGTATGCGTAAATGCATTTCCCCAAGAAAAAAAAAAAAAGAAAAAAAAAAAAAAAAGGATGTGTGGGGAAGGGTTTTAGTGGGGAAGGGTGAGAAAAGGTGGGGATGAATGACATTTGACTTTGATCCCTATTTATTCGATATATTCCCAACTGTCCCATTAACGTCCCCATCAATTGGGCCGATGGAAAGTTAAATTCCCACCTGCCCCATTGGCGTGAATAATGGGACTACTTTCGGCATACTTTTGACATACTTTTGAAATACTTTATATGTACATTTGCTTTAACATACCTTAATAATTCTTTTCACCTACTTTCGGCGTACTTTTGAAAAACTTTTCACATATTTGGGATATTATTTTAACGCACTTACGGCATACTTTCGACATATTTTTGAAATAGTTTTGACATACCTTTGTAATTCTTTTGAAATACCTTCGGCATACTTTTGAAATACTTTTGACATATATTTGCTTTAACATACTTTTGTAATTCTTTTTACATACTTTCGGTATACTTTTGAAATACTTTTGACATACATTTGACATACCTTTGACATACTTATGATATATTTCTTTTGAAATACTGTTGACATACATTTGCTTTAACATAATTTAGTAATTCTTTTCACATACTTTCGGCATACTTTTGACATTCTTTTGAAATATTTTATATGTACGTTTGCTTTATCATACTTTTATATATCTTTACACATACTTTCGGCGTACTTTTGAAAACTTTTCACATATTTTTGATATTATTTTGACGTATTTTTCACATACTTTTGTAATTCTTTTTACATACTTTCGGTATACTTTTGAAATACTTTTGACATACATTTGACATACTTTTGACATTCCTTTGACATACATTTGACACATTTGACGTACTTTTGACATATTTTTTAATTTTGTCTTTTTTTTTACTTTAGACGTACGTATTACCGACTGCTCTATTGGCGTGAAAGTTCCAAACGGCCCCATATATTTCTATTTTTTTTGGTTTATTTGGGTCGTATTAGTGGTTTTTGTTGCATATTTAAATTTCAAGCTATCGGACTGTATTTATACTAAAATTGAGTGTTAGTAGGAACAGAAAGAAATAAAAGGCTAAATAAGTAGATCCAATCAATTTTCATTAAAAATTCACTATGCAGATATTTAAATTGTCAATATTTATAATTGGTCATATCTTTACGTATTAGAATAAAACAACATTAACACAGCCATAGTTTACAAAGATTTTTCTTACAGATAATATCAAGGTATTTTTTATCACAGTAATAATCACGTTTTTATAATAATTCTTTTGATAGAAACTGTGATAAAAAAGCCTTTCATGTTGAACTTAAGATATTATTCGTTAGAAAAATAATTGTAATATATGCTGTGATTGTTGCGATATTATAATATTTAGTTAAACTTCTTGTACCTTAGTTTCTAACAAAAGAATTATTGTAAAAATGTGATGATTACTGTGATAAAAAGTACCTTGATATTATCTGTAAGAAAAATAATTGTTATACATGGCTGTGATTAATGTTGTTTTATTCTAGTACATAAAGATATGACCAATTATAAATATTGTTAATTTAAATAACTGCATAGCTATTTTTTAATGAAAAGAGTTATTGTCAATAAACTAGTATTTGATTTGCTAGAATAAGTTGGCCTTTTATTTCTTTCTTATCCTACTAACACTCAATTTTAGTGTAAATACACAGTCAGAAAGTTTGGAATTTAAATATGCAACAAAAAACACTAAAGCGACAAAATTATCAAAACGAAAATGGGGCCGTTGGTAATTTTCACGCAAATGGGCCAGTTGAGGTTTTTTTTTTTTTTTATTACGGACTAGTCAATCGTTTGACCACGATCTCACCTGATGGAAAGCGATGATGTGGTTGAAGGTGTAGCACGCTTGCCTAGTAGATACCTATTCACTCTTGACTTGAACACACCGGGGTTATAATTTACCGGAAACATTGTCGAGGGCAGGGCATTCCACTCCTTTACTTTATGTACGTAAAAAGTCAAAAAAGTTGTCAAAAATAAAATATATGTCAAAAGTAAGTCAAATTGGCAAAAAAATTACTAAAGTATATCATAAGTATGTCAAAGGAAAGTCAAAAGAAATATGTCAAAAGAACATCAAATGTATGTCAAAAGTATGTAAAAATAATAACAAAAGTATGTCAAATGTATTTCAAAAGTAAACCGAAAGTATGTGAAAAGAATTACTAAATTATGTTAAAGCAAATGTATGTCAAAAGTATTTCAAAAGAAATATATTATTAGTATGACAAAAGTATGTCAAAAATATGTCAAAAGTACGTCAAATGTTTGTCAAAAGTACGTCAAATGTTTGTCAAAAGTACGTCAAATGTTTGTCAAAAGTACGTAAAATGTTTGTCAAAAGTACGTCAAATGTTTGTCAAAAGTACGTCAAATGTTTGTCAAAAGTATTTCAAAAGTATACCGAAAGTATGTAAAAAGAATTACAAAAGTATGTCAAAATTACGTTAAAATAATATCTAAAATATGTGAAAAGTATGTCAAAAGTACGCCGAAAGTATGTGAAAATAATTATAAAAGTGTGTCAAAAGTATGCCAAATGTATGTCAAAAGTATATTAAAGGTATGTCAAATGTATGACAAAATTACGTTAAATGTAAGTCAAAAGTATTTCAAAACTAATGTCCCCATCAATGGGGCCGATGGGAATTTAAATTCCCGTAATGGTGCCGTTGGGAATATATCATACATCCTCGCACATCTCCACCCATCCCCACCCTTCCGCACCAATCCCCACCTATCTTTACCTACCCCCACTCACCCCCACCTATCCTTATCCATCCCAGCTATCACCACCCATTTCTACATCCATCCCCAACCCCACCCATCCCTTCCCATCCTTACCCGACCTTACCCATCATCCCCCACCCATCACCATTCATCTCCGCTTATCTCCACCCGTCCTCACCCAACCCGACCCATCCTCATCGATTCCCACCCATCAATCCCGGCTGATCCCTACCCATCCAAACCCATCCCCACCCAACTCCACCTATACACATCCCTACCTATCCCCAACCATCCCCACCTATCTCCATACATCCTAACCCAACCTCACTACACTATATCGGTACTATGAAAACGTCGACCTTTCTACTTTTGAAATCACTTTATGCTGTATTGCCATAAGTTTAGGCCAATTAAATGTAAGTTTTTTTTTCTTCCGAGTTTGGAAATGGTGCCATACTGCCGCCAAAGAGAATGTTTTCAAAAAAAATATGTATGTAATAGTCTATGTTACTCGGGGGATATAAGGATTCTAACGATACCCCATACGTCTAAATCTGTTCAGGCATTTAAAAGTTAAAGTGGAATAAATAAACTCACATAAAAACATACATACATACACGAATGCTAAAAACAATACACTCCTTTTTTTGACCAGTCGTGTAATAAGAGCAATAAAAATATTTCCATATTTATTTATTTTATTTTAGTGCCTCCAAATTTTGAAAAAATATTTTGCTTTGAACAAAATTTGAAGTTAATGTTTTCCTTGTTTTTTAAAATATAAATATGGTTTAAATGTCTCATTAAAGGTTCACTACTGGACTACCAACATTCCAAAAATCAACTGAATACTATTGTTAGGTTGGTCAAAATTACTAAGTTTGTGTCGAAATCTGAAACCATATAAAAAATGAAATAACTCTAAAAATATCAAAAATCGTGGAACATACATGGGGTTATTCGGGTGTGCCTGAGAGTGCTCTACCTCGGGACCTCTTATCACTATATCCTGGGACTGCCTCTATATTGGGACTTGTCAAGAGTAAACTTCTTAGTTATATTTTTATGTTATTTCAAAGGGCGTTCCCACACTTTACTATGTGCCACAAATTATGATAAATGTAATCTATTGCAAAATTATCAACAGTAGAATATCAAAAAATGTTCTCATGTTGTAAATTAATGATTTAAAAGATTTTTCGCCTCATAGTTTCTTGCCAGTTCTTCTATGATGGTGTCTTCCGAATCTGGTGGTAAAAATAACATATGTATGTCCCGCTACGACAAGGCGGGAACCCACGGGGTGGGGACCCCGTGGGTTCCCGCCTTGTCGTAGCGGGGGGTTCTAGTAACTGTGGCTTCGCCCACCACGGTGAAGCTAAGAGGAACCCGGGGCTGCGCTGGCAGGGTGTCGCTGGCAGGCCCAAGGAGGAGCCGCTTCACTAGGCTTTGCTCCTCAAGTCCACGCAGAAGTGGCCACGTAGGTTGTGGTACTGTATTGGTGGCATCGCAACTGAGGCGGTCCGCGGTGTTGTATGGGCCGCACTGCGGCTGAGGGTAGAGAGGCCGTGGCGGGAGAGAAGTGTCGGTATGGCGATGCGCCTCTCTTCTTACCTTCTGCGGTCTCGGTGGGGCCGCCACCGTTTGAGTGCGGACGCCTGAGGCGGACGCAGTGGGACCGAAGGGGAAGAGTGCCGGTATAACGGTGCGCCGCTCTCCTTATCCTCTGCGGCCGTATGGCTGTGTGAATGTGTGTGTGTGTGTGTGGAGGTGGGGCCACACACACACATAAATGCCACAAAGAAGATAATGCAAAGATACAAGAAAAAAAACATAATGTTGCAGGATTTTTTTACGTTAATCTATTTCTATCAATATGTTCTCGCTTATCAGGCGTTTATTTATGCTAAAATCTTAAAAACGTTAATTTAAGTACCTACTTACATTGCATTTTCGGACGCAAACCATTGAGATATAGGTAAGTATGACGCAAACATAGAAATTATTCTGCGAGCAGCATTTTCTCATTTCACGTGAATTTCTCTTCATTTTTTTTTATTAGAAAGTTATTGAATTGGAGAGCAACTTTATTACCTCGTATTATTTCCTTTTGATACGATTCGTTTGACATTTTAATTGCATTTTAACTTTATACAATCATAATTGTTCACGATCATTTAGGTTCCATAGTAGGTATATACTGTAGTCTTTACATTTAGGTTTTGTCTTTTTTTTTAATGCTTATAGTTAACTTCACTTGTATGTATGTATGTATGTATGTATGTATTTGTTCTCCTATATAGTTTGTGGTAGGTATGTATCTATTTAGAGATGTATCCAGTACCAATGGGCGCAGCCTAGATATTTCCTGTACAATGGCGCAACCACGTCTAACGTAGTATTTGTATACCTACTCTTTGCAACCACGAAGAAATTCTCAAATTGGCAGAACTGTGAAGTTCATTTGTTTTTCAGCAGGTATATGACTTGTTGCTGTTGCAAACAGATTTACATAGCAATATAGACTCAATATAGACTCACATAAGTTTCACCGCACACTTAACGCCCCAGCAACGGATCAGTACCGGAACGCCTTGCTTAAAGCTGGTTGACGGCTAGGCGTCCCCACGGGTATAGCAGAGCGACTGACGCCTCGCTTACGGCAAGGCGGTCTTGTTGACGTCTACACTTGGTTTATTTTCCGAAGAAATTTTTTTAGGCTCGTGTCAATGAATAAAATGTTTCAAAGGAGGATGCCAGCTTTCGGCTTCCAACATTTTTAAATGTTAAATGCCGCGGACACGAAAATACTCTCGCCATTACGTAGGTTCTGTGGTATTAGGTGTTCTGTGGCAAAGAGAATATAGTCACTACGTTTTAAGAGGCTGGACCTCCCTACTAGCCAATGAAAGCAATTTGGCAGAAATTTATTGGCATCAATGCATCCAACATCACTAACATTAAAGGTCATACGTTAGCCTATCTTGACAATGTTACCAACCTAACGGATAGAGTAGTGCTTGCTTGCACATATTCTTGGTTTTATCGATATCGACAAAACATGCATGCCCTCGTCAAGGTTTCATATTAATGCAAGAGGGTTCCAATAAGCACAACGTTGTTTTCTCGCAATTCAACGTTGGGCTTATTGGATACCCATTGCAACAGGTAACTGTGGAGCCATGTAATAAAAAACTTAGAAGTAAGTTATTAATTTATTTCACATTTTGATCTGTTGTTAGATTCACTGAAATTATTTCACAATCTTCATTACTGTGTGGAAGACATAGAACATCAAGAGAAAATTTCGCAAGAGATTCACAGTGTGTTGTATCATGGATCTTGTCCCAAAATTATTGAGCTTTCTGTAATTATTGTTCAGGTGCCGATGTTGTAATGTCAATGTTATGCCGGGTCCAAACCAAGAGAACGAGTGCGAACGAAGGCTACCATGCGAAAGCGAACAAATCAATGTGGACGACTTAACGAAAGCGAGCGAGAGCCAGCGTAGGCCTTCGCTCGCATTTGGCCGTGCTCCGCCGCGTGTCAGTACATCAAAAGGATATAATCCTTTTGATGTACCGAGCGAGAATGATCCGATGATTTGATGCGAGCGAGCGCACGCGGTGTGTACGAACGTGCGAATGCTCATTCTGCAGCGACCGTTGCACGGAACGGACGTCTCGCGCATACATTTTTAGGAAGGTTCATTCTTGACGTAAGTATGGAATGGTCGAATGAAAATTATCTGAGGCTCATAGAGCTTTATTTTTTAGGATTCAAAATATAAAAGCAATAATAAATACTTATCAGGGGCAGCTTCACAAAGTTTTTGTACTTTCCCCATACGGAGCAAAAAACTCCCCAAAAAGATACTATTCCAGCAATTTTTCCCTAATATTTTGAAAATACATATTCCTTATTTGGGTAATTATCATATAGGTAAATAAAGTGTGATTTGTAAATAAATAAAAAATAGTTAAAAATTTAGTTTTTTTTTTTTGGTGCGCCTCTTATATCTTAATTGTATTAGGCATACATATAACGTTAATTGAATTGAAAATAAATTAAAAAATTAAAATATTTTGAATGTGACGGTCCGTGTAATGTGACATTATCGTTTTCTAACAAAAGTACAATTAAATAAAGAAACGAATCTTTAGCTGTTCAATGTTTAAATTAACTAAAAAACATAGTTTTAGGCAGTCATATTGTCTCAGCCCAGTTTTCGTACGCTAATGCTAATCTGTGGAGCTACATTTATTAAAAGTAATTTGTTAACAAAATAAGTATAACGTGTCACAACTGTGAAAATTCTGGCAAGGGTATGTAAACCTCTAACTTAAATTCATGATAACATGAGTTGCGTAATGTAGTACAGTTTCTTCCTAAATTATATTAATCACGTGGTGTTTATTTTTAGTTATAAAATGGCGGTAACAATGTCAAAATGTCACGTCCATAGTTGTCACATTCATAATTTCACTGTGACTACGGTTGTGACATTTTTAATACTTTTGGGTTTGGTTTGTGTAAGTAATGGTCAGATCCGTAGTCGAGATGTCACATCTGTATTATAATAATTAGTTTTCTCTTTTTTAAGGATGTCCAGTGCCCAAATAAAACACAAAAAATAGTTTTTATGTTATTTTGATTAATAAATTTTTGATAATGACCCATTTAACGATCTATTTATTAACAGTTATATTGAAATAAAACACCTTACCACCCTAGCAACAACGCGCAACTCTACATCATTTTAAAATGATGAATTAGGTATTGCGATGCGAAAAAGTCACAGTCGGAGTGGCGTTAGTGTAAAAAGTGTCAGTAGGGTTAAGTATTGGTATCTCATTCACGCTACAGTCTGCTTATGTCTATGTCTGATGCACACGAAGCACGACAGTGGCAATGTAGCTGTGTTTGCCTGTAGTACTCGTAGTATCTAGTCCAGTTTTTGTTTATTTGGTTTTAAAACGTGCCGTACGCCCTTTAACTAGATCTATGTCAAAGTGATTTGTCTTTTTGTTTCCCCAAAGATTACCCAAACATATCAATTTTCCCTAAAATGGGGAAAAATCCCCAGATCTGGACACCCTAATTCGCCGTGGTTCGCCGATTGTCGCCGGGTTCACACGCGTTCACTTAGTGTGGACACTACGACGAAACCGAGCGAGCGTGCGGTACTAATCGGCGAATCCCACTCGTTTGCCTTCGCTGGCTCTCGTTCTCTTGGTGTGGACCCGGCATTATATGATAACATATCGGGTGAAAGTCTCCATTCGTCATCAATTTTTTGGAGATCATTTTCATTTTACCCCATTGTGCGTAATTTTTGGGTTAGTGGCATCATTGAACATTCCTAATCAAGGCGAATGGGATGGCTCGATACTACAATCCATAGTTCATAAAAAAACATCATTGACTACAACAATTTATTTGTACACGGGATTTTTCCGACTGTGTTATAAAAGTGATATGTATGTGCGTTTCGTTATATTCACCACACTAGTGAAAATAACGTTTCATTTCACCTAGAAATGATTCACGGATTTGAGATTTCATGGTTTCCGACCTGGTCATAGTACTGTCTCTGCACTAGTCAAGATTACTGATGATGTTCGTTGTGGTATGGATGATTGGCAATTAACGGTACTGTCACTGCTTGATTTCAGTAATGCGTTTAACAGCGTAGACTTTGACGTTTTATTAGGACTTTTGCGTACTCTTAATATGTCTCCAACGGTAATTGATTGGTTTCATAGTTACCTGCATGGTCGCCGACAACGTGTTCGCATTGATGATAATTTCTTATCTTGGTGTAATACGACTGCTGGTGTACCTCAGGGCGGCGTCTTATCTCCTCTTCTCTTTTCAATCTTTATTAACTCTATCTCTCAACAGCTTTCTAGTTCCTATCACCTTTATGCGGATGATTTACAAATTTATACTCAGGCTCCTTTGGATAAATTATCTGTGGCTATCAAAACAATTAACGCTGACCAACGAATGATATCCAACTGGAGTAACTCGTATGGCCTCAGAGTCAACCCAGCAAAAACACAAATTATTGTAATAGGCAGCTCAAGAATGATTTCAAAAATAGATTGGTTTCGCCTACCACGGGTTATTTTCGACGGAACACCCATTCAAATCAGCGATACGGTTAAGAACCTTGGAATACTAATTGATAGAAAACTTTCTTGGGTACCACAATTGGCAGAAACTAGCCGCAAACTTTTCGCCTCCGCTTTTTCTCTTATGAGATTACGTAATTTCCTACCTACTACCACTAAAATTGCTCTTGCACAATCCCTTTTACTCCCAATATTAGATTATGCTGACGCCTCATACCTAGATTTAACCGAAGAACAGCTCAATAAGCTTGAACGCTTACAGAAGTTTTGTATAAGGTTCATATTTGGTCTGCGCAAATATGACCATATATCTGAATATCGCAAAAAAGCTGAAGTGGTTACCTATTCGCCTTCGCCGGAATGCTCACATCCTTTCTATTCTATTCAATATTTTATTTATTCCTTCTACTCCCTCCTATCTCAAAGAACGTATTGTGTTCCTGCACATGGCCCACTCCCGATGTTTGCGTTCCTCAGAAACTCTAAAACTCAAGACACCTCCCCACACTACACAGTTCTATGAAAAGTCATTCACAGTAAAAGCTATGAAACTGTGGAATGCACTTCCGCTGGATATCAGACGAGCTAAAACATTACTTATATTTAAAAATATGGTCAAGAATCACTATCTCTCCAATCTACGCACTGCTACGTAAAAGTATGTATTCAAACTTAATTTATAATATAGATATGTATTAGTTTATTGTAATAATGTGTATTAGTTTATCGTATAAATCGTTATTGATTTATTGTATTTTACAAAAGTATCTATGTAATACAATGTTATTTTAATGCACCGCCGTCTACTACTTGTTCTTCCATTACTGTCCATCCTAAGGTTATCTGGAAGAGATCGCTCTTAGCGATAAGACCGCCCATTGTACTTATTTTAAAGGAATATTTTTTGTATTATAATATCTTTTTAGGTTCAATAAAGTATTATCTATCTATCTATCTATCTAGATCCCATTGCCGTATTTTGTGATACGATAGTACGTAATTAAGTAATTTTGTTTTAAAACAATAAACTACTATGATAAATAAATAAAATTATTTTAAACTATTTAGTGGTACCAGGGTAAGAAAAAACTAACCCTAATTCCACTGAGGTACCACGGTTAAGAAAAGTAACCGTAGTACCACTGGTGATACTACTGGTGGTACCACGGTTACTAAACGGTAATTTCTTTATAATAGTCATGGATTGTCGTATATTACGGCAACTGCCGAATCAATGACAACACTGGTGAGCTCCTTAGAGCGACAGGTGTGAACGCGAAATGCAGTAAACAGGGCCCCGACCACAGAACTTGGTTTAATATCGCTATCACTAATGCCTTGCGATAGAGTTGAAATTGCTATGAAAAAAGTGACAATCTGATTGATACCAAGTTCTGTAATATGGCCACTGGGGCCCGACCACAGAAGTTGGCTTCAATCGGATTGTCAATATCGCTATAACTAATGCCTTGCGATAGAGTCGAAATTGCTATGTTACCATAACTCTACGCAGCTAAAACTAGTACACAAGGTTTCACATTTGCATTTCTCGCTGGTCCTCTGTGAGTGAGCCCACATTCATTCATTCAGCTTTTTAAAATAGATATATTGGTTTTACAATTACTTTAGAGCTTTTACTAAATAACTTCTTTTTTTTTTTTTTTTTTTTCAGAATGTGCTCACCAGTGCTCACTCAATGCACACGCACACAAAGTGAGTGTTAATCCGATTGTAACCAAGTTCTGCATAGGGCCACTGGGCCCCGACCACAGAGCTTGGTTTCAATCAGATTGTCACTTTTTTCATAGCAATTTCGACTCTATCGCAATGCACTAATGAATTTGACGGCTTGAAACCGATATGATCAATATTGCATAATAGCACTGCAGTATTACGTAGTATTTACATTCTCTTTGGATATCAGTCCGAAAAACACGCAAAGTCACAGAGTAAACAGATATCAGTTCGAAAAATACGCAAAGTCGTAGGGTAAGCAAGAACTCAATATACGCGTCCACACCGTGAAAGCGACAGATCTAGACACACATATCTATATTTCGCCGCCTTGTAAACGCTTCCCTATCACGTTATCGCCAACCAATGGTGGCGCTGTGATTTTTCTAGTATTAACTCGGTTCGGTTGATAGTCACAGAATAAATAATAGTACAATTAAACAGAAGGATAACTGAGTGAAGTCATTTAAATGCATAGCAACTCTCGCTACAACGCAATAAAGTGCAATTTAACTCGCACAGCGCTGCGAGCTTTCAATTATATTTACCTAGAAGGCGCTCACACATTGCGTGCAGGCTAAAATCTACCGTATCACAACGCGCGACAGCTTCCATTGCTCTAATCGTTTCAGAATCGCTCTGTCGCTTTTACGCTCGGTAGGGTTGTATCAAGATATGACTAGGTACTTGTACTAGTAATTATTCTGTGATATAATATGACTTAGAGATTGTAACCGAATAAACATTTACGTAAAAATGAATTATTTTATTACTTATTGTTATAAATGTTGATAGTTCTATTAACTACATATAATGACCTTATTATCAGAATAGAACTAGTACCTCATTTTTTGATTATATCATTATAGGTTACACTTTGATGAATAAAAGGTGCTGTCTGACTTCGATGCTTAGTTATGAATGAAAAAGAAATGGCTACCTACGTAATAAAATGTCGGTATGTAGGTATTTTACGAGATTTGTCAGACCGAATGCTATGCAGTTACCTTCTAGGTTTCTCCTTGGTATTCATAATTAAGAAAAGAATAAAATTTGACAAAAACTTTACGTAAGTTTACGTAAGTAGATACTTTATCGTTACGCACACGGCGCGCGACTCATCGAGCGCACGCTCGACACTCTACTGAATGAACCCCAATATTACGGCCCCGAAGTTTAGGTATAATATTTGTACTTGTTGCGTAGTGCGACCGCCCTGATAGAGTATAGTTTTTAAGGCCACAATAAACCATCCGGATACGTCCCGCAGCTGCGTCCAGCAGGACGTGGACGCCGCGACGTCCACGCACGCCGCTCCTGACTGTGTGTATGGCCGAACGTCTCTCAGTTACATTTTGTACAGGTGATAATACGAAGCCAGGAAAAGGAAGCCAAACAATGTACACGTATTATTGGCTGTGTAATACGGGTCAGGCACTTTTTGCATGGGCGGTAATTTACTGCCAATAATACGTGTACATCACAGACTAAAATATACAAATATCATAGTCAAAGCCTCTTTTGCACGTTCCAGTATCATTTTACCACATTGGGCGCTGCGGGAAGTGCTACCCTTCCGCTCTTGCGTAAGAAAGTACAGGTAACAGTGCTTGACTCCTCCGCCACTCTAGCTCACCCTGGTACCTACACTTTGTTACGGCGCGCGGCGAGTGGGGGCTGCACTCCCTCCGCGCCTCCAGCTTTTTAAAAACACTCTAAATTAGGGCAGACAAGACCACGTGGTGTCAGGGCTAGCCGATTTGGTTCTGTGACAGTTTTCTCTTCTTGAGACTCGCCTACACAAACGAGGCATCAAGGAGAGATTCTACCATTTTAGAGACAAACATAACCAATCATAGGGTTGGCTTCGTATTATTGTTCGTACATTATCGTCACGGGCTGATATTTCGCATCCAAGAATTGGAAGCCTGCAGTGCTATTACGCAATGTTGATCATATTGGTTTTAATCAGATTGTCAGTATCTTCATAGCAATTTGACTCTATCGCGCTGCATCATGACACAGAATAAATAATAGATTATGTGCACTTGATAGTGACAATCTGATTGAAACCGATATGATCAATATTACCCTATAGCACAGCAGTACATTGCCTGTCATTATTGGCTGCGTAATACTGGTCATGCATTATCAACCCGACCAATTTTGTACTATAAATAACGGCCAATAATAGCCGTCCGAATATTTCATAATATCGGCTGTACAATACCCACTGGTCGTACATTGTTTTGGTCTGACGCTCGGACGCGTCCGGACCATGCCGGACGCGGCAGCCGGATGGTGGACGCGGCAGCCGGATGGCGGACGCGGCAGCCGGATGCCGGACGTCGGAGGGCCCAAGGTTACAGGCCTCAACAAACCATCCGGATGCGTCCCGCAGCCGTGGCGGCTGCTAGATGCGTCTGGCTGAACTGGCAGTACATTTTATACTAAACTGAGCATACTAGCTGGACGTGAGTCACGGACGTGACCTTGGGCCCTCCGACGTCCGGCATCCGGTGGCCGCGTCTGCCATCAGGTTGTCACGTCCGGCATGGTTCGAGAGACGTTCGGCCGTACACAAAGTCAGGAGCCGTCCACGTCCTGCCGGACGCGGCTGCCGGACGCATCCAGATGGTGTGTTGAGGCCTTACGTCAGTGACTTAGTCCGGCTAGTATGCTCAGTTTAGTATTAAATGTACTGCCAGTTCAACCGGACACATCCGGATGGTTTGTTCAGGCCTTTATAAACGGTCACGTACCAAACGTACGTAAACGTAGAGGGGAACGCGTACGCTTGGCAGCTCCCGTTTTATACGAGGAATTTTTGATTCTATATTAGGTAACTCAAATGTCTACGCTGAGACATTTCCACAGAATATCTAATATGACACGACATTTCTCACGACCACAACGTAGGCCAAGGAAAAAGGGTCAAGGAATTTAGTTGGTATATAAATTCATACGTAGTATTAATTTCTATACCAACGTAGTAAAAAATTCATGGTAGTATCACTACCTAGTCTATGTCTTTAAGGCATAGATAACTGCACATTACTGCCTGGGCGCGTTCACTTACTACGTCCGAGGACGCACGGATCATCCGCGCGATTATCGCTCGATCATCCGGAGTTAGTGAACGACTTTGGACGTCCACATAGAACAGCAGCCCGATTACATAACATGGCTTCAATCGAATCCTCAATATCGCAACCACTAATGCCTTGCGATAGAGTCGAAATTGCTATGAAAAAAGAGATAATCCGATTGTAGCCAAGTTCTGTAATTGGGCCACTGGGGCCCGACCACGGAACTTGGCTTCAATCGGATTGTCAATATCGCTATCACTAATGCCTTGCGATAGAGTCAAAATTGCTATGAAAAAAATGATAATCCGATTGTAAACAAGTTCTGTAATAGGGCCACTGACAACTGTCAAGTGTCAGCTTCATACTATTCCTCCCCTCCCCTACTATTTTTCGGATGACCCAGGCGAACGCCCGACGACGCCGTGAAGGATTTCGAGTGATCGCGCGGACGATCCATGCGTCCTCAAACGTAGTATATAAGTGAACGCGCCCCATGTGTTACTGCCAAGAAGCATATACCTATAATTAAAAGCTTCTTGGTTCCTGCTTTAGCACGGGAGACGATAATACACGACCAAAATAATGTACGACCAGTATTGTACAGCCAATATTACACGGCCAGATATTACGTGTATTCGTAATATTTGGACGGCTAATACTGGCCGTGTATTGCTTCGGCTTTTTGGTCGCCTTCAGCGACCAGCCTCCGCCGCTCCAGCTCACCCTGGTACCTGCACTTTGTTACAGCGGACGGGGGCTGCACTCCCTCCGCACCTCCGGCTTTTTAAAAACACTTTAGTATAGGGTAGACAAGACCACGTGGAGTCGGGGTTGGCCGATTCGGTTCTGTGACAGTTTTTTTCATCTTGACACTTCTACACAAACAAGGCATCAAGGAGTGATTCTAGCTATGTCTATGGTTGGATTCGTATTATTGGCCGTGTAATATTGGTCGTACAAAATCGGCACGGGCTGATATTACGTATCCAGTTGTACACGTAATATTGGTCGCGTAATACTGGCCGTGCATTATCAACCCGGACTGATTTTGTACGGTCAAGAATACACGGCCAGTATTAGCCGTCCAAATATTACGAATCCATGTACACGTAATATCTGGCCGTGTAATATTGGCTGTACAATACTGGTCGTACATTATTTTGGTCGTGTATTATCGTCTCCCCTCTTTAGCTGCAGAATAACTAACCTAACTTTACGTGACTAAAAGTAGTATTTGTTTTTTGTATATTCTTTGATAGATAGGGGAAAAAAACTTACTCTATGGTGCGTGTGAAGTGTCTATGGTCTGTGATTTACATTATTGATAACTGCAAATTCTGCTATTCTTGTTATCTGCAATTCTGCAATTTGTTTGGTTGGCTGAACTAAGTAATCTATTCGTTTAATCAACAAAAGTTTCAGATTTCAATCAAAGGTTGATTTTGTTTGTGTCCTCAATTTCTCAGTTATTTGTGCTAAATTCCAGACAAAATGAGCAACTTGACCGAAGCCCTGGCTATGGATTGTGAAATGGTTGGCGCTGGGCCTAAAGGGAGGATTAGTATAGCAGCAAGAGTATCTCTTGTAAATGAGCACGGCGCCTGTGTTTATGATACTTATATCAGACCGAATAAAAAGGTAAATTGTACCTAGGTATATTTGAACGATGCGATGCAGAACTATGAACTGACAAACAATCATTCGCGTTCGTCGCATTTACGCCTGATATTTTTCACGGGGTTAGAACAAAGAGTTACTGTGGCCGAGCCGGTATACGTTTTGTACGCTTTAGGTACAGTTCTGTTGGGTGCAGAACTGCAGGTTTCCTTCGCTCTGTACCTCGGAGACCAAGTAAAGTTGTTAGTCCCGGTTGTTATTGATTGCTAGCAGTCACTAAGCCATGCCAGAGATCCCGGGGCAGTCCGTCAAAATTACACCACTACCACCCTCCCCCAACTCCTGTCCATCGATTCTATAGTCGACCCTATCTCTAAGGCCCGTATTAATAAACTGACCTCAACTCTGAGCGATCTCAAGATGCTAATCTAATTAATAAACATCTGTTGATTGAGATGCCGTAATCAGCTGAGTAAGTGTTTAATAATAAATCAATCTTGACTCTCAAGAGCGCACTTGCGATGTGCTTTGAGATGCAGAATGTTGAATGCAGTCGATCTGTGACTTGAGAGCGTGATTGCCAGTTGCTAGAATCAAGGATTTCGAAAATAATATTATGTCAGAAGTTGATAATTATAATTACTTATATTAACCATCATTATAAGAATATTTTTATATTCCTCTAGAAATTAACAAATTTATTTGGTATGATTGCGAAAAGATCCGATGATTTGGTATATATCAGAACCTGGCGAGGACTCGCTGAAGTCTAAAAAGATCCGAAATTGTAACCAAAGGATATGCGCTGGAAATACTTCATGGCTAATCAAAGATTTTTATTTTCAAAAATTATAGGTATTTGTTGATGAATTGCGTTAAGTTTTTTAATAGATGGTGTAACTTTGAAAATATTGACAAATATTATGACCTTATCAGCAGTCCTTTCTACAAAAAAAGTAAGGTTATGATAATGATGTAGCAAATAAACATTATGTTTAATATAATCGCATTTAATTTAACTACATCAAAGAAATAAATTTTAACCTTACGCTATATCTTATTTGAGCAAAAACCGAACTTTCACTAAAGAAAATAAATCGTTCATACAATCTTGCTCTCAAGTTCTGGTTCGTGACGTAGCATCTTGAGATGCGGCTCTTGAAAGCGACATGATCTGAGATGCTCTTGAAATGTCTTTATTAATCAGCACCGTTCTTAAGATGCTGATTACAACTTGAGAGCGTATCAATTGATATTGCACTTGTGAGCTCAACCAAGAGCGATTTATTAATACAGGCCATAAACTAAGCGTGTCCTGGAAAGGGGGAGGGGATTGTGGGAGACTTCCCCTCTACCCCTTCCATTCCCCCACTCCTCTCCCTCAACGCCGGTACCGGATGCCAACCCAATTTGCAAAAAAACTCAATTACTTTGTATCACAAATCAAAGAGTATATGAATACTACGTAAGATCACAAACTAAGAAGGAGATACGGGTCTTTGTATATGGAACTTTGCCATGGAAACGAAATCACAACTTCTAATAATCATTGATGTAGGAAATGCTCTATGCTAATAATACACGAAATATAACCGTAATTCAACCTCCTTGCGTTAAACATAATAATACTATAGACGAAATGGTAAGTGAGTATAAAACATATAAACATTTTGTGTAAAAAATTGTTGTTGTTCTATTTGTCCAAATAAAGTTCCTACTAACTTTTTCTTTCCCTTGCGAAGCCGGGGCGGGTCGCTAGTTATGTATAATACACAAAAAATGTAACACATTTCTACATCTATTCATGATATAATACAGTGGAATTCGTTAAATGGTAATCCTCAGTAAAATGAAAAAAATTGCCATTCCCTTCTAAGACTTTGTCGCCTTCGGTGACCAAACAGCTGATTTGAAATAACTGTTACGGCTGTTTGGTCACCTAAAACAGTTTTTTTTATGTACTACTATTTTAATAAAAAAATCATAACTCAAAAAATAATTTCCTGGACATGGGAGTGCTCCCCCCCTCAACGCCGGTACCGGATGGCTATGTAAAACAAAAATGCTATGTTAAGCTTTTATTTTATGTTTTTTCTTCAACGTGTGGTGTGCATTTCCAGCAGGCTTCTTGGACTAGGTTAGTGAAGTAATTATTAGTACATCTTTCTTTTTCCTCCTGAGATTTAAGTCAATATTAGACTATGTACTGTCTAAAATCATCCCAGTCTGTGTTGTTGTTGTAGAGATCTTGATATATTTCCCAATTTATGACTGAGTGATGGTCAGTAATAAGGAGTGGGATTTGAGGAGCCATCCAGGCATGGCTCAATATTAAAGTAGTGCCGTGACAAAAATCATACAATGAAGAAGCCTATTACATCTGGTTGCTTGTTCATGTCTGTTCGCCAGTGTGTAGGTTCTTTTGTTGATAGTGCGATAAGCTTTACTTTGTTGATGCTCTTTTGTTAGCTGCCTTCCACTTGTTGCTAATCTGAGTGTGTTTTGCATTCCTGCTATAAAACATCCACCAAAGGTTGAGAAAAGGAATCTGTAAACATTGCCTCACTTACATTGTGTTTTGGTGGACAATATATAGAATATATGTTAATGACCTGTTGTTTCTTCAATTGCCACTGTAGCAGCTTGTTTGTGTTCTGGGCCCCGATTCTGTAAGCTATTGAACCGCGATAACGCAAGTCGATCGCTTGAATTTTTATGAGAAATTTTCTTATTTAACAGTGCTAGAAGTAAAAATGAACAAAATAAAAAATATGTATCTTACTTCCGCCAAAATTGTTAGTCAGACAAATGATAAATGGTAAAATTAACAAAAGTAAAACCCCAAGCTAAAACAAACCCTACCCAAATTGAACTGTTGTAAAATATAAATGAAATGAAAGCTCAGGCCTGGAAGCCAGAAAAAAATAATAAAAAAAAATACAACTACAATATAATATACACAATATAAAACCCCACGCTAAACAAACGCTACTCAAATAGAAGTAACGTAATACTGATATATTTATATACATATATTATAAAAACACATATATTCCACCAAATGCTAAATTGTTGTCATTGGATGTAGACAGTTTGTTTACCAATGTTCCCTATAAAGAGTGTTTACAAGTATTGGGTTCTCATTTTGAGAAACAACGGTTACACCCTGGTGAGACAGATGATCTTATTAATTTGACTAGTATTTGTATGGAACAAAATTATTTTAGATTTAACAATCAATATATTAGACAAAGAGAAGGTTTAGCAATGGGTCCTCTGATGGCAGAGTTATTTATGGACAATTTTGAATGTCAATATTTAGTTAACGATCCCAATATTCTTTTTTACTTTCGATATGTGGACGATGTTATTATTTGTTGGACAGGTACTCTCCGTCAAATTGATTTATTTGTTGTTGAGATCAACAATATCCACCCCAAAATTAAGTTTAAATTAGAACTAGAACAAAATCGGTCTCTTAACTTTTTAGATTTAACTTTAACCAGGGTAATTGATAAACTACATTTTCAAATTTACCGTAAACCAACGCATACGGATATTGCTATTCCTTCTTCGTCTTGTCACCCCATTCAACATAAATTAGCAGCGTTTCATAGTTATGTACACCGGTTATTGACAGTTCCTTTGTCCTCTTAGAATTATAATAATGAATTACATATTATTTATCAAATTGCTATTTCAAACGGGTACAATAAAGAAGTGGTAGATAATTTAATAAAAAGGAAACTACAAGATAGGGTTCGATCATTACTTTTTGCGGGTCCACGGGATAAAATCAACAAATATGTAGGTAGTTTGTCATACATGGGTCCAGTTTCGGATAAAATCGCAAACTTGCTTAGGAAAATCAACGTTCATGTAGCGTTTCGAACTAATAACAATCAGCGTCATCTTTGTAATGGTAAAGACCGGATGGAGAACCACAAAAAGTCCGGTGTTTACAAGTTGGTTGGTGACGGGGTGTATGTGGGTCAGACTGGCCGCAAATTTGAAACTAGGTTTAAAGAACATAAGGCCGCTTATAGGAATAGTCATCCAGAGCAGTCCCATTTCGCTAAACATTTAATTGAGTCCGGTCACTCTCTGCGGAGTTATAATACATATAATGTTTTACACGTTTGTGATAAGGGTTTCCGTTTATGTGTATTGGAACAATTAGAAATTTTAAGACATAACAATAATAGGTTTACATTATTGAACGACCAAACCAACCTAGTTTCATCACCTTTGTTGCGTATTTTCACTGGAAATGCGTCACAAGTAACAGGCGCCGATGACGTAATCGTAAATGTGGTGCAATAGTGGCGTGACCTTGTGAAAT
The DNA here is from genome assembly GCA_946251855.1 of Alsophila aescularia. Taxonomy (NCBI): domain Eukaryota; kingdom Metazoa; phylum Arthropoda; class Insecta; order Lepidoptera; family Geometridae; genus Alsophila; species Alsophila aescularia. The sequence continues at coordinate 67,768,977 of OX276373.1, forward strand.
CATAGTGATCATTCCGGCTCAGACTGGTTTTTATTCATGCAGTAGTGCAGACGTACTGGCTCAGCCGCGTTGCCTATATAAGGTTTTTTTTCACAATTGCTTAGTGACTCTCAGTCCAGCACTCGAAGAGTCAACATCACCCGAAGATGCCTCGTGCAGAGGCGAAACACGTGTCGTATTGATGTCAGACGTTTGGTATTTGGATTGAGGTTTATGTTTTTTATTGTGTTTTTATAATATATGTATCTATGTATATATATATGTATCTGTGTATTTATAATATATGTATGTGTTTTTATTATATATATATATATATATATATATATCTATCAGTATTACGTTACTTCTATTTGAGTAGGGTTTGTTTAGCGTGGGGTTTTAAATTGTGTATTATATTGTAGTTGTTTTTTTTTTCTGTCTTCCAGGCCTGAGCTTTCATTTCATTTATATTTTACAACAGTTCAATTTGGGTAGGGTTTGTTTTAGCTTGGGGTTTTACTTTTGTTAATTTTACCATTTATCATTTGTCTGACTAACAATTTTGGCGAAAGTAAGCTACATATTTTTAATTTTGTTCATTTTAAATATGGATTTCCGCAAAGTAACGCCTGAATCTATCAACTAGTGCTAGAAGTGTTTTTTTTTTGGATATATTCATAAAATAAAAAAATGGAAAATAAAAAAACATAAAGTGAAAATTTTGCTAAAATTTCCACTTCCAGCACTTTTAAGTGGTAAATAAGAAAATTTCTCAAAAAAAATTAAGCGATCGTCTTGCGTTATCGCGGTTCAATAGCTTACAGAATCGGGGCCCTGTTTGGTATCCAAGTACAAGGTAGTGCTTGGTAGTAGTTTGACAAGTATGGCTGCACCAGCATGGGCCGTGCCGTCAGGGTGGTTTGTAATGTATCTGTTAAAGCCTGGAACTATGTTACAGTTATGAGGTGAAAAGAGTGTTACAGTTATGAGGTGAAAAGAGTGTTTCAGAAATTAGGACATTATCTAGGTTGTGCGTTTTTATGAGGGTTTCACTCACATTTGTTAGGAGCAAGTCCATTAATGTTCCATGCACACCTACGTTGAGCAAGCCCATCACGAGAGTTTTTCCATGAGTAGGTATTGTTATAACCCCTATAGGTATACTTATCTGTTGTAAACAAGAGATTAACAATTATTATTTTTACTAAATTACAAAATTCGTTTCCCCAAAGTTTTTTTTGGCTTTTGGGACTATGGTATGAAGTTAATACAAAGTAGATGTTTGTTTCTTTTCTCAATTCATATTTTAAAAATAAGGTGGTAATAAACATAATTATTGAAGTAACAGATCATTATGGATCATTATGCACAGCAACTAGCTGAAGAGAGCAAGAGTTATACGAGTATATCTACATTAGTTATGACAGTCAAGGTCAAGTCTCATAGTCAAGGTACCCTTTTTAGGGTTCCGTACCTACTCAATGAAAAGAAAATTGAACCCTTCTACTGTGGCAGGCGCTATTTATTCTATGATATCATATTTTTGTTTGTCGTATAGGTATATGCTGGCCTCTGGTGTCAGAGTTTTTCAGGCCGCCCAAGATTAATATAGATAGATATATAGATTAATAGCCGTTAAGCCATGTCAGTGCACTGACATGGCTTAACGAAATTAACGAATTAACGAAACTCAAAATCCGTCAGTGTATATTATTATAATATACACATTTGATGCAGTTTATGTATCCGTCAGTGTATATTATAATAATATACACTGACGGATACATAAACTGCATCAAAGTACAAGACGACTTTGATATAAATATTTTAACCAAGTATGCAAACTTTTCATACAAATTTTAATTGAAAACTATATATTGGTTCGTTAACTTTGAAACAAAGTAGTATCATATCCTTAAGTTTAAGGTTGTTTAGTGGAAACAACCATTAATTATTTTTTAACAAAGACGATAAATGAAACAAAAATTGGTTTAATTGAAAAGTTGGTTTTAGTTCAAAATCACGTTTTTTTTTAAATTATGTGTGTTACCTTCACGTGCCGTTATTACTTATTCTAATCGGTTCTGCATAGACCTGATTATGGTTATTAAATGTTCTTGCGGAATATTGACAACATTCTTGTGAAATTGCTATTCTTAGTGCTGCCACTATTGAGGGCACAGGATTTCTCGCATATACAGCTCTTTAAATTGTCCCAAACGTGCTCAATCGTATTAAGGTCCGGGCTGCGTGCTGGCCAATTCATGGTACGTATCCCAAGTTCTTCGCAATGTTGTCGAACTTGTGCAGCGGCGTGCGCTCGGGAATTATCATGCATTAGAGTAAAATTTTCGCCTTTGAATCCCATGTAAGGTGCCACTTCATCTTTTATATAGCGATGTGCCATGAAACCCCCTCTGTTACCGTTTTGACGAGCCATGTCAATGAACACAAGTTCCGTTCGCTCGTTCATCGTTATACCACCCCAGACCATAAACAAACCGCCTCCAAAAGGATCAAGCTCCTCAATGCAACTTTAAGCATATCTCCCATCTGCACCATATAAACAAGTCCTACACTCATCGGTGAATAATACGGAGGCCCATTGCTCTTCAGACCAATTTAGGTGTTCACGCGCAAATCAAGCGAGCTTGTCTGTGAGCTACAGATAACTTTGGTACATTTTCTGGTGTATAAGAGGTTATAGCCCCTTCCTTTAGCCTCCTTATCTTATTGTTCGTGCACTCACGTTTACTCCACGCACTTCATTCAGCTCTGTTTTGATGTTAACTGACGTGAGGAAACGATTTCCCAAGGAAGTTGAAACAATAAATCGGTCATCACTACGGGTGGTTACTCGAGTTCTGCCGAATTCACGTCCCTTTTGTAAGAACCTGTCTCTACAAACCTTCAGTAAGCTCTAGAAACCGTAGATTGGATTAAATCAAATTAAATAATTAAATTTCTAGCAATCGTTCGTTGATCCAACCCTTGCCGCCCCAATGCCACAATTTGTGCGGCATGTTCGGACAAGCCAACTTAAATACGGAAGTATTCATATTATTGTACCGGAACTCTTGTTGAGTTCAAAAGACTACCTAACAATTCTATTGGTAACAATAATTCAATAAGCAAATAAAAAAAAACCCAATAAGAATCAATTTAAAACTTTACCATAATAACATGCAAATCTGAGAACATGCGTAAATTTTCGTTTCTCGTCTGTAATCATTTGTTTTGCTACAGTTCCTATATTTTTTTATGATTAACGGCCAGTTGTCACTTTTTCATTTATGTAAATCTAAAAGGTTTGCATACATATTAAAAATATTCGTAAGTAATTCGTTAGTAATCCTGAACTTTGATGCTTCAAGTGTGAAGCTGTTCTAATGACGGCCCAGGTTACAGACTACCGCACGTTCGTGAGCGGCATCACACCGGGTCACCTCGCGCAGGGCAAGCCCTTCGACGCGGTCAAGCAAGAGGTGGCGCGCTACATCAAGGGGCGCACTCTAGTAGGACACTCCGTGGACAAGGTGGGTGGATTCCACCTATGTTTTTTTATTACTTTGAGTGACGATACGGGCAGGTCGCTCGCCTGATAATAAGCGTCACGCCTGTTCAATAAGTATGTGATTTCAATAAGTATGTGATTCGATTGCATCTATATCGTCAATATTGGTGTCCCACTAACTTATTTAACTCTTTTCACTGCTGGAAACACATACGTTGTGTTTTTGAAAGCGCGACGCCAGTGCGTCTAAACACGCCCAGCTTGTTTTTAGACGTGATTTAAACCCAGTGACGTCATCGTCAGCACTTAAAAACTAATGTCTCGCTGCGGTTATGTGATTAATCAAAATGCTGGAGTTTTACATAAAAATGTAGTGTAGGGACTTCTTTCAATGATAATCTTATCTATTCAACGGCTCTAAAATTGAAAGAAACAATAATACATACAACGCCGATTCGTCCAAGTTCTTTTGCAGGGGTCACTTTGTTCGGTCTATTATTTATCTATTTTTAAATTATTTCAAAGGACCTACGAGTGCTGGGCCTGTGTCACCCCGAATGGAACACCAGGGACACTACTGAGTACCCCCCCTTTCAGACAGTGAGTACCTTTGTCTATACTCTAGAGATGTTAGCGAAGCCGTACACTAGTGCGCTTTAGAATCCAACGATACCAGGCCCTAGCTCCGCACTATTCACTTTTCTTAGTTATGTGCGGTTTTCCATCGCTCCGTGCTTCGGTTTCTGCTTATGATATTATTCGGATTCGGATAGTGTTTATTTATGTCCCCAACTGTATTTTGTTTTCAAAATGCAAACTTAAAACCTAAATTATTAATTGACCGAGCGAGCGCGAAATGCGAGCGAAGCTTCTGCGTTTCAGCTTCGGCAAAAGTGCTTACGTATGTCCGGCGGATGTCTGTCTGTTGTCTATTTTCGTTCCTAGTGCTACCTGTTTTCTTTCCTTGCGTGATTCAAGTCTACCTGAATCAGCACACAAGCCAAAATAAAAAATATATAACCCCCGACCCCCACCCCTTAGCTAAGAAGTATCTCGATCACATCAGTTTTCAAACATAAAAACCGCATATATACAATCGTTCCATTCGTTTGGGAGCTACGATCCTCACCCCCATTCCACTTCCCCCGATTATAGCTAAGAACCATCTCGTTTACCCCAGCTTTCAAACATAATAAACCGCAGCTAAATCGGTCCATTCGTTTGGAAGCTACGATTCGTACCAATCTTTTCTCAACTCCCCCCTCCCTCATATAGCTAAGAACCATCTCGTTCACATCAGATGTTAATCATAAAAAAACCGCATCAAAATAGGTCCATTCGTTTGGGAGCTACGATGCCACAGACACACACACACGCACATTTATTGTATAATTTTGTGTAGATTTTAATTTGCCCATCATGTAAATATTACTAGACTTATTGCAATGCGGTTTTCACTGTTGGATAGCTTAGGACAAATCCTAATATAGAACGTACACCAAAGTGTACGTTGCTTCTCGATGCGATTATGAGAGGCCGAGCAATCGATAATAATTTATTTGAGCTACTATTTAAACTAGATCAGCTACCTTTATGTCAGGTATTTTGTACTTTATAGTTTATTTTGGTCCTAAAATATCACATAGCTGAATAGGAAACTTTTATCTCATAAGTCCTTAAATATCACATAGCTGCATAAGATACTTTTATCTCAAAAGTCCTAAAATATCACATAGCTGCATAGGATACTTTTATCTCATAAGTCCTAAAATATCACATAGCTACATAGGATACTTTTATCTCATAAGTCCTAAAATATCACATAGCTACATAGGATACTTTTATCTCATAAGTCCTTAAATATCACATAGCTGCATAAGATTCTTTTATCTCAAAAGTCCTAAAATATCACATAGCTGCATAGGATACTTTTATCTCATAAGTCCTAAAATATCACATAGCTACATAGGATACTTTTATCTCATAAGTTCTAAAATATCACATAGCTACATAAGATACTTTTATCTCATAAATCCTAAAATATCACATAGCTGCATAGGATACTTTTATCTCATAAGTTCTAAAATATCACATAGATGCATATGATACTTTTATCTCAAAAGTCCTAAAATTTCACATAGATAACTTATTCTCAGTAAAATGTCCAAGCGGGCAAAGCCGCAGGCTCAGCTGATCGATACTTATAAAAAGCGTATAAAGAAGATAAAAAATAGTCTAGGGGACTTAAAATAAGCTACTGAACAAGAATATAACATTTTTAAAACCAGTGTCTGTGTTTGTTCGCGTTTGCGATGTGGTTTTCACTGTTAGATAGCTTAGTTATTATAGGTTTGACTTAAAAACTGTTGTACATGGTATCTCAATCCGATGAGTAGAAGTCGAGCAAAAACAAATCAAATGAATCGATATAAAAACATTTTACGTCTGAACGAAGTTTGATGATTTTGGTTCTGAAATAACATCATTATATCGTTATATCCCAGAAAATAACATCATTATATCGTTATATCCCAGAAAAACTACAACTAGTTTACAATAAAAAAATACTTTTAAATGTATCAAAAAAAATGCTGCGTAAGTGATACTCATTATGTTTTTGTTTTTTTCTTGCAGAGAAAAGGGTCGCCGAATTCTTTAAAAAACTTGGCGAAGTGGTACTTGGGGTGGAACATCCAGAATGGCCCGCACAGCTCTATACAGGTACTTCGCTTTGTTTTAAGTTTTTATCCGACTACGAAAAAGAAGGGATATGATTTTGGCAGCGTATGTATGTAATTAATGTTCGTTTGTTCCCCACAGCGCCTACACTACTGAACCGAATTTACGTTATCGTCATAGACCAATGATTGATAATCGCTGAATTTGTAAAAAAGTAAGTTTTTATGCAATAGCCGATGAGCGATAAGCGATATGCAATAGCCGGTGGCCTAACGGTTCTATAGTGAAATTTAGAATCCAACGATACCGGGTTCAAAACCTAGGCTTCGCACCAATTACTTTTCTGAGTTATGTGCGGTTTTCCATCGCTCTGTGCTTCGGAGGGCACGTTAATCTGTCGGTCCCGGCTGTTATTGATTAATAGCAGTCGTTAAGCCATGTCAGAGGTCTAAAACGGGCTATCACAATTAAATGCGTATACAACATTTCAGTTCCTTAGTCAGGACTCAGGATCCATCCCTGAGTGCAGCAACCATGTCATGAAAAAACTTAAAACCGGCTATCATGATAAAAGGCGTACACAATATGTCGTGTCTGTAACCTTTGAAGAGTTCCTTTATCTGGAGGTAATCCTGGATTTCGATTCAGGTCATGCTTACCATAAAAATGCATTGTCATCGGAACTGAACCAACATGTAAAAGTTCAACTCCGTAGGATAAGAGGAAGTGGTTTTAATTCAGCTTGCAAGATTTGACCTAACCACTTGAACATAAAAAGCGGTATTAACTGGTATCCCAGTAGTAGTTATGCGCATTTGTGTAATTCTATGCGCAGTAGTTCCAAGATACAGTAGTCGCAGCCAATGTTTGTGAAGTTAGGCTCTGTGAACGATTGCGCAGGTACTGCTGTGGGGATAAAACAGCGTAAAGTAAGAGCGAGATAGAATATGCGAAAAACGTAAGCGAGTGAGCGAGGCAGTTATACAATGCTATCTTCACCTTCAACATTGGGACTGCGTCTGAAAAATAGCAGTTTGCGCAGCGACTTGCAGACAACTTCCGAGACACATTACTTCCGCTGCGTATCAAGTGAGAGCTTTATAAATACCATTTCAAAAGTATACAGGGTGGATTTTTGAGAAGGGACAGTACCTTAACCGTTATAGTTAAAGGAAAACGTTACTAGGAGACCTTCCATAACTATTTGAGATATTCTGAACGGCATTCACAATTTTGGAAAAAATGTACAGTCAGCAAGAAAATGGTAATTTTACACAAATATATTTATTGATGCCAATCGATCCTGTTTCTAAATAGGGATCAAAAGTCTTTTTTAGACCGACTGAGGTTTGAGTACTAGAAATATCAGAAATTGCGAAAAACTTTTCCCATACATTTTGTAAGAAATTACCTTAACCGTTGTAGAAATTTTTTTTTAGGAGATTTCAACTTTTGGAGATATTTTTACCTGCATTAAAAAATATTGTTAAAAATGTTCCGTCATCGAGAAAATAGTCAATTTACCCAAACTTGATTGGCATCATTATTTGCATGTAATGATGCCAATCATCATTACATTTTTTGTGTAATGGTAATTTTGACTGAACTTGACCATACCAGTTTCTTGCTGACTGTACATTTTTTGCATAATCTGTGAATGTAGTTCAGAACATCTCATACAGTTATGGAAGGTCACTTATGTACGTTTTCCAGTAACAATAACGGTTAAGGTATCTGCCCTTACTGTCCCGTCTCAAAAATCCATTCTGTATACACATTTAGCATCAAAGTAGGTGTATGATATAGAACATTATTTTCATTTCATTCAGTAATATCTCCCAGATGGGCATGCGCATGGAATTTGCAATATTTTTGTCGTAGTCGGGTTTACATCGTATGAGGCTGGCCTCTGGTGTCGGAGTTTATCAGGAGTTTTTTTTATCTGGGTTTTAATTATCCGACGCAATAAGTGGGGTGTTATAGTTTGAAACGTTTGTCTGTCTGTGTGTTTGTCTGTGGCATCGTAAGTACCGAACTGATGGGTTGTTTTATAATTTATATCTGAATGCTGAAGTTGAGTTCTTAAGTTTGTTTGGAAGAAATTGTAGCTGCCGTTCAAAAAGTTTAGCTTTGAGATTATACTGCTTATAATATTATTTTTTATATGCTACTACATTGTATTTGCTATATACAAAAAATGCAAGAACGTAATTGTAAAAATAATAATTATTAATGCAAACCTTAAAATAAACGTATAAAATTAATTGTCAAGCGATTGAATATTATAAAGTTTGTGAAATTGTAGGGGATAATCTACTGAACGGATTTTGATAATTATTTTACTAGTAGAAAGCCACGTTATTTGTGTCATTGGATATATATTAAAATGACCACGCGTGCGGAGCCGCGGGCATCAGCTAGTCATCATCATCATGTCAGCCTTTAGAAGTCCACTGCTGAACATAGGCCTCCCCCAAAGAGCGCCATGACGAGCGATCTTGTGCCACCTCCATCCACCGACTTCCTGCGATGGCTACAATGTCGTCAGTCCATCGTGTGGGGGGTCTCCCCACACTTCGCTTGCTTGTTCGTGATCGCCATTCGAGAACTTTTATTCCCCAGCGGTTGTCGGTTCTGCGAACTATATGGCCTGCCTATTGCCACTTCAACTTGCAAACTCTGAGAGCTATGTCGGTAACCTTAGTTCTTCTATTGATTTCCTCATTTCTGATTCTATCACGTAGTGAAACACCGAGCATAGCTCTCTCCATTGCTCGCTGCGCAACTCTGAGCTTTTGTATGAGACCAATAATGTAGTTAGCGACCACGTCTCAGTGCCGTATGTCATCTCTGGCAACACGCACTGATTATAAACTTTCGTCTTGAGGCTCTGCGGTATCTGCGACGAGAAGATATGGCGTAACTTACCGAACGCTGCCCATCCGAGTTGGATTCGTCGGTTGACCTCTTTGTCGAAGTTGGATCTACCCAGTTGGATCGTCTGACCCAAGTAGACATAGAGATCAACAGCTTCGATAATATCGTTCCCAACACAAACCGGCATGGGTACGACATGGGCATTAGACATGATGTTTGTCTTGCCCATGTTAATTTTAAGACCCACCTGTTGGGAAACAATATTGAGGTCGCTGATCATTGTGCTTAGGTCTTCCAGGGTTTCAGCCATGATGACTATATCATCAGCAAATCGAAGGTGAGTGATATATTCGCCATTGATGTTAACACCAAATCCGTTCCAGTTCAGAAGCTTGAATATATCTTCCAGTGCAGAGGTGAACAGTTTCGGAGAAATAACGTCTCCCTGTCTCACCCCTTTTTGCAGCTGGATAGAGTTCGTGCTCTGATCCTGAAGACGAACTGTCATGGTGGCCTTGCTGTACAAACACTACAACACTTCGATGTACCGGTAATCAATCTGGCACCGCTGTAATGACTGTAGCACTGCCCAGGTCTCGACTGAATCAAAGGCTTTTTCGTAGTCCACAAACGCTGGAAATAGTGGCCGATTGTACTCTTCGGTCTTCTGTATAATCTGCCGGAGCGTATGGATGTGGTCTAGTGCCTTTCCGGAATCCAGCTTGATCGGGAGGCTGAAAGTCATCAAACCTACGAGCGAAACGGTTGGTAACTACTCTCGAAAACAGCTTATAGTGCCCCCCCCCCCCCCCCCCCCCTCGGGGATTCTTAGCACCCCCTGCTCCGCCGTTACCATGGCTGCCGTACCGGTGCCAGGAATAACGGAGCCGCCGGGGACTGGGGGCCGTCTTTTTAGTGTGTCTATCATATTGGGGGGGGGGGGGGGGGGGTTGCCATAGTCACCACGCTTGGAAGATCTATTATTATTATTGATTATTTTTTGATTATGTATTGTATAAGAGTGTAAGTTTTATTATTATTGGCATGTACGAATTACTGTTTATGTTTTTATAAGAGCAAAAGTGTATCGTCCAGTTTGGTGAACTTATCAATCTATACATATAATAAAGCATTAGGAACGAAAAAGACTATACATAAAAAGTAGATAATTAAAAAAAAATGGTTGGTGTACTTAAAATAAGCTACTGAAGAATATTACTTTTTTAAATCGTGTCTGTCTGTTTGTTCGTGCATCACGTAAAAACTACTGGACCGATTGCGATGCGATTCTCACTGTTGGATAGCTTAGGGTTTGACTTAATAACTGGTGTACTTGGTATCTCAATCTGATGAGTAGAAGCTGAGGAATCGATAAAAACTTTTTGACGGCTGAAGGAATTTTGATCAAATGTTGGTTTATTGGTATTTTAAGTCTTGGAATAGCACAAAGAGTACTTTTAACCCAGATAAAAGACCACGCGTGCACAGCCGCGGGTACAGCTAGTAATAAAATAAAAAACTAGATTGATATCCATACTAATATATAAAATTGAAACGTTGTATGTTTGTTTGGGGAGCTTTCACGCGATAACGGTTGGACGGATTTTAATAAAATTTGAAATGGAGATAGCTTATACCCTAGAATAAAACATAGGATACATTTATCCCGGAAAACTGTAAGTATTCGCGGGAAAACGGGAAAATTTTGATTACTTGCTGTAAGGAACGGTTGTCATGGAAACGAAATAACAAGTCTGTCAAAAAACTTCAAGAGCATTGGTGCTATACCTACTTTTGCTTATCCTAGAAGAACATAGGATGCTTTTTTCGCGATAAACAGCGCGGGCGAAGTCGTGGGCGGGAAAGCTAGTAGGTAATATTTTTGAGTTCCATGTTTTTGTTGTATTGACCAATGTATTGACAGCTCTATTTATTAAGGTCAGATTGAGAGGCCGCGATATCGCGTGTTTTTTCCAATATGGCGGAGTTGTAGGCATTACACGAAGGTTAACTTCATTTCCAGGACGCGAGAGCAACAATGAAGTTGTACAAGAAAGTTGAAGACGAGTGGGAGGATTGGCTGTCGCAATCCGATAGCGAGAGTGACGAGTACGATGAAAGCGATAGTGAGGAGTACTATGAAACGGAGAGTGAGGAGCTCTATCCTATAAACGAGTATGACAACGGTTGGGATGAGTTTTAAATCAACGTTTGACATCCCTACGCCAAAAAGCCCCTGGAAACGAAACTACGCATATTCATATAATTTCAAAGCTTTTATCTAGAATAAGCAATTTTTGTTGATATCCTTTTTTTATCTGTTCCCTGAGTTTTAGGATTCGTTTGTGGTGAATATCGCATTAAGTTTAATTTCGGCAACGTGTTTCGTCTCTTTCATTTGCAGTGAGAGTTTGTTTATTATAATGTTTGTATCTCTGATTGAATACAGAGATTGGAAGATTAATAATAGGCAGCTTGTTGTAAATCTTTCTCGTAATCTTCTCAATTTTGAAAGGTAAAATTACTATTGATTTATAATTAAATATATCCCTGACACGGATATTTAAAGCAAGAAAAGTGTTGCAAAAATACGTGTTGGTTTTTCTATTTTTATGTGATAAAGATTTCAAGAGAGATAGTCGTATTCTCAAATGGTGATAGGCGATACCGCACAGAGCGATAAATTCGTGTCACTTCCATTCACAGTAGGTGTCTGCATATTTTTTAAGTAAGTGACCGACTTCAGTTCATCTTTTGACTAAATGTTGGTTGAATTTCGTTTTATTTTTAACTGTACAAGTAACATTTTTGTTTGTGTACCTATTCTTATTGTTTTTGTTATTGTTATGTCTGCCTAGATTCGGTAGTTTTCTTGAATATCGGACACTCGTTGATCGGTTTCTAGACCCCTAAAAGCCCTTATCTGTGTTGTTCATAGTAATCGATCGGCCATATTCGAGAAACCGCTTCCAAAAATTAGATGCCTACTTGATTAATAATAAGTATATAATATATACTGTAAGACTGAATTATTACATACTACATAAATATGTCGTGCTAAATATATGCCTATTCAAAATTAAGTCAAGAAAATGTTAGTGCCTTATTAAATGTGTCATCTTTTTATAATAGTTTTATTGAAAACCCTACTACTGAGGAGTTTGTGCCAAGCTGATGTAAATATGAATGTGTTTCATAACAGAAGTGATGGTAGAATATGACATATTTTCCGGACACGCCTAGAAAAGACCATCTGACAGAAGACCATCTGTTTTAAACCGACTTCAAAAAAAGTTGTTGTTCTCAAGCTGATGTGTATAATATACCTAATTTCGCGAATGTATGTATGTATGTATGTTTGTCCACATTTTTCTCGGAAACCACAAGTCTGATTTGCACTAATTCTTTTTTTTTCTTGTATGTAAATATATGAGTTGTAAAGTGAGTGTATTTATTTTCATAGAGGGGGATGAAAAGTAGAGTGTATCACTCGGATGCAAAATTATTTTCCCTCGGGCGACGTATATTGAATACGCTACGTTCGCTACGTTCAGGATTCTACTTAAGAATCCTTCACTCCGCTCTGGATTCAAAATAGCGCCCTCGCCGGCAAAATATTATTTTGCTCCCTAGTAATACAATCTACTATTCTGACGATGAAAGTTAATTACTGTACTTTATTGGTACGTGCTAAAAATACTTTTATCCGAGAAAAATTACCACGAGGGCAAATTGGCAGGGCGTACCTAGTCGATATACTTACAGAGTGGGACATTAAGAGCGTTTACACATGCCGCGAAGTGCGGCAGTGGCGTGATTAAAAGTAAGATCTCACTTGTAGCTTGTAGCCGTAGTCTTGTGGCATTGCAACCATCACACATGGTGCCGCCGCCGCGGCGCCGCGGATACGAGGGGTGCCGTAGTTCAGAACTAATGTACGATTTTTGTTGGTCGTTGGTTGTACGCAAACGGTGGCGGCGGCGCCATGTGTGGGGGTCCATACAAATCTATGGGTGACTAATACCAGCGACAAGACAACGCGATGGTTGCAACGCCACAAGACTCTACGGCCACAAGCTACAAGTTAGATCTTACTTTTCTTCAGTAAACCGTATGTCTGGATAGCTCAGCTTGCAAACTCAGCTACTAATCTGAAGTACCGGAGTTCTATTCCCGCCTAGAGTGTTTACATTTTGCACTTTAAACATTTTATGTGATAACTTCTAGCTTGACAGCACCGCCCGCGCTCATTGGTCAAGTCAAATAGCGCGCATCCCCGGCTTCCTGTTACACATTGGTAACACTTTTCACGAAATCACTCCCATAGATTGCAGGAAAGCGAGCGGAAAGATGTAACACATCAAAAAGTAGCCTATATCCATCTCGAAAGGTTTCAGTTTGGGAAATATTTTTTTAGAATTGGAGTAGTTTTAGAAGTTTATTCCTACAAACTACAAACAACTTTACCTCTTTATAATATTACAATACAATATGAAATAAACGGTAGAATAAACGGGATTATTACCGAAATCCCCACCAGACCGTCCCCACCAGTGGGGATTTCGGGAAAAATCTAAAAAAGTTTAACGCACCGCGTTCCACCACAAAGCAGTGAGCGCCAGGCCTAAGATACCAAGTACCCCAGTTTTTAAATCAAATCTTAATTATCTTCTTTGTACAGTCTTTTTTGTTCTTATTGCTTTATTATAACTACAGATACTACGCTCTCTAGTGTAGAGGTCCTACAATAAAAATACTTACGCCCGTGTTAAAATAGAAAAATCTTACAGTTTCCGGCGTAGACAACTGCATATTACTACGTACTCCAGACAGGCTCTTGACGTACGTCGCAATGAGAGCATTTAATTAAGGCCATTTTAGCGCTGATAGCAGTATTTATGCAGTAGTTGTACTATTATTTATTCTGTGGCAGTAGTGAGCATCCACATACAAAAAAATAACTAAGGTTTATTTATGTTTTATTACTTATTCTGTAACTAACGTCAGGAGATGAAACAATGACAATTTTAGTTCCATGGACGCTCGGTGGGGCGCTTTGAATCAGCACAAACCGTAGAGAGAGTATCAATATAGAGGAGCTTCACGCGTATACTGAAAAAAGACGGGTATAAAGTCCCAAAAATTTTAGGGTTTCCCGCTTTGCAAAATAAATACCCTGGCGAGCAAGAATATTTAACTGAAAATTTATATTCAGCCCAATTTATAAAGTTAGTGTAGGTAAAATGATAGTCGATTTTTGAGGTTTTGATTGATAGGACTGAATAATTTTCCTTATATTACAAAAAAGAGTATTTTAATAAAATAAAAAATATAATATATTCGGTACAATTCCGCACAAATTACCCAGCCTCAAACTAGGATACCCTGTACTATGGGCACTAGATAACGGATAAACATACATACGAGTAGATATGAATATTAACAACCATAACTCGGAAACAAACATTTCTGCTCATCATACAAATGATTGCATCTTGCAGGGTTCGAACCCACGACCGTTTGATTTCGTATCTAGACACTAGTTCTCTAGCCACTAGACCAAAAAGTGAATGGTGCAAAGTACACGAAAAATATAGATCACACTAATATTATAAATGTGAAAGTTTGTCGGTGTGTGTGTGTGTGTGTGTGTGTATGTGTGCGTGTGTGTGAGAGAGAGAGAGAGTTATAGTATGTTTGATACTCCTTCACGCTGTAAGGATTAAGATGAAATTTGGTATTAAGGTAGCTCATACCCTGGATTAACACATAGGCTACTTATTATCCCAACAAAAAAAAAACAGTTTATGTAGGAAATCGGGAAACCACGGGGCCCTGCTAGTGTAATCATGAAGGGCTGACTACACAGTATAGAATTAACTTCCTCAATTGTAGGTACAGAAACGATTCGTAAGAACATCCTCTTTTCTGTTTTTCTGAAAAATTCAAAAATGACCTGTTACACTGTCCCTAACTTTCTTATAGTTAGAATTTTAGGAAATCTGGAAAAACTAAGGGGATTGAATTAGAAAAATAAATAGTTTAATCCCATTTTATTAAGTAACATTTTATATTTTGGTTGTTTTTTTACACACAGCGCCATTTAACCCCAGACCAAGCAATGCCTTTACTATGGGAACTAGATAACGGCTATCAGTGATCTATACTTTTTATTTTGTAAACACATACTTATTATACATCAAAATACCCACACACAGAACAAACAACAATTATTAAAATAATAATTGTTAAAATAATAATTGTTGTTAGATGTTAGATACTTAAAATTACCCAGTATTTGAGGATAAAAAAATATATATATATGGTATCCCTAAAATCAGATTAACCCTACGAAATGTAGTAGGTGTGTCGTTTATGTCCTAACTCGTTCCAGCTCACTCAAACCACATCAAGATAGAGCGAGATGGACACAAATGTCAAAATAAAACAAGCCACTCAATTTGTGAGGATAATACTTCAAAAAGATAACCTTTATAAATAGAAAAATATTAAAAATATCGTGTAAAATCAATTAAATCTTACTATACCTAAAGCGAAGGAGAATCTAATAGCAATTATGTAAGCAAGACCATTCACTAATGTACTCGAAAATCAAAACTTACGTGTGAAAGGATATCTTTTCGTTCCGTACGGCTTTTACAGCCTACAATGCAACAACTCACCATTATTGTAGGATAAATTTAAGTGATTCACAAAAATCAGTAGTCAGAAACGTTCAAATGCAGTCAAAATAGCGCAAATCACTAAAATATCGATGACCAAAATGTCTTGAACGGTTTGTTTGGCTGGAATGAGCTCTTGGGCAAACAACCAATACAGCATACACACTAAGGGACAAAAAATATTATCGTCTTCTCTTTTAGTATCAGGTAACGGTGTATAAGTTTATCTCGCTTGTACAAATATTATTATTCTTTGAGCATCTCTATTGATAGTCCCTCTACGGCACAAACGAAAGTTCTTACGTCACCGCAAATCCATAGAGATCAGTGGTTTCCAGGGTTAACGTACATGTTACTAGAAAAAAACAAGAATTTTCAAAATCTTCCTAAACAAATGTTTCATTTAATTTGCGTACAGGCACACTTTTGTAACATTCGATTTACAAATATAATCTGTAAGTAAGTGTACATATTTTTATAATATGTCTGAAAGCTTAATGTGAAGTTATATTGTGTGTTTCATATACAGTTGGTAATTTCATAGAAACTTGTGTCGACAACGTGAGTGCGCGACTTTCAGACCGTTTTAATAATATTGAAATTAATCCACACCAATATATAAAAGTGAAACGTTGTCTGTTTGTTTGGGGAGATTTCACGCCAAAACTGCTGATCAGATTTTAATGAGTTTTGTAAATAGGTACTTTACAACATAGAGACTAACATAGGATACTTTTTAAGGATTATTAAAAATAGTAAGTTTCCAAGGGAAAACTGGAAAACGTCGATTACTCGCTGTAAAAAACGGTTTCCATGGAAACGAAATAATAACAAGTCTGTCAAAAAGCATAGAGCGCTGGTGCTATACTTTTGCATTTGTTTTTAATATCCTAGAAGAACATAGGATGCTTTGTTTTGTCCGCCCGGACGAAGTCGAGTGCGAAATCAAGTATGTAATAAACAAAATAGTTTCATTTTATTGTAGGCTAAGCGTTCATCATAAGTTCTCGGTATCAAATGATTAAATAATCTTAAGGGTAATTAAAAAATGTAATTAGTTAATACTTTAAATCAAAAACCACGAGTCCGTCGCCAAAAAAAACAACACCAAAAAACAGGGCAAAACTCGTTTAATAACTAGCTTAAAAGCTAACACGCCTGCCCTGCCAAAAAATAAAGCTAACACGCCTGCCCTGCAAAAAAATAAATATATTGTTGGAATGGGCTTACAATTTGGACATTCAATTTGATACCCATATTGTAAATTTCGAGATTTTTTCGAGTTTGAAAATGGTGCCATACTGCCGCCATATTGAATGTTTAAAAATATAATATAGCCTATGTTACTTGGGGGATGTAAGATTCTAACGATACCCCATACATCTAAATCTGTTCAGGCATTTAAAAGTTATGGTGGAATAAAGAAACTCACATACATACAAACATACATGAATGCTAAAAACATAACACTTCTTTTTTGGGCGTTAGCATAGATAAACTTTCTATAATTTATCTATGCCATTAGTGTACTTTTTAATCAGCCTCTACGTCGTATAGACATTTCTTACTGTCGTTGGCCTCTATAGACAACCTTACGTAGTATTTATATACTCTTTGCCTTAGACTATTTATATATATATACCTACTACTCTTTGCAGACAACTATCATGAGTGACGCGACAATGTTTTCCAAAGTCGTGCACCGCGCTTTGATTACGTTCGCTAAGCAAGGATAATGCAGAAAATTATCCATGAAGAGATGTTGTCTGTTTACCACGACTCTGGTCCTTCTTCATGAACCGTTCAAAAATGACCAAGTGAATTTAAGCATTGAAAACGGGGAGGTCCGCCGCCGCCCGCACGGAAGAAAACGTGCAAACATAATTGTACTTGAAGATGCTCGTGTAAAGATGAAAATCTTAGCAGAGATGGTCAACCTGTCGATTGGTACCATACACTCTATTCTTCATTACTATCTCAACCTTTCAAAAGTCAGTGCAAGATTTGCGCCATGACTACTCACCGCGCTTCATGATGGGCCGTTCGTTTTGTAACAATTGGCGAAAATAACTGTTAAAAACGCTAAATATGATCACAATTGGCGTTCCCTTTGGCCAATTGTGGACGAAATTAGCGTTCTGAAAGTTTTCGATTACCGTTCGTTTTGCTAGTTTCGATGACATGTTGAAATAGGAAAATCGATTTTATTCCGTCCAGTATAGGGTCGTTTTTCATTCAGTTGGGAAAGGAAGTGTCAAAAGTTGCAAAAATGTCAAGTGTTGAAAATGTTCAAAGAAAACAGCTTGTTAAAAATGTACATTTCGAAACTGCCCACAACGCCATCTCATATCTCGAACGCAGGGTCAGTAAAGAGTGCGAGTCGAATGTTGTAAGGACTTTTTAGAGCTCTGTGGTGAAGAGCCAGCGTGTGTTTTCAACCGAATAGTTACTGTAGATACAGCGTTGGTTCACCATTATGACCCTGAGAGCAAACAAGCGTCCATGCAGTGGCATAAAAAGGGACAGATTACCGAATGAAATTCAAAGTCGTTCCATCAGTGGGAAAAACCATGGCTACAGTTTTTAGGGACTTAAAAAGAATTGTGCTTATTGATTACACAAAAACAGGTGAAACCATCAATGCAACATCCTACGCAGCCACACTGCATCGCTTAAGGGAAGCTATTAAAGAAAAACCGAGACGAAAATTAACCAAAGGTGTGCTGCTTTTTCTCGACAATGCGCCCGTTCACACGGCGTGTGTTGCCAAGTTGCTGTACGAGATTGTGGCTTCGAAATAACTGTTCACCCACCTTATAGCCCAGACTTAGCCCCCAGCGACTACTTCCTATTCCCAAAGTTAAAAAAAGATCGTCGGGGAAAGCGTTTTTCCGCCGTTGAAGATCATGAGTTGGCGATAAATGTCAATTTTTCTGCTGAAGACGAAGGTTTTTTTTTCTGAGTACAGAAAAGATTTTTTCGCAGTCATATAAATGTTACAATATCAAGGAAGACTACATCGAAAACTAAAAATTACTTATATAACATTTATATGACTTTTTCTTTACCCCTTACCGAGAACTTATTGAACGCCTCACGTATTGAATTTATTTGAGTTTAGGTACGCATGTACCTACAATTAAATTTTATTCTTCTATGGTTTAGATTTCTGTTTTACAATCAAGATTTATTTATTTATTTAATTGTTTTGCACAAAAAAAAATTGTGTACAAGGAACGACTTAATGCTAAACAGCATTATCTACCAGTCATCCAGGTCGTAAAAGAAATAATAGTAGGGTGTGCAGCTCAAAGTAGGTACTAAACAAAAAATACAAAAGAAACAAAGTAAATAAAAAACAAAATAATAATAAATAATTTTAAATAAAAATTTAAATAATTATACATAAACCAGTACACATAAATACTTTACTAAAAATAATATACATACCTAACATAATATGAATTAAATGAGTTAATGAAAATAACACACATGCTACCCTAGGTGGATGATTTAAGAGGATGATCAGGATAAAGATTTTTGACAAAATATTTTTGAGTTATTTATATTATGATTATTCAATAAACATTAAAAAGTAAGTTAAAAAAAAGTATTTTTTAAAATGCAATAAACAATAAAAACTAGAGTGGATACATCTGGTAAATGTCCGGCGTCAGGCTTACCCGGCCACATCTGTTACAGATAGCGGCAGAATCTAGAGCAAAAGGCGGCGTCTCACTCGCGTGATCGAATCCCGTCCCTTGCGCAGTCAGTCATTTTTCAAGATGTCTTCTAATCTATCCGGTATCCAGTCGGATAGACGGCGTGGGGTATCCGCATTGTGCCGGTGTATATTAGAACTTAAACACTCTCATAAGCCTATGATTCAGGCTGGATATCCGGCCAAGATCTTCGCCAGTTATCTGGCATCTCGCCAAATCACTACCTGTTGCATTGGTAGTAAAAACTACAATAAATCGATGTCAACATTGTGCGCTTCACAATTCAACGGCAATCGGTTCCAACCTCGGCCCTGCACCAATGACCTAGATTCGCAAAATTCAAGGACATGTCTTTGACATCAAAACTTGTTAGTTTATGGGCCTTCTGACGGCCTTCCTCTCTCTGAGGGAACTTTTATGTTCTTGCTATTCAGTCTTAGTAGTTGTCAATATCCCAGCATTGACTAAAGGCGTGACGTCGATCTTTCCGTCCAACTGCTGCTCAGGATGATGGATCATATGAAGCAATATCTTTGGCAACCAGCTTGACTTATAATCACACTGTGCGCAGTTAAACTTATGAGTCTTCACAACTTTTTCTTTCTCAACGCCGTGTTCAGCTAATAAATGTGTTTTTAAAACCGATGTGCAAAACCTTTTATCGCAATGGGAGCACTTTTTATGATCTTTCTTATGATCTCTCAAAGTGAATCGTGAACTATAGCTCTTGTCACAGTCTTTACAATGATAGGCTTTGGTGATTTCCCCATCTTTGCAGCCGCTTTCGCTCATGTGACGCCTGAGATCCCACTTGTTGCGTGCGACAAAGCCGCATTTGGCGCACTCGCCATGCTTATTTTCATGCATCTTGCTGTACTTCTTCGAGACTGTGCGGTACGGACAGTACTTACATTTGTATGGCTTTACACCTGAAAGTGATAAAACAGGTTTAGTCAAAAAATAACTATTAAACTTTTATAAGGAACAACATTTATTGTATGTACTTATCAACTTGACCGAGAGACACAAATGTCCACAGCCTCCGCAAGAAAGAACATAAGAAGCGTCTATTTAAATTTAGAATCAACCATCTACACTACAGTTAAAAAGCAATTTGGCCAATAACCAATAGCAGCGCAGATGACTTGATGTAGCCCACATTCCTCGTTGCATTCTTTCTCTCACAAACTCTCTTCCTCATCTTGGTGAATACTGACGGGATTCCTGTCAATCACTCTAGTCTCCGCCCAACTTCACCTGGTATATATTGACGGTTTCTCACTCACCCTGGTGTCTAAACACGTGTTCCCGGAACAGTGTGCTATTGTACGTGGAATAGTCGCACATCACACATTGGAAGGGGTTCTCCCCGCGGTGCGCGCGGCGTATGTGTCGAGTGATGCGGTCTGCGAAGAAAGAGCTGTAGTTGCACTCTCCACATTGCAGCTTAACGGGGTTTTCCTGCTTCTTTAAGTCGCTTAGCTTCTCGTCCGGTGAGGAGGCTCGTCTGAAACAGTGAAGGTGAACTGTGGCGTATTTCCGAAGCACCGGTAGAGTCAGAAGGGTGTTTCTAGTGCGAGATTTAACTCTGTTGGCACATGAAGGGTGTTTCTAGTGCGAGATTTAACTCTGTTGGCACATGAAGGGTGTTTCTAGTGCGAGATTTAACTCTGTTGGCACATGAAGGGTGTTTCTAGTGCGAGATTTAACTCTGTTGGCACATGAAGGGTGTTTCTAGTGCGAGATTTAACTCTGTTGGCACATGAAGGGTGTTTCTAGTGCGAGATTTAACTCTGTTGGCACATGAAGGGTGTTTCTAGTGCGAGATTTAACTCTGTTGGCACATGAAGGGTGTTTCTAGTGCGAGATTTAACTCTGTTGGCACATGAAGGGTGTTTCTAGTGCGAGATTTAACTCTGTTGGCACATGAAAAGGAAATTTAGTTTTAGTTTTCAAACTCAAAGCATACTTAGTTTACCTACATTTTATTGATTTGATCTTATTACAATATTTTATGTATTTCTCCTTGTTCATGAGATATTAATTTTGACTTGTAAAAGTGCTATTATTTTGCCTGCAAGAGTTCGCCGGGGGAACTGCCACGCTTTTGCTAGACATCCAACTTGAACTTCTCCAGAACTTCTGCATAAGGTTCATATTTGGCTTATGCAAATATGACCACGTCTCACATTTTCGTCATAAACTCAAGTGGCTTCCTATTCGTCAACGCCGGGATACACACATTCTTTCGCTTCTTTATAATATTCTTTATAACCGTCTTTGTCCGCGCTACCTTAAAGATCAATTTCATTTTCTTCATAGTACACATTCCCGTTCTCTTAGGTCATCAGATAACCTACTGTTAAGTACGCCTGTTCATACTACTAGTTTCTATGACAATGCTTTCACAGTTCAAGCAGCCCGTCTATGGAATACATTGCCAGTCTCCATAAGACAAGCTAAATCACTCAATACCTTTAAAAGTCAAGTAAAAATGTTATATCTTTCTGTGTCTAATAGTCAAACGTAAGTACCTAAGTACTAAGTATTATATTACATATGTATTTATGTATTTTTTAAATATAAGTAATGTATTATTTAATAAAATATGTATTATTATATTGTAATAAGTATGTATGTTAATTAACTATATTATTGTGCCACCGACGGAAAGGTATTTAATCTCTGATTCTCTCCATACTAAGGTTGTCAGGAAGAAATCGCTCTTTAGCGATAAGACCGCCAATTGTACTCTTTAATTTATAAGTTGTATCTTTATTTGTATTATTTTTTGGTATGCAATAAAGTGTATTTGTATTGTATTGTATTCAACAGTCAACCAGTAGTTTGTAAACTATGTTGTGTTCCAGTTTGTAGGGTAATGGCTAGCAAAATTTCTGGGTGTATAGGATGTAAAAACTAGATACATTCTTTTCTAAATCTTTAAGCTATTATAAAGTTGTATATGATGCTCCAGCTAGATGAGCTATGTATTAGCACAGAATAAATAATAGTGTATTACTTACATGATGGAATTGGCGTTGGTGACTCTTGACATGTTTACAAAATACTATTTTTAATCCATCATAATCTTATGTCATTTAAATGCGGCCAGATAGAGCCATCTGTCTGTCTGGCCGTACAGTACGCTCTACCTGGCTGGATACTGGAAAGACGCAAATTTGTTGGATACTGGAAAGTTTCCGGATTTCCATTGATTCTCTAGTAAAAAATAATATATCAGGGTGATATGGGCAGTGCAATATTAACAACTTTGCAAGAACTACTGCTTGTGGCATAGCCAAGTATATTATGCAATAATCACCACTCAAGGCATACCCGTGTATATTTTGCAATAGCAACCGCTCATGGCATAGCAGTGTATATTTTGCAACAACCACCACTCGTGGCATAGCTGTGTATATTTTGCAATAAACACCACTTTTGACATAGACGTGTATATTTTGCAATAACCATCGCTCGCAGTAACAGGGTTTATACTATTTCCTTTCCAAATTTCATCAAAATCCGTTCAGCCGTTTGGTTGTGACAAAGCCAGAGATAGATAGACAGACAGACAGCTTTAAATAGGGTTCCAGTTGGAACCATTCCTATGGAATACTAAAATAATCATACATATCGGTTCAGAAATATCTGAAACCAATGAGTAAACACTAAAAAAAAATTGCAGGTTGAATTAACAAACCTTCTCATATATAAGCAGATTAAAATAGGATAGTAGTAATGGATAATGAATTCAAAACTATATACTTACTCTTCTTTAATAACAGGTATTGGTGCCTTAGGACCAACATCTATGAATAATAGCCCACTGGTTGAACTATCCTCCATGATCAAATCTGAAATATAAACAGAAATATACAAATCTATACCCTCTATTGACAAGCTAAAGTGTGCAGAGGACCTGTCATGCCGCAAAACCAATGAGGTAGATGTGTTCTTGAGTGGCTGACACTTGGCTAACATAGTGCAGTATGCCCTCTGGCTAGGTGGAGCGTTATACTCTGTTGGCAAATTGAAAGAAAGTGCCGAACATTGGGCACTTTGGCATGCTTAGGGTGAGGCCTATGTACAGCAATAAACTGATACAGGCAGTTTATAATGTCCACTTAAGTCATTAAAGAAAATACAGAAAATGACCAAATAAAATATAGTTCTATATTACAATAATTAAAATAAAAAGATAGCTACTGATGTTAACTTAATTAATATGTTGTGGTAAAGTTTTAAGAGTTTCAAACTCAGTTTTAATCCTCTTGTAATGTTAAAAAAAACATTTTAAAGTTTATTTAAGACCCAGATCCTCTCAATTCAGGTCTTCATATGCTACTCATCATCAGAACCTCACATTTACAATATGAAGAGTGCACATAAAAGATTAAATTCAACACTTGAGCACAAACTCAGTTTGAGGTGCCTACCTACCTACTTGCTAGATATGTCCTTTAATCTGGGATTGAGCCTGAAACCCTTTAGACTAAACGAGCTTGCTTTGTAAGCAGAGTACATCAAAATAGCAGGATTGACAGGTATAAAAAATACATTACCAACCAATTACCCACACCACGTACGGAGCTTAACAAGTCAAGATACCTCTACCTTTTCACTTCACTCTCGATTTGCAGAGCTGTCAGGATACAAAGATGATCTCGCGTAGAGATTAATTATATATCAGATTCCTTGTTCTTTGGACTTTTATCATGTCATAGAGAAGTTGGCGAAATGTTTCTACCCATTCCTATCTCCAAGTCACAAAAAGATTATGACATTGAGGAATTTTCACTAATTATTACTTAGATTACCTATATTATTATTGTTGATAGAATTCATTACGTACGTATTGAATACATACTGATAATAATTTAGCGATTAAATAAATAAACCCTGTTTCAAAATCTTAGATATCTACAGTGTTGTGTTGCCAACTGAACCATCATCTTTGTATTAGTGTCTTTTGCAAAAAATTGCCAGATCACCACATTATTTTACCCTAAAAAGTAGCTAAAAGTAGCCAAAGTTTAATAATATACTAGTTATATGAAACTAATCATTACCACCCTTTAAATTCATCCAAACTCCCACTCAGTTCTGTATTTTTGAGTATAGGTAAGTCTTAAGTTTCCTGAGTAGATCCATTTTTCATGATAACATATGGCACAATAGATGAAAATAGTGTTATCAAAAAGACGTAAACGGGCGTTCAGTCGCTCGAGGCTTTTGGAGTTCCCTGAAGGTGACAGAGAGAGGTTGTACGACGCGAGGTTGGAGTACAGCGAGCGGTATTCTCTCGTGCCAGCGGTGGCCGAGAGGCAGCTGAACCAGTTCTGTCACAGCTACGCCGAGCACGTCCGCCACAGCAGACTCGGAACAGTCCGACAGGTGAGAAAAGGGGGTGAGAATCGTAGCTTCCAAACGAATGCTCCGATTTAGGTGCGGTTTTTTATGATTTAAAGCTGAGGTCTTTTTAGTGTAGGACCTCTACACTAGAGAGCGTAGTATCAGTACTTATAATAAAGCAATAAGAACAAAAAAGACTGTACAAAGAAGATAATTAAGGTTGTAACACTACATAATTTACCAGCATCAACAACTCCAGCGGATAAACCAAACAAATCAAAGCTTTGCCTCCAATTTAACCAGATGGCGCTGATTGACCTTAAAACACGCAAACATTTCATTCACTGCAACCAAGCGTACCGCTAAATTCAAATTTTCAAACTTTTCGAATTCGGCTCATACTAGCTTTAGCGTTTTGCCTCAGCACGACATCCAGCTCTCAAGGCCTTGCGACTGGAAGTTGTCTGTTGAATTGCCTACAGTCCGGTTGATATCAAATTACTCATCACATATCTATATAAATATACAAACAGATCAACCTATTCTGAATATACGTAACTTATACGAAAAACGTATTTTCTTCGCTCCATCTGCTCGCTGCGCGTCATTGGTTACCGGTTTATTTAAAAACTGGGGTACTTGGTATCGTAGGCCTTGCACGCACTGCCTCGCGGTGGAACGCGGTGCGTTTATTCTAGCGTTTATTTCATATTGTATTATATGCGTTTATTTCATCGCAATACGTGCACTTCTATGAAATTCCGTGCTTCACAGAGTATGCGTTATAAAAACGCAAGGCAGTGCGCGCTAGCCTTATTCCGATGATTAGATGCCGAGCAATCGATAAAAAACTATTTGACGGCTGAACGAATTTTGAAGAAATGTAGTATAATATTGTACTTTGTAGGTACTTTTGGTTCTGGAATAACACGTGTGGGCTACCACGCGGGCAAAGCCGCGGGCACAGCTAGTTATTAGAACAAAAGTATTTTCCTCAAACTCTCTATTTCTTTCAGCTTAAACAAAGATAAAAAAAGTACTGGACATAAACGTCACTACTTTCAAAACACTTATTTCATGTGAAATTTAGTTTAAATACGAAAATACCTCGAAATTTCTTTCCTTTTGCTATAAATTATGAATATTTTTGTGTTCATGTAATCTCATGTTGTTTTTGACTTTTCGGTCTGAATACTCTCAAATACTTACCCTATTTATTTATTGAGCTACTATTTTAATAAATATTTGTACATGTCTGCCCAAAGGTTGCACAGCATTAAAACTGCCAATATTTACCCAGTGAGTTATTAGAGTATTTGCTATATTGTAAACATGTTGTGACTATCAATAAAACTAGATATTTGGTGCGAGAGGGGGGGGGGGGGGTCCACCTTGACTAGTTAGAATGGTTGCTAATCAAATTTAGATCGTTATAGATCCTAAATGGTCAATCGAAATGAAAAATAATAAGAGAAACCATAGAGTAACTTATGTATAGAGAACAGATGTTTTTCAAATACCATCAAGGGCGGGGGGGGGGAAGAGGTGTTCTTCCCGCCTTCCCCTATCCCTTCTCACCCCCCCCCCCCTCCTTCCAACACCGGTACCGGATGTCTATAGCTAATCCGATTATCTATTTACCCATTTGAAAAGCTTATTGTGATATTTTCGTAGGTATTTAATTTGATTGTTATCTTCATTTATGAAAACTGTCTCTGCAGGTTCACATTGTCATATCTTTATATAATTTTCAGATTACCTGTTTTATCCCTACTGATGTTATCATACATACAAACACCACGAGGAAACGCCCGGCATTTGTTGGGCAACTGATATTGCGATCCTTTGATATGGTATCGGGAAAGGTATCAGTAGGCACATTTCCAAAAATTCTTGCTTTTTGGAAAAAAATGAAACCATCGATTATTATAAAACTAAAACTAGCTAACTAAACTAGCACTAACACTAAAATGAACATTAGAAACGGAATGTTTACCATATATATATATATATATATATATATGGTATATATATATTTTTTTTTTTAGTTTGACTGTTGCTCGCGAATTTAATATAATATGTTAATTATTGTTAGTTTAACTGTGATGTTTTTTGTTTATCTTGGTGTTATGTTTCTAATTGTTGATTATAGTTAAAATGAAGACATATTTTTCAGTCAACATTATAAAAGCGATAAAAACATGTACTTATTTTGAGTTTTCTATATTTTGGTACTGCTTTTACTTCATTTTATCTGCGATCATGCCGCTTGAAACAGTGATGAAACATAGAAAACTTAAAACAAAATAAATATATGGTAAATATTCCGTTTCTGTTGACTTTAGAGTAAGTGCTTTGTGACCATGTCAGTATAAAAACATGTAAAACTTTTTGAATGTGTGCTCATATATTATATTTGCCTGTGTTGATTTTTCCCTTTCTTGTTAGTTCCTTTTTTTACCTGATTTTTATTGTTGATTATTGTTCGAATTAAAACATGACTGATTATTACTTATTTTACTACGTTTTTAGTAAGTCACTTCCTTGTTTGTCTGTCTGTCTATCGTTCCATGTAGAATATTGCAACCCAAATTTCTAGCACTTTCCGATTGGCTATCCGGCTGAAACTTTCAGGGTAGCTTACAACTCGATGATTATGCAATAAAAAAATATAAAAAAACATATTTTTTAGATAAAAGAAACTACTTGTTTGCTTGTTTAATATACTATATAATAATCGATATTGTGGTTTCATTTTATTCCAAAATGCAAGAATTTTTGGTAATGTACCATATACCGATACCATATTCTCCATTGTACATTTGTGTTCACATGCGGATCATCGAAGTATGTACATAATTAAAATTTTGATTTAAAATGTAGGTTTTATTAGTATTTACTCAACCTTAGGTATATAACATAAAGCAGCACTAAAAAAAATATCTATCACTTTACATAATCTAACCAAAATCGCGATCCGATGGGAAAATTATTTTATTTTATTTGAGTCTCAACGGATAGCGTGATCCGATGGGAAAAATATTTAACAAATTTTGAGTGGCAGCGGATCGCGACATCAGTTGACACGACTCATTGCGATCCGTTGACACTCTAAACGGATCGCGCGATCCGTTGGTACACACTCCGCAGCACGAAGCGATGGAAAACCGCACATAACTTAGAAAAGTCATTGGTGCGGAGTCTAAAATTGAACCCAGTATCGTTGGATTCTAATTCACACTAGTAAACCGCTAGACTGCCATCGCTTTTAATAAAGAGAGATTGATAGCTAAAGGCGGGTTTGTACCAACCGATCACGCGATTCGATTGTAGTGTCAACGGATCGCTGTCAGTCTTGGCAACTGATATCGCGATCCGTTGCCACTCAGAATTTATTAAATATTTTTCCCATCGGATCGCGCTATCCGTTGAGACTCAAATAAAATAAAAATATTTTCCCATTGGATCGCGATTTGGGTTAGGTTAGATATTGCTATTTTTACGTAAATTTTAATGTTGCTTTATGTTATATATCTACGGTTAAGTTCATAGTACTAATAAAATCTACATGTTAAATGAAAGATTTAGTTAGGTACAGTAGTCGCAGCTAATTTATGTTCTTAAAATTGCAATAACATAAGACGGATTCGAGTTAAAGCTTATTTGATTGGTCTCGATAAGTTCTCAAGTCCTAAGTGGTACTGGTAGTGTCTCGTAAAAGGTTGCTCTAAAAGAAGATTTATATGGTTACAACTAATAAATCCATATGTTTTGTTTCTCATATCTACGAGATGTGTAAACATTTTTTTTAAGAGCTCCATTTTTTTCCACTGAAATCATAGATAACCCCTTCGAGTTTAGTCTTATTTTATTGGTCTCGATGAGTTATCAGGTCTTTAGTGGTACTGGTAGTGTCTCGTAAAAGATAGCTTTTAAAAAAAGGGTTTATATATTTACAACTTATAAATCTATTTGTTTTGTGTTTCTCATATCTACGAGATGTGTAAACATATTTTTAAAGAGCTCCATTTAATTGCAGTGAAATCATAGATAATTATTGACAAATCTAATTCTGTTGTTTTATATAATTATGTAGGTTATTCATCCTTGGTTTTAATTTACCAACGCCTTGAGTCTGTGAGTTTAACTATTTTCTTAAGTTTCTTATATTCCTTCCGATGTTTGCTTATGCCGCTCAAAAACAAGAAATAATAATATTTTTCCAAAATAATAAATCGACTTCATATTAAAAATGTCCTGTTGTAAACAATCACTAAAAAGAATAATATAATTACAATTGAGCCAGCCTTCAAAAAACTCTTTCTTATCTTATGTTGTATTTTGCATTAATATTACATAATAATACTCATTGATCATTTCGAAAAAGTGATATTTTTGTGGCTCAATTGTAAATATTTTGTTATTTTTAGTAGTTGTTTACGATAGAACATTTTTAATATGAAGACGTTTTTTTTTTGGAAAAATATTTTTATTATTTCATCAAATTGGTTCATCCAAAAAGGAGCTACAGACATTTTTATATATAGTTACGCCACAGAATAAAGAACTAGGTACTCTAACTACGTAGTAATACAGTAAGTTAATAAAATAATTATGTCCTATTAAACACAGTAAATAATAAAAACATATTATTAAGCTTTCAAATTATAGTTTACTAGCTGCGCCCCGCAGCTTCGCCCGCGGTCAAACTTTGCCACTCCCACAAGTTTAGAAAATTAATCTTAAAAATTCCCCCCTTTTCGCATCTATATTTATTATCTATTCGGGACGGATACAAATTCAAGAAATCAAAGATAATAAAAATCTGTCCAGGAATTCTTGAGTTATAAATAGTGTAAGTAACACGAATTTCTGACTTTCTGTTATATATATAGATGCTATATCTCCAAATTCTTAAATGTTTCTGCTCTCCTGGTTCTTAGTTTTTTTTAAATATAATCACACCATTTCATGTTCATGGGGAGATAAGTATACTCACTTTTAATAACTATAATTGACAATTTTGTATCTCCAATTTTTTAAGTTTTTCTGCTCTCCTAGTACTTAGAAATACATTTTTTTAAATACAATCACACTACTTATTTAATGTTCATGGGGAGGTATTCTCACTTTTAATAACTTTATTTGGAAATGTCATATCTCCAACTTCAGTGTCCTATTTCATAGAGCGACAAATCATAATAAAACTACAAATGTCAGTCAAATACGCCAAACCTGCGTTTCATATAACAAACAATCACGACAGGACTGATGATTGTCAGTCATATTGCATTTCACAATGCCAGTCATAGTAGTGTGATGGGTAAAGCTTCGGCTGTCACAATTGTCACGACAATTCTACAAATCGTGGTATTATTTAAGCAACCGCCCTTTCATAAAACTTTTTTCTATTGACATTTGTTAGACAATTGTCGGTTGACTGCCGGTCACTACTATTGTTTTATGAAACACATTTAGTAATATTTTGACAATTCATTGAATGAATTGTCGGGTTTGTATGAAACGCATTTAGGTAGTTTGACTGACATTTGTCGATTGACACTTGTCAGTCTACTATAGTTTTATGAAATAGGGCCCAGGTGTTTCTACTCTCCTGGTATATAGAAATGCTTTTTTTAATATAATAATTACACCATTTAATAATATTCATGGGTAGGTAAACTCACTTTAAAAAACTTTATTTGTCAATGTCATATCTCCAACTTCTTAAGTGTTTCTGCTCTCCTTGTACTTCTCACTTTTAATAACTTTATTTGTCAATGTCATATCTCCAACTTCTTATGTGTTTCTGCTCTCCTGGTACTTAGAAATACTTTTGTTAAATATAATCACACCATTTAATGTTCATAGGGAGGTATACTCACTTTTAATAACTTTATTTTTTACTGTTA
The DNA here is from genome assembly GCA_946251855.1 of Alsophila aescularia. Classification (NCBI taxonomy): domain Eukaryota; kingdom Metazoa; phylum Arthropoda; class Insecta; order Lepidoptera; family Geometridae; genus Alsophila; species Alsophila aescularia. The sequence continues at coordinate 67,799,701 of OX276373.1, forward strand.
CATCTCCAACATCCTAAGTGATTCTGTTCTCCTGGTACTTAGCAATACTTTTTTAAATATGATCCACCATTTAATGTTCATGGGGAGGTATACTCACTTTTAATAACTTTATTTGTCAATTTTGTATATCCAACTTATTATGTGTTATGCTCTCCTGGTACTTAGAAATACATTTTTTATTTTCTTTTTCAAATCTTAAAGATAACGATAATATTTTTTTCTCCTATTTCGAGATAAAAAGTAGCCTATGTGTTAATCCAGGATATAAGCTATCCTGGTACCAAATTTTATCTAAATCCGTCCAGCCATTCGAGCGTGAAGGAGCAACAAACACACACACACGCACGCACACACACACACACACACACACACACACACACACACAGAGCCATACAAACTTTCGCATTTATAATATTAGTGTGATTAATATAGATTTCGCCGTATCTACTTATTTGGCTTTAAGTATCCCTAAATGAAACTAGATGGTGTTGACGATCCCTAAAACACGCAAGTGTTTGTTGCATGAATAATCTAAATATATAAAACAAAGTGTCTATGTTCCTTGTTGCAGATCAGTTCATCGCAAGCGAGTCTAAATCAGCAAGTCTAAAGTGAATGTGCCTAAATTAAATATAATAATTAAATAATTAAAGAACGCATCGCATAATCATCCACATCCACATTATTCAAAGTTTAAAAAGATTGAACGCATTGGAACAAAAAAAGAATAAATTCTAACTTAAACAGGATAGCGGTAATTTTGAGAATTCTACTCCTTGGATTGAGCGAAGCGAACGTCCTGGAGTGAGCGAAGTGAACGAAAGGCCTTGAGTAGAATTCCCAATATTATCATACTAAATGGTGTACAAGCCGAGCAATCGATGAAAAACATTTGACGGCTAAACGAAATTTTCTACTTTATTGTACTTTATAGGTACTACATATCTTACTTTTATCCCAGAAAAATGACCACATGGACAATCCAGTGGGGTGCAGCTAGTAAAGAATATAGGAATATTTAGCATAAATATATCGAACATTTATAAACGGTTGAAAGTCTAAGGCAGCTTCATTAATTTGCTTCGTTGATCAATATGAGTTGCACACCCATAGAAAACATGGCTTGTTTTCTATGGGTGTGCTTTGGCGAAAATATGGTATTCTAATATTTTCCTGATTCACGAATTAATTTCATAATAATTGTACATCATTGTCGTAATATTATACAACTAAATAGAACTCTGCTTGTCATCCACACCAATAATATATAAAAGTGACACGATATCTGTTTGTTTGTTTGGGGAGCTTTTACGTCAAACTGGCTTATCCGATTTTGATGAAACTTTGTAAATAGGTACTGTACCATATATAGAGACCAACATAGGATACTTATTATCCCGGAAAATGGTAAGGTGCCACTGGAAAACGACGATTAGGTACTCGCAGTAAGGAACGGAATGACATGCTGCCTTGGAAACGAAATAATAACAAGTCTGTCAAAAAGCATCATTAAAGTTGGTACTATATTTTTGCATTGGTTTTTAATATCCTAGATGAGGAAGCTTTTTTCTCGATAAACTGTATCCGCGCTGAGTCGCGGGCGAAAGCTAGTAATTGATTTAAAAAACGTACATTATGGTATCTTTTTTTGTTGGGTGCATAATGACCAGCTAGACCAAATAAAACGTGACATTTTGCTAGAACAAAATTAGATTAGCATGGAATCTATTTTACGCCAGGGCTTGGATTCTGTATGACCACTCACGCCAATTCCACGCCGATTCCTCGCTGCCTGCGTGGAATCACGAACAAATTCCACGCAGGTGGCGTGGAATTGGTATCTTAAAATTAGAGAATTAGGCCCCAGGAATCGTAATTCAAAATCATTGCACTTTACCTCAACAATAGATTGAAATTAGCTTGTGGAAACCTTTTATAATGAACTTATTACGAATAAGCAAATCAAATTATTCCGATTTTCATAATCAATTATTTTTGTTTTCTAGTAAAAGAACGATGACCAATTTGTATGGGCGCTTGCCCCATCGAGGAATCGAAATGTCCAGAAGCGTCCTAAGCCCATATTTAGCCTTAGGAGGCCTAGATTTCGATTTAGGTACCTAATTTTTTTCTAAATAAAGAAGCTTCGTTTTTTTTCAATTTCTTTACAGCGCATGTTCCTACTATTTCTGCACTTATATTGTCGGAGGTTATTTGCTAAATATTTTTTGTCGGGCACTTATCATTTTATCTAGTCATTGATTGTTCCAGGATCCAAGAACTTTGTTGTGTTTGCCTGCTTTAATCAATCTTATTAGTGTACTAGCTGTGCCCGCGGCTTTTTAAAAGTATAGCCCATTCGTGTTATATCAAAAGTATACTAAACTAGCTGATGCCCGTGGCTTTGCACGCGTGGCTATTGCTCTAGATTAAGAGTACTGTGCTATTCCAGAGCCTGAAATACCAATATACCAACATTTGATCAAAATTCCTTCTGCCTTCAAAAATATTTTTATCGATTGCTCGGCTTCTACTTATTGGATTGAGATACTAAGTACACCAGCAGTGCGAGCTCATCGATCGATGGATCTTATCGATCGATAACATTACCGATATTTTCTTATCAAGTTTGACGTTAATATTCGATAATACGAGTACGAGTTCGGTAGCACGGAACGTACTTTATCGACAACGACATAAATTCGTAAAAAATATATTGAATATATCGATTTATATTTGACAAAAGGAAGCATGAATCTTATTTTTGACAATAATAATTGTTGTCGATATAATGTCGTTAATTTTACCGAATTTATCGAATTTTATCGGCTTTCCAAAGTTACACGACAAACTTTTTTTTTGTAAATTCCTTTTCGGATTATAAGCCAAAAGGTGCAGGTGTCAGAACATCGTGAGGCGAGTTTCAGGGATGCCAATGATCCTTTCGATCTGGAAAAACAGCATTTTAAGGTTATTTTTGGAATTTATAAAGAAATTGCCCTCGCCCTCATTCAAGATGTTGAGGGCTTTTGAGAAGGAGTCGATCTAATGGACTGCCTGTGCATGTTGTAGTATCTCCTTTACATAATAATACCAAAATACTTAGTTACGTTTTTCCTATTTCCAGAAATTATCTTTTGTTGTGATTGTGTCTAATGCTCTAATTATTATGGTACCTAGTAGGTACTCAGTCTACCTGTATAATCATTGTTGTAGGTTCTAACTAAGGTTGATTAGTCGTCTATATGGTATATACGAGTTGCCATTATTTAAGTCGATAAACTCACGACGCGTTATCGAATCAATAAGAGAACAATGACCAATTTGTATGGGCCCTTGCCCCAACAATGAATCGAAATGTCCAGAAGCGTCCTATAGACCATTTTTAGACTTAGGAGGCCTAGATATTGATTCGCATATTTTTTTTCTAAATAAAGAAGCGAAAAATAGATATTTTTCAATTTTTTACAGTGAAAGTTCCTACTATTTCTGCACTTATATAGTCGGAGGTTATTTGCTAAATTATTCTTGTCAGGCACTTATCATTTTATCCAGTCATTGATAGTTGCAGGATCCAAGCTTTATGCACTTGTTGTGTTTGCCTGCTTTTAACAATATTTTTAGTGTACTAGCTGTGCCCGCGGCTTTGCCCGCGTCGTTATTTCATTTAAACGTATAGCCCATACGTGCTATTCCAGGATCAAAAGTATCCTACCCTAGCTGATGCTTGCGGGTTTGCACACGTGGTCATTGATCTAGGTTAAGAGTACTCTATATGCTATTCCAGAACCTCAAATACCAATACCATTTGATCAAAATTCCTTCTGCCGTCAAGAATATTTTTATCGATTGCTCGGCTTCTACTTATCAGATTGAGATACTAAGTACACCAGCTTTTAAGTCAAACCCTAAGCTATCCAACAGTGAAACCGCATTGCAATAGGTCTAGTAGTTTTTAAGTGATTTGCGAACAAAAAGACGAACAGACAGACACGAATTTAAAAAATGGTATATTCTTGTTTAGTAGCTTATATTTTTATGTACCCTAGCCATTTATTTTAATTATCTTCATTGTGCAGACTTTTTCATTCCTATTGCTTTATTATAAGTATAGATTTCTTCAAAATTCGTTCAGCCAATCAAACGTGATGCGCGATCAAACATACAAACTTACAAACAAACAGACAAACAGACAGACATGAATTTTAAAAATGATATGTTATATGGTATTTTTGGTCCTTAAATAACACGCATAGGCTACTTTTAAACGAAATTACCACGTGGGCAAAGCCGCGGGCACAGATAGTCATAGCAACATGATGAACTAATCTATCTATCTATACTATAATACAACTGTAATCTATACAATAATAAAACTGTAACTGGGCTAAATCTGTACATTAAATATTTATTGAAAATTTTGATTGAAATAAACTTCAAAATCGATATGGAGTGCAAAAAGGTTATTTTTTTATTTTTTGTCCGTCTCCGCACTAAAACTGGAAATATTGATTACTCACAGAATGGTCTGTGGTTGCCATGGAAACGAAATAACAAGCCTGTCAAAAAACATCAAGTGCTTTGGTGCTATACCTACTATTCCATTGGTTTTTAGTCTGTCTGTCTCTTTTTGAACACGCATCACGCTGAAACTACCAGACGTATTTTGATGCAACTTGGCAGAATCATAGCTGATGTATGTACATTAGGATACTTTTATCCCGGAAAAATCAACGGTTCCCGCAGGATAGGGGGAGAAAGTTATTTAAAATAACACGTATCAAGCTAAAACTACTGGACGGATTTTGATATAACTTGGCACAGTCAAAGTTTATATAATGTGTTAAAATGTTTAATACTTTTGTGTTAAAGTGACAATACATCCGTTTATAGACTGGTACCGAATTTCGTCATTTCGCTACGAGGTTCACTGGCCCAGTTGGACAGATGCATGGGTGCGTAATCCAGACGTACGTGGATCGAAATCACGCGCCGTAGAAATGTTTTGCTCCATAATTAAAAGATTTTTACATTATTTATGCGTTATTTTTTACATTTCCCTTGATATTTTTAATAAAGTTATGGTAAAACGCACGCACCACGCTGAAACTTGAACTGATGCAACTTGCACAGTTGTAACTTATAATAAGGGTTAAAATTCAGAATACATACTGAAAAACTAGAGGGCTCCTGCGGGATAGGGGTCGAAAGTTATATTAAATTATGAAGTAATAAATATAACGTAATAAAATGAAATAAAACAGCTCAAAGCTATTATAATGCATTCGTTTTCGCGCGATGTACCTACCTACTGTATCAGGGTGCTATTATTATTTATTCTGTACTTGCGTGCCGCCGGCCGCTCCGCCCGGCAGAGCGCCAAGGCAGGGGCTGCCTTGGCGCTCGGCCGGGCACTGAATAAATAATAGTACCGGGGGAATAGCAGTGCGGTGTGGCGGGGATCGGAACATCGCTAAGTATTTGATTGACCCGAAGCACTTGTACTATTATTTATTCTGTGCCCGAAGGCAGACGTTGTTGACAGTCGTAGGACAGTATAGGAAAAATAAAACAGGAATGTGTTCGAAAGTATTTGCTGTTTATAATTAGATTCGTTGGTTGATTTGGTAGATTGTTTTGAATTATGTTTGTTTATTTTATTTGTAGTTATTAGATATTATTATTATCTATATTCTATATTTTCTATATCTATATAAGGGGGAGTTTCCAGAAAAAGGAGGTGAGAATCGTACCTTTCAAACGAATCGACCAATTTAGCTGCTGCTTTTTATGTTTCACAGCTGAGGTAAACAAGATGGTTCTGCTATAATGGGTCAAGGGGGGGGGAAGCGGAGAAGCGAGGATTGTAGCTCCCAAACGAATGGACTGATTTTGATGCAGTTTTTTATATTTGAAAACTGATATGATCGAGATGTTTCTTCATGGTTCTTAGCTATATGGGAGGGGAGGAGGAGTTGAAAAAGGGGGGGGGGGGTGAAAATCGTATCTTTCAAACGAATGGACCAATTTAACTGCGGGTTTTTATGTTTCAAAACTGAGGTAAACAAGATAGTTCTTAGCTATAATGGAGGGGGGCGAGGGTTTCGTCTTCTAACCTATCACGACCATGTCGGATCGCCACTGAAGGTTGTTAGCACAGGTAGGTAGGTAGGTACCTATATTGGTACTGAAATAACTCATAGGATCCTTATATCTCAGAAAAACTACCACGCGAGCAACGCTGCGGGCACAGCTATAAGGCAATAAGAACGTAAATCTATACAAAGAAGATAATTTTTTAAATATGGTCTATGAATAGAACATTTTTTAAATTCGTGTCTGTCTGTTTGTTCGTTTGCCTGTATGTTTATTCACGCATCACGTAAAAACGTATTAGACCGATTGCGATGCAGTTTGTTGGGTAGCTTAGGATTTGACCTAAAAACTGGGGTACTTGGTATCTTAATCCAATGGTTAGAAGCCGAGCAATCGATAAAAAACTTTGTAACGGCGGAAGGAATTTTGATCAAATGTTTATTTTAGATCTTGGAATAGCACATAGAGTACTTTTAACCTAGAGAAATGACCACGCGAGCGAAGCCGCGGGCACAGCTTGTTCACCAATAAAAACCGTATGCTTATCGCTTACGCGGGCAAAGGCACGGGCACAGCTAGTCATAGCAACATGATGAACTAATTCACCAATCAAACCGAATGTTTATTGCTTACGCGAGCAAACCGGCGGGCACATTTAGTCATAGCAACATTATGAACTAATTCATCAATAAAAACCGTATGCTTATCGCTTACGCGGGCAAAGGCGCGGGCACAGCTAGTCATAGCAACATGATGAACTAATTCACCAATAAAAACCGTATGCTTATCGTAGTCCGTTAGAGAAGCTCGAGTCGTCAAGAAAATATCAAAACGAGATTAATTGCAAAAAAAAACAAAGATTGCACAATTCACAAATAGCGAAATCGATCATTTTTGTCAGCCAAAACGATGTCATCTGCCAGAAACACGTATCCTTGCATTTCGCGCGGTCTCTTATATTTCATGGAGACGCCATTGAAACCCGGATATGCAGTTTACGAATTTTAATATTAAAATTATAATCCGCATCTTTGATGCATTCAAAACTATTATTGTGATAGTTTTGAAGTTCCTAGTTTTATTAACGAATTATAACTAAAAATAAGATTTTGCTGGTCATGTCAATCACAGATGGGGCAGGAATGGTCATCGTCCTTTACCGAGAAGCTTGATTTATGTTACCGCATTTTGATAAAATCTATAAATAAGAACTGTTTACCGATCGATAAATTTATCGATCGATAAGATCCATGCTCGCACTGCAGTTTTTAAGTAAAAAAAAGAAGTAAATTTTCATTCCTATTGCTTTATTAAAAGTATAGATTTCTTCAAAATTCGTTCAGCCAATCAATCGTAATGCTCGAACAAACATTAGACACACATATACTACAGTTTATGCACTGCAACATGATGAACTAATTCACCAATAGAAACCGTATGCTTATCGTAGTCCGTTACAGAAGCTCGAGGTCGAGAAAATATCTAAAAGAAATTGTCGTACGATTCACAAATAGCGAAATCGTTCATTTTTGACAATCAAAACGATGTCATCTGCGAGAAACACGTATCCTTGCAAGTCGCGCGGACACATATTTCATGGAGACGCCATTGAAACCCGGAAATGCAGGTTAACGATTTTTTATAGTACAATTATAATCCGCATCTTTGATGCATTCAAAACTATCACAATAAATCGTAATTCTATAAACGAAGTATAACCAAAAATAAGATTTTGCTGGTCATGTCAATCACAGGTGGGGCAGGAAGGGTCATCGTCCTTTATCATCCCTTTCCGTCACACCAATAAAGTAGGTACGACTCTTACGTAGTATTTATATACTCTTTGGGCAAGACCTGTGGTACGACATTGTTTTGGGTACATTTTGAGTGTAAAAAATACGAAACTTCATGCGCTTGATCTCGATGACAGCCGTCCTGCGGATCAAGCTATATTCTTCCCACCACGGAACACAACTCATGCTATAGAATACAAACAATATTTGAATTGTTGGTAATGAGTATTATTAGGTAGGTGTCTTTAGTGACACTCGCAAGACTAAAATAAATCGATTAACGGAAAAATCTCAAAATCAGCCCACGCGTTATACCTTTGAAGAGTGAAACACTCAAATTCGTTAATAAACGCGAGCTTACATTTAAATCGGTCGAACGGTTAAACTTAACTTCCATGTATATATTTGGTTGCTACAGCGCCAAAGAGAATTAAGTGGATAAGAAGTCGCTAAAAAATTGTCAAGGATTTTAATGAAACTTGGAAAAAATATATAAGGTCGAGCAATAACTTTGTTTGTAGTATGTGGTAGTGTTCAAACCGCACGAAGGCTTGAACACTCCTATTAATCAATAACCAGGACTGACTTCTTGGCAGCCCTCCGAAGCTCTCATAACATAAAAATCAATGTCGCAGAGCCAAGGAACTAACCCGGTGTCGTTGGATTCTAACGCGCACTAGTAAACCGCTTGGCTATCATCACACATTATGAATAACAAAATATGATAGATATATATATATATATATATATAATATATATATATATATATATATATATATATATACTCTTTATGAACCGTACAAAGACAAATTATAATTAAAAACTAGAAAAACTTAATAATACGTGTCAAAAAATATATTTGGTACTAAATAAAATATAAAATATACTTAAATTATAAAAAAAATACGAAGACTAAGCCTCGGGACGTAGCTAGTAATTGCAAATTAAATTACAAGCTACTATTTTTAAAAACACTTGGAGATAAACATGATGGTTGGTAAGTAAATTAAATTCATAAGTTTATGTATTCAAGTTTCGATGAATGTTCATTGTATTCATTGTTTTCAAAAGAAACTGAACTGTTAAATGCCCTCAATTTGGTATGAGCTTCAGCTTCATTTTGGTGACTACTAATATGGATACTAAGATTTTCTCGTGAATCTGATGTATTATGTTTAAGAAGTGTGCGAGGTAGAAAAACATTAGTTTCATATTCTTGAGATATAGTAATATTTGGAAAATCTTCTTCAAATGTTTTAAAATCATCATCTTCTAACGGATTTTCTTCTGATTCAATTGCTGTTTCTATTTCCATTCGTGGAATAGGCTTATCATTTCCCTTGAACTTAAATTCTGCACGTTTAGTTTCTTTATTTTCGGAAACTGAATCTTTTGCTGATTTATTGTCTAGATCATGAAATGTGCTGAATGTTCATGTGCTGCATTTTCATTGCTGCTGGCATCTGATAATTTTAATTCTTATTTAGAGCTCTAGTTTTATTCTCATATTCACTGTGCTTATCTTTACCGTACTCTTTTGGCGTTTCTGGAATGTTCTTTTTAATAGTGAATCTATGTTTTTCTAGTTCTCCTGTCAAATGTTTAAAGTTAAGCTGCAGTTCTTTTGACGTTATGTGGTCTTTGAGAAACTCTTGTGTATCTATTTTAGCAAACTTCATTGGTTTACTGTTTTTTCCGTTTTTCTCAGAATATGATTCTGTTTTTTCACGGCTATGATTCCTATTCTCATTGGAGCCCGGATCTTCTTTTTCGTTTTTTTCATGATCAATATATGATTTCCCTTCGGATCTCAATTTTTTTTCTGTATTTATTTCACTATCATGGTTTGACTTTTCGTTGTACCTTGATTCTTGTTCTTTGTGTTTTTCATGACCATAACATGACTGCTCCTTGGACTTGTAATTGGAATCATTGTCATTATTTTTTTCGTAACCATAACGAGAATGTTCCTTGGGCTTGGTATCTTTGTCTTTGTTTCTTTCGTGACCGTAATGAGCCTGCTCTTTGGACTTCGAATCATTGTCTTTGTTTTTTTCGTGACCATAATGAGCCTGCTCTTCGGACTTGGGGTCATTATCATTGAGTTTTCTATGACTTTCCTCGGATCTTGAATCTTCATTTTTGTTTTTCGTACCTTGCCTCAAAATATTATCTGTGTGGCTATCAATGTTCCTGATTTTTTGAGCCACTTTATCAGCAATTATATCAGCTAATTCGTCGAACTTGTCCGAAGACAAGAGAGTTCAGCAGCCTGCAGCCCGATTCCATAACTTGGCTTCAATCGAATTCTCAGTATCGCAACCACTAATGCCTTGCGATAGAGTCGAATTTGCTATGAAAAAAGATAATCCGATTGTAGCCAAGTTATGGAATTGGGCCACGGAGTCTATTGAACGAAAAAATAGTTATATTACTGAACTAGCTGTACCCGCTGCTTCGCATGCGTCGTCATTTCTTTAGATTAAAAGTACCATAACGTGCTATTCCAGGACCTAAAATACCAATATACCAACATTTGATCAAAATTTCTTCAGCGTCAAAATATTTTTATCGATTGCTCGGCTTCTAAAATTGAGATACCAATTACACCAGTTTTTAAGTCAAACCCTAAGCTATCCTGCCTTGAAAATTGCATAGCAATCGGTCCAGTAGTTTTTACGTGATGCACAAAAATACGGACAAACAGACAGAAAGACACGAATTAAAACAAAAAAATTGTTCTGTAGCTTATTTTAGGGCACCCTAGACCATTTTTTTAATTTTCATTCTTTGTACACCTAGTCTTTCTCGTACCTATTGCTTTATTATAAGTATAGAAAGATGACACTATATAGATAAAAACTATGGTTATATATGCAGCTTACAAAAGTTTCCACATATGGGTAATAAAGGACACAGTACAATAAACAAAATCTTGAGTAAGTAATACCACGCTGAGCCATCTCAATAAATTTCGTTTATATTAAAACTTAACGTTAATAATTAATATATAACTATTTATTTTTTTATTATTATAAACGATGTTTAATCATTGTCATCCACCGTTGTGGGCAAGGTGAGCATGCGCATAACCCTAATAGACTTGTGACCTCACACTTTCACGGTCTAATGCGAAATCGGCAGAAGAGTACTTTCGGAAATCAATGTATATACCTCTATTAGATTCCGTTATTAATGATTTGGGGCAGAGATTTGTCTCCGGAGATACTCGACCTATTTCAGTTGGGAGTTTTTCTACCTAAACTAAATATTAGTGTGTGTCTAATTGTTAAGGACTGGGACATCGATATCGATACAGTGAAAAAAGTGGTCCAGATGTACCAGAGAATCAACTGTAATAAATGAATACCGACTCTGGATGACCAAGTGGAAAAAGAGAAAGTGAAAACAATTCCGCCACACAGAGTCAGTACCTAGCTCATTTCATTGAAGCATGCGACCAACATTTGTAGCCTAACATAAACAAAACTTTAAAAAACTGGCAAATCTCCCGGTCAGCATAGCTACCGCAGAGATATCGTTTTCTACTCTTCGCAGAGTAAACACTTGGTTGCGTGCCTCAATGGCACAGGGAAGATTATCCTGGGTAAGCTCTCCTAAATATCGTCATTGGCGAGCGAGAAGTCATTAGATAGGTGCAAAAAGCTAGTTCGTCAATAATCGCGAATTAAAGTTTTTATGTTCTTAAAATTGGCATAACTCATCAACGCTTATGGTTACAAAAATGGTTTCTATGTACAAAATATTGATATTTTTACCCTGCAGCCTAATAATGAATAAATTATTTAATTATTTGTAACGTTACTGAGACATAAAATAAAAAGTATGATAGTTAAATCTAGCATTTTCAAAAAACAAAAGCTTGAGTTGGTTTTGCTTTAATTAACCCTAGAAAGATAACCATACCACGGCACACGTGTAAGATAACCATACGCTTCAGAGGCGCGCCCTTTTATAATACGTGTTTTTAATTGATTTAATAAATAATATTTGTAATTAATGTTATTCTGTTAAAAGGTATTTATAAAACTATTAAAATAAAATATATTTTAATTTGTTTATTCAAAATAATTTAAAACTAAATGAGTAGACCTCTTCAAAACACTTAACAAAAATCAGCAGCTTTATCTTCAGAAACAAAATTACTTATGATCTTATACAAATAGAGTTATTTTATTATATGTCATGATGTATACGTATTACGTAATAAATCATTCCTAAAAATAATAAATAAACATTTAGAAATATACTTTACATAATAACAACTGCAATATTAATGAACTGTTAAATGTTTCACAATAGATAACCATACGCCTTGCGAGCGCACAGACTCATCATATAAACAAAACTACAGTACTTTCAGCATGGAAACAGCTGCCCCGTGAAAGGGCAGACCGACGACTGAGTTGGCTGAGAGGAACACACATATACACGCGTCGGATGAAAAAATAAATAGAACAGAAATATGTTTCCTGCGCAGGCGCCTCTGCGGCGTAGGTTTATCTTTCTAGGGTTAATTACCTACCTTAAGTTCGATTTCTGAGAACGTAAAGACCGAAAAACGTGCGCTTACCTTCATATACAATTACATAAGATCTGTTGGTGACTTTTACCGAACCACAGAATTGCATTTTATTCCAAGTTTTCCTCTGCCAGAAATAAATAAGAGCCATTAATAGCGCAGTGCTGCCCAATATTTGATTAAACGTTAGTAAAACGATTGTCATAAATGTCAAAAATGTCACGTGAATTCTCGCTCGCCAACGACGATATACACAAAGATGTTAACCTGGATATCGATGAAATTATCACCTTTTTCACGAAAAAGAAACGTAAGCTTGAATTTGTAATGTATGTAAATAAAACTATTTAATGTAAAATGTATACTAGCGACTAATTTAATTAGATATCCTTTGAAATTGTATAAATTTCACCAAAATCGGTTTAGTAGTTTAAAGTCTAAATGTGACACTGTGATGAGCAAACAAACACACATTTACTTTTGATATTTTCGTGAGCGAACAAATAAACATTTTACGGGTTTATTAACCTACTAGTGTTCGCCCCACGGCTTTGCCCACGTGGCTGTACTAAACGTTGGTCAGGGCGTCATATATTTTGTAAACATCTCCTTTGTAGGAATGCACTGTACCTACTAGATCGATCATGAGCGCGTTCATACTCCTACTTGCACTTGGCCGATTTTCAGATGGATGTGACCACAACCTTTTATGAGGGCTGGATCCGCGCCTGTTGTCATCAGTGCCGAAGAAGTCACTATATATGGAATTTTTGCATACATTGTATCTACTATTGAAAATATCTTCTTTTTTTTTATTACTGACTAGTCAATCGTTTGACCACGATCTCACCTGATGGAAAGCGTTGATGTGGCCGAAGGTGTAGCACGCTTGCCTAGTAGATACCTATTCACTCTTAACTTGAACACACCGGGGTTATAATTTACCGGAAACACTGACTAGGGCAGGGCATTCCACTCCTTTGCAGTTCTTATAATAAATGAAGAAGCGTAACGCTTCGTTCTTGTGCGAGGTATTTCAACCATGAAAGGGTGGCGCTTTGCTGATCGTCTAGTCGTACGGTGCTGGAAAGGTGATGGGGGAATCAGGTTGTGCAGTTCTTGTGCACACTCTCCATAGTGCAATCTGTAGAATACCGCCAGGCTTGCTACCTCACGTCGATGCGCCAGACTTTGAAGCTTACTCTTGTCTTGTCTCTTGTTACTTTGTTAGCTCAATGTCTTTAGAGTAAGAATAATTAAATTTCTTACATACACGGGTAATATATGAGTTTTTTCTATATTTTGTGCGACAAGAAGGAATATGAAGATGAAGATAATTATGAAAAATAAATAGTAATTATAGACTCATATATATATAGGCCCAGGAGGAGATAGTGGGATGAGCTCAATGGCAAAGGAAATGTCTAATAGACGATGAGCTTGACTCCTACTGTCACAATTGGACATCAAGAGCACTCAACCGTGAGGAATGGAAGGAGCAGTGTTGCCAGTGGCCGATAGTCAAAAGTAACACGAGACAGCTCTAAAAGTAACATTTTCACGAGAAAAGTAACATTATCTTATTTTATGTAGGAAACGACTCTATTACTGTAATATGGCACTTTATTGATCGGACGAGCGCAAAGCATCTCCGTTTCAGCTTGGGCAAAAATGCTTTCGTAAGTCCAGATGTCAGACCTTGTTCAGCCCCCTTTATGCCCATTTTTGGAGGAGCAACCCCCTTCCCTAATCAAAAATCCCAAAAATGTTTTAAGATTTGTTGAACCTGTAGGTATACCAAGTTTCGTCTAGATAAGTTGAGAAATGCGACCTGTAGAGGAGAACAGCCGGGAAGACGGAAACACATACAAATGCATTTTTGCCCAAGCTGAAACGGAGGCGCTTCGCGCTCACTCGGTCAAAAAGTCTTCATTCTATGAAGCGTAGCTACACTTCATAGCAACAATTCAACTTGTTCGCGATTGATCCAATTCGAGACGAAGATGGCTCAAAATCTTATGCGCCAACCATTGATGTAAGTATATGTTACTATATGGCGCCAACACGACGAACGAAAACTTCCTTTGGTGCTTTCCGTTTCACGATTATTTATTTAATGCTGGATAAAATTTAAATATATTTGTTTTAGACGTAAAAGTAACGTAAAAGTAACATTTATAGTCATGTAACATGAAAGTAACATGAGAGGGTCAAAAGTAACGTAAAATGTTACAAAAGTAACGCTGGCAACGCTGGGAAGGAGGGACTTACTTACTTTGCCTCTGTCAGTGGGACGAATATAGCTGAAAATAAATAGTAATTATAGACTTTTTAGCTTTGTGGAGCATTTGACCTGAGCTTGGCGTCCAAAAGGAGAATGTATTAAAGTTAAAAAAGTTTAATTTTAGACTAGTTGTACCCGTGGCTTCGCACGCGTGTTCTTTTCTTTAGGTTCAAAGTACCGTAATGGGCTATTCCAGGACCAATATACCGACATTTGAACAAAATTTCTTTAGCCGACAAAAATACTTTATCAATTGCTCGGCTTCTAACTAACACCAGATTTAAATCAAACCCTAAGCTATCTAACAATGGAAACCGCATTGAAATCGGTCCAGTTTTTACGTAATACGTTAACAAACAAACATGCAGACAAACTGAACGAAAAACACGAGTAATAAAATAAATATTGTTTAATACCTTTTTAAGCACCCAAGAACATTTTTTCATTTGAATTCATTGAGTAGTTTGGGTGGGATGCGCGGTCAAGATACGGACAAACAGACAGATAAAATTAACAAGTAAAACAGTTTGGCTTCATTATCGAATATAGAGAACCATCCAAAAAATATTTTTTATTACTTAAATATTAACATAACTTTGGACCCATATCCCGCAGGAACCCTTTACTTTTTCGGGATAAAACGTGTCCTCAATTTTAACCCATTATATAATTTAAGACAGTGCCAAGTTGCATCAAAACCCGTCTATTACTTTCAGCGTGGTACGTGTTCTTTTAAATAAGTTTCAACCCCTAAATAATAACCCATAATTTTTTCGATATGTAAAGTATCCTATGTCCGACCTCGTAGTACGAACTCAAATCATACCAAGTTTCTTTTGAATTCATCCAGTACTTCCGGCGGCGTGATGCGCGGCTAAGATACAGACTGACAGACATACAGACAAAAATGAAAATACATACAGTTTAGGCTTCATAATCGAATATAGAGTAACTTCCAAAAAAAAACACTATATCTTTAATGTACAGAATTTGGACCCATATCCCTCAGGAACCCTTTATTTTTCGGGACAAAATGTATACATAATTTTCACCTATCTTATAAAGTATGTCTGTGCCAAGTTGCATCAATATCCGTCCAATAGTTTCAGCGTGCTAAGTGTTTATTTAAATAATTTTCCTGCCCTATCCTGCAGGAACACTTAATTTTTTCGGGATGAAAAATATCCAATGTCCTATCTCGAAGTATGAACTCAAATCATACCAAATTACATTTGAATTAATTAAGTATTTTCGGCTTGGTGCGCTGCCAAGGTACAGACATACAGACAGACGGACAAAAATAAAAAAATACAGTGTTGGGTTAAGTAATGAATATAGAACGGCCTCTAGAAAATTACATAATATCTTCAATTTACAGAATTTTGGACATTATCCCGAAAGAACACTTTATTTTTCGGGGGGGGGGGGGGGGGGTGTTTGCCATAGTCAGGCGGCATAGGCGGCTTGGCAGGCGGATTGGTGACCGCAGTGTAGCAAATGTGCTCGGAGGACGCTGCTGCCCATCTTCCTTCAGGGGTCTTATTCTAAGCCGAGACCGCCACGGCAAAACCAACTATCCCAGTACATTTTTGTGGGTATGTATTTTTCTATCTTACGTTCCGTTTGGCATGAGGGAGTTTTGTGTACATATTTATGTTTGAATATTTTTAACACTTTGCAATTTTTGCTGCGCAAGTTCGGTGGTCGGCCCGACCACAGAACTTGGCTTCAATCAGATTTTCACTTTTTCCATAGCAATGAGCGGTTTTCCAAGCACAGACTAGGTAGTTTCCAAGTGTCATTTTAGTATTATTTATCTCTCGCTAGATGGCGTTGGCGACAGTTTTGGTAACAGTACTGTAATTTGGTATGACCAAGGAAGTTCTTTAGGGACATAGAACTTCCTTGGGTATGAGCAAAGATTTTGAATTACGCTTACTGGTGGACAAGTTGTGCCTCAGTTTTGTAACAAATTCATTACTTATAGTATTTATTGGTAGTATTTTCAACCTTCTTGATATTTTATATTATTAACTAGTTTTCCCGCCCACGACTTCGTGCGCGCGGACTACTGTTTATCGCGAAAAAAATATCCTATTTTCTTCTAGGATATTAAAAACCAATGCAAAAGTAGGTTAAGCACCAATGCTCTTGATGTTTTTTGACAGGCTTGTTATTTTGTTTCCGTGGCAACCACAGACCATTCTGTGATGGCAACCGTTCCTTACGTAATGAACATTTTCTAGTTTTCCCGTGGAAGCTTACAATTTCTCGGGACACAAAGTATCCTATGTTTTATTCCAGGGTATAAGCTATCTCCATTCTAATTTTCATCAAAATCCGTTATAGCGTGAAAGCTCCCCCGAATAAACAAACAAACAAACACACAAAGTTTCACTTTTATATATTGGTATGGATTATAGCTAATGATACAAAGAAAATGGACCGTTTTATTTACATTTAATTTATCTGCTTTAATGAAGGGGTAAATAATATTTTGAATTTGTCAAAACTGCCAATACCATAATAAAAATAAACGAATAACAAATTTCACTACACAAACAACTAGTCGTTCGTTTGGGACGCCCGTGGTTTGCGTGTTTTTACGGTAAAACGCTGTTTTTACCAGCTTTCGATTACTACGTTCAGTTGAGTAAATACCAAAAGTTACGCTAGCGCCATCTCTTGACGATGAAAGAACTAAACTGACAATGCCTAATGGAAAACTGCTCATTTCGACTCTATCGCAACGCATTAATGAATTTGACAGATTCAAACCGATATGATCAATATTGCGTAATAGCACTGCAGCAGTGCGATTACGTAATGTTGATCATATCGGTTTCAAGCCGTCATATTCATTAGTGCCTTGCAATAGAGTCGATTTTGCTATGAAGAAAGTGACAATAAGATTGTAGCCAAGTTCGGCAGTGCGATTACGTAATGTTGATCATGACGGTTTCAAGCCGTCAAATTCAATAATGTTTTACGATAGAGTCGACTTTGCTATGAAAAAAGTGACAATCTGATTGAAGCCAAGTTCTGTGGTCGGGCCCCTTTGGTCGGCAGTGCGACTACGTAATGTTGATCATATCGATTTCAAGCCGTCAAATTCATTAGTGCCTTGCAATAGAGTCGATTTTGCTATGAAAAAAGTGACAATCTGATTGAAGCCAAGTTCTGTGGTCGGGCCCCTGTGGCCCAATTACAGAACTTGGCTACAATCGGATTATCACTTTTTTCATAGCAATTTCGACTCTATCGCAAGGCATTAGTGATATCGATACTGACAATCCGATTGAAGCTAAGTTATGTAATCGGGCTGCTGGGCCTTGGCTTCAATCAGATTGTCACTTTTTCCATAGCAATTTCGACTCTTATCGCAACGCATTAATGAATTTGACAGATTGAAACCGATATGATCAATATTGCGTAATAGCCAGTCTTTACGAAGTATATACATATGTATATACTTCGTAAAGACAGGGCGGAAGACGATTTTTAGGGTCGCTAATTCGCGGTGTCAAACTCACTGCCGTAACACCAACGTGAGCTAGCCTGTCTGCGACTGTGACGGAGGGCGGCCGCGGTTGCTACTGTGACAAAATGCCTAATTGTGTGGTGAAAGGGTGCATCAACACTATTCATAAAACGTAATAAAAAAAAAAGATGGCAATTCTTATCATCGGGAAGCTAAAATATTGAATCTTGCCTTTGCTATTTTATATTCATGTTAATTCAGTTGTACACGTAATATTGGTCGCGTAATACTGGCCGTGCATTATCAACCCGGACTGATTTTGTACGAGCAAGAATACACGGCCAGTATTAGCCGTCCAAATATTACGAATCCATGTACACGTAATATCTGGCCGTGTAATATTGGCTATACAATACTGGTCGTACATTATTTTGGTCGTGTATTATCGTCTCCCAAATCACTTACCATAATGTATGAACAACATGGACGCTGAAAGCTATAACTTTGTAAAGACGTTTCAAAATTTAAATTTTATTTGATATTGAATTTAATGTTTATCATGAAATTAAAAAGTAGAATTATGATACAGCAGTCTATATATTAGTTTATAAATCAGTTCCCTCATATCTCCTAAACTCATATAATATTTAAAATTACTCATTTGTTGATTTCCTTCTGAGGTCGTGTGTAATAAAGTGTGGAGTCGTGTCATTCGTAAGCAGCTTTATAAAACATACTATATAAGTAATGAATATATACGAGTTTGATCAGATATTCACATAAGCTCCAGACGGCTACATCATCAGTCCGTCGTAAAAAAACTGTGTAGATTTACTTACCAAATTCTATCTAGCAAGGTTTAAATACCTGCTGTCCAGCTCCATCATCACATAGGCTCGATGGTACTATTATTTTTGTACTAACCTACTGTCATCATATTGTATATACCTATATTTTTTTATATTAACTTCTATACGAAAATTTAGAAGTGCTATAATATGAAAATTTACATCTCAAAAACAATGTAATTTTTTCGAGGGCAGGTGGCGCAATTATTTTTACGCGCGGCCATCGACGAAATATAAAATTATCAATTCTATACAGTGTAACAAAGAAAACATTATTATAAGTATACCTTTATACTCAGTCTGAACCGAGAGAAAGAGGATTGAATTTAAGATAGTTTGTCTGGAAATTGGCGCTTTTTTTTTCATGTCTATCAATGATACGTGGTATTATCAATTTTAAAAAGTGTAACAAACTAAACATCCATACCAATATATAAAAGTGAAACGTTGTCTGTTTATTTGTTTGTTTGGGGATCTTTCACGCGATAACGGCTGGACGGATTTTGATGAAGTTTGGAGTGGAGATAGTTTACCCTATAATGTTTTACATAGGATACTTTTTATCCAGGAATATTGTAAGTTTCCACGGAAATACTGGGAAATGTTGATTACTCGCTGTAAGGAAAGGTTTCCATGGAAACGAAATAAAAAGTCTGTCAATAAACATCAAGAGATTTGGTGCTATACCTACTTTTGCATTGGTTTTGAATATCCTAGAAAATCATAGGTTTTTTTTTGCGATAAACTGTAGTCCACGCGGACGAAGTCGCGGGTGGGAAAGCTAGTATTAAGATACTTTTACCTCTAAACGCAGCCTGAACCAAGATAAAGAGGTTTACATATCTTTAAGGCAGGTGGCAAATTTATTTTTTCGCGTGGCCCTTAATGAAACATGGGATTGTCAATTCTAGACAGTGTAAAAACAAAACCTACAATGAGGTTTACATTTTTGAAGGGCAGGTGGTGCATTTTTAGGTTTTTAGGTATGTAAACCTCTTCCACTCTGTTTGGACTGAGTTTACGGGTATACATGTCATAATATGTTTTGTTTGTTACACTGTGTAGAAATAATAATTCCATTATTCATAGATGGTGAAAATAGAAATGCGCCACCTGCCCTACAAATATGTAAACGTCATTATCTCGGTTCAGACTGAATTAAGAGGTATACTTGTCATAGTTTGTTTTGTTTTTTACACTGTCTAAAATTGATAATTCAAGGACAGAAAGGCGGCCGCGCAAAAAAATTTACCACCTGACCTACAAAAATGAAAGGAAATATTTTAACTTCAAACCTCTCTATTTCGGTTCGAACTGAGTTTAGAACTGAGGTATTCTTTTGATACTAGAATTGATAATTACATATTTATTAGATGGCTATGCGCTAAGATTATTCTTAACTGGTTATTCTTTACTCTACAAAAAAAAACACCTAAATATCTTGCGCCCCTTGGTTCACTAAATTTGTATGAAAAGATTAATATTAGTTTTTTTTATTACCATCTTATTGTATTCATAATCATCAGCTGTTTGATCTCCGAAAATAATACACACTAATATATTACAAAATTGTATATTTTTAGTGTACACATTATCTTTGGGTTCCAATAAGCCGCTTCTCAAAAGTTACGTCGTCCGGGTTTTTTCGCATTATTAACAACGCGTTCTTGATGATTATCGTAGTTAACATGAAATGCTAGAGATGGCGTTGATTTTTCTCTAAGGGGTATTTGGAAAAAAGTTTGCTAGGTCAACCGCTTCTTGATATTTAATTCTATGGTAATAGCACTGCAGCGGCCCGACCACATAACTTGGCTTCAATCGAATTGTCAGTATCGATATCACTAATGCCTTGCGATAGAGTCGAAATTGCTATGAAAAAAGTGATTATCCGATTGTAACCAAGTTCTGTAATCGGGCTGCAGCAGTGCGATTACGTAATGTTGATCATGACGGTTTCAAGTCGTCAAATTCAATAATGCTTTGCGATTGAGTCGATTTTGCTATGAAAAAGTGACAATCTGATTGAAGCCAAGTCATGTAATCCGCAGCCCGATTACATAACTTGGCTTCAATCGAATTCTCAGTATCGCAACCACTAATGCCTTGCGATAGAGTCGAAATTGCTATGAAAAAAGTGATAATCCGATTGTAGCCAAGTTCTGTAATTGGGCCACAGTGGCCTTATTACAGAACTTGGTTACAATCGGATTGTTACATTTTTCATAGCAAAATCGACTCTATCGCAAAGCATTATTGAATTTGACGGCATGAAACCGTCATGATCAACATTACGTAATCGCACTGCGGGCCGCTGCAGCCCGATTCCATAACTTGGCTTCAATCGAATTCTCAGTATCGCAACCACTAATGCCTTGCGATAGAGTCGAATTTGCTATGAAAAAAGTGATAATCCGATTGTAGCCAAGTTATGGAATTGGGCCCCAGCAGCCCGATTTCATAACTTGGCTTCAATCGAATTCTCAGTATCGCAGCCACTAATGCCTTGCGATAGAGTCGAATTTGCTATGAAAAAAGTGATAATCCGATTGTAGCCAAGTTATGGAATCGAGCTGCAGCAGCCCGATTTCATAACTTGGCTTCAATCGAATTCTCAGTATCGCAGCCACTAATGCCTTGCGATAGAGTCGAATTTGCTATGAAAAAAGTGATAATCCGATTGTAGCCAAGTTATGGAATCGGGCTGCTGATCTCACAACTTGTTTGTTGACTTTCCGTTCGCATCGTAAAAAAACTGTGTAAATTCATTGACAAGTTTTAAGAATTGTTGTTGGCTGCGTTTGCACCTAAAACAAAACATAGCAAAACTTATTCATTGTAAATGTTTTTCTAGAGATTTGTTACGTTTGAAGTTCGCACTATTGCTGATTTCTGTCTCGCAACTTGTTTTTGGTGTTATCCATTTCGGTCGGTAAACATATCTCACAACTAGTTTGCTCGAGTGCAATGATTAAACTCGACATGGGAAGGACTGTACAATATATACAATTGATTTTGGGGGGCGGAGGGGTGGAGGGGGTAGGGATGGGATGTAGGAACCCCCCCCTTCAAGGAAAAGTTACGCAACCCCCCCCCCCCTTTCCGAGTCTTTTTTTTCTTTTATTTCCATCCTTACTTTCAAATTTACTTCTAATGCGATTGATTAAAGGTGGGGGTAGAGGGGGAGGTGAAGGGCTACCCCCTGGTACCACTCTCCCTCCGCTGAGATGCTTAGTTTATGAGATATTTAAATTTTAAGTTTATTATAAATAATTGTTTATTAAAAATGACCAAACACCCGTAAATTATCTTTGGCGCTTGCGCGATGTGTAGACATGTTCTAACCTAACCTACCCTAGTCTTTGGGCAATTTTTAATAAACTTAAAACTGAAATATCTCATAAACTAAGGGACCCCGCGGGGGGGGAGGGGTAGCCCTTCACCTCCCCCATCCACCCCTCACCTTTAATCAATGGCATTAGAAGTAAGTTTGAAAGTAGAAAAAAAACTCTGAAAGGGGTGGGGAGTGTTAAGAATAGTTGTATCAGAGGCCGATGTAAAGAAATTAAATCACATAACTTCTTGAATTACTACTTTTATTAAGACTTATTTTTCAACGACGCTACATAAACTTGACATCTTGTTATAGAGGAGCAGTGGCCCAATTCCATAACTTGGCTACAATCGGATTATCACTTTTTTCATAGCAAATTCGACTCTATCGCAAGGCATTAGTGGCTGCGATACTGAGAATTCGATTGAAGCCAAGTTATGGAATCGGGCTGCATACTTGCCTAAGATAATTTTTATACTCTAACCCGTGCGTTCATGTTGAAGAGATGGCATTTTTAACAGGGAGCTGTGCAACTTTTCCTTCAAAGGGGGGGTTCCTACATACCCTCCCTACCCCTTCCACCCCCCCCCCCCCGTTACAGTTTAGCCTCGACATGTACTCGGAAAGGAACGTTTGTGGCAAAAATTGCAAAACTGTTAAAAATATTCAAGCATATATATGTACCCAAAACTCCCTCATGCCAATCGGAACGATAGAAAATTACTTAGGTACAATACCGCCGTATCCTCTTTGTAGTTTGTGATAGGTACCCACAAAAATATAAAAAGAAGAACCGAAGAACATAGAGGTACTGGAGGTACTTGCAAAGAGAATAATATATAATCACTACTGGGTACTTGTACTGCGATAGCTGGTTTTCCCTTTCCCATCAAAGAGAAAAATATATGTTTTTCCCACTATTACTTTAAATTATTGCAAATAATGTCAGTGCCGGCGCTAAGACAGCCCAAGTTAGCTTCCCGCCAGCAAGAGCCTCGGAAAAAGGCGATTATTCCGGACGTTCAATATGTTATAGTCACTCTCCTAAAACATGAACAGAAGCTTGTGGTGTCGTCCGACGCTTATCACGGCATAATCACAGTTGGAGAGATGTATAAATGTGTACTCTGCCACTCAGAAATGGAGCTGGAGTCCTCTTGTAAGGAGAAACATAAAAATTCAGTCGGCCATGTGAAGGTGCTTGAAAAGTATCCACATGTTGGAGAATATGGCGAAAATTTAATTAGGGAAGTAAGTATTTTGTGGCACAACTTCGGAAGCTTGACCCACGATTTTAGGGGGGCGGGGGAGGGGAACTGGTAGGGTGGAGGGAGTACAACTTTCCCAGAGAATAGGGTGAGGGGCTAGATCTCACCCCCCCCCCTCTTCCCACTCTGAGATGAACCCCCCGCTGAGAGTAAGGGGCTAGATCTAACCCCCTCACTTCACTCTCCTACCTACATGTTCTCCCCTCCCCTAAAATAGTGGGTCAAGCTTCCAAAGTCGTACTGTATGATCAATTTATCTCCTCATCGGCTTTCATCATAATATTATAGTTATGAAGGAAGGATTACAACTAATGGGACAACATTATGAAACAACAAACGGAGCCACGTTTTAGAATTAGTGAGCTTCAGACTTTAGAAAATTTGTTGAGTCACTGTGAGCACTGTAATTATAATTTATTAATCACTGAGATCGACAAATTTAAATCAGAAGCTATTGTATTATATAAATATTCACAATAGCTTCTACCTGCAACTTTGTTCATGTGTAGTACCTTCCCCAGGGTTTAAAATATCTCCATACCAAGTTCATTTATTCCAAAAAAGGTAACAGACAGACAGTTACTTTTGCTTTTATAATATTAGTATGGATTGCAGGGATTACAAACCCATAATGTTTATATTTTTAGCATTAATGCCTGCTTAGAGAGAACATATTATAATCTAAGCAGAGGCACGGAAAGACGTGGGTTCGAGCCCACCCAGTCTATTATCCAAATTTTTATTTACAAAATTATTATAGCCCATGTTAATTTATTAAACTTTCTTACAGTTAACCAATGACTCGTCATTCTGCACAATCTGCAATGTTGTGATGGCAAACATGTACCTCATGCGGCATCTCTATACAGAGGTCCACATTCAGGAGCTCCAGAAGGCAGGGATACGAGCTGCCACATACAAACCTTTGCGCGATAAAGTGTATAATTTAAAATAAAACAGTTTTAACTTTAATACATTCTCCTTTTGGACGCCAAGCTCAGGTCAAATGCTCCACAAAGCTAAAAAGTCTATAATTACTATTTATTTTCAGCTATATTCGTCCCACTGACAGAGGCAAAGTAGTCCCTCCTTCCATTCCTCACGGTTGAGTGCTTTTGATGTCCAATTGTGACAGTGGGAGTCAAGCTCATCCCACTATCTCCTCCTGGGCCTGCTGCTACTTCTTGTGATTTTCTATGGCATCCACATTGTTGTAGTTATTGCCCAGAGATCATCCGACATGCCAAAGAATGAATAAAAAACAGTAGGCAAAAGTAATAATTATGTTAACTTGTTGTCAGGGGATGTCTGTGGCATTCAAAAGGTCAGACAAACCTTGACCACATTACATGTAATAACTACGAATAACCAAATTGTCAAGAGAACATCAAATCAATGTTAATATTGTATGTTAATATTGTTGTTTGTGTTTAGACTTCACTCGAAAATGCATTTCAAGCTTGGTGGCACTTTCTTTTTTATATGCCCTACCTACCTATTCATTTCACATCTACCCAATCCAATCAAAGGTCATTTATTTATACATTTATACTAAATTACAAAAAAAAGGTTAACTACAGTATATTTAAAAATTGACTATATGAGATTGCTATAAACGATAAGACCGTTTATAGCAATCTCATCAATAAGCCCATAGTCTAAAATCAAACAAGCTTTTGTGATATTAAGTTATCTAGTTGCTCGCCACGCGCACACGCGCATGTATGCGCTCAGTACTGCGCAATGTTAGCTATTGCGCCACCCAATGATCATGTACATATTAAGTGGTAAAAAAATAAAGAGTTATCAATCTATAAAAAAATATATACAGATATTGTTAGAAAAGGATTAAAAATTATTTCTTTTTTGGAGTTATGTGATCTACATTATACAGGTTGAAAGCTAAATGTGTAATAAGATTCTGACGTGTGATTTTATTTTGCTACTCCTTATATAACAAGAAGGCACTAAGTTGTGTACAACATAATTTAAATGTAAGGCGTTTTTAGATTAACTTTGGTTTGCCTCATTGAAGTGGAAAAGGATTGAAAGATTGTGAACCATTGATGCCTCTCATTGCCCTACTTGAAGCACAAATATACAAAGCCCATATGTAACTGTTAAAAATATAACTTATTATGGAAGTTATGGAAAATTTCCCAACTCTACCAATGATTGCTTGTTGCTTTAAATGAATATGTACATATTTTAGACATAATTACATGTAACATAGCCTCTCTCTTTAGTTTTTTTTTTAGTTTTCCTCTCAGTGAGTACATTTCCCATTCTCATGTATACCAGCTAGAATAGTATTTTAAAATAATTTTATTTTAACATCAAATATTCTATGAAATAAAAACCTTCATATTAATTTGCTTAAAATAATACTGAACTTGATAAAATTTAAATGGGACCATATTGGGATGTACCCTTAATTTTTGAAACAATGTTATGACTGTATAATTATATTTTAGGAAAAAACTTCTTTTTTTCTTTTGTAATATAGAACATGATTGTGCGTATGATTTATTAACAAATACACTGAACCAATTTTGATGAAATTTATATGGGTACCTTTATTTTCACTCTTAGTAGTTAGGACAATGTAATGTAACCAAGAGCAATCAATAAAAGTAGGTAGGTAGTTAAGTCTAGTATTTTCTAAATAAAACTTCAAAGTTTTTCATGTTGTTTTATTAGAACCAGTGAATTTGGTAGCATTTTAATCCTATCTTTAATTGTGTAAAATATAACAGTTCACAACAAATTATGAACAATATTTATGAATTCGCTCTTAGCCTAAGTACAAACCTACAAAAATTAAAAAATTTTTGAAGTAACATCACAATCTCTTCCTTTTTTTAGATCGTTTTTTTGTCGTTTTCTTCCCGGCTTTATTGATTTTGGCGATTTTTCTCTTGTGAAGCCAGACTGGGTACTGTCCATTTTGGTCTTTTAGTGTTTTTGTACTGAAAATGCGAGTTTTGCCGTTGTCTGCGTCCACTTCAATGTTTTCGTCATCAGAGCTCATTTCAATATCTTCGGGTTCTTCTGCCACGAGCTTTTTAGCCTTTTTGCCTTTATTTCTTTTCTCTTGATCCTTTTTTATAGCTCCTGCATCCAAGAAAATCACCTGATCAGATTCCATAACCTCTTCTTGGGATGTACTTTCAGTCTTCTTTTTTTCTTCCTCTTTTATGCCCAGCATCTTTTTCAACCTAGACAACTCTTTCACAGCATAGCGTTCCCGCTTTACCGCGCGGCATTTTCGCTTCCACTTGCTTCGTATGGATTTAGCCATTGCAATTTAATTTCCAGAACAACGTGCACTGCTCGGACGGATGCACGTCGCAAGCATGTCTTTTTCAAAAGAACAAACGTCAATGTCATGTCAGTCAGTAACTTGCCCTGCGTTCGAGATGATGAGATGGCGTTGTGGGCAGTTTCGAAATGTACATTTTTAACAAGCCGTTTTCGTTGAACATTTTCAACACTTTTGTTATTTTTGCAACTCTTGACACTACCGATTCTTTCCAAACTGAATGAAAAACGACCCTATCTCTGACGAAATAAGGTCGATATTCCTATGTCAACATGTCATCGAAACATGCGAAACGAACGGGGATCGAAAACGTTCAGCGGTGCTATTACGCAGTGTTGATCATATCAGTTTCAAGCCATCAAATTCGTTATGCCTTCCGATAGAGTCAAAAGAGAGAAATTGCTATGAAAAAAGTGACAATCTGATTGAAGCCAAGTTCTGTAATAGGCAGCCCGATTACAGTGGCCCAATTACAGAACTTGGCTACAATCGGATTGTCACTTTTTTCATAGCAAAATCGACTCTATCGCAAAGCATTATTGAATTTGACGGCTTGAAACCGTCATGATCAACATTACGTAATCGCACTGCAGAACTTGGTTACAATCGGATTATCACTTATTAGGCCCCTGGGGTCCGACCACATAACTTAGCTTCAATCGGATTCTCAGTATCGATATCACTAATGCCTTGCGATAGAGCGAAATTGGTATGAAAAAAGTGATAATCCGATTGTAACCAAGTTCTGTAATCGGGCTGCAGGTCACAGAACGCTAATTTCACCCACAAATGGCCAAAGAGAACGCCAATTGTGATCATATTTAGCGTTTTTAACAGTTATTTTTGGCAATTGTTACAAAACGAACGGCCCACACAGTCAGTTGTCACAGATAAGAGAGTACTTTTTTTTTTCTTTTCCTCTTTCGTGGATTTGGCGTCACACTTCTCGTGTATTTGCCCCAACATCTTCTCCACATTCACATTTTGGAGAGTCATTAATTCGAATTCGACAAAGATGTGCCGGACTGCACATGTGACCCAAACGCATACGTAAAAGCACGGATGTGGCTCTCTTACTAAGTCTTACCTTGGAGAACCAAGGCTTCACTTGAATTTCGGGTTATATGGTACAATAATATTTTCCTTTTAAGCGGGCGCTCGCTACTCTTCCATGCTTCACTCCAAGATTGTTGGAGATGAAGTTTAGGAAGAGCAGCGAGGTCGTGGGTATAATTTTTGAAAGAAAACAAGTCTCCACACTCTATCGCCTCATTAGCAAGTTGATCGGCTTTTTCGTTGCCTTTAATTCCAGAATGGCTCGGAATCCAGGCAAACGAAACCGAATAACCCTCGCTTACGCAGCTGAAAAGTTTTTCTCGAGCCATAACAATTACAGGAGAAATGATAGTATTCCTTTTGAAGGGAAATTTAGAAAGGGCTTGTAATGCATTCATGGAGTCAAATGGAGATGAGATTGTTGGAGAAAATTACAGAATTTTTAAGTTTCATTATAACGATGTATTCTAAGGCTTTATATATTCCGTAGCACTCAGCTGTGAAAATTGAGGTTTGTGAAGGAAATTTTATTTTTTCGACTATGTTATACTGTTGATGAAACAGGCCTACACCAATACAATCACTGTCGGAATGTTTCGAAGCATCACTATAAATATGATGCCAATATTGCCAACGTTCTTCAATTACCGAATGTGTACAATACGTGTTTGCATATGGATCACCCTTTACAATACCTATGTTAAAATGAATATCTGGCGAAATTAAAAGATCTTTATAGTTAGTTTCAAATAATGCAAGATTGGGTGTGCGGTCAGTTGGAACACTTATTGTATTAAATTTATTGTAACTAGTAATCAAATGAGGTGAAGATTTGTGAGTCCAATATTGAGAAGTGTTAATAAGTTGTGAAATTTGATTTAGTTTTATAATGAGTGGGTGTTCTGAAAACTGTAAAATACGGAAAAATAATCTATCTGCCAGAAACTGTCGTCGTAATTGCAGAGGTGGTTCAACACATTCAACCTGTAAAACGTTTATAGGACTATTTTTCATGGCACCGGCTATGATCCTAAGGGCTTTAGTCTGGACGGCATCCAATCTCTTCTTCGCAGCCATGCTACAGGGCTCTAACAAGAAAGTTCCATAATCAAGAACACTTCTAATCAGAGCATTGTAGACCAACTTTAAAGAGAAGGGATGTGCGCCCCACCTAACACCCGACAGGCACCTAAGGATATTAAGTGAGCGTTCACACTTACCAGCAATATATTCACAATGTGGTAATCCAGTTAATTTTGAGTCTAGAATTAACCCTAAAAATTTAGCTTGAGTTTTAATAGAAATGGGCTCTCCGTTGTATAATATAGTTATAGGTGGGGGCATAAGTAGTCTGGTAAACAAAAGTGTACAACTCTTGGACACTGACAGTTCTAGACCATTAGTGTCCAACCAGATTTTAAGGTGTTTTAGAGCATTTGAAAGTGAAGAGCAGGCTTTATCGACACTTTGATTTGAACTATAAATGACAACATCATCTGCATCTTGTAAGATACTTGAAGTTCCGTTTAATGCACTTTCTAGGTCGTAAGTGTAGACATTGTATTGAATTTGATTTAGTACTGAGCCCTGCGGGAGTCCTCTCCAGATTATCCTATTTAATGAATCCAATTTAATCGAGCGTCCAGACATTAAATTTAAAATAAACCTTACTAGGTTATCTGTTACTTCCAATAACAGTAACTTATTTCTTAAAATTGCTAAACTTACATTGTCATATGCTGATTTTATGTCTAAGAATGCTGCTACAACTGACTTTTTGTTTGAAAAAGCCAGTCTTACGTCAGAAATCAATATGCCAATACTGTCTAAGGTGCTTTTACCTTTTCGGAATCCATATTGTGACCCAGCCAGTAAATTTTTGCTTTCTAGAATCCATTCCAATCTATTTTTCACTAAATGTTCGGCTATTTTTGTTACCACGGGTGATAATGCTATGGGACGGTAAGAAGTAACTGCTGACGGATTTTTGGTTGGTTTTAAAACAGGCAACACTATCTGAGATTTCCATGACAACGGAATGTCTCCTGTCACTATTACAGAATTTATAACCTCCAAATAGTAACGTAAACTATTTTCTCCTAAATTGGAGAAAAAAAAATATGGTATTCCGTCCTCGCCAGGGGAAGAATCTCTGACTCCGGAGAGGACACCTTGGAGATCAGTGAGAGTAAAAGGCGAATTCATGAACAAATCATTACAACTAGTTACTGACAACTGAGGAGGACTCATTATTTCTTCTTCAGGAACGAAAGAAGGAGCTAAAGAACTCGTGAGCCATCACTAGTGGAAGTGTGCTGAACGTCGTATCAGAAATACCTAATCGGAATCGTTTGATGTTAGTCCACCTCACTGAGGATGGTGTTCTTGGAGCAATGGAAGTGCAGTACTGTTTCCATTTTAGGAATCTTTTTTCTTTAAATATTTTTTTTTGTGTTAGCTATTAAATCTAATAAATTTTTGAAGTTTTCTTCAGACATATTTATGTTATAATTTACCTCTGCCACTTTCCTTTTTTTAATAGCATCTGTACATTCACTGTTCCACCAGGGTGCAGAAGGTAGTTTTCCATTGAAAGCATTTTTAATTGGAAAGGAGACATCAGCATCATTTAACATTAGTTTTGTTAATGCTGAAGACTGTTGTTGGTTATTGCTTGTTGTGTCTGGTAGGTTATGAAGATTAATTTCAACATGTTCCCTATATTTAGCCCAATTATCAGTGATTATTCTATATTTCATACGAGGTTTAGGAAGCATTTTTTTAATTTTATTTCCAGGGAAGGATATAAGGATAGGAAAATGATCACTACCAAAAGTAGATGAAAGGGTATGCCAAGAAAGTGATGATGCTAATGATGAAGTGACTATAGACAGGTCAACGGCACTAAGTTTTTCAGTAGGACCTGTACGACGTGTTGGAACACCTGTATTTAATATGCAAAGATTGTGCTGATCTAATAGATCTACTATTTGTTCTCCATTATAATTGGATTCTATACTACCCCACAATCTATGGTGACTATTGAAGTCACCTAATATAAGGAATGGTTTTGGGAGTAAGTTAAGTATGCTGAAATATTTGAGATGATGGGTAGGGAATATATATAGATACAAAACAAATATCTACAATAAGAGCTGCTACAATACAAAATTCAGAATGTTGTGGAAGAATAGGTTTTATATACAGCGCACTTACTCTTGAACCCAATACTAATTCTTATTCAATGTCAATTTCAATCCAATGTTAACACAATATTGAGTAATCACTGTACCCTTGAAAACAATCCCGTTAACATTGGATTGAAATTGGAATTGCGCTTGTATTGGCGAAGGATTTTGTCAGTACCATGAAGATAGTTGCTTTAGGCTCGCAATAGGGACGTTCACATCTATCGTAAATCGGTAAAACAACCCTAAATAGCCTTAAAAAGTCTAAAAACTGAGCTTTTTATTGATAGAAAATAATAAAACATAGTTTAATTCACAAAACTATATATATTTTCTTTTTCAAGTAAAAAAATAGTAGTTTAATAATAAATTTATGTTTTTTTGGCTGAATGGTGCGTGTCCGTTGCCTATGACTAATAGACGTAAAAAAAGTTCAAATCAAAACAAAACATTACAAGAGAAGTGGATAGGTACGGATGGGAATTTGAAGTGGATGGAGCACAAATTATAAACTTATGAAGTATTATAAGCTCCTCTCAACGTCCACAAATCACATACAACACAAGGGTGCGAATGCAATGCGTTTGGGGCCAATAAGGTACAGTGTTATATAGAGTGATGCCGCATTCTCTGAGGTAGGTTCTAAATTCCCATTATCCGCTGTAATACTCCTTGAAAAACCTAATCTGGAAAACATTTCTTTCAACATTTTGATTATGTCGGCTGAAGTAATGTTCTTCGAGGTTTTAATCTCCTTGTAGCGACTATAGTAATCGATCACAACAAAAATATATTCTCCAGGTGGCAAAGGTCCCATCAAATCCATAGCTATATCAACCCATGGTTCTGTGGGTAACTCCCGTCTCTTCATTGGGTTTGGTGGATTCGGTGCTGATACCAAAGTGCAACCTTTGCACTGCCTCACTAACTGTTCTGCTTCTTTGTCGATTTTAGGCCACCAAACTTTAGTGCGTAATCGGCTTTTCATTGCTACTATGCCTGGATGTCCTTCATGAGCAGCTTCCAATACCTGCTGTCGAAGTTTTTTAGGTATAACTATCTTGTTACCCCTCAGTAATATACTGTCTTGGAAGCAAAATTCAGTTTCAAACGTTCTAAAACCACTTACTGATGGATCCCAATTATGCTGGTATAAACCTTGTTTCACTTTGTTGATCTCTTCGTCATTCTCTGAAAATCATTCAATTTCTTGAAGAGATATTGCCACTGGTCTTGCATATTCTACTATCTGGTTCACATGGTTTGTGCTGTCGGAGACTTCTCGGTTGCTTTTGGTGCATAATCTAGATAAAGGATCCGCAATATTGCTTTTCCCTGGACGGTATACTATCTTGTAGTTGTACGACTGGAGTCTCAATACCCACCTCTCTATGCGAGCACAGGGTTTGGAATGTCTGCCAAATATCACTTCCAGAGGTTTATGGTCACTTACCAGCTCAAACTTCTTGCCGTACAGATAGATGTTAAAATGTTCCACTGCCCATACAAGTGCCAATGCCTCCTTTTCAGTCTGGCAGTATCGTTTTTCGCAATCGCTCATGCTTTTGTTCCCGTAAGCTACGATTCGACTCCCATTTGAATCAGTTTGAACTAGAACTGCTCCGAGACCCACTGTACTTGCATCAGCCTGTACCTGAGTCTTGTCAGCTGGGTCATAGTATCCCAGTGTTTTTATTTCACTAAGGCAAGTCTTCAGCCTTTTAAAAGATTTCTGCTGCTCCTGGTCCCATAATTTTGTAATATCGGCATTTTTACCAAGTTTTAATCGTAGAAGTTTCCTCAGAGGCTCTGTATGAGATGCTAAATTTGCAATCCACTTACCTACAAAATTTATAAGTCCTAGAAAACTCTGTAACTCTTCTATAGTGGATGGTGCCCGAAAACCTTGGATTGAAGTTACATATTTGGCCAGTGGTCTGGCGCCTTCTGGGGACAACTCATGTCCGAGAAACTGAATCACTTTAATTTTGTAAAAACACTTGTTTTTGTTTAACAAAACATTATTATCTTCCAAAGCTTTCAGGGTGTTCTGTAGTCTCCTGTCGTGTTCCAAGTCGTCTGATCCAAATACGACAATGTCATCAATGAAGTTTATAGTTCCTTCACAGCCAACAAGTATCCTTTCCAACGTTTTCTGGAAGATTTCAGGTGCACAAGATATTCCAAACATCAGCCTTTTGTATCTGAATAGTCCCTTGTTAGTAATAAACGTTGTTATATAACGAGAATCTGGGTGTATTTCAATTTGGTGAAAGGCATCTTTTATATCCAGTCGTGAAAAGAGCTTTGCTTTTCTGAAACTTGGTAGAAGTTGATCCATAGTTGGTAAAGGGTGGTTTTCTCGTTTGATTGCAACATTTGCTCGTCGCATGTCAATGCAGATACGAACGTCTCCATTATCTTTAAGTACTGGTACCATAGGCGATACCCATTTTGATGGTTCATGCACTTTTTCTAAGATATCTGCTCGTACGAGGTGTTGAAGTTTGTGGTTAATCTTTTCTTCCAAGGGGATAGGAACCCTTCTGTAAGGTTGGCAGACAGGTTTAACTTCTGTATCAATTGGTATCTCAACCAGCACATTTTTGAATTTGGGAAAAGTTCCCGTGGTTTCAGCTGTGTGTAATACTGCTTGGGCTTTTGCTCCGATATGCAATACTCCAAGTGCCATTGCTGTATTTTTTCCTAGGAGGTCTTTTGTACCATCTTTTATAACGAAAAATGTTGTGGTTTCATTCTGATTTTGTATCGCGATCCTGGCCTTGAATGAACCAATAACAACCAGTGGTTTCTTGCTGCCATAAGCCAGAAACAGTTTGTTTGGAGATTTCACTTGGTCGAATACGTTGATCTTCTGGCCTTTTAAATAGGTCCATGTTTTTTCGGTGAGTAGATTGCACTTACTACCTGAATCAATAAATAGGTTTATTTTTACTCCACCTAAGATGCATTTGATATTCGAATCGTCATCAAGATGAAACACGTAATCAACCTCATCCTTGTTGGTACTCGATTCTCCGTATCGAGGTTTCTTTGTAGGCACTTTAGTACCGTTTGTTGATGGAAATCTCCGTTTAAAGGTGTTTCCTGATAAACAACAATTCTTATAGTGACCAGTCTTTCCACATTTGTGACATTTCACCGCTATTGCTGGGCATGGCTTGTCACGGTGGTCCTTACCGCATCTGATGCATTTGCTGTAGTTGGGTTTCTTGAAGTCTGTATTGTTGGAAACATATTTCTTTGTCTGGACTTTATTTACTGTATTCTCAGAACTGTTTTTTCCAAACTCTTCTAGTTGTCGTGCCACACTTTCCAGAGTGTTGGCATCATGAACAATAGTATCAAGCGTGATGCTGTCACCGCCTTGCAATACTTTCTTCCTCAGTTCTGTCGATGAACATTTCTCTGTGATTTGATCGATGAGGTTTTCGTTCCTATCAGTAAATTTGCATCGGTCAGCTTGTTTTCTTAATTTAACAAGAAACTTTTCAAATTTTTCACCTGCCTCTTGCTTCATCAGTCTGAAAACGTGTCTTTCGTAAACCCTACTTTGCTTAGGAGCAAAATACTCGTCCAGTTTATTAACAGCAATATCGTATACGTTTCCATCGTTGCTCTCCACGTGTGCACCAGGAATGTTGTAGTATATCTCTTGTAGTGTGAGACCACCCATGTGAAGAAGCGTAGCTCTTTTTTTCTCCGGTTTATTAACATTAGCAGCCTCCAAGTAAATATCCAAACCCCGTTTCCATCTTTCCCATTTTAGGCCAACGCCAGAAGGATCTCCATCACAGTCAAAATTGTCCAATGGCGGTAAAGATGACATCTTTACACTGAAAACAATTCCCAGCATTATTCCATACATAACAATTACATTATTATTATTATTAACGAAAGAAATGATTATCTGTACTGTATACGCACATAATAACCATAATTTAAACTTCACAAAAGGTGTTTATTACTAGCTGGACCTTACTTCGATATTTTCCAAAAGATGACCATAACAACGTGGTCCTTCTTATCAACCAGGATGACCATGACATGTGGTCCTTCCCTTGAACTAGGATGACCATGACGTGTGGTCCTTTCCTTGAGCTAGGATGACCATGACATGTGGTCCTTTCCTTGAAATAGGATGACCATTACGTGTGGTCCTTTCCTTGAGCTAGGATGACCATGACATGTGGTCCTTTCCTTGAAATAGGATGACCATTACGAGTGGTCCTTCCATTAAACAAGGGTGACCATAACGTGTGGTCCTTCCCTTTTTTTTCCGTTACTTAAATGGCCAGCAATTCATGCATTACGTGATTTTTACCATTTTTTCAATCTTTAGACTATAGGAAATACTTTATAGAATACTTTAGGTATTATAATGCCAAATACACGATTTTATATAAGACATATTTACATAGAAAAATACCACTTACCCTCGTCGCCAATGTACAATTCACTTATTGTAACTCCAGGTTTGTAGAATTATAACTCCAGGTTATATTTATACTTGTTTATTACTGTATAACTTATACACACACGTTTCGATATAGGTACACAATTTATTTACACGTAAGGAACTCAAGGGGAGGTGTTGCCTCCGCGGCGGTTACTGAAGTACTGAGGGCCGACCGACTGTTCGGCCGTCTTTTATAGGTTGTAGCCGCGTGGCGATGACAACACCGTCGACTGTTTCATGACGTTATTTGATACTGACAATTGACACAATATGGAGTCAGCTGTCAGGCAACTGTTATACACTACACACACTAATAAATGCAAGAGTTTGTGAGTGTGTATGTTTGTTACTACATCGCGCCCAAACGGCAGAACGGATTTTGATGTATACCTTTGGTCCTAGAAGACAAAAGACATAGATTACTTTTCATCATCATCATCAATTTTCATCATTGTTCACGCGGATGAAACCGCGGGACGGGGCGGGGGGCATCATTCATACAATACTGTTAAGTTTGTATAAAAAATATTTATTAGACTGAGGTTTATAAAGACTAAAATGTAACTTTTACCTTGTTGTTAAAATACTTGTTGATTGATTTTATATTCCTTTATTCAGAGATTTACTACAAGTAAGTTTATTTTATAACAGAAGTGTGAGTACTTTAAGTGAAATGCTAAACCTACTTGAAGTATTATGACTGCTTAAGACTTACCTACCTAAAGAGGTATGCGTCTAGGTAATGCCATATTAAATATGTTGACAGAAGGTTCTCTATTGTAGTTTTAGTAGGTAGCCTAAATACTACTTACGTATAATAATAAATAATAGCTGAATTCCTATGTAAAATAATTTTTTAGTTTTTAGTTTTATGTGCCATAATACTTTAATACAAAAATAATTAACTAACATTGTTTTATTTTATATATTTTTCAGTTTTTTAGGTACTTACATCTAAATCTCCAATAGTACCATGAAGAGGTAATAAACAGCTAGACAACAATATGTTCACTCATAGAAAATGCCTTGTCCATATAACGTGTCATCCGACGCTCGCCTTTGTTGAAATTGTAATGCATGATTTCGACGTAGGATATTGAATGCAAGAGCCAAAAGTGCTATTATATTGTCACAAAGTGATCTAAAAACGCAC
Organism: Alsophila aescularia; assembly: GCA_946251855.1. Classification (NCBI taxonomy): domain Eukaryota; kingdom Metazoa; phylum Arthropoda; class Insecta; order Lepidoptera; family Geometridae; genus Alsophila; species Alsophila aescularia. Next base: position 67,836,547 of record OX276373.1, read on the forward strand.
AAAACTGAATTTTAATCACGGAAAATTTACTAATTTGCTATTGTGTTAATTCCGATTTCTACGCAATACCTAACCCAATACGCGGCTGTCCAAACAGCGTCAAGAGTGCCGATTTTGCTAAGATCAATTTCAATGCCAATACCATTTAGTTCTTTCAATATCCGCACAATATTGAATTAATTTGGCGCTAGATTGGCATTCAAGTGTGTTCAAGAGTACGAATTGTCATAATTCCAATACCGACCGATCGGAATTGTGTTCAAGAGTAAGGCCCCAGTTTTTTTTGACGAGTAAAGCTGCTCCACTATACCTGTCACTTCTGTCTTCACGAAGACAGGTGTAACCACCTAATTTAAAGACGGAGCCTGGTTTAAGCCAGGTCTCAGTCAGACAAATTACGGATGGCTCATATTTATTAGCTAAGTAACTAACTTCATATTTTTTACTAACCACACTTCGGCAGTTCCACTGCATCACCACGTGAGGGTGGTGCAGTGGAACCGCCAAAGAGTGATTATTGTGATTTACTATTTGATGGTGTAAATCCATTATGGATTTGTATTATTTTGTTCAACATTTCAATCATAGGGGCAGCGTGGTTTGGTTTTATGATGCTGGACTGAGAAAGAATACTAATTAACAACATTATGATTTCAGTCAAAGACTGTTCTTCATTCTTAGAGGAACTTGATTGTAACGCACATCCATTGGCTGGAGGTGGCATATCGTATTATTTTATAAGTTCTTGGTGGGCCACTCGGTCATATCCATTGGAGGACTGACGCGGTGAACGTGGTTTCAACATCATTGTTTTTTTATAAGACATATTGGATGAAGATGGAGGGGGCATTTTACCTATTATAGGGGTTGGTTGGCTGGATGCAGTTACATCTGCATATGATTTGGAAACAGGTGGATGGAGTTTACTTGCTTCAGAATACAATACACAGCATTCAGCCATGGATTGTTTCATCAAAAGTGATAACTACTGTTTGTGAGGGCTTCCAAGTAGGGGTTCCTCCTTCATTTGTTTTGTAATTTAACCGTCTGATTTTAAAGATCTTTCCACAGCCTATGGGCACATTAATGTTTTCTGTAACTTCCTCATGGGACCATTCAGCTGGGATTCCACGTACAAGGCCCATACGGGTTACATGGAAAGTTGGAATGAATGCTTTCAATTTTTGTTTATTTAAAGTGTTATGGCTTATAAATGCATTTGCATTTTCAGCATGAGTAAATGCAAGGGAAATCCTGTTTCGTCCTATTCTTTTTAGACTGCCATTTACAATATTTCTAAAACCTTGCTTTTGGAGGAATTTACCGAAGGCAATAGGATGGAGGGTTATATTGTCCCCTGGACTGGTAAGCACTTTCTGTACATGTACAATGTAAGGAGCCACATCCGTAGCTTCATAAGATGTTCTGCCTACCGGTGTGGGAGTGGGAAGAGGTTGTGATGGAGTGGTGTCATTATAAATACTGGGGGCCATTTCAGGAAGTGGGTTTGTATTGGTAACCACAGAGGCAGTACTTTTCTCACTAATAATAACGATTGAATCACAGATGCAATCAGTGTCTCTCTGCTCTGAAGAGTTGCGTTTACACCTACGCTTATTGCAATTCCTGCATGTCTTGCTCGTACGACTACGTTTTACTGGACGACCTGGTACAGAGATCACGGAGCCATCAGTCTCCATGCCCGACTCATTAGACATTACAGTTACAAAACATGACGCCGGAGGAACTTGTGAACCCCCCGGATCGAAGGCTCCTCCATTCTGGCAAAAAACAGCAAAGAGACTTACCAAAAGATATGTACACTAATAAATAAGAAAAAAAATTATTATTTACAGATTTAAACTATAAATGAATATTATTTACAGATTTAAACTCTCCTGACCACTTTATTACAACTAAAAATTAAATGCAATTAAAATGCAATTTCAAAAAATTGCAAGCCCGCCTAATTCAAGGTTTCCCGCGCTTTTTCACCGCATATTTCTTACTGTCGTCACAGAATAAATAATAGTACAACCACAGACTAGGTAGAGAAGTACAACTGTCGTTGTAATCACAGACTTATAATTAATAGTTAGGTAGGTACAACTCTTACGTAGTATTTATGTACTCTTTGGGTACAACCTTCATATTAATATTTAACGAATGCTGTCAAACAACAAAATGACTGATGAAAGTCAAGTGTCTTGAAAAGAAAAATATTTACATCGGATTCGAAAATCTTTAGCTATTGTGTACTAAATTAACTGCAACTCTACTCCTAATCAGTGTTCCATGTAGTTCTACGATCTTAGCCGCTCGGTTGTCCACGCACTGAAGACCGCAGGACCAAACTGATAACCCAAAAAAAAAACAATGGCTGACGCGACACATCTAACCTCAAACTGGTAATTGATTGTATATGCGTTGAGACTACAGGTACTTGATGGTCAACCCACAAAAAAAAGAAGGTTGACGCGACACATCTGGCCCCAAACTGGGGGTTTATTGGGTACCTGCCGAGATCACAGGTATCTGATTGTCAACCTACAAAAAAAGAAGGTCTACGCGACACATCTGGCCGCGCCGACTTTGCGTAAACAAACAGTTTTTATGACCGAAGTGGTCATAAAAATTGAGCGCTTAGATAAACAAACTGGTGATTTACGGAGCTAAATAGGTACGGCACATATTTCAAGTGTTTATGTTGTGGGTTTCGAAGCAAAATAATTATATAAACACGCTTAGATTTGAATGATTATTGAGGTCAATAATGTTCAAAATCGAGTGGCAAAATTTATGTCGCTATCGAGTGGTCCAATGATCGATGAAAACAAAAAAGTGACTGTAGCGTTAGTTGCGATGATCAATGAAAACAAAAAAAGTGACTGTAGCGCATAGAATCAATCGAGCGGATAAGAAATGAAGATCTCATCGAGATCTTCATTTCATATGACAGCTGTCAAATTTAAAAGGGCTTTATCTGGGACCCTATTGATCCTAGACTATTAGTTTATTTATAGAAGTGATAGATCTCATCGATATCTTCGTTATGGATGATAATAGAACTCGAAAACTATTGATCCTAGACTAGTAGTTACTTGACAGAAGTGATAGATCTTATCGAGATCTTCATTTCATATGACAGCTGTCAAACTTAAAAGGGCTTTATTTTGGAAACTATTGGGCCTGTTCACATAAACGTTCGAGGACGCACGGATCACCCGCGCGTACACTCGAAATCGTTCAAGGCGTCGTCCGGGCATTCGCCTGGGTCATCCGAAAAATAGTAGTGGAGGGGAGGAATAGTATGAAACTGACACTTGACAGTTGTCAGTTGTATGTGGACGTCGTATGTGGACGAATCATCCGAGCGATAATCGCACGGATGATTCAAGTGAACACAGCCATTGATCCTAGACTAGTAGTTTCTTGACAGAAGTGATAGATCTCTTCGAGATCTTTATTTCATATGACAGCTGTCAAACTTAATAGGGCTTTATTTCGGAAACTATTGATCCTAGACTGTAGTTACTTTACAGCAATGATAGATCTCATCAATATCTTCATTTTGGATGACAGTTGTCAAATTAAAAATAGTTATAACTCGGAAACTATTGATCCTAGACTAGTAGTTTCTGTACAGAAGTGATAGATCTTATCGAGATCTTCATTTCATATGACAGCTGACAAATCTTTATCTCGGACCCTATTGATCTAGACTAGTACAACCTTATTATGGTTGATGGTTTAGACCAAAAACCTACCTTAGGGTAGGTTTTTGAGTTGGACCCAGGTTTAGACCCGAATCAAGAAGAAATGGTATTAGCGTTAGAGGTTTATGTTAGGTTTTTGGTTTTTCTATGGTAACATCTTTAAAACTAGCAATGGCCTAGTTTATGGTTGGTTTATTTTGACGTTGCAATTTGTTTGAGGTTATGTTTTTTTTTAATGTATTTTTCTGCAATTTAAACTGGCTTGACACGGAAAATAATCGTTTCACAAACCCTCAAGAACTATTGTGCATCTGATAAAAGACGACCTACTGATCGAGGAACAACAACTTCACCCAAATCCTGGTTGCAAATAACTCACTACAGCAATTGAGGTCGTCAAGAAGTAGGTAAGTTTTCATTATGTTCATTTATCCGGAGAAGATTTATAGCTGTTTATTTGGCTATAGAGGTTTAGTATTATTTGTTTTGAATGAGTTTCCCAAGATAACCAGATAGATTACCTAATACAGAGATGGACATTCTTTAATCAAGTAAAAAATAACCAAAATAAAATTGTTCATGTAATCCATATTTAGATGATATCTGCAATGACCACAACCCACTGACATGTATTTTACTGCATACTAGTATAATACATGTTAGTGCATGCCTCATGCATTTTTTATTAAATCATTGTGTTCAGTTTACTAACATTATGCTTTTTTATCTTTCAGACTGTTCCGTTTCATGTTTGATGCTGGAGCTTTCAACAGTGTGGTGTAGGTACTGTTGGGAACTGCAGGTATCTCTGCACCCATTAAGTATTTGTTTACAAGTATCCTCAACCTGAAAACTCCACAAAAGGAGTGACATAATTCTGCACACATTTTCACTTCGAATACCATCAACGGATGTTTCTTGTTAAGAGGAATATTTGGGAGTGTAGAAAAAGTAAAAAACTATAGTTGTACCTAGTGATAATACTAAGTACATGATATTGCCATCAACATGAAAGAAACATTCAACTAGAGCAGCGGCTCTAAAAAACTGTTTTGGTGATGGAATGAAAATTAAATATTTGACTGAGCACTAAAATAATCAATATCTGGTTTTATGTGTATTAGTTAATAATGATATTACTTAAAATTAGCATTTGCATATAATGGTAGGCTGTTTTTTTATTTTTTCAATCATTTTTGGAATATTTATAAAGATTTTATTTTACTCTGTATCCATTAAGTACCCCTTTATTATTTTATTTTTCATTGTGTCCAGTATTATCGCGGTGCTTTGTGGAGCCCTAGGGCTTCGCAGAACACACTTGTTACTGAACTAGAAGATTGTACTGATCCAGGAGCAGGGAGAGGTGTGTACCATCATACACCCAAAACTGTTCCGTAAAAAAGAAGACCGTTCCTAGAAAATATTTTTGAAATTATATAACCAGCCCCCCGATTCAGAACCCTTTGATAACTCAGTTGTCGATCGTTATGGTATTATTTATTTAGTGATTTGGTTTGAAATCTTTCCATTCAATACATTTTTCATTCACAATAGCGAATCGAATCGGTTCGCTATCGAAAGGTTCTGAATCGTCGGGCAGTTTTGCCTGTACTGTTTGATTTACCCGATAACTTATAAGCCAACAAAAGTAATTCTCAACATTATGATGATGCTCTAAGGTGTTTCTTGAAATTAAATTAAAACTAAATTAATTTTATTGTTTATTAATTACTAGCTGCACCCCGCGGTTTTGCCTTCGTGGACAATGATGATGATAATTAAAAGTATTCTATGTATCAATGACCTATCTATATACTAAATTTCATTAAAATATATTCATGTAAATTACCATGGATAATACATATTAATATTATAAAAGCGAAAGTAATTCTGTCATTTTGTAACCTTTTCATGACTTAATAATAACAACAACTTAATAATAATAACTTAATAGTTGAACTGATTTATTATATAGATAGTTTTGGCCTTTCCCAGTAGTCTTATAAGTAAGACTTTTGGTAATTTTCTTCCCAATAGTCTTATTGGTAAAACAACTTGGAACGTATGTAGACTTACTGGTAAGACCATTGAAAATGATCTTCCAAATGTCTAGACTGAAACGGCATAAGCCATATTTTTTTCTCTTATCGCATAGTTTACGGTAAGGAAATTTATTTAAGGTTAGGAAATTTATTTCCTAACGTTCACACTAGTGTGTACGATAGGAAGTCACTTTCCTTACCTTAACACCGATGTGATTTCCTGTCGTGGAAGTAGTTCGGTTGTTAGTCCAGTTGTCCGACTAGTGCAACTTTTTAGAGGCAATAGTCCGGTTACCAACCAGAGTACCGAACTATCAATTTAGTAGCAATAGTTCGGTTAGTATGTAATGAAAAGAAAAATACAAAAGTATTACAATATTACTGTTTCATATCTTAAGTGACGGGTGTCAAAGAGACAGGTGTCAAAGTGACAAAAGTCAAAGTGAAGTTGAGGGGAGATGGGTAAGTTGGGGGAGGATGTGGATGTGAAGGGAGTGTTGGAGAAATCGGGGAAGGCCCCCCCCTTCCTATGTGAAAGGAGGATAGCGGTAAATGTCAAAATGTTAGAGTAGGATGGGGTTAAATGATGAAAGGGAGGAAAAGATAACATACCAATTTTGACATTAGTCATGTGACTTAAACATTTTATTTTCCTCTACTTTCCTCACCTTTCTTTACCTTTCCCCCTCTTCCCTCACTTAATACGGATTATTCCCGAAATTCCCACCAGACTGACTGGACAGACTGTTCTGGTTGACTAGTAGTTTCATTACAGAAGTGATAGATCTTTTCGATATCTTTGTTTTGGATGACAGTTGTCATTAGAAAAGAAAATCTCGATGAGATCTATCCCGTATGTACAGAAACTACTAGTATTAGGATCGAATAGTTTCAGAGTTATATAGCCCTTTAAAGTTTAACAGCTGTCATCCAAAACGAAGATATCGATGAGATCTATCACTTCCGTAAAGAAACTACTAGTCTAGGATCGTTAGTTTCAAAGTTATAGCCGTTTTAAGTTTGATAGCTGTCATCCAAAATTTAGATATCGATGAGATCTATCACTTCTGTAAAGAAACTACTAGTCTAGGATCGTTAGTTTAAGAGTAATAGGCCTTTTAATTTTGACAGCTGCCATCCAAAATGAAGATACGTATGTCTTTGACATGACACTTTGAAATCTGTCACCTGTCACTTTGACCCCTGTCACTTTGACATCTGTCAATTTGACACCTGTCAATTTGGCACCTGTCACTTTGAGGTGCAGCTAAGTGTGAGAGCAGTGTGAAGGTTAGTCGGTCGTGATCAGTCCTGAGTGTGGACGTGAGAAAATACTAAGAAACGGTGTTACGGTTAGGAAAGCGAATTCCTATCCAAGGAAGAAAATTTACTAACCATCACACTAGTATTAATACTAGTGTGATGGTTAGTAAATTTTCTTCCTAACGATCACACCAGTGTGACAGAGCAGTGTGAAGTTTAGTCGGTCGCGCAGTTTATCACGGTAAAAAGAATCCTATGCCATGTCCTTCCCCAGTCTCCATACCAAATTTCATCAAGGTCAGCCGTTCAGTCGTGAAAAGGTAACAAAACTGCGGGGCAGTTACGTATCTTATTGCAATCAGATTTTCTTTATTACGTAAAGTAAGTACATTAGCGTTCCGTTTCGTTATACACACTTCTTTTTTTTTGTATTATTGAGTAGATTGGAACTTTTGAATGAACCGTTTTGTTTAATGAATGAAGGTAACATCTCACCTGCAGTTGGTCTAGAGTTTTCTTGGGATCGTCTCGGGATCATCCAATCTTTATGTAGTCCCGCGACCATAATACCAACGGAATCAAGTCCGGTCTAAACCTGGTCAAAACCAAAACTTTCCTTAGTCCCGAACTTCGTGAACCTAGGTTTAAACCTTCAACCATAATAAGGCTGGTCACTACCAGCCTATTTATAGAAGTGATAGATCTCATCGATATCTTGGTTTTGGATGATAGCTGTCAAACTAAAAATGATTATAACTCGAAAACTATTAATCCTAGACAGTAGTTTATTTACAGAAGTGATAGATCTCTTCAATATCCTTATTTTGGATTATAGCTGTCAAACTAAAAATGGCTATAACTCGGAAACTATTGATTCTAGACTAGTAGTTTTTTCACAAAAGTGATAGATCTCATTGAGACCTTAATGTCATATGACAGCTGTCAAACTTAAAAGGGCTTTATCTGGGACCCTATTGATCCTAGACTAGAAGTTTCTATATATCTCTTCGAGATCTTCATTTCATATTTTTTTCTTATGAAAGCTGTCAAACTTAAAAGGCTTTATAGCGGAAACTATTGATCCATAGTAATTTCTTTGCATTAGCTGTCATCCAAAACCAAGATATTGATGAGACCTATCACTTCTGTAATGAAACTACTAACCTATCGTTAGTTTCAGAGTTATAGCCCTTATAAGTTTGACAGCTGTCATCCAGAACGAAGACATTGATGAGATCTAGTACTTCTGTAAAAAACCTACTATTCTAGGATCGTTAGTTTAAGAATTATACGCCATTTAAGTTTGACAGCTGTCATCTATAACGGAGATATCGATGAGATCTATCACTTCTGTAAAGAAAATACTAATCTAGGATCGTTAATTTGAGAGTTATAGTCCTTTTAAGTTTGTCAGATTTCACCCAAAACGGAGATACTCGTATAGATGAGATCTATCACTTTTTTTATAATTACGTTGTTATTATCACGTTTACTATTAGATGTATGAAAGCTAATCTCACGCGCCCGAGAATTTTATTCAGTCATTTATTGTCTTTTATTCTCTGAGGCCGTTTGTTTTGTGGCAAATGGCGAAAATAACTGTTCAAAACGCTAAATATGATCACATTTTGGCGTTTTCTTTGGACATTAGGGGGCGAAATTAACGCTCTGAACGTTTTTGATCACCTTTCGTTTTGCATGTTTATATGATATGTTGTCATAGGGAAATCGACTTTATTCCGTAAAGTATAGGGTCGTTTTTCATTCGGTTTGGAAAGGAGCGGTAGTGTCAAAAGTTACAAAAATGGCAAAAATGTTGAAAATGTTCAAAGAAAACGGCTTGTTATAAATGTACATTTTGAAACTGCCCACAACGCCATTTCATCGTCTCGAACGGAGGGTCTGTGTTATTCTGTTTTTGGTTTGGCACTTTGGGCTGTGTTCACTTACACGCTCGAATCATCCGTGCGATTATCGCTCGATCATCCGGAGATAGTGAACGACTTTGGACGTCCACATACAACTGACAACTGTCAAGTGTCAGTTTCATACTATTCCTCCCCTCCACTACTATTTATCGGATGACCCAGGCGAACGCCCGGTGGATGTCGTGAACGCAAAGACTACGAAGACACTATTATTACGTCATATTTTTTTACGACTTCATCGGTTTGACAGTTACAATACTGTAATTTGTAGGTTTTTTGTCTATGCTTCGCACTTATCAATGCCAACAGAATAGAGATATTTTATTACCATGTAGCATCGTGTGTATTCAGCCTTCCTCCTAGCGTCATTCCCAAACATATTTATTATACGGCAAAATAATCACACTTTAGAAGAACAGGATTTGAAATATTAACATTCTATTGTATTATTAGGGCGAAAACATAGAAATTAAATAAGTAATAGTATCTATCTTTAAATTTGAGGTAAATTTGTTATCTACGTTAGTGTTAACTCACTTGTTGAATCTGTGGGGGCATGGGTTGTATATTTTATCTATGTGTGTAACATTTTTGACGTTTATAATGGTTTGTTGATATTATTCTTACAGCACAAGCTTACACATATTTTTGTATGTAGTAAGTGAACCTTCTACCATGTAGATAGAGTTTAATATTGTACTATATAGCAGCAAAAGATAAAGTTTTGGAGTGAGATTTGTTTCTTTGTGTGCTGTGTAGGTACATTATAAGAGGTTGTGTAGATAACATTACAGCACAAACTTACACCATTTTTGTATGTAACTATAGAACCTTTTGCCATAGAGATAGAGTTTAATATTGTACTTTAATATTGTATTTATTTCGTTTACAGGGTTGTACTATTATTTATTCTGTGGCTGTGTAGAGATCTTTGGGACGAAGTTTGAGCGGGAAACTCATATGAAATTGTTTAAAAATCGATATATTTATGAGGGTATGTGGAAGTTACACCATAGCGTCGCCCCTTTTAGTCCGATTTTGACAAGCGAGGTGTCAATCGATTCGTCTTTAGATCTAAGTAGTGTCTTATGCATATATTTTTTACCCGACTATGGCGAAGCAAAGGAAGGGTTATGTATTCAAACTAAAAAGTTGGTCAGATTTTGACAAGTGAAGTATCAATCGATCGTCTTCATCACAAGAGTGTCATAGGCTATTTTTTACCCGATTTTAGTCAGGTTTTAGTTATTGAACTTATGACTTGTTTTTATTATAAGTATTATTATGATTTTAGTCCTACCCATATGGTCCAAACTAAACGAAATCCTGTAGCTGTTGCTGTTTTTGTAGGGTAATGGTAATAAAAGGTTCAGTTTAGTAGAACATAAACGAAAATGTAATAATACAAATTATATACATATAACAATCACAACAACCTAGCACAGGTGACATATCTCCTTTATTTTTGGGTTCCGTGCCAGAAGGGTCCAAACGGAACTCTTTTGCTAATGGTGTAAGTAGTAAGAGATTGAATTTAATGGGACAAAAAAAACGCAGTTGTTGCATATGATGTGTAACATCAGTTCAAGCTGTTTTTTATATGCAATGACCCGACAACCCACCGGCTTCACCCACTAGTGGGTGCACGGGTAATTCACATTTACCCCTCTTGCACGAGATTTGGAAACTAACAAAAAAGTAATGTTTTATCATCGCTGCTCAAGCTCTGCTTTATCATCGCTCGATGCTGTTTTATCTTTTAGGATAGCACTGTGCAAGCTAATTGGTCAATTGTTTCAGTAAACAGTTGACCAAGCGCACGCAGCACGTTGTAACACTTTTCAAAAAATCACTCCCATAAAGGAATTACTACTCTCTAGCTCCCATAGATTTAAGTAAAGCAAGAGGAAAGATGTTACAAATCAAAAATAATATACAAAATTATATTCAATTAGCATAATGGTCACAATAGCCAAACACAGGCAACCTTCCTACTTTATCAATGTTCCTGAAATCAACACATAACATTTCAGTAAACAACTCTGTCTAGATAAATGGTACAGGCAGTGGTGCAGGTCATATTATAATTAATGGTGTGGTGGTTATTTTTACAATACATCACTACTATTAGTCTACTTCAGTTAATGAAGATACATCAATGAAGTAGTTAATGAACGAGTTGTTAATAAAAATTAACAACTCATAGTTCTTTGAATGAGGAATCAACTATCTGGGGTCCATAAATTAATAATTTATTTATTAGCTGTCACACTTACTAAAGTATACTTTGAATTTAGATATGTTTATCTGTTTGCCTGATGAAATGCATTGAATATTACAGCAAGTCTTTATATTAAGTTCTCATCTAATTCAGTAAAATGGGCCGTTGTTTCTGGATCTGCAAAATACTGTCTTGCAACATTCCCGGTATTGGTGTTACCACTGTCCTGTTTAACTATGTCTAATAGTATGCAGGTTTCTATTCGAAAAGCTTCTTGAATGACTTCTGTCTTATCTTTCACTTCATTTCTTCACCTCTTGCTTGCTATGATTATATAAATCTTCTGTGTTTTCATAAGTCTTCTTGCACTGCCTTAGCTCTCACTGCTTCAAAATTATTCATTCCGGTCAGACGACATTTGCACAGATCACATACAGCAGCTGAAGTCCTTGAACGAGTGCATTTTTCCATATATGGTTGGCATTAGGTTGTGTGTGGCCATGGCATTTCTGCAATCAGTTGGAGTTAATTCAGTGATCTCTGACTCAAATGCAGCCAATTCCGTTTTTATGTTTGCATTTGTCTCATTCATAAACTTATAAGAAACCGGGCGACAGCAAGCAGTAGACGAAGTCTTGTCATTTTGCCATACTGTTTTCACTTAAACTTTCAGTGAGTTGATGAGAGGCACAAGGCTTGCCATAAATACTTCTCACCTTAAAGTGGTTTGTTGCTAATAAACAGTGACTAGATGCATCCCCACTTACTATGCAACACAACACAAGTCACGCACCTGCATTCAAATTATGATTAAATGATTCCATAAGTCTTTTAGCCATAAGATCTAAGAGTGCTTGCAGTCGTAATTTTACTGTATGTCGTGACAGTCATGTCTTCTTTCTTCGGATAATAGGTACTTATTCTTATAGGTACATATGATTTCAGACCTAGAGATAGAGTGCAAGTGTGTTCTGTGGAGAAATTTCGAGGGGTGTTGTGCAGTGTGTGATGCAGTTCACTTTCTAGGAAATCTATGATCTTGGAGGCATCAATGAACATCACAGAAAATCTGAAAATAAATCAATCACACTGAATATTAGTGAAAACTGAAGTTGAGAAAAGGAGCGATAATATCCCAACAAACAACGAAAGATAATTTTATTTGCGTTGGCTTGGTTGATCGCTGGTAGGTGAAAACAGGCGAGGCGTAGTTACATTAACTAAACCATGAGACAATGGTAAATAAAATTTCGAAGTGTTTGGTTTGGGGTTTGGTACTTTGTGACACAGATTACAGATATGGTTTGTTATGTGATCCACAGATTATTCATTTAAAAGTAGTTTTTATTTGAATGCTCGAGACTCCGCTGTCTATTCACGAGTAAACACACAGATTTATATAAAGAAAAAATAATAATGAGTCCCTATATTACACGGCCAGTATTACGCGACCAAATAATGTACAGCCAATAATACGCGACCAATATTACGTGGATTGGCGTCGTAATATCAGGGTGTACATTATTTGGTTGCGTAATATTGGCCGTGTAATATCACCCCGTGCTGATTTTGTACAGGCGATAATACGCAGCCAGGATTACGAAGCCAAAATATGTACATGTAATAACAGGGTGTGCATTATTGGCTGTGTAATACGGGCCGTACACTTTTTGTACGGGCGATAATGTAAAGCCAATATTACGTGTACATCACAGATTAAAATATAGAAATGACATGGTCAAAGCCTCGTTTGCACGTTCCAGTTTCCTTTTACCACAGATTATGAATCGCAATTGCTCCGGCGCTGCGGGAAGTGCTGCCCCTCCGCCCTTGCGTAACAAAGCACAGGTACCAACGCTCGCCTCCGCAGCTTCAGCTTTTTGGTCGCCTTCGGCGACCAGCCTCCGCCGCTCCAGCTCACCCTGGTACCTGCACTTTGTCACAGCGGACGGGGGCTGCACTCCCTCCGCGCCTCCGGATTTTTTAAAACACTCTAGTGTAGGGCAGACAAGACCACGTGGAATCGGGGTTGGCCGATTCGGTTCTGTGACAGTTTTTTTCATCATGACACTCGCCTACACAAACGAGGCATCAAGGAGTGATTCTAGCTTTGTCTATGGTTGGCTTCGTATTATTGGCCGTGTAATATTAGTCGTACAAAATCGGCATGGGCTGATATTACGTATCCAGTTGTACACGTGATATTGGTCGCGTAATACTGGCCGTGCATTATCAACCCGGACCGATTTTGTACGGGCAATAATACACGGCCAGTATTAGCCGTCCAAATATTACGAATCCATGTACACGTAATATCTGGCCGTGTAATATTGGCTGTACAATACTGGTCGTACATTATTTTGGTCGTGTATTATCGTCTCCCCTATTAATAATAAAAAGGGTATAAAAAATTATGTTGTATGAATAACGGCGGCCCAAAGACTACTATGTATATACGGAAACGTGAACGATTTCGAGTGTACGCGCGGGTGATCCGTGCGTCCTCGAACGTTTATGTGAACGGGCCCATGGTATTGCTTTGCTAATGTACATAGTTGATTAGTTGACGCGGTTGCAGGACAATCTTTCTTGATTTCGTTTCGGTTTTGGAAGCATTCCAATTCGTATCTTGTTTATTATTCCGGCTGAAAATTGCCATCTTTGTCCGAGTTCTTTGTTTTGTGTGTTATTTTAGTGTTCACCATTGTATTGATGTAGAAGTAGCGAGTCATCTTGCTCGCACTTCTACTGTGCTGAAAACGAAATTACTCATTTTGAGATATGGGTTCCCTGAATCCAGAAAAACATCCCAAGCAGGAATTAGACGATAGTGGATATGTGCAAGATGGTAAGTCAATGTTTTAATGTTTACTCTACCATGTCTACTTTTTAGTAGACCAACAGCTAAATATTTTTTCTCAGTGCAGCCAACAAAACCTACAAATATTGTTTAAATTCAATAGCAAGGGTGGATCCAGCAAGGCGAAGGAGGAGCACAGGATCAAGTTGATGGGCCCCCCTTCAACCAAAAAGGCCCGATAAATAAATAAGTAGCAGTAAATAATCTGTGGTTTTTTATTGCAGTGTATTTAATTTATAGTAAATCATTTTAGGAGGACTTATACGTAAATCCTAATTTAAGTATAATATAAAGATTGGCTCAACTTTTCAACAATTACAGGTACCTAGAAGGCTGGTTTTTTTTCTAAGGTAGACTTACACATAGAAAGCTTAAATCTGTAATGGCGTATTGCGATACCCAATAGTTTTTGAGATAAATATATTTGAATATTCCATAAATTGCACTGTGTTAACTCAAAAATCACTTTAAAATCGATTAAAGACAGTAATTTTCACGACTTTGACAGTTTAGAAACCCAAGTGTGTGAGCTAAGTTACATATGATATGCATTATCTTACAGACAACCAATCGACGGAGGCTCCACCAAATGAGGTGATAAACAAAAGTACCACCAGTCTTCTAGACCTCTCAGATGATGTCCTGCTGTACATATTGCAATACTGCTCACCGAGAGACCTTAAGGCGCTGGGATTGTAAGTATGACTATTGATTGGCAAAGCGCCACCCTTTTATGGTTGAAATACCGCGCACAAGAACGAAGTGTTACGCTTCTTCATTTATTATAAGAACTGCAAAGGAGTGGAATGCTCTGCCCTCGTCAGTGTTTCCGGTAAAATATAACCCAGGTGAGTTCAAGTCAAGAGTGAATAGGTAACTACTAGGCAAGCGTGCTACACCTTCGACCACATCATCGCTTTCCATCGTGAGATTGTGGTCAAAGGATTGCCTAGACAGTAATAAAAAAAAGTACTCTTAGCATGTGGGCAGCTGAGCACGCTATCCCCACCAACTACATACCACCAGCAGAATAATTCACAGCTGGTAATAACATGCAACATTTGGAATCCCTGAATTGGATCAGGTTCAAAGTTGGGCGTTGTAGGTATAATATGACTAATGGCCGGTGCCTATATCTTAACACAAACCGTTTTTGCTTACTGTCCTTCAGCTTTTAACATAAATGCCATACAAAAAACGTCAAAAAGTAACCAGACGTTGGAAAACCGACTCGTTTTATTTTTATAGGTATGAGGGGTTGGGGAGGGAGGGGGGGGGGGGTTAAATAGAGTATATAGTGTTAGGAGACAACATCCCTATTTAGACGTGGCCTGTCAACATCACGCGATGGCATCATCAGAACAGTGGAGAAACAATGTAGAGGGAACGTTTTGTTATCTCGTGTTGATGTTAATTATTCTTGTTTTTTTTTATCATTTTTAAGGTTACCTTATTGTTGTTGTTTAAATTATTGAAAGTCCATATTAGGCTGCGAAGTATATTTTTAATATATTTTTGATTTTAATGAGTAAATATAGAGAAATCCACAACTGGATGCTTCTGTGGAAACTTCAGACAAACCATGGACCTCCTCCTTTCGTGTCCGTTGTCCCAAACACTTGCACAATGTAAGATCTAAATGAGGCAAACCAGCTAGCTGAAAATATAGCGACTTACTTAGCAGCTTTTATCTAATAATCTATCTATCTAGCTATACTTATAATAAAGCAGTAAGTACGAAAAAATGTACAAAGAAGATAGTAAACAAAATATGATCTGAGGAATGTACTTAAAATAAACTAATGATAAATAAAACAAAGTTTAAAAAAAAATATGTATGTTTGCACATCACCTAAAATATAAATTTATATGCGGCTTTCACTGTTGGATAGCTTAGAGATTGACTCAAAAACTTGGGGTACTTGGTATCTCCACCCGATGAATAGAAGCCGAGCAAGCGATAAAAAACTTTTTGACGGCTGTAGGAATTTTGATCAAATGTTGGTATATTGGTGTTTTAGGTGCTGGATTAGCACATTAGTATGAAAAAAGCATTTGATGACTTCAAGAATTTTGATAAAATCTTACTAGATTAACACTGATACCTACTTTTATCCCAGTAAATTATCCACGCGGGCAAAGCCGCGTGGCGCGGTTAGTAAAAAATGTATAAAAATAAATAAAATACACATTTCAGCACATGCACTCGCCTCGGCACTGTAATCCTGGACCGCACGTTGTGGCAGCACGTGGACACAACCAACCAGCCCAGCGGCAAGCACCGCGTGCGCTGGCTGCTGACGCACGCGCTGAGCGTGCACACCACTGCACTGAGGCTCAGCGGATACGCCCGGGAGGCACGCGGGTGAGTGTAGCAATGGAATCATTAGTTGAACGTGCACACCAACGCGCTGTGGCTCAGCGGATACGCCCGGGAGGAACGCGGGTGAGTGCTGCGATGGAAGTGCTGAGTGTGCACACCTCTGCGCTGAGGTTCAGCAGATACGCGTGGGAGGAACGTGGGTGAGTGTATCGATGGAAGCACGCGCTGAGGGTGCACACCACCGCGCTGTGGCTCAGCGGATACGCCCAATCGATGATGTTGACAATTTGTCAATAATCATTATTATGTGTTGAACTGACAGACTTAAAGATACACTAATCTCTATTAGTCCATATTTTGTAACTCTCGCTAGTTCTGTAAGATACAGAACATAATAGATTTTATATGAAATATGATAACACTAATGACAATGACAAGAGTGGTGGTAGCCGAGCGGAATACTAATGCACACTTGAATCTAATGATACCGGGTTTGGTCCTAGGCTCCCCAACAATTACTTCTCTAATTTATGTGCGGATTTCCATCGCTCCGTGCTTCGGAGGGCACGTTAAGCTGTCTGTTCCGGTTGTTATTGATTAAGCCATCTCAGAGGCCCTCGGGCGTCCTGACAAACTCTGACACCAGAGGCCAGCACTACCTCATACAATAAGGAAGCAAGCAATGAACTCTGGTCTCGTATTTTGCAGATGCCTCGGCTTCATGAGCGGATCACGGGACGACACCCCTGGTTCTTTGCAAGAAGGTATGTTCTTCCTCATCATCATGATCTTCATTTTAAATGCTTTTATTTAACTTCACTTGTACCTATGTATTTTGTCTGTCCTGGAATCTAACAACTCAAATTTAGAACACTTGCCGATTAGTTATCCAGCTAAAATTTTCAGGGTAGCTCTCAACTCGATGAAAAAGCATGTAAAAAGAGCTTATATATATATTTATATACATATATACAATATTTATACAAATATATAGCTAGTATATATTTATATATATATATATACTAGCTGTGCCCGCGGCTTTGCCCGCGTGGTCATTTCATTTAAAAGTAGCCCACGTTTTATTCCATTCCAAAAGCGAAACCACCACCAGACCAGTTGTAGGTTTGGTCCAGAGGACCAGGAGGACCAGGACCAAACCTACAAAGTACAATATTATACTACATTTCTTCAAAATTCGTTCAGCCGTCAAATAGTTTTTTATCGATTGCTCGGCATCTAATCATCGGAATAAGGCACTGCGTTGCCTTTTTATAACGCATATTCTGTGAAGTACGGCACTCCGTACTTCACAGAATATGCGTATAATATATATATATATATATATATAATATACACTTGCACTTCTATGACACTTCATAGAAGTGCACGTATTGCAATGAAATGAACACATATAATAAAATATGAAATAAACGCTAGAATAAACGCACCGCGTTCCACTGCAAGGCAGTGCGTGCAAGGCCTAAGATACCAAGTACCCCAGTTTTTAAATCAGTCGCAAGGGCTTGAGAGCAGGGCCTGGATTTTGTATGACCACTCACGCCAATTCCACGCCACCTGCGTGGAATTAGGGAAGGTGGGTATTTACGCAACCAGGTTTTTAAACCAGGTTTTGGCTTGTAAGTACGCTGCCCTGGTGCGGACCCGCAATACTTGCAAGACTTTCAAAGTATTTTACTCACCAACTCGCTCTTTCGCCACGTCCGCACCTACATACTCGGTGGCGGGTTCGGCTGAGTTCGGCCGCACTCGGCCAGCCAGGTCACAACAACCTAGGTGGCTAGGTCCTAGGTCGCTCAAAAAACTTGCAAAGCTTCGAAGTTTTTTTAAGCAAACGCAATTGTGCTCTTTTTTTTACATAAGCGCATGGGTCAATTTCCTATGCAAGTATTTTTTACTTTCAATTCCACGCTTCCAAATACTTTTTTCGCAAACACGATTGTGCTCCTTATTTATATGGACACGGATTCCATATAAATAAGGAGCACGGATTTTTATGGATTTTCTAATTTCAAGGCTTCGGTTTACAAAGCACTTGAAAGTATTTTGAACCCTGGTTTTTATAATGAAAGATTCATGACATGAATGAGTTAAATTTATTTTTTTAATTAATAAATACTACTACTATTTTACTATATAATTCGCTTAATTTCGCTGCGCGTTTTACAACTGAAGTCGACTTATTCTATCAAAAAACACAAAAAACATCTAAATACGTTTTAAGAGCCTTTAGGGACCATAGAATAAAAAAAAGAAGAAAACGTGTTGTTCGAGTTCATTCAACGTTCAAACCACTTCGTAACAAACCGCTTGCGTGTTTTAAGGGTAGACAACGCCATCTAGTTTAAATGAGGTAACTTATTATCATGAACGTCTTGTTATTGTTGTCTTGTTAATTATCTCCGAAGGTAAGGTGGCACAGATTAGAAAGTAATTAAGGTGGTGAGGTAAATTGGATGGGGCATCAAGGGATTCAAGGGTCGGTCATTATTATGAGGACCATACGAACAAATTTTAATGCAACGAAACATTGTGTTCTTAGTACAAATTATTTTTTATGATGTTTCACAGAACGACGTACTTACTGGCTCTTTAACTGGCTCTTAATAATTACCTACCCTACCTACCTACTTTTTGAGCTTTTTCAACACGATATGAGGATTGATTTGAAAAAATAAAAGTTTTCTATACTTTCTCTGTGAAGAGCAATACATGTACCTACCTCTGTATGTACACATTTCAATACCGACAACTAACCATTTTGCCAATAAGACATTATGAAGAAACCTCCGATATAACTATATAATTATGTAGGTACGTAGGTAGTACATTATAATATCTCAATGGAAGAAACAATCGATTTTGAAGTTCATCTCAATTAAAATTTTCATAAAATATTTAATGTACAGATTTAGCCCAGTTGCAGTTTTATTATAGTATAGATAGATATCAAGGAAAATGCAAAAAATAACGCATAAATAATGTAAAAATCTTTTAATAATGGACCAAAACATTTATACAGCGCGTGATTTCGATCCACGTACGTCTGGATTACGCACCCATGCATCTGTCCAACTGGGCCAGTGAGCCTCGTAGCAAAATGAAGAAATTCGGTACCAGTCTAGTCGTAAACGAATGTAAGATCACTTTAAATTTAACACAACTTTGGACCCATAGGCTGCAGGAACCTTTTAATTTTTCGGAATAAAAAGTATTCAACATTTTAACACATTATATAAACTTTTACTGTGCCAAGTTACATTCGTCCAGTAGTTTTAGCTTGATACGTGTTATTTTAAATAACTTTCTACCCCTATCCTGCGGGAACCGTTGATTTTTCCGGGATAAAAAGTATCCTAAATGTTAATCCAGTACATCAGCTATGATTCTGCCAAGTTGCATCAAAATCAGTCTGGTAGTTTCAGCGTGATGCGTGTTCAAAGAGACAGACAGACAGACAGACAGACAAAAAATAAAAAAATAACCTTTTTGCACTCCATATCGATTTTGAAGTTTATCTAAATCAAAATTTTCAAAAAATATGTATTGTACAGATTTAGCCCAGTTGCAGTTTTATTATAGTATAGATATATATACATATATATATATATATATATATATAAAAAAAATTAGATCACTATGTATATAGAGATATATATTGAATTATACTTATTTCATACTCATTTCGAGTCTTCAAATATTCTCAGAAAGCATGTCCGAAATTAATAGCTTCAATAATTTTAACTACCTATATTGTATGTCAACCTCGTTAAATGAATAATCCAAATATTAATCAATAGATGGCGTTACCGTCGCCGGAGAGGGATAGTAAAGAACTGAAGTTCTATTTTGGCCTTTTTAGTAAAGCTTTTATTTAACTTTACTTTTCTGTCCTGGAATCTTGCAATTCAAATTTCGAGCACTTCCCTATTAGCTATGCGGCTGAAACTTTCAGAGTAGCTCACAAACCGACGACAAAGCAATATAAAAAAGAAAAGAAGAAAAAGAAATGAAAAAAGGAAAAAAAAACTTAAAAACGTAAAAAGTTACAAACGCAACAAAAAAAGGTGACAGGCATTAAAAAAACCAGCAAAGTTTAAAAAAAATTATACTTGCTTTAATGGTTACGTTGGCTTAATTAGCAAAGAGTACTGCCACGTAGAGTCCCGTCCGCAAACCATTCATTTGGGAAATATAAATGTATGTCGGGATAGTTTAGCGTAGTATATGTGCCTTTCGTGTATTGTCTTTGATTGAAGTGTGAAAGCTGTCCAGAACTGAGGTCAGGAGTTATGAAAAGACTACAGAAACGACTGTTTGTGTTTCGGCAAAATAAATAAAATAAGCTGTGAAATACTTTGTTATTACTCGTATCACCAATTTACCCATCCTTACATGTACATATAAAACTAGCTTTCGCTCGCGACTTCGTCAGCGCGGTCTAAAGTATATCGCGATTAAAAGTATCATATATCCTCCCTCAGAGTTCAAACTACTTGATGCGCGGACTTTTTTCCGCAACTAGGCCGTATGTCGGCCCTTTTTGCGTGATGTTTATTGATACTTGATGCGCGGGCTTTTATAATTTCATAAAAGTTTTCAGTTCAAACTATCTACATACCGAATTTCATTGAAATCGGTTCAGCCGTTCAGCAATTTTTACTTATTTTTGAACGATAGATGCGATTCTCCAATTCAATTTGAACGGATCGGCTTTTGTGTGTATATATGTTTTTTCGACGTCAACTTTCGATTTGTTCATTTGATTTTCATATAGTTTAGAAGATAGAGTAAATAAATGTACATTTAAATTCGTTTATGTGCTAAAACCGTGTAGGTATGGCTTAGTATTGAACCACAATTTTGTCAACCCGCGGGCGTTGTGAGATTCAGAACACGGGTAGCTGCATTTTCTGCGATCACCAAGCTGCCTGCACCGCTAGGTTGCTTGCAAAAAAGATTGTGCTCGCCAGGTATACAGCTCACAGAGGCACTATTTTCCATTATAACAACGTATTCAGGGTGGTGTCGGGGCTGTCCCGGTACTGTAGCACCTCTGGTATGTTCGCGGAGGCGTGCACCAGCTGCATCCGCGCGACCATGCGCAAGCGAGCCGCGAGATTGTACGCAGATAGCGGGGAGGACTGGCCCTATATCCGACATTGTAGTGACAGACAATGACTCTGCAATGCTGGCTTTTAAGTAGTTTTAATTTATTTTGATGTGTAAACATCTAATGTTGCGATACGGGGGTAACGCCGACTCATGGCGTGACGATCGAACGGCGTGGCGATGTGCCGCTCGTGGCTCGTGGGCTCTTTCCGCTTCAGTTCGGTGATATTCGATGTTTCATATCTGTCAGGCATCTCGCGAAGGCTCATTTTTGATGTGTAAATATCTAATGGCACGGTACGGGGATAACGCCGACTGTTGGCGTCGTGATCGAGCGGCGCGTCACCACGCCGCTCGTGACTCGTCGGCTCTTTCCGCCTCAGCTCGGCCATATTCGATGTTTCACATCTGCCAGGCGTCCCGCGACGACTCTTTTTAACACGCTTTTATTAGCTTCACCAGGGCCCCAATTCTGTTAGCTATTGAACCGCGATATCGCAAGTCAATTGCGATTGCGATGAAGTCAATTGCAAATATATTTTTTACTTTTTAGTTCGGTTTAATGGTATTGAAGCGTGTTTTTTAGTTTTTTTAATCTATAATTAATTTTGTGTATGGTTTTTATGAATTACCTGAAATTATTATCCAAAGTGGTCCAAAAGTGGTTTAAAAGTTCGCATCACCACCTAGGCGTAAAAAGCGCACATTATCATGTACAAAGCTCTCTCCATGGTTGCAAAAAGCTAAAAAAATATAAATGAAATTGAGCTCTATTATTCCAATGAGTATTTTTTTCTAGTCAATAGGGGGAATCCTAATCTATAGCAAATAGGGCAAAATTCTGAACGAACCATGGGCTCAGCTATAAAGAAAATAAGAAAAATATTTATTTTTAGAGTTACGCAAGTTTTATACAAAATTATAAGTATGATTCATACGCCAAAATGTGAAAAAGGTTTTTTGTCTGTGTCTTTGTTTTGTGAAGGTGTTTTTTAAATATTTTTAAATTAATTTATAAAAAATGAAATTCCAGAGATGGAACCCTGGAATGTCCCGGAGCAGTTCTCAGTTCAACTACAGAAGTCACAACGAATCTTTGTGGTTGTGAACTTAGGCTCTGTGAACGATTGCGCAGGTACAGCTGTGAGGATAAAACAGCATAAAGTAAGCGAGACAGATGATGCGAAAATCTTAAGGGAGTGAGCGAGACAGTTTTGAGGCCACCATCAACATTGGAATTGCGCCTGAAAAATAGCAGTTTCCGCAGCGACTTGCGAACAACTTTCGTGCTACAAAGATTCGTTGTGACTACTCTATTAGTACTATTTATTTTTAAACTAATTTAAATTAATTTATAAAAAAATGAAATTCCAGAGATGGAACCCTGGAATGTCCCGGAGCAGCAGACGGTGGAAGACCAGCTTGGTCCGAGGCTGTTCAGGCTCTCTGCTCAAGCACTGCCCAGGTAATTTAACTAAGGACGTTTTTTTATTGTATTATTATGTTTATTAACCAAAAGATAGGAAGTACAAAGATAGGCAGCGGCCCCACACTATGCTCTAGGCCCGTGTCGTGGAAGCCTGGTCTGAATTTCATAACACAATTTTATGGAGGCATTCCTTCCACCTTTTATTTGCTGATGATATAGTCATCAAGGCAGAAATCCTGGAAGACTGAGCACAATGCTCAGTGACCTCAATATTGTTTCCCAACAGGTGGGTCTTAAAATAAACATGGGTAAGACGAACGTCATGGCAAGTGCCCATGACGCACCCATGCCGGACTATGTTGGGAACGATATTATCGAAGCTGTTGATCACTATGTCTACTTAGGTCAGACGATCCAACTGGGTAGATCCAACTTCGACTAAGAGGTCAACCTATGAATCAAACTCGGATGGGCAAACGTTCGGGAAATTACGCCATATCTTCTCGTCACATACCGCAGTGCCTCAAGACGAAAGTTTATAATCAGTGCGTGTTGCCAGTGATGACATACGGCCCTGAGACGTGGTCACTAACTATTGGTCTCATACACAAGCTTAAAGTCGCGCAACGTGCAATGGAGAGAGTTATGCTCGGTGTTTCACTACGTGATAGAATCCGAAACGAGGAAATCCGTAGAAAAACCTAGGTTACCGACATAGCTCTCAGAGTTTGCAAGGTGAAGTGGTAATGGGCATTTAGTTCGCAGAACCTACAACCGCTGGGGAATAAAGGTTCTCGAATGGTGACCACGAACAAGCAAGCGAAGTGTAGGGAGACCCCTCACACGATGGACCGACCACATTGTAGCCATCGCAGGAAGTCGGACACTAACGAGTTGCCTATGATATCACCCAGGTGATCATAGTGGAATAGACCGCGTCATGGGCATTTGACATGATTTTCGTCTTACCCATGTTCATTTTAAGACCCACCTGTTGGGAAACAATATTGAGGTCACTGAGCATTGTGCCTAGGTCCTCCAGGGTTTCTGCCATGATGACTATATCATCAGCAAATCAGGTGAGTGATGCATTCGCCATTGAAGTTAATACCATATCCGTTCCAGTTCAGAAGCTTGAATATATCTTCCAGTGCAGAGGTGAACAGTTTCGGAGAAATAACGACTCCCTGTATCACCCATTTTTGTAGTTCAATAGAATTCGTGCTCCGATCTTGGAGACGGACAGTAATGGTGGCCAAGGCCACCATGACTGAATCGGAATCCAGCTTGTTCGGGAGGCTACGAGCGTCAAACCTACGAGCGAGACGGTTTGTAACTACTCTCGAAAACAGCTTATAGACGTGGCTCAGCAGCGAAATGGGCCTATAATTCTTCAAGAAGGTGTTATCACCTTTCTTAAAGAACGTCACCACTACGCTCTTGTGCCACGCCTCTGGCGTAATACCCTCGAGGATTACGGAACTAAACAGCTTCTGAAGGACTTTAAGTGCCGGTGTTCCACCCGCTTTAAGTAGCTCTGTCGTTATTCCGTCCTCCCCTGGTGTCTGTTGCTCTTAAGCTGTTTGAGAGCCATTCTGATCTCGTATAGGCTGACGTCCGGGATATCTTCGGTATAATGCCGGGTCAAACGGGCTCTTGCATCGCTAGTCGTGCTTGGTGGACTAAGCGATGAAGTGTATAATTTCCCATATAACTTCTCAAGCTCACTCAAAATCTCTGGCTTCGACGAAACGATGCTGCCACTGTCGGCCTTCAGCTTCGTCAACAGGCTTTGCCCAATAGACAGATCTCTTGCGAAGACTTCATATCCACTGAAGACTGCAGCCTCATCTCGCCTCGTTCTGCCATAAGTTTGAGTGTATGCTCTGCGAGTTTCTGTGTTCTATTTTTGCGGTGGGTATTAAAGAACTCCAACCCGACCGCGTGAACAATTTCCACCAGCCCGTTGTTTAGTTCGTCCACTGTATCGCATTCGGTAAGGATTTGGAAGCGATTTTAGATTTCTGAAAGTTCTCGGGGTTTTGTATTTGGGCAAGACTTCGGCGAAGAGTGGATCTCATCAAACGAGTCCTCTCCAGCATAACGTTGATATTCAATGAGTCTCTTACCATGCGGTGATCACTGCCGGTCTTAACCCTATTGATCACAGAGACATCATTGAGTATATGCCGATTGGTCATCAAAATGAAATCTATCTCGTGCTTATGACCGTTGGGGTGCAGCCACGTCCATTTCCTGGAGAGGCGCTTCTTGAAAAAGGAGTTCATCATAAAGAGTCCCTCCTTCTCCATGAAGTTGGGCAATCGCTGACCCCATTGGTTTGGCTGTCCAAATCCAAACTGCCCCCCTCTCAGTTCATCGCCATTCCTCATGCCTAGCCGTGCGCTGATGTCCCCCATCATCACTGTGAAGTGTGTTTTCGGAGCATGTAATGCATTAAAAATGTCGTCATACATAGCCTCCACTTCATCGTCCGGGCGTTTCGAGGGGTTGCCATAGTCTTCACGCTTATCAGGTGAATTGGTGACCGCAGTGTTACAAATATGTACTCGGAGGACGCTGCTGCCCATCTTCCGGTGTGTATTGCTATAGTCCCTCTTACATCATCCACGGGAGGATTGGGTGGAGTCTTATTCTAAGCCGAGGCCGCCACGGCGTGTGACAGTCGATGACACGAATTTTAATAATGATATATTCTTGTTCAGTAACTTATTTTAAGTATCCTAGACATTTTTTTTATTTTCTTCTATGTACTGACTTTTTCGTTCGTATTGCTTTATTATAAGTATAGACATCGCTTTTCAGATACGGCGGCGGCTTTCCTTTCTGGCCGGAGCAGCTGCCGCGGCCAAGCGCCAGCCGCGCGGCGCGGGAGTCCCGCAAGCCGGAGCCCACGGGCCACCAGTGCCCCGGCCCGCAGCCCACGCTCACCCGCGCTGCGCTTACCCAGCTCACCAGCCTCTGCACCAACCTGACGGAGCTGGCGCTGGATTACTGCGTCATCGACTGTCACATGGTATGTATTTAGGGCCAGCCAGGCGGCGCGTGAGGCCCGCTAGCCGGACCCACCAGTGCCCCGGCCCGCAGCCCAAGCTCACAGGCGTACTTATTTTAATGTGTAATAATGTATTTTTAGGTGCAATAAAGTATTATCTATCTATCTACTAATATCAGTGGCGAGAACATCTCACACTTACGATTTGCCGAAGATATCGTCCGAATGGCGGAGTCGCTGCAAGACTTGCAAAGTATGCTCACCAACCTAGTTGATGCTTCTCGACGCATCGGTCTTGGAATTAACATAGATAAGACCAAGATCATGTTTAACGATCTTGTTGACTCGAAACCGATTGTAGTCAGAAGAACAAGAAGAAAGAAGAAGAAGAATTATATTTTAGTATTCATTTCAATTAATTTATCTTTATTTTCATTTTACTGTCCATATCTCGAGTGCACGTCTATACACATCTTTCTTGCACAACCAGGATGACTGGCAGAAAATGTTGTCTTAGCATTAAGTCTTCCTCTGTACACTGTTTTTGTGCATAAAGTATTAAATAAATAAGAATACAGCTGGGTTGGGCAGCATTCGGCAAGCTTCGTCAAGTCTTCTCGTCGTCCAGACCGCTGTGCCTGAAGACAAAAGTCTTCAATCAGTGCGCCCTACCAGTCATGACCTATATTTCCACCATATTATTCGGATTCGGATGGTATCTATCTAGTTTCCCAACTGTATTTTTAAAAGCTTTTATTCAACTTCACTTGTATCTATCTATGTAACTATTGTATGTATCTATGTATTTTTCCTGTCCTGGAATTTTGCTATTAAAATTTCGAGCACTTCCCGATTAGCTATCCGGCTGAAACTTTCAGGGTAAAAAAACATTTTAGCTTTTGAAGTGAAAAGCCAAAAAGAAAAAACGTAAAAGTTACAAAGCAATAAACAAAAAGAACCCGTAAATGCTTTTTTTTTAATTTTTTTTTTAATTATACTTTTTATTTTCAAAATACACTTGAATCGAAATGAAAGCTAACAAAAAGACAAAAGTTCTGAAAACTAAAACCCGAAGATGAATCGATTGATACCCCGCATGTCAAAATCGGATCAAGTTTTTAGTTTAAACACATAACCCTTCCCTTGCTTCGCTGTAGTCGGGTAAAAAAATTGTCTATGATACTATAAATTAAGACGAATCGATTGATACATTGCTTGTCAAAATTGGACCGATAGGGGCGACGCTATGGTGGAACATCCACATATATACATACACTAGCTGTACCCGCGGCTTCGCACGCGTTGTAATTTCTCTAGTTTAAAAGTACTCATATGTACTATTCCAAGATCTAAATTAACCAACAACGAACATTTGATCAAAATTCCTTCAGCCGTCAACAAGTTTTTATCGATCGCTCGGCTTCTACTCATCGAATTGAGATACCAAGTACACCAGTTTTTAAGTCAAACCCTAAGCTATCCAACAGTGAAAATCGCATCGCAATCGATTCAGTAGTTTTTAAGTGATGCGCGAACAAACAAACATGCAGACAAATAGACAGACACGATTTTTCAAATGTTATATTCATGTTCAGTAGCTTATTTTAAGTACCCAAGACAATTTTTTTTTAATTCTTCGTACTTTCTTTTTCGTACTTATTGCTTTATTATAAGTATAGGTACATTGACAGTGCAGAGAAACAATCTTAAAAATAATGTACAATGGCGGACTTGCCGCTAAAAGAGATTTCTCTAGTCAACCTTTGGATGGGTGGATCTAACGGGAGGCGTATGTTGTTTGTTCGCAGACCACAATCGGTATGTTCCCGTGTGCGCTGAAGAAGCTCTCCCTGCGCGGCACCAAGTGCTTCAACTTGGAGAAGTCATTCCTGTACAAGGTTCAGGACAAGCTGTTACATTTAGAGGTGAGGTTTTGTTATTTTCAGGGTTCCTTAACTCAAAAGGAACACTAATTGGATCACTTTGTTGTCCGTCTATGTCTGCCAAGATCCTTTTTCTCAGGAATGCCTGGTATGAAATATTTAGTTAAACTCAAACAATTTTATTGTGAACTAGCTGTACCCGCGGCTTTGCCCGCGTGGTCATTTCATTTAAAAGTTACTCATACGTGTTATTCCAGGACCAAAGTACCTATAATATACAATAATATACTACATTTTTTCAGCCGTCGAATAGTTTTTATCGATTGCTCGGCATCTAATCATCAGATTAAGATACTAAGTAGCCCAGTTTTTAACTCAAACCCTAAGCTATCGCAATCGATCAAGTAGTTTTTACTTGATGCGCGAACAAACTTACATATAGACCTTCAGTAGTGACCCGACATGGCCGTGATAGGTTAGAAGACGAAGGCGGGAGCTCGCTAAGCTTCGCTCTCGCCTTCGTCTTCTAACTTTCACCGCCAAGTCGGGTTGCCACTGAAGTCTGTTGGCAGAAATCTATTTGTGTTGCAATAGCAAATAAATAATTAATAGGTTGGTCTAGTGGCTAGTGTAGTGATCCTGGGAACGAAATCAAACGGTCGCGGGTTCGAATCCTGCAAGGTGCAATCATTTGTGTGATTAGCAAAAGTGTTTGTTTCCGAGTCATGGATGTGATCTCGTGTCTCTTTGAACACGCATCACGCTGAAACTACCCGACGGATTTTGATGCAACTTGGCACAATCATAGTTTATGTTATGGATTAACATTTAGAATACTTATTATCCCGAAAAAAACAATGGTTCCCGCAGGATAGGGGTTGAAAGTTATTACGCTGAAACTACCGGACGGATTTTGATGTAACTTGGCACAGTTAAAAAAAAAACACATATCACGCTGAAACTACCGGACGGATTTTGAAGTAACTTGGCACAGTTAAAGTTTATAGTATGTGTTAAAATGAATGATACTATTAATCACGAATAAATACTGAATTCCTGCGGTATATGAGTATAAAGTTATGTTAATTTGAAAGGAATAATAATTGATAAGATAAGAAATAATTTATTCTCACAAACTGTACAAAGCAACACATAAATCAACAGAGAAACTTAACTAAAAACAAGCAACTAAGCACCTGTGTACAAAGATCGCTGCCATGTACAGTGCTGCCAGAAAAGGTCTGAGCTCAGCAAAAAAGCTGTGAATGAAAATCCACAGCGCTGATTTTCAGCTCAGGCCATTGGTGACGCACGGACTTTTTATAAATTAATAAATATAAAGTAAGTATACAAATATATAGAAAATAAATATAACTATACAAGTAAATATCACAATAATTCACGCACAGTATAAATAATATTAAAGTATGTAAGATTTAATGTATTTGTAATTATAGTTGAATTTATAATATGTAACGATTATTGGAAGCTAAAAGATCACACGAAATCCTTGTATTTTGCTTAGAGGGTAGGCATAACAAGAAAGAAAAGACTACATACGTGCGGCACGGCCAAACGGCAAAATTCCTACATTAATTACCTGTGCCAAAGTACAATTTTATAAAACTAGGCTAGAAAGTGAGGGTTTTTATAGAAAGTGAAGCTATATGAAATAATAATAATATAATAGAAGATATTTGAGCGTCCCTCACTGAACAGTTTTTTGAATTTCTAAAAGGTGATTTTTATATTTAAATCTGAAATTACTTTTACATTGAAGCTTACGCAACGGAGGAGGCAGTGAATTCCAGCACTTGGTGGCACAGAATCGGAAACTACGCCGTACTTCGTCTGAGTTTGAAGCCCACTTTCTTAGTTCGAAGTGGCCTCTGCGGTGGACTTCTCGTACTTCTGTGGCGATCTTGATGGCTTCTGATGGTGTCCGGAAGCTCCCCAGATAGTGGTCCATATAATGGTTTCTGACGTCTGCAGCGTCGGGATATTGCTGTCGGTGTTTCTCGGCGTTAGCGTTTTTGACGAAGATGGCTGTAGCAGGTGAACTCGTCGCTCCGAAGATGATGGACTTCATTCTGTACTCGGTCGGCGTTTGTGTCGGGTCCTGCCGCCACAAGTATCTGAGTGCATCGCGATCTTCTTTTCTGACGCCAATTTGCATGAACATCTCGGCGATGTCTGCCGAGACAGCGATAGCGTGCTGTCTGAATCGCATCAGTACTCCCGGCAGCGACTGTAGTAGGTCCGGGCCGGTGAGTAGGTGGTCATTCAGGCTCTGGCCTCTTGTCTTGGCGGCCGCGTCGTGTACGATGCGCAGTTTTCCAGGTTTCATCGGGTTCTTAACTCCGAAGTGCGGCAGGTACCAGGTCTTGCCCTCGGTGCTGGTAGTAGGTGCTATCTCGGCGTACCCTTTTGTCACCAGTGCTGTCATCTGCTGCTGATATTGCTGCTTCTCTTGAGGGTTTTTGGATAGCTTCCGTTCGACCGATGTGAGGCGGGTTAAAGCTGCGTCGTAGTTGTTTGGCATTTTTCTGTCTTCATCGCGCATCAATAGCGCGGTCTCGTAACGCCCATCGGGAAGTTGATGCGTTTTCTCTTCGAGTATCTTCAAAGCGCGTTGTTCAGGGTCACTTGTCGGTGACTTGGCGGCGACTGTGAGTCCCTCAATGGCGAAGTAGTGGCGGAGGGACTCGTCCATGTTGTCTTCGATCGTCGCGTGCGCTATGAAGTGCACCTGTCTTCTTCTCGTGTCGTGATGTGCACCGTGAATCACCCAGCCGAGTGGCGTCAGGGATGCGGCCGGTTGGTCGCGTCGTCCCACTCGCATCTCCTTAGTGACGAGGAGGTGCCAGTTGTCTTGTCCTGTGAGGACCTTCGGCGTCGCGTAGCTCGTCTTGAATTGGGGTTGGAGGTCGCGGAGATGTGTACATGTCTTCAGATCTTCCCCGCACAGCTTGTGTGGCGTCAGTCGTAGTTGATTAATAGTGCGAAGCTTCAGTGGGTGTGGCTTGCCGGTGTGTCCGCTTAGAGTTAGCGAGACTTGACGTGAGCGTGTCGCTTCAATCTTCTTATTCCCGATGGCAGTGATGAAGAGGGGGTCTATGGGCCCCTTGGCGCCGATTTGTTCGGAGAGTCCCTCGTCGATGAGTGAGACTGTTGAGCCGTCGTCAAGTAAGGCCCAAGTCTCAGCCTCTCCCGCCGGTCCGGTCACCGTGACCGGTGCTATTTTCAGGTACGCCGTCGAAGTCGTCTTCCCCCATGTCGAGCCGACCGACTCTTCGAGTTTGACTTCTCGCTGCGGTGTTCCGTGGTGATGTAGGAGCTCATGGTGGGTATATGTGCACCCGTCGATGCCACATCTATTTGTCTTGCAGCGATGTTCCTTATTTCGAAAGCGTAGGCAGCAGAAGCACAGTTTGGAGCGCTTCGCCATGTCCCAGCGGTCGTTGACGGTCGCCTTTTTGAAGTCTGCGCAATCGGGCGGGTTGTGGCCCGGATTGCGACATGTTGCGCAGTTCTTCTCGGTTTTGGACTGCGTCACGTACGTCCTCTGGTTTTGTGTTTGTCTGCGCCGGCTGTTGAACTCCTCTCTTCCCTCGGGCTCGGGTTGTGCATAGGGGCTGCACAGGTCTGCTTCGCGTTGGAGGAAGCGAGCCATCTTGAGTAGGTCAGGTTCACCCGCCGGTTGAGAGGCGGAAAAGACGAACCATCGGTGGCGTAGAGTCGGGGGCAGCTTCTCAGATGTCGCTGCCGTTATGTCGGGGTTGTACAGGTAGTACAGTCGGTCGAGGGCCTTCAGTGCTGCGACGATGTTAGACACTTTGTTGGCGAATATGCAAATGTCTCTCGGTGTGTCGGCTAGTCTGGGCAGGGCACGTAACTTTTCCAATTCCGTTGCTGCGATGGCTTCTGGTCTTCCGAAGCGTGCTTCTAGTGTGCGCATTATCTCCGTCGGCTCGGTGTAATGTAGTAGGAGGTTCTCTACTGCTTCTCGCGCTCTTCCTTTGAGGTTGCGACGGAGCCTGGCGGTGTTCTCCGTGGCGCTGAAGCTGTCTGCCGATTCGTTGAAGGCGGCTTTGAAAGATAGCCATTCCTGATGTGACCCGTTGCGGCCAGTTCCGCGATGTCGCTTCTTGTAGCGGCAGGCGCGGCAGAGCCCCCAGTGACCGGTGCTTCAGTAGGGGCGGGCAGTTGCAGCTGTTCGATTGGGGCTGTAATCTCCCTCAGAGGCGGCGGTACCAGCGGCGGGGCTGTCAGCTCGCGTCGGTCGTTTAGCGAGATCATGTGATGATCGCTGACCCACGTGCCCACGCGCTGGGACTGTTCCGCTTCGTCTTCTGAGAGTCTTCTTCGTCTTCGACTTGAGCTTCCGCTTCCAAAGTCGTGATGCGGGCAGCGGAAAGTTCAACTTGTAGTCGGGCTTGCTCTTCTTTAGCGCGTATGTGCTCTTCCTTGGCACGCGCCAGTCGTAGTATTCGTTCTGAATGTCGGCTGTTTCGTCCCGATTGCGTCCTCGCTCGGGGTATAGTCTGCTCCGCATGGTGTGTCATGCTGGAGTGAGCCGCGAGCATCCGCGGCAGTTGCAGGTGGCTCGCGGGTGCGGTGCTATCAGTGGCCGCGTCCGTCGTCGTTGTCGGCGTTGAAACAGCGGGGAGTCGGGCTGTCCGGTGCCGGACTCCGCTGTTGGGTCCCGTCGGTGACGCCGGTGAATACTGGGCGTCGAAATGCGTCGTCCGGAAGGAGGGCCCCGTGAGGGGGGGGGGGGGGGGGGGGGGGCTGCGGCGCTCCCGGTGTCTGAGGGAGGGGGGTATAAATGCACCCGTGTCGGAATAGCTGAGGCGGAAGTCGGAAAGTGACCGACCGTGGTCGATGGCGCTCGTTTGGTCGATGGAACGGGCACTGGGTTGATGAAGAAAAGTCGCCTTGGTTCAGGGTTCCGACCCTGGGATGTTCTTGACTGGAGAGGTCTTGAGAGCGAGTTCTAGTAGAGATGTTTACTCGACGGCTGCTGGCGATGGAATGAATTTCGGCGACGACGAGTGGTCATCTTGCACCGGAGGGTGCAGGGAAAAGAGGTTTCGGGGCTTAGCCCCCTTCCTCTGGCTGTTCTCCGACCTGCATCTGCAGGTGGGTCTATTTGATTGGCTTAATTGCCATTGTCTTCTCGGCCCTTTCGGGCTTTTTGTTTATGTGGCTTTCTCTGGTGGATCGGTCAGAGGGTAACCATATGTCGGGGCGATCAAGGCCCTGCCGAGTGAGACCCCTGGTTGCCCAGGGGAGGCCCGGCGAGCCGATCGGCGACCACGACGGCGACCGGTTCATTTTTGTTTTGGGTATCGGCATCTGTTTCGTCCCGTGTAACGAGTTCGCGGGGGTATGGCTTCGTCTGGCGTCTTCTTTTGTTATCCGGTGGCCGCGCGCTGGTCCCTTTTAACTTCAGTTTTGTTGGCAGATTTGAGCTCCCTGTCAGGATGGCTTGGGTTTTATTCACATTAACCGATAATCTCCATTTGTCCAGCCATTCTGGCAGGGCATCTAGTGTGGGTTGAACCTTCTTTACGGCTAGTTCCGTTTTGAAGGAGGATGCGTAGTAGGCTGTATCATCTGCATACAGCGCTAATTTCGCCTGCCCTATCAGCGGGATATCATTTGTGTACCATGAGTAGCAGATTGGGGAGAGGCAGCTTCCCTGCGGTACTCCAGCTTTAACCGATCTTGTTGATGAAAGTACGTCTCCTTCCACTGCAACTTGGAATTTGCGGTCACGTAGAAAGGTGGCAATTATATCCACGATTTTCCGGGGTGCTGGAGCCTTCGACAGTTTGTACAACAGTCCCTCATGCCATACCCTGTCGAAGGCTTTTTCCATATCGAGTAGTATCGCTGCAACGTATTCTTTTTTATTGTAGCTTATTGTCATATCGTTTATAATCCTTGTTGCCTGCAGTGTTGTGGAATGTTCGGCCCTGAATCCGTACTGTTCCTCGCGCGGCTTGATATGTTCAAGTATGTGCGGCAGCAAGAGCCTCTCAAACAACTTGGACAGAGTGCTTAACAGGGTGATCGGCCTATAGCTTTCCGCCTTTTTCGTGTCCTTTCCGGGCTTCGGTAGCATTATCACTTTGCCAGTCTTCCAGCAAAGGGGGAAATGGCCGGACCGCATTATCCCGTTGTAGATGCGGGTTAAAGCTGCCACGGCCTTAGTCGGCAGGTGCTTTAGTGTCTCGTTGGTTACGCAGTCGAGTCCTGGGGCCTTCTTTGATGGTAGCTTTAAGATCTGCCTTCTCACTCTTCCTGGTGAAAAGAAGATTTGCTTCTCATCTGCGGGGCGTGACGCTGAGAAGTAATCTTCCATGTGCTTTTCAACAGTCTCCACGTGTTCTACGTTTTCTGTGGGGTTTGGTTTGAACAGAGTTTCTAGATGGTCCGCAAAGATTTCTGCTCGATCTGCGGCTAGGAATCTTGGGTGCCCATTTTTGTCCATCAGTGGTCTAGTTGGTTGCGGGGTCGTCGTTAGCTGACGACATAGGCGATAAACTGAGGGAATTTGTTCGCCTATGTCGTCTA
Source organism: Alsophila aescularia (assembly GCA_946251855.1). Classification (NCBI taxonomy): domain Eukaryota; kingdom Metazoa; phylum Arthropoda; class Insecta; order Lepidoptera; family Geometridae; genus Alsophila; species Alsophila aescularia. The sequence continues at coordinate 67,870,943 of OX276373.1, forward strand.
TGTGATCTTGCCAGGACTCGGCTGCATGGTCTTTCAAGGCGATTCTGACATGCTCAACAAGCGTGTTTAGCCTTTTCTTCGCGGTTGGGCAGCGCGACTGCTGCCACAATTTCCTCTCCTCCCTTTTCTCGCGTATTAAGTTCCGAATCCGCGTCGGGAGGGGGTCGGAACGCTCTCCCGGTGCGCTGGTGTGTGATGATGCTGCGAGGGAGGTTTGGATCGTTGTGGTCAGCTCTTCCGTTGCCCTGTCCACGTCCTCGGGCTTCTCAATCGGAAATGTGTTGATAGTGTTTTTGACTTCTTCTTCGAACTTCTCCCAACAGGTCTTTATTCTCCTTCTGGGAATGGTTATTCTGCAGGGGAGCTCTTTGAATACCATCAGTACAGGTCTGTGGTCTGATGGTAGGTCTGGTAGCACTGTAAGCGTTGGCATTGTTCTTAGTCCTTGGTGCACGACGATGTCAATCACATCGCCTTCTCCGTTTGGTTGGTTCGTCCGGACCAGTTACCTCGTAGTGGTGGTCCACCGAGTCTTGGAATAGGCGTCCACCTTGGCTGCTCACTTTGCTTGAATTCCAGTGCGTATGTTTCACGTTTAGGTCACCGGCAACAATCGTTGGGATTTCGGATTTTACCAGTTTCCTGATCTCTTCTGGTATGAGCGTATCATTTGGGGCTTTGTACGCTGCAAATATTCGTTGGTGTTGACCGTCAACGTCAATGAGCACACCCAGTGCGTATATGGAATTATATTCTTTGGGCGCTATGAGTTGGTGGACTACCCTTCGGTGGACCATCACTGCGAGCCCCCTATAGGCTCTCCTTTCTGGCGTAATTTCGTCTTTTCTGTAGACGAAGTAGTTCGGGATTTTATAGTTTTCTGTTTTTAGCAGGTGCGTCTCGCTGGCCAGTAGTATATCGATGTTTTGCTCGCGTAGGAAGAATGCCAGCAGTTTTCTCTTCCTCGCGAGCGTTTGGGCGTTCCAGTATACCACTCTAAGAACGCCCATTTGAGAGAATATTCATCAATCCTCTAAGCACTGCGGCCTCCGCGTCCGTGCCTGACTGGACCGCCTCTAAGATGCCCTTGATGACGTCAATTGTCCTTCCCAGGGCATCTGGTTGTTGTGCAGCTGCCGTTTGGGCCTTTGCAGGTCGTGTCTGGCCCTTTCCGATACTTTCCAGTACCTGGGCCGCTTGTGGTGGTGCTGGTTTCTTTTTTCCTCTTCTTGTGCCAGCCATCTTAGGTGGGTTTGCCGGTGCCATAAGGGACTGGGCATTCGGTTCTTCCTCCACCATTGCTGGGATGACTGGAGCTGTACCTCTCCGGTTAGAGATGTTAACAGCCAGTGTTCCCGCTCTTTTGTTTCTGGTTTCTTTTTTGAAGATCGGACAGGACGCGAAGTTTGCGGGATGTGCTCCTCCGCAGTTTGCGCATGTGGCCGGTTCCTCTCTAGGGCGGGGGCAATCTATTGCCAGAAGTGGTTCTCCACAGCGAACGCATGCCTGATCGCGGTGACAGTTATGCGAACTGTGGCGGAACTTCTGGCACTTGTGGCACTGTGCAGGTCCTCTCTTGGCACGCCACATTTCAATGACCACGCCTGGCACCATAAGGAGCTCCGTTTCCTGGTAGATGTTTGGCGTCAGGTTTGATGTTCTCTTCAGGAGTACGTAGAAGATACATCCTGGTCTTCCTTGGCGTCCCTTTATGTGTTTGACATACTCTGGTGTGTATCCCTTTTCCTCCAGAGCTGTTTGGATTTCTGACACCTCCGTGTCGGCCGGCAGGCCGCGGATTGCGACTTTCAAACTCCTTTCCGCTGGTAGCGAATACGAAAACCAGCTAATTTTCTCTGTTTTTTCCAGTTCTGTCAGATAGTTCTGAATCAGCCTGTACTCTGTTGCGTCAGTGGGAGTGAAGCGAATGCCCTGTCCATATGGGCGTCCGTTCGGTGGTCTTCCTAGTTTATTGGCGAGTATTTTAAAGTGATTCGTCCAATTTTCTATTTTCTCCACGATTAGAGGGGGATATTACGGCTCTTGCCTTTTGAGAGGTTGCTGCATGTCGTCGGTTGGTTGCTGCAGATCGTCGAATGCATTTGCATTTGCATCCGATGCTGCTCTACCGGGAGCTCTACCGGGCGGAGCTTGCATGGCTCCTCCCACCGGTGCTCTACCGGGCGGAGCTTTGGCAGTACGTTGCGGCTGCGGTTTCGCTTGATTTAATGGCTCTGGCGCTGCGGTCTGCTCGACTCGCGCTGCCTGTGCGAACGTACTAGTCAGCTTTTTCGGCTTCATGCCGATCGGGATTTCCGCATTTGCGGAGCTAGTGGCGGCTTTGCAGGGTTTCGGTTCTGCACGAAGCGTTCGCCTAGGCGTTTCTTCTACTAGCCGGCGGGGGCTCCGGTCCCTCGCTCGCTTTTCTCTTTGCGTTGGGCTAGCAGAGAGAGAGCGGGTGCGGAGACGCTTGAGTCCTCCGTCCTTTGGCGGTTGTGGCGGCGTTTTGCGACGTGTCGGGAACGTGAATTCTCCGACTGGTGGTAGCGTGACAATCGCTCGTGCGGCGAATTCGAGCGCTACTCGATCGTCTATGGTGAGGTCCTTGCCTCCGAGCTCAGCCTCTTCAAATGAATTTCGGGCTAAAATGTTCCTGTATTTATGCGGTTGATTCGCACTGTTGTCTCGCGGCGGTCGGCCGCAGCGCGGGCGGTGGGAGTGGCAAGCAGTGTCTCTCGCTCGCACGTCGCTCCCTCTCTGTCTTTGTAATCCTATTTTAGCCTTTAATTCTTAATGTTTTTGTCGTCTGTATTACCTTATTTTTTGCTCTCGTAGACCCTACCAATCAAACAACCCCAAATCGGCATTTATTATTGTGTAAAAAAACAAACTGAACAAACTATAGCTAAACTTAATCTATTCACTTATGTTCTAGGTCTTAAGTTGTTTAGTGTCGTCGCGAACAGCAATTATTAAGAGCCAGTTAAAGTGCCAGTAAGTACGTCGTTCTGTGAAACATCATAAAAAATAATTTGTACTAAGAACACAATATTTCGTTGCATTAAAATTTGTTCATATGGACCTCATAATAATGACCTACCCTTGATGCCCCATCCAATTTACCTCACCACCTTAATTACTCTCTAATCTGTGCCACCTTACCTTCGGAGATAATTTTCTCTACTCAATAACAAGACGTTCATGATAACAAGTTACTTCATTTAAACTAGATGACGTTGTCTACCCTTAAAACACGCAAGCGGTTTGTTACGAAGTGGTTTGAACGTTGAATGAACTCGAACAAAACGTTTTATTCTTTCTTTTACCTTATGGTCCCTAACGGCTCTTAAAACGTATTTAGATGTTTTTTGTGTTTGTGATAGAATAAGTCGACTTCAGTTGTAAAGCAATTAAAAAGAAAGTTTTTTCTTTGTTAACAATATAAAAAGTGACAGTGTTTTTTTTTAACTTATTCTTATTTAATTAGGTAATTAATTTAAATGATATATTTGTGTTTGTCTACATTCCTGTTCTTGTACACGTAAAAACTAAGGGACCTATTGAAATGTTGTTGTCATTCTTAAACGTCCACTACACTACTCGCAAAGTTGATCGAAGCGAACACGAGAGTGTCGACGGGCACTTCGGTTCGCTTCGTGCAACCTTGGCTCGCCTCGGGCGACTTCCGATTGTTGTCGGTTTTTGCGCCCGAGTCAAAGGACTCGAAGCGTCCCGAAGTTCTATAACGAAGCGTCTCACTACACTACTCGGCTTACTTCATATGACAGTGATAAAAAAATATTAAAAGTAATGTTAAAATTTATTATGCCTTGTTTATTCTAATAACATAGTTCTGTTCCGGTGCATTGCAATCATCCACCATTATTAAATATATTTTTTCTTGTGGTATATACGCACGTAGATATAATACGCGAGAAAAAAACATTGCAAAAGCAGCTGCCATTCGAACATTATCCATGATGCATAGCGTGCGGGCGCCGCCGGGCGACTGAGCTCCTCGCGAAGTTGCACGAGTGTGTAGTCACGTACTTCGAACTTGGTTAACTTCGAACCATACTTTGTCGAAGCAACTTCGCGAGCAGTGTAGTGCAGGTTTTAGGATTGGACTTAAAATCCGACGAAGTTTTCATCTCAATGCTATGAAGATTACTAACAGCCGTCCAATTTAAGATTGAGATCCTCCTTCTAGAATTAAATTAAAATGATTGATAAAAAGCTGGGTCGATCAACTATTCTGTGTAAACCTTGTCCCCTCCAATAAAAAAAAACTCACAAATAAATAGTAATAATTTATCGAGGTTTTATGTCTTGAACAGATATTTAGAATACATACCATTATATTAAAGAGAGAAATTTCAATTAAGTTTTCATTAATTTTATGATAACCTAGTTGACAAAATCTCTTTCCCGTACAGGAGTGCGATTCTGTAAGCAACTCACTTGAACCCGCAGCGCAGATTCAGCGCTGTCGCAGACCTGTGGCCAGATTGGCATTCAGTAACATCGATCATACGATAGCGGACTCGACAGCGAGATCACGTTCGAGCTTCGTAGCAATCTCGACTCGTTTTGTATGGGATGACAGATTTATTGGCATTCTGTAATCTCGAAGCTCGCTGTGTTCGCTTGACCTTGGAGCCCGTCGTTCGAGTTTGAGCTGTCAAATGAAAAGTTACTAATTCGCTGGTGACTATGAAGACGCAAAATCTAAAACCCTTTGTGAACATTAATAAGACTCTTGTGTGATTTCTTTTTATTGTTATTTGTGTAAAAAACAGTGTTAAGTTCTAATAATGTTCTAATAGGACAATAGTATTGCTCGATTTTTGTACATATTGCATTATTTTTGCAACTAGTTAGAAGAAGCAATTTTCCTTGATAATCCCGACATCAAGCACGTAGGTAATAATAGAAGGTAGCAGTTACAATGCCGCTACTAGGATTATGTGGAGACTCTTCCAAGAGGAATATTAATAAGAACGAAGGTGAGACATGATCTATACATTTGTTTATAAACAAGTACTTAGGTACTAACTCTATTGATTTTTACCATTATTCTTCGAAATTTCATATTTTGTGCACACTATCATTTTAGCCAAAGCTGTTACCAAAAAACAGTCATATAGATATGTAGACACCCTATATACTTCCCTATAAGCACCTTTTTATTTACTTTCCAGGTAACTCGGGATATGCAAAGGGTCCGTAATCCGTATGGTGACGCCTATGTCTTGAAGCTTGAAGTTACACCGGAGGGCCATTACAATAAGCTATATAATTATTATGCTACCGCCCGAAACACAGTGGAGAGAAATATTGGTTTACTAAAAGGTTGATTCAAATACTTACTAGTGCATCCAGAGTTCTTTATTACCATCCCAATATGGTGGCAAAAATGTCTGTATATCGTCAAGAGTTAGTTCATTCTCTCTGGATAGCTCGGCAAATAAATTAGTATATTTTTAATTAAGCAAAGTAGCTTCGTTTTAATTGACTAGGTACATGAGACTCCAGTGCAAGAATTAAGTGAAAATGGACAAGATGAAATAAATTTCACCCTAAACAATATCAATAACTAATTAGTGATATGAAAGTAAAAAAGTGATGAACAGTGAATATAATTATTTTTTTCACGTTTTTATTAATTCACTTTCTTGTTTGTCTGACGTTCCGGCTGGAATCTTGCAACTCAAATTTCGAGCACTACCCAATTATTATTTATTATTTAGGCTGAAACTTTCAGGGTAGCTCACTAAACGATGACAATGCATTAAAATAAAAAAGCGTGTTTTTAGATTAGTTTTATAGTCTACATTTGTTTTTAGATTAGTTTTATAGTCTACATTTGTTTTTAGATTAGTTTTATAGTCTACATTTGTTTTTAGATTAGTTTTATAGTCTACATTTGTTTTTAGATTAGTTTTATAGTCTACATTTGCTGCTTGTTTACATCTAATGTTAAGATCTTTTGTAAAATCAACCGGACAAATAAATAATTTATTTGTAAATCATTCTTCTTGATCCTCACTTTTCACTTTTTGTATGTTTGTAATGGATTTACTCAAAAAATAAGGAAAATCTTTCACCTAATACAAAGCTACATTATCACATATAATCATAAATTTTTCAAAAAATTGTGATCTCAGCAAAAATTGCAATGTAACCCAAGGTCAAACATTTGCCTATAAAAGTCATTATAATATAATGAGTTTTCACACACACACTACTACTGGGTCTTTTTGTCATTACACTATTAATGATGCATAAAATAATGTGCAACATGTTTAGTACTTATTATTATCCACAAAAAAGACCACGAGGAAAAGACCACCACCATGCCTAACTATTATAGTTAAGTCACAATAACCGTTTTTTGTTCAAATTAGTCAAAACACGGGTAGAATCGTGTACAAATAAAGAGAAACCCTTAGCTACCAGTGCGAAGCCGGGCCAGTCAGTAGTGTAGTATAAGCAGGTACATACAGACAATAGACATAAATGATATTTTATCTATACTATTTTATCTTTAACAAAGTGATATTTACGAAAAAATCTGTACAACGTTTTTTTTAATTGTCTTGTCTTTTAATAAGCTACTGAACAACATTTTTATTTTTTTAAATCGTGTGTGTGTGTGTGTGTGTGTGCGCGCGCGCGCGTGTGTGTGTGTGTGTGTGTGTGTGTGTGTGTGTGTGTGTGTCGTGTCGTGTTTTGTTGTTTCGTTTTCTGGTTGTATGTTTGTTTGCGCTTCACGTAAAAATTACTGGACTGCTTGCGACGCAGTTTTCACTGTCGGATAGCTTAGGGTTTGATCGTTTGAATTAAAAAGTGGGGTACTTGGTATTTCGATCGGATGAGAAGAAGCTGCGGAATCGATAAAAAACTTTTTGATGGCTGCAAGAATTTTGATCAAATGTTGGTATATTGGTATTTTGGGTCTTGGAATAGCACAGAGAGTACTTTAATCTAGAGAAATGACCACGCGCGCGAAGCTAATATATATTGCACAGCTAGTGCAATATATATTAACAAATTGTACCTACTTAAGCAATGTTAAATAAATATATTTAATTATTACTATTTTGTACTGTATAAATAACTGATATTTGTTTTTTTATTGCCTCTGCCCACAATTTTATGCTTTCATCCGCGTAAGCGCCACTTTTAGCATTCGGTCTCGCTCATGGCTCATGGTTCCACCAGCCGCTGTTCCCATCAAAAATCTTTCAGACAGGCTATTCAAGTGACTCCGACGTTGAGAAGGTGAGAAGCTAGAAGTCGAACTTCTACTACTGTGGCGTAGAGCTGAAAAGAAAAATAAATATGAGCAAATTTTTGATCAACATAAAAGTCTTTGGAATTTCGAACCGATTTGGATAATTCTTTTTAATTTAAATGTTTTTTATTGAAAGATAGACTTCCAATGTATAGTTTCATATAAACTATACATATAATAAAATATATAAGTAGAAGGTGAGCAATTGAAAAAAAATAACAAATGTACATTAAAAAAGTAATCTAAAAACCGTGTTTTATATATATATAATGTACATTTGTTATTTTTTTATCAATTGCTCACCTTCTACTTATCGGATTGAGATAAAAAGTACACCAGTTTTTAAGTCAACACCTAAGCTATCCAACAATGAAAACTGCATTTCAGTTGATCTAACAGTTTTTGAGTGAAATACAGACAGACACCATTCTAAAAAAATTATATTCTTGTTGTATTGAAAAGTTGGTAGTGGCTTATTTTATGTCCCATAGACCATTTTTTTATTAATTGTCTTCATTGAACAGATTTTTGTCACTTAATGCTTTATCATAATATATATATATATATATATATATGGCCAATATTTTGCTAGCAGTGGTTTTTTTAAGCCGAGACAAAATATTTTAAGCACTATGTGTAATTTAACTTTTTTACTATACATATACTTAACTTTCATACTTACAGATGAAGTCCTAGATTCAGTAATTATTCCTGAAGTAACTGTCCCGGCATGCTGTGGGTCTTGTTGCATCATTTGAAAACTGAAAACGAAATGTAACCTTAATAACCCAAAAAACTTATTTTAAGAAGATGTGTTTTTAATGGATACCTACAATATTATTTTACATGACTGGTCTGCTTGTTGTTAGTTAATCAGAAAAACTTAATAAAATATAAATATATTTCAATGCAATGTATATTTTTAAACGGAAAGGTGAGATTCTTATTCAAGATGAGGGCGGTAAGGCTTGCACTTAGAGCGGAGTGTGGTCATGGGTCGCTGGCACAACTGCTCCAGTGACAGAGATGGTGGAGGTGACAATGAAGATGGTAGTAATGAGTTGGGGTTTAGGTAGCTTATCATGCGTATCTAGGTATTTAATGTTGTTAAAATAGCGATGGTAGCCTAGTTGTGAATCAGTGCAACTTACAATCAAAATATACTGGGTTCAGTCCTAGGCTTCACACCAATGACTTTTCTAAGTTATGTGTGGTTTTCCATCGCTTCGTGCTTCGGAGAGCACATTAAGTTGCCAGTCCCGGCTGTTATTGATAACTTAATAGCAGTAGTTAAGCCATGTCAGAGGCCCTCGGGCGGCCTGACAAACTCTAACACTAGAGGACTACCTCAAACGGCAAAAAAACATTGTTAAAAATATATAATATTTATATATTATGTTACCTAGTCTTTATGGGTATCTAAACAAGTGTACCAAATTTTGCGAATGTTTATTATGGTTGTATGATATACCTATATTATATGATTGTCCACATATTTCTAAGAAAAACAATTGTTATTGCAAATAAAAAAATTATAATAGGTTCGGTATCTGTTAACTTAGGGAAAACTTAGTTTAATAAAAAGCGGTTCAATCGTTTTAAAGATATAGACTGCTAACTGTTTCCAGGAAGGGTTTCTTCTTAGCAAGCAAACTTCAAATCATTTTTCTGAGGTATGTGCGAAGCCGCGATAGCTAAGTACTTACTTACCAGCAAACACCTCAAAAAAGATGTTCCCACTGTCTCCGTGTGTTGTCTGTTCCACTCACTGCCCTCAGAAATCCTTTGGCCAGCGATGAGTTTCTCTCCATGTACATAATCCACAAGAACACGTACTATTTTAGTGCAGTCAGGTTTATTTCTTTGTAGGTAAAGAGTTCACACTTGGAGGAAGCCAAGACAACACAAAGCAAGACGTAAGTTCTATGGACACAAAACAAAATACAAGAATTTAAAACTATGATCCTCAAACTATGCTTCAATACAAACGTTATTGATGAAAAAAAGGGTCATCAAATTGGTCGCATGTAAAAACCACTTGTCTTGAAATCACTGAGTACCTTTTTAAATACGGAAACTTGAATTATTTGAACCACTTTGAAACACTTGAACTGGAAGTAGTATTATTAGATATTCTGTTCTGGAATCACAGACAGGAATTGTTCAAATAGGGTGCACGATTTCACTTGTTTTTGTTTGACGTAGATTTAGTTTTTGGTAATTTTGGTTGGATTGGATTGGAATGTTTATCAAACACCAACACTACCATTATTCTAGGGTAACTACACTCCGACCAAATATTACTAAAACATTTAGTCTGAGTACTTAAACCTCATTACAATAGTATTCCATGATGAGTTTTACTTTTTTTTTTATGATAGTAAATCTCAAAGTCCGTGAAACTCAAACGAAGCGGAGGCGGGGTAAGAATAAAATGTTAATAAGTACAATATTGAATTTTTAAATCATTACAAACTATTTCTGTGAGATGTTTCTGGGCCTATGTCCCAACAGTGGGAATAATGTAATGTAAATTAGATACTTACCTACACCAACAAAATGATTGAAACATACATGATACAGACAGAATAAAGACTAGACTGGTGCATAATGCCATTGCCGAGAGCAATTACAATCTATCTGTCATGACATTAAGCTTTATATATTAGTTTAATAAATCCACCATACAACATCTTAATATTTTACCACATTTGTCGGTAAATTAATTTTAATAGCAACACTTTTAGACAAGCATCAAAGCTTACGTTACTTGCCATGACATAATAATGCCACATTTTTAATAGAATTGATCAATTTTATTGGGCTTTTGTTCGGAAACAATTTCAATTTGTTAAAAATAATGTAACGACAGTCAGATAATATTTTTGCAGACCTTATTTTAAATATTAAGAGTCAAACTAAAAAACCGGCATTTGCCGAGCAACATTTTTTTATCATGGTATCATTATTCAACGCAACTCGATCGTGACGTCATTTTCGTAGCTCGATCTCACATCACTTGGCGAGATTTTGTGTTCTGAATACCAATTCAATAAACTCGATACAGCCTAAGTGAAGTGAGGACGGTCACTCAGTGACCGCGCTCACCCAAACGATGTTTTTACAGAATTGCTCTGCAGGTAAATCTTTGTAATATAGTCATTTTAAACCAAGTATGTAGCATTAGCCTGAAAAAAACATCTCGTTATGGCCGTTATGGTAACTTAGGAGACAAAATTGTAGACATCAAACTAAAACACAAAATAAGCCAGAAGAAACTGCACTGCCAATAACTGAATAAAATGTAATTAATATATCCATACCAATATATAAAAGTGAAACGTTGTCTGTTTGTTTATTTGTTTGTTTGTTTGGGGAGCTTTCACACGATAACGGCTGGATGAAATTTGGAATGGAGATAGCTTATACCTTGGAATCAAACATAGGATACTTTTTATCACGGAAAATTGTAAGTTTCCACGGGAAAACTGGAAAATGTTGATTACTCGCTATAAAGAACGGTTGCCATCACAGAATGGTCTATGGTTGCCATAGAAACGAAATAATAAGCCTGTCAAAAAACATCACGAGTGGTGCTATACCTACTTTTGCATTGGTTTTTAATATCCTAGAAGAACATAGGATGCTTTTTTTCGCGATAAGCAGTAGTCCGCGCGTACCAAGTCGCGGGCGGGAAAACTAGTATTTTTATAAAGTAGAGAAGAGTAAAAAATCGTTTTGATCATTTTTATTTCTTATTTGTGTTTTCAACAATGTTAAAGATGTACAAAGAATAGTTGATCGATCAACTATAACTATACCCCCTCCCCTCTCCCCCCAGGAGCTAGACGTGTCCCTTTGCGAGTGGATCGAGCCGGCGTGCATGCTGCCGCTCAGCAAGATGCCGCGCCTTGCGTGCCTCGTGATGCAAGAGTGCGCCAAGCTCAGCGAGTTCGTCGCCTACGCCTCGCTCGCCACGCGCTACGGCTTCAAAACTCTGAAGGTACGTCTATTATGTCACATGTCGATAGGGCACCGAAGCGGCTTCTATAGATTTTGCTATAAACGTAGTTTATTCTGTGATCAATAAAAAAAGACCAGAATTATTGGATTTGGTTATGGTTTAGTATGGTAGAAACGTTTTCTTTGAAAACTTGGAAATTTGGGCAAAAAGCCGCGTGGGTTTCCCTTTTAGGCCAGTAAGTAGAAAAATTTGCCTTGCAAAAGGTGGTGTAGTAAAGATTTTTACATATGTTGTTAAGGTCTAGACTGATGAAAAATCCAAGTTTTGGACCTTGTTGGGGGGTTAGACGGCATCTTGAATTGAAGGGGCCAAAATGAGTTTTTTCTAAATAGTTGTTTAACAGTTAGCTTTATGGCAAAAGTGTCTATGAAAAGTATAAAGCAGACAATATTTGAATCATTTTTGCATTCACAGTTATTCTGTAAGTAAAAAGCTACAAGAAGTAAAAAAAAAGACAATGTCGAAAATTAGTTTTTTTTCGTAAAAACCCGAAGAAGAAGAAGAATCTCTCGAAGTACTGATCCGATTCTGAAAATTCTTTCACTGATAGTAAGACACTATTTCAGATGGATATAGGACAGTTTTCCTCGGGAAAATGGAAAGGACTTCTAACGATTATGGCATACCAACAAGTCGGCCATTTTGTAAAAATCGCGAAACCGAGGCTTCTAAACAAACCTTAGTCAATCGGTTTTAGGATTACAATACAATCAAAAATGTCATACAGTTGTATCCAAAGTGTCACGCTTCTGAGATGTTGGAGCCCAGAGATAACATATGACCTATATCAACTTAGATCTGCTATCATTGAGCTCATATTAAATTAAAGCCGTCTATAACGAAACGTTTTTTTTAAATGTCTGTTGTATGTAAACCTTGTAGGTATGACAGGTTCAAAATAAAATGTAAAGACACCTTTCCGTGGGATAACAGGAAAACTGCGGACGGAGTCAGCTAGCACCCGGTGATTTCGTTGGAGCCTATAAGATCTGGTGCCTAATCGAAATATGAAATTAAAATTATTGCATCTCTGTTGAAAATATAATAAAATGATATGTACAGTAGTCGCAGCGGAAGTATGTGTCTCTGAAGATGTCTGCAAGTCGCCGCGAAAAATGATATTTTCAGGCGCAATCCCAATGCTGAAGGTGAAGATAGCATTGTATAACTGCCTCGCTCACTCGCTTACGTTTTTCGCATATTCTATCTCGCTCTTACTTTATGCTGTTTTATCCCCACATCTATGTAAGTATAGTAATAGTATTGATATTATTGTTAGGAATCTATTAGTTTTCTAATTTAAAATAGGCACTATTCCGCATTAAAAACATCACAATACACCGAGGTTAACTGGAAGATAATGCTTGCTAGCATTAAGTTCGCCTATGTACCTATCTTATGTGTGCAATAAAGAATTTTCTATCTATCTATCTATTCGGACGTGCTTTGGGTCAGCAAAATGTATGGAGTTGACGGCACGCACCGATCGCTTCCTGAAGCGTCTATATACTCTTACGTGATGGTTTTGGTTCCGCGTAGCTTGCACATAGTACGTGATTACAGTGCTAATAATGTTCCAAAGGAAAAATTTGGATCACAGACGGGGTTAGAACCCGCATAATTCCATGCTTCTGCGCGGCACATGCCTTTACTAATTTGGCTACCGCGACTAGTAAGTACAACGCCATCCAAATTTCTGTTTTGTTTCTATTATTAGATAAGTTCTCACTAAGCAGGCGTTATTCCTAAAATCATATAAATATTAGATTTCGGTGGCGTTATCTTTGCGATATGAAGTTAATTGCTATATAAGCTGTGTTCGGTTGGTTAGTTCAGAATACTGCCAATAGATGGCGTTAAGACGGGTTTGGAGAGACCAAAGGAGAAATTTGGATGGTTTTGTACAAGTAATGATGCGGGTCGAACCCCGTCTGCTCAAAATATTTTCTTTGGAAAATTATTAGGTATTTTCTCGCTAAGCAGCGTTATTGCAAAAATCATATAAACATTAGATTACAGTGGTGTTGTAATCAATGCCCTCAGTTCCTGGACCTGCGTGGGTCCCCGGTGGGTGACTCGGAGGTGTCGGCGCTGGGCTGGGTTCCGCTGCTGGAACAGCTGTACCTGTCGCCGGCGCCGCGCTCGCCGCGCCACGCCGACCACGCGCACTTCGCACGGGACCCGCCGCCGGACCACCGCGAGCTGGACGACTGGGAGGAACAGGTGGGAGATATGTTGCCCTCGGTTCCTAGACCCTCGCGGGTTCCCGGTGGGCGACTCGGAGGTGTCGGTGCTGGGCTGGGTGCCACTGCTGGAACAGCTGTACCTGTCGCCGGCGCCGCGCTCTCCGCGCTACGCTGACCACGTGCACTTCGCACGGGACCCGCCGCCGGACCACCGCGAGCTGAACGACTGGGAGGAACAGGTGGGAGGTATGTTGCCCTCGGTCCCTGGACCCTCGCGGGTTCCCGGTGGGCGACTCGGTGGTGTCGGCGCTGGGCTGGGTGCCACTGCTGGAACAGCTGTACCTGTCACCGGCGCCGCGTGCGGTGCGCCACGCTGACCACGCGCACTTCGCACGGAACCCGCCGCCGTACCACCGCGTGCTGGACGACTGGGAGGAACAGGTGGGAGATATGTTGCCCTCTTTCCCTGGACCCTCGCGGGTTCCCGGTGGGCGACTTGGAGGTGTCGGCGCTGGGCTGGGTGCTACTGCTGGAACAGCTGTACCTGTCGCCGGCGCCGCGTGCGCTGCGCCACGCTGACCACGCGCACTTCGCACGGGACCCGCCGCCGTACCACCGCGTGCCTGACGACTGGGAGGAACAGGTGGGAGATATGTTGCCCTCAGTCCCTCAGCCACAACATGACAACTTGTTGGAGCTGTTGTATTGTTAGCATTTTCGATGAACACATCATCGAAAGTGCTAAAGAATCCGTCTGCGAACAAAACTAATAATTATTTTTCACTTTAATAAGACTATTTTGCGATTATATAAAAAAACAGTTTTATTAAAATTATTCAAAATTTAAGTGAGAATGGAACCAACTTTATATCTTTATGATTAAATGGTCATTAAAAATGAAAAATTTCAAGAGAAGCCGGAAGATAATTTTCAAATACCCCACCTAATATAGTTCATCGACATTAATTTGTTTTTTTTTTCACTATATTGCGTCTGGTAGTCGCCATATTGAATTCTGATCACTGTCGTGTCTTTAGTGACACTCGCAAGATTATGATAAATCGATTGACGTAAGAATCATCAAATCGGCCCACTCGTTTGGTATGTAGAGCCCCGCAAAGGAACAGACATACATACATAAATAGGCTGTTAAACACATTACCTTTGTTTGCGTTGCGCAGTCTAGTAAAAACCCCCAACAAACATAGTTGGTGCCCGTCTTCCAAACTCCATTTCAAGGTTTCTTGGCGCCACAAATCCCCTAGATTCAAGTGTTCAAACGCTACTCATCATCAGACCTTCATAATTATGAATGCCATCAAAACTTCTATCACTACCCTCATTGCTGAGGGTAGTGAGTATTGGAATGGAACGCGTTTGGTTTCGAGCGTTTTGGTTGATTCGTATAAAATGTTTTTTTAATATTTTCTTTCTCGTAAAAGAAAATATTATTGAGAATCTACATTTAGTTGCTTGATTGTAAGCACGCCGGTCGCACTCCGCAACAAGTACCAATATTATAACTACACCTTGAGGCCGCAATATTGGGGTTAATTCAGTAGTGTCAAGCGTGCGCTCGATGAGTCGCGCGCCGAGTGCTTAGCAATAAAGTACCTACTTACGTAAAGTTTTTATTTATTTATTCATTTAGACACACCAACGAACAATTCACAAAACATTAATAGTTAGCTTAGGATAAGGGTACATACAGATTAGGTGAACCAATCAATTACAGGTGTATACAACACTGTATAGTAAAAACACAACATTAGGTTAATATAATACTTAAATATAAATATAAGAATACACTAATAAAATCAAAAAAATAATAGAAGTTAATTTGAAACTTAGATATTATGGTATTATAAATATAAGTAGTATTAAACAAAATAATATAAAATCAATAATAAATCTAAAAGTAACATTAATATGACATTAACATGAAGCAATCAGGCTTGCGAAATGGCTCTATGAGCCTCTTTTTTAAAATGAGACAAACTAGCATCAAAGATATCTAGGCTTGGGTTATCCTTGTACAAGTTATTGTAGCTATTAATAATACGGTTTAGCGGCGAATTGTGACCCAATTTTGTTCTACTCTGTCGGGACTTAAAAAAATTACGGGTTTTTAACCTAAAATTAGGGCGTGGGACCGTAATCGCGATCTCAGACAACAACTCAGGAGAACTCAACAATCCATTAAGAATTTTATAACAGTTAACCAAATCAATGATGTTACGTCGTTCATGTAGTGAATCTGCTTTGACTTGTTACCGAGTACCAAGAAGAAACCTAGCAGGTACTGCATAGAATTCGGCTGTTTAAATAGTGATATAAATGACGACTTGTCATACTTAACGCTTCCAAAGCATATCGGAAGGTAATAATTGTAATAAGTACCTATAATAGGTCTATAGGACCTATATAGTTATGTAGTTACCTATTGATATATTTTTATTACGTAGGTACCTATTGTTTAGTAGGTAGAAATTTATTTTTCACTCATTATTAAGAATGGAATTCAGACAGGCATCTTTATTCATCAAAGTGCAATAAGAACCTATTAGGATATAATCATAATCAACCAACGACACATAATACGTAGGTATCTCACTAAACTTATCGGCGTTTTGAAAACGCGATATTAAAAATGAGGTACTAGGACCTAAGTCTATTCTGATAAGAATGTCATTGTATGTAATAGAACTATCAAAATTTATAGTTATGAGTAATAACATAATACATTATTAATTATTTATTCTGTTACAATATCTAAGTCATATCATATCACAGAATAATTAACAGTACAAGAACCTAGTCATATCTTATTACAACCCTACCGAGCGAAAAAGGGACAGAGTGATTCCGCAAACGGAAGCAATGGAAGCTCTCGCGCGTTGTGATACGATACATTCTAGGCTGGACGCGATGTGCGAGCGCCTTCTAGGTAAATATATGGTCGCTATGTATTTATATGACTTCACTCAGATATCCTTCTGTACTTGTACTATTATTTATTCTGTGGCCCGAGTATGAATCGTTAGATCACCATGTCAGAGGACAAAGAACCAGCAAATCAACTAATGTTCCCTACTTTCTTACTACATCCCCATCCATACCAATATATAAAAGTGAAACGTTGTCTGTTTGCTTGTTTGTTGGTTTGTTTGGAGCGTTTTCACGCCAAAACGGCCCGACCGATTATAAAATAACCGAAATAAAATTTATATATAGATCTGTACACAACAGAGACGAACATAGGGTACTTTTAATCCCGAAAAATAGAATGATGCCACGGGAAAATGGCGATTACTCTCTTTCACACAAAAATAGCTATCATGAAGTTATGAATGTAGGTGAGTAGGTAGTGTACAATACAGATATAAACATAACATACATTTATCAAGGAAAATGGAAAGTTCACACGAAAAATTGGGAAATTTTTGGTAGATTGGTTATATTCGCTTACACATCATAACGGCTAAACTGATTACGATTACAGAATGCCAATCTCCATCCTACTAATATATAAAAGAGAAACGTTGTCTGTTTGTTTGTTCAGGGCGCTTTCACGCGATAACGGCTGGACAGAATTTAATAAATTGTAGGTATATACTGTAGAGACCAACATAATGTAGTTTTATCCCGGAAAATTGACAATGCAATGGCGCAGCTAGTTATGTCCAAACTATCTTACTACGGTCTAAATACAAAATATTTAGCTTAGTTAGGTATTTGTCAGGACGTTCTCAAGTAGTGCAAGTATTTAAGCAGGATGGTTGTCGTCTTAATTTCACTTCTATGTTAGTTAATCGTGGAGTTCCGCAAGGTTCTATTCTCGGCCCTCTGCTATTTATAATGTACCCAGCTGATTTAACAACTCTAATAAAAAGCTGTTCATTTTTACCTGTACGCCAATGATGCACAAGTATATATATATATATATATTTCCTTTCTGCCAAGTGATTTGCCTTATGCTGTCAAGAAAATAAATGAAAATCGTGCTCGTATTGCATATTGAACTGAGATAAATTAATGCATCAAAATCTAATCATAATATAATGTATGGTTTTAGGATCAAAGAAACAAATCGAAAAAATCACAGCACTTTAGCCAAATATTAGCATTCTAAAAGAAAAAATATTCAGTTGACGAGGCTAGAAATCTAGAAATTTGTTATAGATAGTAGAATTCGTTTTGAGACCCATGTTCTTAATCTGGTAAAAAAATGAATCTATAGAATAAAACTGTTGTACATAATTAGAAATTTCTTATGCGAAAACATTCGAATCACACTATGTGAAAGTCTTGTTCTGTCGAGCTATGGAGATGTATTGTGCGGCCCTCTTTTGCTCTCTACTTCATCGCATATACAACGTGCCCAAAGCCACAGAAGAAATAATAGTACTAACGTACAGAAGGCTCACTCCGCTAAGACAATTAAATAAAAAGCTACTCTTGCTGCCACTCAATAAAATGCAATTCAGCTCGCACGACCATGATGAGTATCATTTTATATGCGTCTCTATTTCTAACGCGTAAGTCTATCTCATTTTATCTCGCGGCAAGCCACGGGTAGAGAACCGCTGGCGTTACAAAAATTCGCGCGCGCAAGTACATCGAGTGAGACAGGCCTGCCAAAACGCATCTAGTCGTTTCTGTTATAATATACCTCCTCGTTCACATGTAACTCCATTTCTTACCAAGGGTTCGTTAAATATGTCCGCACGCAGAGAGCTGCATTTGGCAACTCTTGTCTATGATCTATTAAAGTTTAAGCGCCCAGATTATTTGTCTATGAAAGTAATGGTCATCCTCTCAACATGTTTACAAACTAAATGCTAAATGGAACAATATACCGTTACGGGAACCAATGTCCAAAGTTACATACGTTTAGATTACATTTTACTCTCTAAACAAAAGTTAACCTGATAGTGGAAACTCCCCCAGACATAAGTTTTTGACATTTATATTTTGTTATTGGCACATACATACTGATTTTGTGTTGTATTAATTGTTATGGATTATTTATCGATTTCTGTTTATCTCAAATTGTAAATTAAGTACTTATTTAAGACCAGGCTCGGCTTTTTAAAGGTTTTTTCTGAGTCAACCACAAACCTGATATATGTGAAACTTAAAATACATGTTTTTGAGATCTTTATCTCTCTAAGACTAAGACAAAAACATCATAATTTCATTCGATATATTTTCATCACGTTATTTTCAGTAATATTTACATTTTTCTACTCAACCGCTTAAGTTTTAGTAAACAAAAGGCGTGCTTCTCGTAACGTATTTATTGCCAGACTGAAGCCTACCTGCATTCGCAATGTCAATAGCATATATAACACCTTCACCCTTAATTAAAGCTATATTCTTCTATATCTAATTAACATATAGTCATCTCCGGTCCGACCGCACCGCTCGACATCTCTTCGCTAATTAGGGGGCATCCAAGTGAACTACGAGAACGCCGGTTATAATTACTATTGTGTGAGGGCTTGGCAGGTAACTCATATCTGTGCTTTAGTTGATCGACATGCCTGTGTACCTCGGTTCCAAATTCCGATCTAACAGTATAATCTGTACTACCTAGCTTATTTTCAACTCAACCCGCTACCCGAGTAGATACTCGGTCCCCGGTAGTCCCTGTACCACACTGCTTCACTCGGCGTCACCTGCCGGCGCGCGCCTCTCGCCGGCTCTTCGCTGCGAGCCTGTCTTGCTTGGACGCGCGCCTCGCGGTCCGGTTTCAGTTTGTCTAATCACATGCGCAATTTCCTACCTTGTAAAATTTTTGCTGGACTTTCCCCGGTCGTATAGTTCTCGGTATTTCTATAAGCTAACAGAAATCTACATAATGCGGTATCGGGGTCTAATTTTTGCAAGAGGGCTTTTTTTATGATGCGTTTACATATTTTCACTGCATTTTCGGCGGCCCCATTCGACGCGGGATGGTAAGGTGCCGAGAAAATCTGCTCGATGCCATTGTTTTTCAGAAAAGCCTTGAACTGTTCGCTGGAGAACATTGCTGCGTTGTCACTAACGACCTGTCTGGTCAGACCAAACCTCGACCAAACGTTTCTTAAAACCCCTATAACCGCTTGTGACGTAGTGCTTCTCATATTTATAGCTTCTATCCATTTAGAGCTAGAATCAACAATTATTAAATAAGTTAAACCTGATATTGGGCCTAAGAAATCAGGATGCAATCTTGACCATGGTCCATTAAAGTAGGGCCACGAGTGTGGAACATGCTGGTTCGGCGCCTCGGCTACCGCGGCGCACACCGTGCACGCGCGGCATACCGCCTCTACGGCCTCGTCCATCCCCGGCCACCAGATGTAACTCCGAGCTAAAGCTTTGGTCTTTACTATGCCAATGTGGATATCATGCAGTTCATTTAGAACCCGACTTCTGCAAGCGGAAGGTATTATTAGCCTATGTCCCCATAAAATACAACCTAATTCCGCATATAATTCGTTTTTACGATTGTAATATGGTTTGAGTTCTTTGATTTCTATTTCCGTTGGCCATCCGTCCTGAATAAAGCTCATAATGCGACTCAGTAAAGGATCTGCAGCTGTCTCTCTCTTTAAGCTATTGTAGTCTAATAGAAAGGCTTCTGCTGCGAAATATAGGTATGTCTGTTCTGGTAATTCCTCTTCATTTGCCAGTCGTTTCTTTATGAGTTTTTATTAACCGTGATAGTACATCCGCTTGGTTTTGATCTGTTTTTACATAATCGCCCCTGACAACTTAATCGCCCATCTTTGTAATCGACTTGCTGCCGTACACGGAATACCGTTGTTGTGGCCGAAAATACTCACTAACGGTTTATGATCCGTGCGAAGTGTAAAATTGCGGCCATACAGATATTGGTGAAATTTGTCAACTGCAAAAACAATAGCCAACGCTTCTTTATGTATCTGACTGTAATGCCTTTCCGTTGATGTGAGGGCCCGCGACGCATACGCGACTTCTCGCTCGCAACCATTACGCGCGCGCTGCGCTAGAATAGCGCCGACGCCGTACGAACTAGCGTCGCACGTCACCAGTGTATCCAGATCCATGTCGTAATGCGCTAGCACCTGCGTGCTGCATAACATTTTCTTGATTTGTACAAATGCTTGATTATGATTATTTCCCCAAATAAAAGTTTTCCCTTTTTTAGTAGTTTGTACAGCGGGCTCAAATATGTACTCAAAAATAATAATATAAAATATGTAATATGTATTCTTAATAAATTTGCCATAAAAAATAACCATGCCCAGAAATGATTTAAGTTCTGTTACATTATTTGGGTGCGGCTTTGAAATGATAGGTTCTAATTTATTTTTAGCTACTTTCACTCCATCTTTACTTATTATAAACTAGCTGCGCCCCGCGGCTTCGCCCGCGGTCAAACTTTGCCACTCCCACAAGTTTAGAAAATTAATCTTAATAATTCCCTCCTATTATTATTTATTTGCATCTATATTTATTATCTATTCGGGACGGATACAAATTCAAAAAATCAAAGATAATAAAAATCTGTCCAGCAGTTCTTGAGTTATAAATAGTGTAAGTAACACGAATTTCTGGCTTTCTGTTATATATATAGATGTTATATATCCAGATTCTTAAATGTTTCTGCTCTCCTGGTTCTTAGTTTTTTTTTAAAATATAATCACACCATTTCATCTTCATGGGGAGATAAGTATACTCACTTTTAATAACTATAATTGTCAATTTTGTATCTCCAATTTTTTAAGTTTTTCTGTTTTCCTAGTACTTAGAAATACATTTTTAAAATACAATCACACTACTTATTTAATGTTTATGGGGAGGTATTCTCACTTTTAATAACTTTATTTGGCAATGTCATATCTCCAACTTCAGGTGTTTCTACTCTCCTGGTACATAGAAATGTTTTTTTTTAATATAATAATTACACCATTTAATTTTAAATGTAATCACACCATTTAATGTTCATGGGGAGGTATAATCACTTTTAATAACACACTATTTGACTCTTTTGTATCTCCAACTTATTAAGTGTTTCTGCTGTCCTGGTACTTAGAAATACTTTAGTTAAATATAATCACACCATTTAATGTTCATGGGGAGGTATACTCACTTTTAATAACTTTATTTTTTACTGTTACATCTCCAACATCCTAAGTGATTCTGTTCTCCTGGTACTTAGCAATACTTTTTTAAATATAATCCACCATGTATTGTTCATGGTGAGGTATACTCACTTTTAATAACTTTATTTGTCTATTTTGTATATCCAACTTCTTAAGTGTTATGCTCTCCTGGTACTTAGAAATACATTTTTTGTTTTGTTTTTTTTTTTCAAATCTTAAAGAAAACGATACAATTTTTTCCCCTATTTCGTGATCAAAAGTAGCCTATGTGTTAATCCAAGATATTATAAGCTATCGTGGTACCACATTTCATCCAAATCCGTTCAGCTGTTCGAGCGTGAAGGAGCAACAGTTTGAATTAAGTTTTTCTGCTCTCCTGGTACTTAGAAATACATTTATGAAATATAATTATACTATTTAATGTTCATGGGGAGGTAAACTCACTTTTAATAATTAACCTTATTTGTCAATGTCATATCTCCAACTTCTTAGGCGTTTCTGTTCTCCTGGTACTTTGAAATACTTAAAAAAATATAATATCACTATTTAATGTTCATGAGGAGGTATACTCTCTTTTAATAGCTTTATTTGTCAATGTCATATATCCAACTTCAGGTGTTTCTTTTCTCCTGGTACTTAGAAAAACTTTTTTTAATTTAATCACACCATTTAATCTTCATGGGGAGGAATACCTCACTTTAAATAACTTTATATTTCAATATGATGTCTCCGACATCTTAAGTGTTTCTGTTCTCCTGGTACTCACAAATACTTATTTTAATATAATCACATCATTTAATGTTCATTGGGAGCTAAGTAACTCACTTTTAATAACATTATTTGTCAATTTTATATCTCCGACTTCTTAAGTGTTTATGCTCTCCTGGTACTTGAAATAAATTTTTTCATTTTTTTTTTCAAGTTTTATAGAAAACGATAATATTTTTTTCTCCTATTTCGAGATAAAAAGTAGCCTATGTAATCCAGGATATAAGCTATCCTGGTACCAAATTTTATCTAAATCCGTCCAGCCATTCGAGCGTGAAGGAGCAACAAACACACACACACACACAAACATACAAACTTTCGCATTTATAATATTAGTGTGATTAGTGTGATCCTAAGTATTTAATTTCGTTTGTTAGAAAATCACATTTACTGCGCTTAATTTTTAATCCATTCTTTTCTAAAATATCCAGTTCTCTATCTATTGTTTCTAAATGACTTTTTAGATCATTGTACTTAATTAGAATTTTTGAAAATTACCTGGACTAGATGAATGTCCTTAAACTAGAGGTTTGTATTTAAACAAACCACGATGAGTACTAACAACCGTGTAGTCCCTTGACTGCTCATCCAGCTCGAGCTGGTTATAAGCCTGCGATAAGTCTAATTTAGTGAACCAAACCTGACCCGAAAGCTCACTAAATAGATCATCAACCTTTGGAACCGTGTGTCGACCATCAAAACACGATTGAGTGTGCACAAATCCTAATGTCCCCATCCGCCTTCCTCGCGATGACAAGAGGAGTAGCCCAGTCAGAGCGGTCGACCGGCTCGATGACGCCAGCGCGCGGCATGCTGTCCAGTTCGGCATTGACGCGGTCGCGCAGCGCGTATGGCAGCGCACGCGCGCGGCAGTACACGGGCTGAGCCTCCGGCCGCACGCAAAGGCTCACCGTACCGCCGTTGTACCGACCCAATGTACCGTCAAACAACGTCTTATGTCTGGAAATTATTGAATTTACAATTTCATTTTTGTTACAGTTCTCCGCTTTTATACAACTAATTCTTAACTTTGGAATATCCATATTTAGTTCCGCCAACCACTGTCGACCTAGTAAATTTGTTGTTCCGTTGTCGAAGATAAACAAACAATTGCTTCTATGTAACCTACCGGTTTAACTATGGAGACATCGTACAAACTTAAATTTATACTACACGGCTTTATAACAAGGTCTTTATTTAAAATATTTGGTGTATGTATGTGTTTCTATTAATACAAGACAAGGGAGCTCCCGTGTCTACCTCCATATCTAACAAAGTGTTATGAACTGACATTGTTATACGCACCGGTTTATACTTTGCTAATGACATTTGATACATAGGCTCGTCAAAGCCTTCTTCACTGTTTTCCTCATCATAACCATCCGCATCGTCGCTGACCTGCGCCTCACAGGTGGGCGGTATCGCCTGCACCGGCACCGACTGCTGCGCTCCGCTGGTGTGCATGTAGCATGATTCGCCATCAGCTGTTTCTTGCACCCAGTACACCCCAGTTGAGTGGCCGCGCGAGCGCCCCCCGCGCCGACCGCGACCAAACCTTCCCCCGCTGCCCATCACGCTGCGCCCGCGTGATAATTGTTCCTGACGATAATAATTATTACCGTACGTCTCCGCAGATCCCGCGGCTTGTCTCGCTGGCACAAAAGCACTTGATAACCGTTTACGACACATTCGTCTGAGATGGCCTATTTGTTGACAATAACTGCATTGGCATTCTTTATATTTGCAGTCCCATTTCTTATGTTTCATGTCGCCACAAATTGAGCACCCGCTTAGTTTTAGCTTATTTACGCCTTCAGTAAACTGCCGTTGTCTCACTGTTGTTCCTTTCCACGGCGGAGACGTCTCTTTCCGCCGCTTCGAGGGTAGAAGCTAACAACACAGCTTTTGAGTAATCTAGCGTAGTCTCTGCAAACAATCGCTGTCTTGTAAATTCACTTCTTAACCCACATACCAACTGATCTCTCAAATTGTTTTCTAATACGGTTTCAAAGTTGCAATATCGTGATAACTTTTTTAATTCCGCGATGTACTGCGCAATGGATTCCACGACTAGCTGCCGCCGTTGTCTGAACCGGTATCGTTCCGCCATTTCTGAGGGCTTTGGTTGTAAATGATTACGCAGTAGGTTTACCACTTTTTCATATGTTAGTGCTGAAGGTATTTGCGGGCTCGCTAAACTTGATAAAAGTTCGTAGGTTTCTTCACCCATTGATGATATAAGTGTAGCTAGTTTCATCTCTTCACTGATTTTGTTCGCAACAAAATACATTTCCATCCGTTCGGTATACGCCAACCAATTCCCGGTTTTAAGTTAAATTGACGAATTTGACCAATAGACATAGTTAATTATCATAAAACTGCACTAAATAGTCCTAATTCTCCGCGTTCGCCACTAGTAAATAAAAGGCGTGCTTCTCGTAACGTATGTATTGCCAGACTGAAGCCTACCTGCATTCGCAAATGTCAATAGCAAATATAACAGTTACCAATATATAAAAGTGAAACGTTGTCTGTTTGTTTGGGGAGCTTTCACGCGATAACGGCTGGGCGGATTTTGATGAAATTTGGAATAGAGATAGCTTATACCCTAAAATAAAACATAGGATACTTTTTATCCCGGAAAATTTTAACTTTACACGGGAAACGGGAAACTGTTGATTACTCGCTGTAAGGAACGGTTGCCATGGAAACGGAATAATAAGTCTGTCAAAAAACTTCAAAAGCATTGGTGCTATACCTACTTTTGCATTGGTTTTTAATATCCTAGAAGAACATAGGATGCTTTTTTCGCGATAAAATGTAGTCCGCGCGGACGAAGTCGCGCATAATTAGTACATAATTATTTTACATGTATATTTAAGGTTGTAAAATAAAAGTATTTCATTTATTTATTTTATTTCATGACATAGCTAATAAGCTAGCATAAGCTTCAGACTGTTTTTGACGATAGTTAGGGCCAGTTTAATTTTCGCCTCATGTGTACGTTATATCAGAAAACAAGCGATTTGCAGATTTAGTGCAGCGCTTTTGCGTATTGCGATGATTCGACGGAATCTTTGAAAATGTACACATAACATCTATCTAGAGCTCGAGGGTCTTGTATGTTAGTGAGTGTCGATGTATGTCCGTGCCACCCGAGACACAGGAGAACAATGCGGGCATGAGTGTTTTTTTCTGTCATAATGTCCTATATCAGGCCTTTAACTTGAGATTTTCATTGGTCCAGGAGCCGGAGTACTACAAGATAAAGTACGCAGCGGAGCAGTGGATACGAGAGGAGGACACTAGTCGCACCGACCGCAGCTTCAACCACGCGGTCGGCGGAGAGGCGTATGTAGTTGTTATCTGTACTTATAATAAAGTACGCCGCGGAGCAGTGGATACGAGAGGAGGACACCTGTCGCACCGACCGCAGCTTCAACCACGAGGTCGGTGGAGAGGCGTTACGTGTTGAAGTGGCAATAGGCAAGGCATCTATCATAATCGATAACCGTTGGGGAGGAAAGGTTCTCGAATGGCGAACTCGGACTGGGAGTCGGAGCGAGCTCGTCGTGGAGTACTATGGGGAGGCCTTTCAGCAGTGGATGTCTACCGGCTGATGATGGCATGATGAAATATCTAAGTATTAACTTATTATTACCCGACTAAGGCTATGCAAAGGAAGGGTAATGAGTTTTAACAGTCTATGTATGTGGATGTTCCACCATAGCGTCGCCTCTATGGGTCTGGTTTCGACAAGCGAGGTATCAGTCGATTCTTCTTCATCGCAAGAGTTTCAGAGGCTTGTAGGCTATTTTTACCCGGTTTCAGTTTTTAAACTTATGTCTTGTTTTTCCGAGTCATGGATGTAATAGTCGTATCTATTTATGTATGTTTATTCGTTGTCTAGTGCCCATAGTACAGGGTATCCAAGGTTGGGGTTAGGTTTGATATGATTTGTGCCGAATATATTATTATAATACCTTATATTATAATCTCTTATCAAAAAGTGAATAAACTAATAGCTTATGAACCCAAATATATATCTCATTTCAGGTGCGTGGTGCTCCAAAGTCCGGAAGCGCAGCCCGAGGCAGCCACCCCAGCGCAGCTCCAGACCTCATACGTAGCCTCCGAAAACGGGGAAAGGCCAGCGGCCGTCCGCCAGCCGCCCTTGCCCAACCAACCAGAACCAAGGATAAATCCGCCCATAGACATCAGAGAGCCGATTCCACTGCCAGAGTTTTTGGGGTTCCGCGTAGTTCCCCATATGAGGGAACATTATGCGAGGATCCAAAACCCGAGGCTCCCATTTCTTGACAGGGCCCCAAACCTTGAGCGGGGCTCAGCACCAGCGGAAATTCCTGATGAAGGGCAGTGCCACTCTGGCCCGAGACGACAAACTGGGTACATCATATCCGACACTGGGTATTTGAGAAGGAGTTTCAATATGTACCATGAGAATGTGGATGATGGAGAGAACCAGGGGGAAAATGGTGAGAATCATACTAAGAATGTTGACCAACCCAAAAATGAAGAGAATCATGCCAAAAACGGTGAGAAACTAGCAGAAAATGGTAATAATAACGCTGGACAGAAGAAACAACCGGAAGCGACCATTGAGAGCGATGCGGCAAGTACAAAGCGCAAACAAGAAAACCCCGATGAAAACTCCGGGCCTTCGAAACGGGCACGAGATGGACCGTCTACTAGTCAAGGCACGCCAAATGAGCCAAGCTCATCAAGTGAGCCAAACTCGACGACCCACGAGCTGTGCGCAACCAAAGCTTCCCGCAAGTATTACGATGATGACAGCTGTCAAATGTCAAGAAAACGTGCAAAGGAGTCGCGAAATGATGCCAAGAAGCACTCAGAAAATTCTCACAGGCCGATATCCAAGCTGAAGAATGATAAAGCCGAGCCTTACTACATTAACACAGATGATGATGATCCATCGAGTGATGATGATGATGATGATAATAATAAACCTCAGCCGAAGCGTAGTCGTGTGTGTATCAGAGATAGCATAAAAGTTGACAGTCTTCTTTCGACTTCAAGGCATCTCAAACCAGATAATCTGAGTGAACCAAGTAGCTCATTGAACGAATCAAGTAGCTCATCAACCAATCCAAGTCTCCCAGCAAATAAACAAAGTGATAAACCTCAGCTGAAGAGTGGAAGTATGTCTGTCAGCGTTGGCATTCCAGTTGATGACAGTCTCCCTTCGACTTCAAGGCATTCCAAATCAAAAAAATTGAGGAAGCCTATTCGCTCATCGGATGGACCAAGTAGCTCATCAACCAATCCAAGTCTCCCAGCAACTAAACCAAGTGATAAACCTCAGCCAAAGCGTCGTCGGGTGTGTGTCAGCATTGACATTCAAGGTGGTAGCAGTCTCCCTTCAACTTCAAGGTATTCCAAATCAAACAATCAGAGTGAACGAAGTCGCTCATCAGACGAACCAAGTACCTCATCGAATAAAACTAGTAGCCCATCAACCAAATCAAGTCCACCTATTTCACAGCAGAAAGACTCCAGCAAGAACAGACCCGGACGAAGTCATTCGACAGAACCAAGTCATTCGACAGAACCAAGTCCAAGTCATTCAGCAGAACCAACCCCATCAACTTCGGGGCAAAACGAAGCCAAAGATGATGCTAAAGACAAACCATCGACTTCTAGGCAGAACGAAAAGGCCAAAGAGAAAGAACCTAAAATACAAAGGTTCATTAGGTTTAGACACAACGAACCGCCGGTCGTAGTGGAAGGTTGCAACCCCAACTGCAGTATGTATGATAACAATATGTTCAACAATAACGACGCGCAGGAGCCGGACTGGAACCGCGGCTTCCCTATGCGGCTTCCTATGGCCAACGTTATTCCGATTCCCGCGGATCTGCCTGATGATCAACCAAATGACCCCAGGTATGATTATCTATCCCACACCAATATATAAAAGTGAAACGTTGTTTATTTGTTTGTTTGGGGAGGTTTCACGCGATTACGGCTGAACGGATTTTCATGAAATTTGGGTGGAGGTAGCTTATACTCTGGAATATAACATACGATACTTTTTATCCCGGAAAATGCGAAATTTCCACGGGAAAACTGGATAACGTTGAGTACTCGCTGTAAGGAATGGTTGCCACAAAAACGAAATATTAATATGTCTTTCAAAAACGTCAAGAGCGATGGTGCTATACTTTTCCATTGGTTTTAAATATCCGTGCTTTTTTTCGCGATAAATGGCGCGGAACAAGTCGCGGGCGAAAGCTAGTCCATAATAATATTTCACAAACTGCTGTACTAAATTGCATGGTATAAAAAAACTACTTCAAATAGATTAACTAAAATAACTAAAAAAAACTACTGATCCAATTTTGATACAATTTATATGGAGAGTAATCCCTTCCAAACAAAAAAAAAACGATCGGCACTTGACGGAGAAATCGGTGAACATAAATAAAAATTTAAAATCGAACATTGAACCTCCACCTTTTGTGTAGTCGATTAAAAAGCGAAAGTAAATCAGTATGTCTGTTACCTTTTCACGGCTGAACCGATCTCGATGAAACTTAATAAGGCGACAGTCTGAACACTGAGGAAGAACATAGAATACTTTTTATCGCGATAAACTACATTTATCGCGGACGAAGTCGGGGGCAAATGCTGGTACTTATAATAAAGCTGTAAGCAACAAAAATTCTCAACAATGAAGATAATTATTAAAAAGTCTAAGAGACAAAATAAGCAACAGAACAAGAGTAATGTTGTGTGTGCTTGTCTGTCTGTCGCATCAAGGAAAATGTAATGTGGTGTTCGCTGTACGATAACTAAGAGACAAAATAAGCAACAGAACAAGAGTAATGTTGTGTGTGCTTGTCTGTCTGTCGCATCAAGGAAAATGTAATGTGGTGTTCGCTGTACGATAACTAAGAGACAAAATAAGCAACAGAACAAGAGTAATGTTGTGTGTGCTTGTCTGTCTGTCGCATCAAGGAAAATGTAATGTGGTGTTCGCTGTACGATAACTAAGAGACAAAATAAGCAACAGAACAAGAGTATATTATTCTTGAATGTTGTGTGTGCTTGTCTGTCTGTCGCATCAAGTAAAATGTAATGTGGTGTTCGCTGTACGATAACTAAGAGACAAAATAAGCAACAGAACAAGAGTATATTATTCTTGAATGTTGTGTGTGCTTGTCTGTCTGTCGCATCAAGGAAAATGTAATGTGGTGTTCGCTGTACGATAACTAAGAGACAAAATAAGCAACAGAACAAGAGTATATTATTCTTGAATGTTGTGTGTGCTTGTCTGTCTGTCGCATCAAGTAAAATGTAATGTGGTGTTCGCTGTACGATAACTAAGAGACAAAATAAGCAACAGAACAAGAGTATATTATTCTTGAATGTTGTGTGTGCTTGTCTGTCTGTCGCATCAAGTAAAATGTAATGTGGTGTTCGCTGTACGATAACTAAGAGACAAAATAAGCAACAGAACAAGAGTATATTATTCTTGAATGTTGTGTGTGCTTGTCTGTCTGTCGCATCAAGGAAAATGTAATGTGGTGTTCGCTGTACGATAACTAAGAGACAAAATAAGCAACAGAACAAGAGTATATTATTCTTGAATGTTGTGTGTGCTTGTCTGTCTGTCGCATCAAGTAAAATGTAATGTGGTGTTCGCTGTACGATAACTAAGAGACAAAATAAGCAACAGAACAAGAGTATATTATTCTTGAATGTTGTGTGTGCTTGTCTGTCTGTCGCATCAAGTAAAATGTAATGTGGTGTTCGCTGTACGATAACTAAGAGACAAAATAAGCAACAGAACAAGAGTATATTATTCTTGAATGTTGTGTGTGCTTGTCTGTCTGTCGCATCAAGTAAAATGTAATGTGGTGTTCGCTGTACGATAACTAAGAGACAAAATAAGCAACAGAACAAGAGTATATTATTCTTGAATGTTGTGTGTGCTTGTCTGTCTGTCGCATCAAGTAAAATGTAATGTGGTGTTCGCTGTACGATAACTAAGAGACAAAATAAGCAACAGAACAAGAGTATATTATTCTTGAATGTTGTGTGTGCTTGTCTGTCTGTCGCATCAAGTAAAATGTAATGTGGTGTTCGCTGTACGATAACTAAGAGACAAAATAAGCAACAGAACAAGAGTATATTATTCTTGAATGTTGTGTGTGCTTGTCTGTCTGTCGCATCAAGTAAAATGTAATGTGGTGTTCGCTGTACGATAACTAAGAGACAAAATAAGCAACAGAACAAGAGTATATTATTCTTGAATGTTGTGTGTGCTTGTCTGTCTGTCGCATCAAGTAAAATGTAATGTGGTGTTCGCTGTACGATAACTAAGAGACAAAATAAGCAACAGAACAAGAGTATATTATTCTTGAATGTTGTGTGTGCTTGTCTGTCTGTCGCATCAAGTAAAATGTAATGTGGTGTTCGCTGTACGATAACTAAGAGACAAAATAAGCAACAGAACAAGAGTATATTATTCTTGAATGTTGTGTGTGCTTGTCTGTCTGTCGCATCAAGTAAAATGTAATGTGGTGTTCGCTGTACGATAACTAAGAGACAAAATAAGCAACAGAACAAGAGTATATTATTCTTGAATGTTGTGTGTGCTTGTCTGTCTGTCGCATCAAGGAAAATGTAATGTGGTGTTCGCTGTACGATAACTAAGAGACAAAATAAGCAACAGAACAAGAGTATATTATTCTTGAATGTTGTGTGTGCTTGTCTGTCTGTCGCATCAAGTAAAATGTAATGTGGTGTTCGCTGTACGATAACTAAGAGACAAAATAAGCAACAGAACAAGAGTATATTATTCTTGAATGTTGTGTGTGCTTGTCTGTCTGTCGCATCAAGTAAAATGTAATGTGGTGTTCGCTGTACGATAACTAAGAGACAAAATAAGCAACAGAACAAGAGTATATTATTCTTGAATGTTGTGTGTGCTTGTCTGTCTGTCGCATCAAGTAAAATGTAATGTGGTGTTCGCTGTACGATAACTAAGAGACAAAATAAGCAACAGAACAAGAGTATATTATTCTTGAATGTTGTGTGTGCTTGTCTGTCTGTCGCATCAAGGAAAATGTAATGTGGTGTTCGCTGTACGATAACTAAGAGACAAAATAAGCAACAGAACAAGAGTATATTATTCTTGAATGTTGTGTGTGCTTGTCTGTCTGTCGCATCAAGGAAAATGTAATGTGGTGTTCGCTGTACGATAACTAAGGGTTTGACTTAAAATCTGATATGTACTTTGCATCTCAATGCGACATGTCCATTGGCTGGAACCATTTCAATGCAGTTTTTTTATTTGTAAGCTGGAGTTTGCGAGAGTTGGTGGTTCCTAGCTTTGTTTTGTAAGAAATAGGTACAACCGTTCCCAAGATATTATCTCGTCTGCTATCGGTAGTCCGTAAGGGTCAAATGAGTTTTTTTTGCAAATTTTGCTCATATATTTAAAAAAAAAACATTTTTTATATTCATTTACCTTATTCAAAAACAGGTTTTGTGTATGGCTTAATCATTATATATTAAAAAAATAGCCCAAGATCTCCAAAAACGCATTCGTGCTCCAACCTATCTTCGTGAAGTGACCTCGGGCACTATTGCAGATGTTTTTAAACTCCGAACTCTAAGAGTGGGGTGCTATAAGTTTAGGGTGTGAATCCGTGTCTGTCAGTGGCATCGTAGCTCCTAAACGAATGGACCGATTTTGATGCGTTTTTTTCTCTTTGAAGCTGATGTGATCGAGATGGTTCTTAGTTATAATAGGGGTAGAGGGGTGAGGATCGTAGCTCCCAACCGAATAGACCTAATTTGATGCGTATTTTTTTATTGAAAGCTGATGTTTTCGAGATGTTTCTTAGCTATAAAGGCGAGTGAGGGGGGTTGCAATCGTAACTGCCAAACGAATGGACCGATGTTGCTGCTGTTTTTTATGTTTGAAAGCTGATGTGATTGAGATACTTCCTATATTCCCACCTGCTCCATTAGCATGAACAATGGGGCAGGTGGGAATTTAAAATTTCTATCTGCCCCATTGATGGAACGTTAAAGGGGCAGTCGGGAATATATCGCTATAATGGGTAGCAATCGTAGCTGCCAAAGGAATGGATTTATTTTGATGCGGATTTTTATGTTTGAAATCTGTGATCAAGGTGCTTCTTACTAGTGATGCAACGAATAGCACTTTTACGAATACGAATACGGATATCAAACCTACTATTCGGCGAATACGAATACGAATATCTCGCCATGGTAATAAAAGACTAATTTATTTGATAAATTTCTATTCTTCTAATAATTAAAATTTACAACAGGCAAATTTTTATTTAAAAAACATAAAATTTGTAGATTTTCTGGTTTAAGGCGATTTCTTTTTTCAGTCTGAATGTTCCCAACCGATGAAAAAAGTCTTTCTGAGGCGACTGTACATGGCTTCAGTGAAAAATATTTTTGCGCAAGTTTTTTCAGACTTGGAAAATGGACATCTTCTCGCCAAAAGGCAAGTGGATCAGCAGTCGGCGATAAATTTGGGAGCTTTAGATAAGCATCTATTTCGTTTTTAGTTTGCGAATCCCCTGTAAAAAGACATTTTGAAATTAAATTTTACTTTTAGTATACTATGTAGATGACAAAGAGTACCTATTACCTATTAATAACTTTTCTAACTTTTTTCATACTCACCAGAAAATATTGAAATTGCCTCTTCCATTTCAGCCTCTTCAATTATTTCTTGGCATACTTGCCAAATTCCTCTACTTGTCGACGGTTGAGGTTCTTCTGGAGGTCTTGTCGGTCTTACGGCCTCTCTGCCATCAAAAGCAGCGTTAAGAACTGATCGAGCGGTTTCAGCGACCACTGTTGAGCTGAAAATCCTTGTTTTGAACCGTGGGTCAAGGATCGTTGCTAATAGATAAGTTTCATCACTTTCCATAAAGGCAAATCTATTCGAAAGTCCACTGAATAGGGAGGAGTTTGCCAGATCATTTACATCAGGATGAGAAGAAGGATCATTTGAAATTTTATTGAGGCAAGATTTTAGACTTCGTATTATTGGGATTGCTTGAGATAACGTTGTTGATTCTTTGCTTAGCTCTTTAGTAGCTTCTTCAAAATTGGCCAGAATATCAATGATTTGGCTCATAAGAGCCCATTGCTTTGCTGTGATTTCATGACGACAATTTGGTAGAGATGGTAAAACATCTTGAATCGCTATGCGTTGTTCATGTAATCTCTTCAACATCTGCTATGTTGAGTCCCATCTAGTTTCAACATCTTGAAACAAAACATGTTTCGGTATATTGTTAGCTTGTTGAGAATCTTTCAGTTGTTTGAGTGCGGAGGTTGAGTGATTAAAATGAGTAATAACTCCCCTGCATGTGGTTAACATTTCGGTCAAGCGTTCTTGACCAAATAAACTTTTTTCAGCGCTAATTGGATGCTGTGTACCAAACAAGAAATATGTTTAATACTAAGATCAAGCTCATCATTTGCTTTAACCATATTCCGTGCGTTGTCCGTTACAACTGCTGCAACTTTACCCAATAGCTGCCATTCCAGAAACATCATATGCATATTGTGGGCAATATTTTCTCCTGAATGTGAGTCACCTTCAAAGGGAAACACTTCCAGACAATAAGATTTGAGCTGGAAATCTTCATTGACACCATGTGCAGTAAGACATAAAATCATTGACTTGTGAGGAAGCGTCACTGGTCCACATGTCTGTTGTGACAGAGAGATATGGGGTCTTTGTTAACTGCTCCTTCAATTTTATTTTAACACGTTCATTAATATCCGGCAGTTTTTTTTCTGTAAGGTGGGTTCTAGATATAATATTATATCTGTAAAAAAAAATAGCAGTCAGGAATTAAAAAGGGTTTTTGTGAAAGTTGAAAGAAAATCCCACTGATATGTATGAATGAACAAA
The DNA here is from genome assembly GCA_946251855.1 of Alsophila aescularia. Taxonomy (NCBI): domain Eukaryota; kingdom Metazoa; phylum Arthropoda; class Insecta; order Lepidoptera; family Geometridae; genus Alsophila; species Alsophila aescularia. Next base: position 67,905,315 of record OX276373.1, read on the forward strand.
TGTATAGTATTTTAATAAAAGCAAACAAACCTTGGAGCTAGTTCACTGAGCAAACGACGGTATCCCTGTTTATTTACCAAATTCAGGGGCTCCATGTCTAAACAAACTTGTTCAGCAATCAAATATGTGATTTTGACAGCCCGAGGATCACCCGTTTCATACGTAGTTCGCTTTTCCCATATTTCCTTTAAGGACGCTTGTTTCTTCGCTGGAGTTACTTCAACTTCAGTGCTTGTTTCGTCTACAGTACTTATACTGGCAGCAAGCTCATTTTCGTGAAATCTCTTCACATGAGTCCACAGTGCGGTCGTAGTAAATCCTTTAATATATGCATTTTTCCCTCCCCGAGACAATTCACAAGCACAATATCTGCATCTAGCTTTGCTTTCATTGTCTAAAATAAAAACAACACAATTTAAAATCCTATCCCACTATAATATTACATGTGAAAGTAAAACCGATGTCTGCGCGGACGAAGTCGCGGGCAAAGTCTAGTACTACATTGACGCAGCCATTAACTACAAACGTTCACCTAAGTTACTTACTTACTATCCTACCTTTTGTTGATACCAAAGAAATACAGACCATATAACTACTTACTCGGTAATTTATCGAAGTGTTTCTATATGTCACTTTGATCTCGTTTACGAGAAGACATTTTCAATTCAACTTTAACTTCTTTTACTTTGCAGCAACCTCAGAAAATAAATAAAACAATACTCTCTTGCTTGACTTCTGCTTTCGACTAACAAATGAAGTGAAAGAAATGAATCAATCAATGGTTCGTAATTGTAATGATAGGGAAACTCCCGGAGCTGCGGTACTGTACAAACTATGGCCGGGGAGTCCCCCGTTGCGTCGTCGTTGCGGTTAAGGCGCGTTTTTCAAGTCTGCCAGTAATTAGAGTTGCGTTTGTACGTAAAATATTAGTTTTTAAATATTCGTATTAGTATTCGCCGAATACGAATATTCGGTAAATGTCTACTATTCGGCGAATACGAATATTCGTATTCGTTGCATCACTACTTCTTACTATAAAAGGGGGGGAGGGGGTCAAGGGTTATTTTTTTTATTTGTTTTTGTTTTGACACATTGTATACAAGCAAAGCAGAGATAAAAAAAATGAAAATTTCGTTGTCTATTTTCCAGATTGCCAACCCGAAGTCAAACGGACGAGAGCAATGCTGACAACGCTGCAGCCGACGGCAACAACGACCTAGCGCGGCACCGCATCCTGTACGTGAACGTGGGCCGCCGGCGCCACGCCATGTACCAGATATCCATGCCGGAGCGAGTCAACTCCGTGAACATACTAGCACAGAGACCCGGCACCGCACACATGAACCTCATATACTCCTCCCACATAGCTCCGCGACTAGAATACACCTCCCTGGTAACTGACGCAGCGATCCGGCGCTTCGGACGCGCGGACAACGAGAACATCAACTACGTAAACATAGGGCCTTTCGGTCCTGTACCGGCGCCCTACGAAGACCCCCACGCGAGGCCTAACCGGTCCAACCTCCGAGTCCTGTCCGTGACCGGGTACCGGCATATCACTAATTACAGTTTGATGCATTTGGCGACGGCTGCGCCGAATTTAAGGACGGTGGACTTCACCGGGACGAGGGTGACGGAGTCGGGGGTCCAGCACTTCAGGAATCTGAGGCCGGATTGTCAGGTCACGTATGGACCTGCGGATGCGCCTAGAGAAGACAGTGGCCGGCCTCATTCGCGCTAAACAGCGCCTTACTACGGCGCTTGTCTACTTACTACATCTTAAACAGCGCCTTACTACGGGGCTTGTCTACTTACTACATCTTAAACAGCGCCATACTACGGGGCTTGTCTACTTACTACATCTTAAACAAGTATAATAATTAAAAAAATGTATTATTTTAAAATGTTTTGTAACCAATTTGTGAGCTACCCTGAAAGTTCAGCCGGGTAGCTAATATGGAAGTGCTCGAAATTTGAATTGCAAGATTCCAGGACAAACAGAAATACATGGATAGATACATAGATTGATAAATACAAGTGAAGGTAAACAAAAGTTTTAAAAAAATGGAATCGCGGAACACTAAAACATATATCAACCTAGATCTGATATCTTTGAGCTCCAATATTATAGAGAAGCGCGACACTACGATACTAATGTATGGACATGTTTCGTTCATATTGATGTCCTCTATCGATTTATTAAGGCGCTATGGGACCCAAAAAATTTTGTCCTGCTCTGAAAGGTACAGGACAGCAGGACAGGTGATTCAAATCAGGAGCCGATTTTAGTTTAATATTTTCAACGTAATTTATCTCTTTCTAATAAGCTTTCGAATTTTCAGAAAACTGATTTTGCAGAAGTGTTTGAACTTTTTTTTTTGGAAAATTATCTTTGATAGATACTGAAAGAAATTGATTCATTCCATGGACGGGAACGTCACAACGTGTGTCTAAGGAAAAATTACGATTATTTTCAATCGAACCAAATTTATTTAATCGTCGATATTTATTACACATAAAAAAATACAGTCAATGAACCGTTTTCAAAGGTCTAGTTCTAAATATTCGTGAGGACGAATCGACAAATTTGGAGCCCATTTGTATTTGCCACAAATGTGAAAGGTGGCCTTCGGTTACTATCTAAAGACAGGTAGAAGGTCTTTCGATTGCAACCGATAAAAAAGGAGTTTATGATTATAGAAGAAACAGAAAGAAAAGAAATGTAAGTGTATAAGCTCTTATGCAGTGGCCATATAATATCACGAGAACCAAACGTGTGTGCCAAAGCCCGATAGCTTCAGTGGAAGGGTGACATATTGATTGCAAAATGTCAGGACATACATACATACATACAAGTGAAGATAAATAAAAGCTTTTAAAATATACCCGATATCGCATGCGCGTAAATACGTAGATAAATTATTTCTAAAGATTTTAAAAATATATTAATAGAACTAGCTTTCCCGCGACTTCGTCCGCGTGGACTACAGTTTATCGCGAAAAAAGCATCCTATGTTTTTTTAGAATATTAATAAACAATGCCAAAGTATAGCACCAACGCTCTCGATGCTTTTTGACAGACTTGTTATTATTTCGTTTCCACGACAACGGCATGTCATTCCATTTCTTACAGCGAGTAATCGTCATTTTCCACTTTTCCTGTGGCAACTTACCATTTTCCGAGAAAAAAGTATCCAATGTTGGTCTTTATATTGTACAGTACGTTTACAAAATTTCATCTCAATCGGATCAGCTGTTTTGGCGTGAAAGCTCCCCAAACAAACAAACAGACAACGTTTCACTTTTATATATTGGTGTGATTATTAAGAAAAAATATGAAACATTTTCGTAACATGTACCAGTTTCATTCAATTCGATTATGTTTTATTTTTGAGACTAGCTGCGCTACTATTGCACGGGAATTGATTTTTATATTTAAACAAAAGTAGATTCATATTTTGTTAGTAATATGACAATCTTACTTAGATAGGTGCCGCCCCCGTTCACAAACTTAGAGAAAAAATAACTAAACATTCTTTCTTAGGTCGGAATTCTTCCTTCTTTAGTGGGAATTCTTCATTCTCTTAGATTAAAAGAACGAACGGAACGGTCTTAGACAGTAATGTCAATTTTATTTATCTCTTGTTTTTTACTTTTAGTTAGTTTTTGGCGGGGCAGTCGTTTTTTTTTTATTATCATTTATAAGTGATCGATCGCGAAAGTACCTGCGCCTAAATAGTTAGTACTTTCGTGGTTAATATCTCGAAATTCGAGATATTGTCTTCGCGATGTCGATTTTTGTAACTGCTTAAAAATAGTCCCGCGTCCACTTATACGCAGGTTTTAAGCCAAATTTGGTGTAAACAACCACATTTGGTGTGTTGTAGTTGGCGTTACTTGTTTTATTCGGCAATCGGGCAAAAAAGCAAATCCAAAACTTAGTTTAACTAAACCTAGTTTAAAAAGACGACAGGTGTATTTATAATACAAAACCAGAAATTCATTATTATTAAATGGTCGGAACACAATACACGTGTAATTTTGGAGCCAAAAATGGCTGGTCTGATTTTGATGCTTGCGGTTAAGAACGGAAAGGTTAGATGTAAGATATCAAGTATAGTTCTCTGGTGTTCTTTTTTGTATTTAATCTACTGTAAAGTCTTAGTCTAAGCTTTTAGTTTTACCGTTGCAATATTTCTCCTATGGTTTTGTGTAAATATGAATTTAATCTGTTTCATTACCTCCTGATAAATATAAATATCAAATTATATAAATTTAATAGACGCTCGAGTGACATTCTGTACTTTGGTTTATCAGTTTGTCAATATTACACGGGCTGTGCAAATCTTTGAGCCCAATTAATTTTGATCTATCTCCCGACCGAATCAAAAAAGGAATGTATCAGTTTGTTGCCTCTGTGAGAATGGTATTGTAACTCTCAAACGGATTAACCGATTTCAATGCGGTTCTTTGTTTTGTTAAATGGGGATGGTCCTTAACTATTTTTGATAATAATCACTTCGCGAAGCACACCCATGTGTGTAACCCATGGTATCTAAGAGTTTTTTATTTTGTACAAAATTGTTATCAAGAGGTTCATTTTTCTAGCTCTTGAAAAGAGGCTGGACCAATTTATATTGTACAACTATCACTTAGTCTATCGTCTGATTTATGGATCTCTTAATGATAAGTATATTTATAAGGCTGAATCGATTTTGATGGAACTTTCGGTTTGAGCATCGTACAGTGTTACGTTCATTAAGTTCTTCCGGATCCGATTTAGAATGCCACGGAGAAGGGCGGAATTTCGGCTTGTGTATGAAAAATGGCATAGTGAAATAGCTACCCGAATAGTTTTCCTTTTCCACCAACAAGTTTGTATTTCATAATAAACTGAGAACTAATTTTGTATTAAAACACGAAGTTCCACATCTCCGTGGCAACCTTAAGTATTTTGCGTTACTACAGTATTTTTAAAGCTTTTTTTTTACATCTTTTTCCGTAATATTTAATTTAGGGTTGTCTATTACATGCAATCAATATTTTTTAAAACTACTGACATTTTTGTACCTAAAATGTAATTAACCTTAAACATTTGTTAGAGTTAGTAGAACTCTTTCAGCAAAACCATTTTAATTGATAAACATGTAAATAGTTATTGTTGTAGTTTGGATGTTCGTGAATTGATATAAAAAACTGTAGAGCTGGTGGCGCTGGATGTGCTTCTCTACTACACGAAGTTATATTCTAATAAAAACAGTTTATTATCTATGGCCCCAAATGCTTAGTCAACATGAAGTTAACAAATAAATGTGATTTTGTGTCTATGTTAACCATGAAATCCTAATTTTATTTTAAGAGGTTATATCTGAACCAATAATAAAGAAGAAATTAATATTATTAATAAATTTAAGAGGTAATCTGAAGTACCAATTTCCTATACAAACGTCCTCTCTGGATGGCACCAGAATGTTATTTTTGTATGATAGATTTATCACTGTCCGTAAGTTTTTCTTTACATGCTTTCGTATAAATAACTTATGTCATCAGATATGCACTATATGTGAACTAATTGAGGAGGTGAGAAACAAAACCTGTGATTTCCACGTTCATCGTGAAATGTTATTTTTTGTTGGTGAAGCTGAATAACATCGTATAAATGATTTAAGCTGAATAACATCGTATAAATGATTTAAGCTGAATAACATCGTATAAATGAATAACATCATATAAATGATTCAGATATATCAAAAAACCTAATATTTCCCATCCAAATAGGCAAGAAAAAACAGTCCTTTTGTCAAAATCTTAACTTTTCGTCCGCAGAAATAAGAAAATATACTCCTTTTTTATCACATCTCTTTATATAGGTGTGGTTAAATTTGGTCATCTAACCGTTACAGTTTTTTAACGTTATATTTCCCATCCTAAAACGACAAGTAAATGAAGGGTACAGGAAAAGAAAGCTCATCAACAATAAAGAAATCTTAGGAAAGCTCCGTATAATACAAATCGAACTATGAAGTATTTGGTTTTTACGAAAAATGTTGATGAGCCCCTTTTTCCCTGTACCCTTCAAATATCATTGTTACTTTCAAAACTATAACATTTCCCTTAGAAAAATGAGATCTTGTTCAAAATCACACATTTTAATATTTTCAATGTGAATTTTCTGCTTAAGGCCGGGTGTCAGTGAATTTTTTGTCCCTCATCCGTGATCAAGTAGAGCGTGAAAAATGATACATCTCTGGAGTAAAATTTAAGGTTTTTATTTATTTGTAGGAAAACTAAAGCTTAGATCAAAAAAGTGTCTTACCTTTTTCTCAATAATAATAAGCTGTTTGATAATAAGTCTTTGATATAATTTAGTGACAGGATCTCTTTCCAATCAATGTTCTAAGCATAAAGTAGTGGTTACCTTTGATTTTATTTTCTAAAAAGTGAATTGATACTAATCATGTCTCTGTGTTACAAAGTACGAGATAATATTATGTCAAATTTCGATTTGATACCAATTTCAAAATTCTGTGTTAATTATAAAAGAAGATAAAGACGTTCAAAAATGATCTAAAATTGCTAAAAATGCTAGAACCGGGCCTTAACCCTGTAACATATTGGAATAGTTTAACGCAATTATTGATTGTTCTTATACAAGTAACAATATATTTATTTAATCTATTATAAGGCCTTGGCCAATTACTATAACTAATTACAGAAATGTTATTTTGTCTATGGATATATGTATTTGTATTTAGAAAAAACATAATTCTATACAATTTTTACATGATTCTGAAAAGTTTTCCGAAGTGGAAATGTTTGGTTTTGCTCATCGCCTCTTCAATTATTAAAGTTTTCCGAAGTGGAAATGTTTGGTTTTGCTCATCGCCTCTTCAATTATTAAAGTTTTCCGAAGTGGAAATGTTTGGTTTTGCTCATCGCCTCTTCAATTATTAAAGTTTTCCGAAGTGGAAATGTTTGGTTTTGCTCATCGCCTCTTCAATTATTAAAGTTTTCCGAAGTGGAAATGTTTGGTTTTGCTCATCGCCTCTTCAATTATTAAAGTTTTCCGAAGTGGAAATGTTTGGTTTTGCTCATCGCCTCTTCAATTATTAAAGTTTTCCGAAGTGGAAATGTTTGGTTTTGCTCATCGCCTCTTCAATTATTAAAGAAATGAATCATACAGAATAATTCATTAACTTTTAGGTGGAGTATCTGTTATTTTTTCATTTGTTTGAGATTTGTGGAAGGAAAGCGGGGAATACAAACCCCCAATTTTGATGATTGTGACTAGATATATATCTAGGTATAATTATCAAATACCAATTTATGTATTCGCTTGGTTCAGATATTTCCTCTTATCAAAGTATTTGATTAGTAAAGTACCTATCTAACTAGATATGAAATAAGTATTGTATTATAATTTATGTAGAAGCTTTTTATAGTGAAATATTGGGTAAGATAGTGAAATCTCGTATTCCATGTCAAAAATAAACCTCGGAACCAATTTCACAAGGGACAAGTTCTTTCAAGTGCCGTGAAAGATTTTGCAATTCATATCTGGGTGGCACTGCATTATTATAATAATGGATTCTGCCACTTTTTATTTTTATTTTTATCCCTTATCTGCACACGTCTCGTGCCCGCTAACAAGCACTGGTTATATTACACAATATTACATATATGGGTCAATCAACTATTTTACCCACGATTCGAAAGGATTGAAAACAATTTTTTTTCCGAAAAAAATTATTAGATTATGTTGTTAAAATTTTTAACTACTTTATTAATCCAAGAGAGCCACGACACATCCATGCATTGCTTTGGCTAAAATGAGCGAAAATTCACATTCAAGTATCCAAAATTGTCTTTCGCGTTACCCATCTTTCATTGAAAAAAATATCAGGAATAAAACAAACTCAGATGATTTCGTTTTTTCATTTACTTTTTCATGCATAATCAGTCACTTTGGTATAATCAGTCTTGATATCGAGATAATGTTTATAGTAAAACTATTCAACATTTTGTCTTTCGCGTTACCAAAGAAAATTTATTTTGCCTAACTTTAGAATAATTCAATATAGGACTTAAAAACATAAAAAAGTATCATTTATGTTAAATACATTCTAGCATTATGTACTGCAATAAAAAAAAGTTTATTTAACTATAGAATATACTACAACCAAAACCATAATTCAAAATTTGAGGACAAGTTGTAACTCCAGAGACAATTTTTGGTAACGCCAAAGACTTAAAATTACATCAAAAGGATATAAGTAGTATCAAAAAATCTAAGTGGACATTTTAAAGTAATCCAGTAAAATTACGCTTAGTTTTAATGAATGTCGAATTATTATCTCCAACTTAAGATACATAGAAAATAAATAAAGATCTATTCTTAGTTAATACTTTTCGAAAACTTCAATTGGGCTTTCAAAAAAGTAATGGTAATCCAAACTGTCAGGTGTTGGAAGAGTAATGGTAATCCAAACTGTCAGGTGTTGGAAGAGTAATGGTAATCCAAACTGTCAGGTGTTGGAAGAGTAATGGTAATCCAAACTGTCAGGTGTTGGAAGAGTAATGGTAATCCAAACTGTCAGGTGTTGGAAGAGTAATGGTAATCCAAACTGTCAGGTGTTGGAAGAGTTTATATAATGTCTTCATAATTGACACAGCTGACATCCCTTTTGTCTAGCTTGAACATAATTGACACAGCTGACATCCCTTTTGTCTAGCTTGAACATCTTTGACACAGCTGACATCCCTTTTGTCTAGCTTGAACATCTTTGCGTCAGTACTTACTATACGAAGGAATATGACTTTTACTTCACCGTCTTCTTCCATCGGAGTCAAAGCCTTGCACACGTAAGAATAAATGGTTCTCTTTTTGTTGGTACCATAAACTTTTACGTGCATAAAGTTCCCTTATGACACCTGTCGTGGTCATTTCAAATTGCTTGTGGAAGCCAGCTGTCTTTCTGTATCAACATTTTCGGAGGAATTACCAGTAGTTGTCGGTCCACAGTTTTAGTTGTCGATCAGCAGGGTCTTCATCATCATTATCTGATCCGTAAATTGTTGTGTAAATGCTCCGGCGGGGCGTCAAATTCTGAATTTGTTTAAACACAACAAGTGGCACGTCTTCATCCGATTCAAAAGAGTCATATCCAAAAGGCCCGATACTCAGTTGTCTCGCAGAGTCCACATTTTTATGTTGCATAGCCTCGTTATCGTAGTTCAAATTGTACGTTTTTGGAGTAAGACAGTTACACAAGCCTCTCCTCGACGATTCACAGAAACAGGAAAGTTCGCTGTACTTTAAGGAATTACGTCGATCTGTATATATTTGATGGACTTGTAAAGTTCCCATGAGGCGTGGTATAGTTTTCGGCAGTTTGTTTTGAATTCGCTTTATAGCTTCTTCTTCTATCAAAAATATTTCGATTTTACTGGTGTTATTCCTTTGCTTGAAAAAAACATCTGCATTTGGAATATCTGTACCCGAGGCTACAATCTTGTCAGCGGTGCGCTTTAGAAACCCTCCGATCCCATCTGCTGGGCCTTTTCCATGTCCCGCTTCAAAAAAGGACCATGTAGTTGCAGCAAATTCGTATGCAAAATATTTAGTGCAAAGCAAATAAAAATTTTGCTTTTGGCGATATTGCGTGGATGGTCCGTCTGAAAAGAAGTGAACTGTATCGACAGTTTTATATTCATTTTTTATCCAATCCAAGATGGGTTCTAAATGGGCCCAGATAGCTGCAGGTTGATGGCAATTTGAAGAAGATACTGTACAAAAAGATTTTGGCGTGAATTTATTGTCAGTATTGTAAGTATACACCATCACTGTAGGTATGTAATGAATTTCTTGACCTTCCAAAGTGATGGGACTGTATCTCCGTATGATGTTTACAATTGTAGTTTTCGCTGAAGTCGACTATAATGGCACATTCATTTGGTCGCAAATTATTGATGCATTCCCGGAAGTTGTGAAACTGGATTTTTATGTTATATATATGCTTTTTGAAAACTAATAAATCTTTCTAAAATATTTTCCACAAATCTGACACTTCTGCTATTTGTTCTTCTTTAACATTTTTTATTGTCTTCAGAACTTTTCCGTCTCTTTCGTATTTAATTTCCTTTCTTATCCATTCGTTATATTTCACGATTCCAGCTATTTTTTCCAGATCATGTTCGATCTTAGCGCTTTCACATGCCTTACATTTGTTATACATGCAATCTTTAGACCTATCATTGCAAACAATCTTTTGAATTATTAAATTCAAATCGCAGGTCTTTAAAACTCCACATTTCTTTAAAGCTTGGGCATTGTACGCTATATTGGTGTGGGATTTACACAAACATGTTTCTCGAGCATCAATTGATGGACTTACGACATAGAAAGGCCGATTTTTCTTAAAATAATAGTACGAGCATGGCGTGCCTAGATATTCCTTCTTAAAATCTGTGTGAAGCTTTTTCATGCTATCCAATAAGTACCTTTTTTGCATCTTGTTCCCATTCTTTGTCACCGTTTATTTTTTCCCGGCAGTGGGTCGAGAGACATCGTCCCGTAGAAAAAAGTGCTGAATTATTCTTTGAAGCAGTATTTTTGGTTGGCTTATTATTGTTTTTCTAGCGTACTCTCTCTTTATTCCAAATGCTTCTTGCAGTAAATGTGTTTTCTAGCGTACTCTCTCTTTATTCCAAATGCTTCTTGCAGTAAATGTGTTTTCTAGCGTACTCTCTCTTTATTCCAAATGCTTCTTGCAGTAAATGTGTTTTCTAGCGTACTCTCTCTTTATTCCAAATGCTTCTTGCAGTAAATGTGTTTTCTAGCGTACTCTCTCTTTATTCCAAATGCTTCTTGCAGTAAATGTGTTTTCTAGCGTACTCTCTCTTTATTCCAAATGCTTCTTGCAGTAAATGTGTTTTCTAGCGTACTCTCTCTTTATTCCAAATGCTTCTTGCAGTAAATGTGTTTTCTAGCGTACTCTCTCTTTATTCCAAATGCTTCTTGCAGTAAATGTGTTTTCTAGCGTACTCTCTCTTTATTCCAAATGCTTCTTGCAGTAAATGTGTTTTCTAGCGTACTCTCTCTTTATTCCAAATGCTTCTTGCAGTAAATGTGTTTTCTAGCGTACTCTCTCTTTATTCCAAATGCTTCTTGCAGTAAATGTGTTTTCTAGCGTACTCTCTCTTTATTCCAAATGCTTCTTGCAGTAAATGTGTTTTCTAGCGTACTCTCTCTTTATTCCAAATGCTTCTTGCAGTAAATGTGTTTTCCTTCTAGATTTTTCTATATTTTCTGTTCTGAGGAGGCTTTTTAGTAGTCTTTTCTCTTTTAAACTTTTGATCGTTTCATATCGTTCTTTGATAGAGTTGGTCAAAAGTTTTAAGTTTCTGTTATTTGTCTGTTGCGGACTTTTATTTTTATTTTTCTTGCTTCGCATCAGTCTTTTTTTGTATTTTTCTCATTTTTTCTTTAATTTTTCGTTTTCGTCTTGGAGTTTCTTGTTATTTCTGTATACTTTTGATCTGTCCTTCTTCACTTTCTTTCGTCCTAGTTGTCGAGATGCAATTGATGGAGCTGGTGAAGCAGGTGGTGTTTGGTCTACTGGAAGATCTTGCTGTCTGGGAACAGGAGAACTCGGCGGAGTTCCATCTAAAATGCTTTGCAAATTCTTCCTATTTTTCCTATACTCTCTTTGCCTTAGCTTCCAAATCAAATTTGCCTGTTTTTTCTCACTCGGGGTGAAATCTTTTGCATGTTTCTTAATTTTGGGGTACTTAGTGCTCACGATGTTTTCTTTTAGCTTCTTCATATTTTTCGGCGTTTTGCTTAAGCCTCTCTCTATATATTTTTTGTTTTTCAGCAGCTGTAAGTGTCATTTTGTGATGTAAGATAGTCTGAAAATGATAATAATAATATATATATATATATATATGACAAAAAAATATACATATATGCATTTAAAATCATTTGTCAACGTTTATTTAATTCGCGGAGCTTAGGCGGGGAAATGCAAAGACACTGTTGTCATTTTTATTTTATTTTGGTGTTTATTCGTGTGATAACGTAAACTAAACGTGAACGAGTGTAGCCAAGTGACACAATGTTGCAAGGCGCCGCGTGGCTTTTCATAATTTCCACTATGCTCCATAGAAACTACCATAAAATTACCACCACTTTACTGAGGCAAGAAGGAAGTAAAGGAGGAACGTAGATGACGAAAGACTAGGCAGTAAGGTTATACAGACCATAGCCTGCTCAGAAAGGGCGAAAAAATATATTATTTTATGTAGGTATAACCCTGTTCCTGCAGAGGCAAAGAAGTGAATCTATGCTTGAAAGTATGGTAGTTCTAAATAAGCTATAACTTTATTATTATGCATGTTTATTCACACAATTAAAGTGTTACTGAGAATGAAACGTAATTAAGACAAAATCAATTCAACTTTAGCGCTTAGTATGTGTTACTCAATTAATTTTAGATGTCACTGTCTTAGGAGGTACCGATGATGTATGTGGAGTAACTCAGCATACCGGTACTGCGGAGTTACCGGTATGCTGAGTTACTTTCCGGGTAACATTCGCGACATTTCGATCAAAAATACACGCTATACTTCAAATACATACCTAAAACGAGTTCCTATCAATAATCTAAAGAAATTGCTGTAAAATAAACCATTTTATATAAATAAATAACTTTCTTACTTCGAGAAAACTCGCGCACTCAGGAAACAGCACAAAAAGGTATGCGCACTCGCTTCGTACGTTTGTCGCCGACTGTCCCCCCGTATTTATATTCTCTTTGGCCGACTGAGTGGCGCGTCGGCACTGTTTTGGGCACCGTCAAAGGATCAACCGCGCGTGCCTAGCAAATGGCGATCTAAATTAAGCTAGTGACACAAAAGATGCCATCTAGTTGCTTTCTGAAGCTACTTTTGAATGTAACTCAGTATACACACGGAAAATGTTTACAAGTGGGGACAGATATGTATATTTTATTTTAACCTGCTTAAATATTTGGTTTCTTGATATTTAATATTGGAACCGATAAAATTGATTATCATTTGTCTCAGTCAAATTGAAAAATGGTGTTGTCACTAGCGACTAGGGTCAATTTATTCGTATACTGAGTTACCACCCTTTTTATAACAAAATTATAATTTCCAATAAATATTACACGATTGTTATAGTGGCTGATGATTTCAGATACGTTTGCAATAACATTTATGTTTGTAATTATTGCAATTTTGGGCATTTTTGCTGAAATGTGTCGGGACAGCAATGTGTCGGGACAGCAATGTGTCGGGACAGCAAAGTGTCGGGACAGCAACGTGTGGGTAAAAAACTTGATTGACCTATATATAGCGGAACATAACCAGTGCTTGTTATATTCCACAGTGCAGTATGAACAAGCACTGGTTATATTACATATATAGTGGAATATAACCTGTGCTTGTTCATACTTTCATTACTTGTTCATATACGAAAAAAAGAGGTAAATTAACAATGTGGCAGCTTGAATCACATTGAAAAAAAAACACTGCTATTGTTGTAGGCAAGATGTTTGTATGTTGACATTGGTTATACGATATCGGCTATATAAGTTTACACTTTTTAACCGTAGGGCGTAAATAGGTGTTTTTTTATTGTTTAATATTAAACGGCTTTATTCCTGTACTAGCCCGTGGCTTTGCCCGCGTGGTTACTTTTTATCATATACAATATTCCAGGATCAAAAGTAAAATACACCAAATTTCTACTCTTCAGATTGAGATACCAAACTCTATATAAATCAGTGGAAACCGCATCGCAATCGGTGTTTTTATGTGATGCGCGAACAAACAGACAGACATATTTTTTTTAAATTATATATCTTGTTCAGTAGCTTATTTAAGTCCAAAACGCGTTTTTTTTAATTATCTTTATTATGTAGATTTTTTATAACCGCTTTGTTATAAGTATACTTAAATAGTATAACGATACAACAGTTAATGCAACTATTGATGTTTATTACTTACTAATTTATGCTATAATTTATTTATAAATTCTTGTGTGACAATCACAATAGTTAATATATGTGAAACAAAATGTAGTGATGTATGTAATGTCATTATTAAGATAAATTACTGTAAAATAAAGTGATTAAAAGATTCTGTTTTTTTTAACGGCATCCTTTGGTTACTCCTCAGTGATACGGAGGAGTTTATAAGTGAAACCCCAGAAACATAATAATCCGTTTATTCGGAATAAAAAAAACCGGCCAAGTGCGAGCCTATACTGAGGGTTCCGTACAAACTTGTATAGTAGTCGCAGCGGATCTTTGTGGTTGTGAAGTTAGGCTCTGTGAACGATTGTGCAGGTAGGAGATAGAATATGCAAAAAACGTAAGCGAGTGAGCGAGGCAGATATACAATGCTGTCTTCACCTTCAACATTGGGACTACGCCTGAAAAATAGCAGTTTGCGCAGCGACTTGCAGACAACTTCCGAGACACAAAGTTCCGCTGAGTAGGTACCTACGTAAACAGATTGACCATAAAAAATATATTTGTGTATGCTGATTCAAATTTACGGCTTTCGGTTTCCCTTTACTTGTGATTTAGACATTGCTTCTTGACAAATTTTATGATTCTAGGTCAACGCTCCACGCGTTCCTGAGAAAAAAGATCTTGGTAGACAAACAGACACACGGACAACGAAGTGATCCTATAAATGTTCCTTTTTGTAAGGAACCCTAAAAACTAGAGCGTGGTTCAAGAGCCCGCTTAAGATGTAATCCGCGGTAGGGCTGTCACGAGGCGGTCCCAGGGTGGGTTGGGCTTGCTCCACCAGCCCAGGGACCAAGCCTCAGTGGACAACATAAAAGGGTCAGGATTCAATTAGGAGCACAGGAACAGGAGGAGATGATTACAGACTTTTTGTACTACGATACGGATTAAAACCACTTACGTAGGTATTGTGATATATATTTAAAAGACTCATATATATTTGTAATAAACTTATGTAGATATTTTATAACATATTATTTTGTAAACTTGCAGTTCTGCTAAAAATCAATATCGGAACAATTAAAAGGACAATTTAAGAATGACAGGTTATTTGAATATCGAATTAATAATGACAAACTATCAAATGGAATGAAATGGATTATGAAAGAATTAAGAGATCAAATGAGTATTATTACGAAAGAGGTTTTCACATCGTCACAGGGCACTCGCTCTCTTGTTAGGGGTCGCACGAAGGAGAGCAGTCCCCCGACTGCTGATGCAACTGGAATAGATGGGCATTGTCAGGACTGATACGATGAAGAGTCGCGGTTCGAGTCGTCAAGGGGTCCGGCAGTCGTGGCAGATTTTAATTCCGCAGCCCCCTCCCATATGGCTAAAAACCATCTCGATCACATCAGTTTTCAAACATAAAAAACCACAGCTAAATCGGTCCATTCGTTTGGAAGCTACGATTTTCACCCCCTTTTCTCACCTCCCCCCTCCTCCCTCCTCCGCCCCATATATCTAAGAATCACATCAGCTTTCAAACATAAAAAAACCTCATCAAAATTGGTAATTTGTTTGGGAGCTACGATCCTCACCCCCCATTCCACCCCTAACCCCCCCCCCCACATTATACCTAAGAACCATCTCGTTTACCTCAGCTTTCAAACATAAAAAAACCGCAGGCTACGATTTGCGTGTGTGTCCCCCGTCCCCTCATTATAGCTATGAACCATCTCGTTTCCCTCTTTCAAACATAAAAAACCACACTCGGTTCTCGCTTTCAAACATAAAAAACCACAGCAAAATCGGTCCATTTATTTGGAAGCTACGATTTTCACCCCCCTTTTCGCACCTCCCCCCTGCCCCTCCCCATATATCTAAGAACCATCTCGATCACATCAGCTTCACAAACAGAAAAAAACCGTATCAAAATCGGTCCATTCGTTTGGGAGCTACGATACCACAGACAGACACACACACACACACAGTGATACACACCCTAAACTTATAACACCCGTCTCTTTGTTCGGGGGTTAAAAAAAGAAAAAACATGAAAACGTTAAAAGAGAAAAGGCAACAAAAAAAACCTTAAAGTTACAAAGTAACAAAAAATATGTAAAAAAAAACCGTAAAAGTTTTTTTTGTTGTATACGGAGGAATTGAAAAGGATAAAGGCTTGTTATTAAAGTACTAGGACGGTTTAATAAGCCAATGATGCAGGAATGATTTATTCTATGTAGGTATATGACAAGAGTCAGGATGATGTGGAGTTAACAAGAAGATGCAGAAAGCTGATATAGCCTTGCGATATTTGGGCCGGTTTCAGGCAAGTGCGAATAACAATGTATGAAAGGGTTTAAAATGGGGTTTAAGTACCTACATAAAAGGAACTTACAGGATAGGTATGTACCTACGTTTGGTTTTTTTTTTTGAGTATTCTGATGCTGATTTCAAAGACAAGACCAGTGGGCGGCAGGAGACCGTAAGTCACTTGATTATGTGTTATGAAGGTACATAATTGCTCAGTCTCTTTGTCTTCAAATAAGCAGCAGTATGTGGCGTTATCTTCAACCAAAGCTGAGTAAAGTATGTATTTCGAGCTAAGAGTTTTTCTTAGTCAAATATGGGAGCTGGACAAATTATTTACTAACAGAAAATAATTTAGTGTGATAAAGTAGTTATGTTCGAAGATAATCAGTCTGCCATTCATGTAGCCAAAAAACAGTACGTTGGGGCGCACGGCCGTTTGTTTGTCGTGAAACGTCTACCTACGCCACGTAGAAATTGCGAGTTTTACCGAATTAAAGATCACAAAAACATCCATTTTGCTGATTCTGAGTGGACCCTGCAGCTTTACCCGTCATTTCTCTGACCTATGTGTTATTTCAGGACCAAAGTACCTTTAGAGTACATAATACCAAATCATCGTCAATTACTCGAAACATCCAACGTAATTTCCAATTCCGATTTATAAAATAAAAATACTATTCTTGTTGATAATCGTCGATTTCTACCTCCTTGAAACAAAGATCATCATCAGCCAATCAACAAATAACAATATTTTATTACGACACAAATATCATAATAAAATATTATAGCGGTGTCAAACTTTTTATTTTATAGATAAAATCCTTCAATCGATAATCGAGAAACCAACTTCTGAATTATTTTGTGTGTATGTCCGGTCTTGCTCGCCGTGTTGTATGTCTATGCAAAGTACCTCTTCAGCAAGCCGCTTGAGTGATGTCTTTGGTTATCTGAATTAATTAACATTTTCATTTTTTATAGACATACAACACGGCGAGCAATGCGAGCATAGCTCTCAGCGTGTTGTATGTCTATGCAAAGTACCTCTTTAGCAAGGCGGCAATGCAGCTGTACTGTAACGGTGGCCAAGAAATGGGAAGCCAGCATGTCTGACAAACCAATATATTAGAAAATCAGCGATGAATGACAGATGTAGAGCCGCAACTAAATCATCACAACCATTTTGTAGTCGAATGTGTGGCTATGTGGACATTTATTCCGCTAATATTTACCTTGGCAGAGACAAGGATATTCTGATTGTGGTTTTGGCTCCCCCGGGTGTGACAAAATAATCGGCTACGCATCGTGGACTTGGCTCCCCCGAAGTCAACATTGAGGGAGACAGGGAGATTTTACTTGTGGTCTTGGCTCCCCGGTTTGGGTCTGACATTATAATTTCTCAAAATAGTCATCAAAATCTCAAATTGGTAGTCGTTGCAAACTAACTACAGTTTAAATATGCCTGTTTAAATTAAATACGAAGTTACATGTAAAGTGTGATAGTAATATGTTTTTGGTCGTGTATGGTAAATTGCTAATTTGTTTTTGTCACACTTTAAAGCCAATTTAGATTTTTTCCATTTATTTTTATTTTAAACGTGCTATAGCTATAGTATTTGGAGACTTCAACAGGTTCTTATATTCCCTGTTTTTTTGTACCATTAATACCTATCTACAAGATTTCAAATTTTCTGGATAATTTTTTAATCTGTACATTTCCTGATTATTTGTTTTGTCTCTGTTAGAAAACGAATTCAGCCATTTGTAATATTTTTTTAAACTAAAAATGTATTTCATGAGGCGGCATATTGCACCACAACACGAACTAAATCTAGTTAATGACACTATCCATTTTCCAAATTTCAACAGCTATTTTATGATTGAGAAACAAATATCCTAACTTTCATCTCATTTAAGGAAGGCAGTTCTTTAGAGAAATAAGTTCCTACCTTACTATATTCGCATATTATAACACTATTTTTTATTTAACAGCAATATCCGTAAAGTGCGGTCTCGCATCCGATTTCCTCGACGTTTACAAAACAGTTTATCACCCTAATACACCTAATGAAGACCCTCAACAAGAAAACATAATTCTCTCGCACACTCCTGTTGACCATAATTAAACTAGAAGGATCATATCTCTCTCACATAACGAGAAAAGTAATAATGCAGTCCTGGCACAGATGGTCAATAAAGGCATAGAACGTGCAAACGAAAGAACAGAAAATCCAGAAAGAATCAAGATAGTCGACGAAAATGCAGATAAAAACATAACATTGAGTAAGAGTAAAAATTTAACAGAACTTTTTAGATCTAAAAGGAATAGTGTTCTTAAATGGTTGCGAAATATATCCCATGGCAGTAGTAATAATAATAATAAAACTGCATCTAATAAAACACCAGAACCTCCAGTGTACTTACGAAAATCTAACGATTTAAATGTAAATTCTTATTTTATAGATCTAATAACCAACTTAAAGGATGCTATCAAAATATTGAATAAGAATCTAGTTAAATTGAATATTCAAATAACTAAGAATGACGGTTACATTATGATCAAATTGCCGTTTGAAAACTTAGCCAATAACGTTGAAGAGAATGAAGAAGATACTAAATATTATAGTACCAGAAATAAAAGAGATGTCAATAATCCAAAACTTGTTAAGACTAACTTAGATCTCGATGACTATGACAATGATACGTTCGATACAAATGTGACTGAAAAAGAATCTCCTGAAGATCTTAAAGCAAATCCTCAACAATCGATTGAAACTGTTTTTCCTGAAATATCTAGCAAATCTTAGGAACTTGACGCTAATAAATCTAAAACGGAAGCCAAAGCTACAAAGCTTTTAGAAACTGGCATTGACGGAAAAATAAATTTTAATACAATACAAGAAAACGCGACTGAAGATAAACTTAGTGATGTTGAAGAAAAATCTAAGCAAGGAAATGCTACCATGACAGAAGAAATTAAGAAATCTTCTGAACTAAAAGCTAATGTTGCACTAGAGATGCATGGTAATGAATCTCAGCCAGGAACATCTAATAATTCTATAAATATACGTAGTAATAACAGTAGATCATTGGACGATCAGGATAATTCAATAAATTCTGATGGTTAAAAAGATGAATTACTCAATTCTATAAATCAGGCTTATACCTAATGAATTAAAAGCTAAAATACTACCAATGAAAGATATCAAAGATAAATTCACCACAGACAATGTATAAAATTGGATATATTATTGCCAATCTTGATACTTTAGAAGTAACATTAAATAAACTAAAGAAGATGACCTCAAATACAAATGTGTGGCAAAAGGAAAAATTACAACACATGTATAAGAAATTAAATTTGTCCAAATATCTGGTAGAAAATATTATGAGCCACTTGAATACTAATGCAGTCAATCAACTGACTATAGACTTATAGAGCAATAAAATTGGCCGAAGGGAACTGCACCCAAAAAATAATAAATAAAAATGATTATAAATGATTTTAGATTTCAGTAATGATTACACTAATTATATCTCAGTAATTTTTGTCCCAAAAGCACAACACGTGCGCGGATGGACAATCCAAGGGCTAGAAATTACGAACTAGCTAGTCGTTGGTGTTTACTACTATATTATCAAAAATATTGTTTGTTCGTTTTCTATGCATTCATAATCAGCCAATAACGATGAAACTTGGGTAGGTTATTAGTTATTGTAATCGAGCCTGCGAAGGATTCTGAGAAGAAAAAAAATTTTTTTTATGCGTTCACGCATCGTTCATTGACTTTAAACTTTGGATACTAACTAGCTATTGTTGGCACTTGCGATAAAGTTTCTGAAATATAAATAAAAAATATACCTAGTAAGAAAAATAAAAACAAAAACCAAAATTATAAATACTACCTACTTCATATATTAAAAAATAAAAATTGCTACGCATACCAGAAATTAATAAATATCCATGATAAGTGAAATTAAAATAGCATTTTTATTAAAACCATTTTATTGTTATTTATCAGTCTATTTATTATACTAAAGGTGAGCCCTGCGACCTTTCGTGAGCGAGGAACAAATCAATTTTATTTTTTCCTAGCCTAATAATGTTCATTAGCAAGTTTGCTCGCGGTTAGTAGGTACCTACACATTTTCTGTAAGCACAGACAGAATTCTAGAATTCACAGATCTAAATAAAGCCCACAACAATACTTTGCGATATTTTCTTCGAGATATGCGCAATGCGCTGAGGATTGTTTGTACGACAATGAGAAATCGATCACTAACTTTAGCTCACCTGCAAAAGTCGGTGATCGAAAAAAACACCGTATATTACTTATACATTTCTACGTTCCTGTATTTTATTTTATTTTAGCCTCTGCTCAGCCTGACATAATTTACAGACTACAATGATAACATAATTATTTTATGTGTAATCTTTCAACAACTTCAAAAAAAACATAATAAAGATTAAGCAGGATTATGGAAAAAAATAGTTTCCATTTTAATTTAAAATTAGATCTGCAGCCCGATTCCATAACTTGGCTTCAATCGAATTCTCAGTATCGCAACCACTAATGCCTTGCGATAGAGTCGAATTTGCTATGAAAAAAGTGATAATCCGATTGTAGCCAAGTTATGTAATTGGGCTACAGTAACTACAGTTCTAAACTTCTACTCGCTTTTGTTAATTCTTACACTCATAATTTTTGTACTTACTAATCTACTTAAAATTATTATGTACCCACCTAATTTCCATGAGTAAGATTTTCTATTACGATTCACTATTTGCATTTACATTATTTTATAAATATGTAAATTTTAAACTTTCGTGATTCGAACACACACACACACACACACACATATAACATACATATACGTGTAATATATACATAATAGGTACATACTCGTACATAATTATAATTATGTGTTTTAATTTTATAGAATAAGTACAATTTTCAATAGTCAAAATGTGATTTCAATAGCAATATACACTGCAAAAATCACATTTAAAAAAAATAAGCGACCAGTGCTGCCTATTCATAAAAGTTCTACTACTACCACTTTGGTAGAACAAGCAAATACCTACCACATAACGGTAGTAATACGTCCCAGTCATTAAAAATATCGGTGTCAACTCCATTTAGTGGTGTCAAATTTCAACTGCGGTTTCCAAAATCTTATGAAAACTGTCTAATCTAAATTTGGACGTAATTCTACTGTAGTATTTATTTGATTCACGGTAAAGTTTAAAGAACAATGCTGCCAACAAATATTTTCTACTATTTTAGTAGTTTTTCTCATCGTCCTCGATTGGTAGATTGTGTCTTCTTCACTGGCTGTAATATTGTCTCCATCACTACTGACGCTGCGTTGACTTTGCTGCATCTGTAAAAAAAAGGGAAGTTCCCATCCATTCCTACTTGAAAGTAAATGTGTCGCTGTCTGTCTATTTGTTACGTTTCCACGACTAAACCTATCTTAATGAAATTTGGTATGTTTGACATTTTGAACCCTGGACAAGGACTTATGATACATTGTATAAACTTTAAAAGCTGATGAAGACGCGGGCAAAAGTTAGTATCAAATAATTTGGTCAAAATTTAAACACCTGCGACAATGCATAGCTTAAAACAGTCTTGTTATGCTCAAAACTCAATTTTAAAGTTTCTTGATGGCACAAATCCAAACAAATCCATGCAGGACCACTTGTACCCCCGCGAAGTACCCCGAGGAGTACTAGCCGGGTTACTAGGGGATGGTACGTGCATAGTTGCCCCGCTAGTACCCCTGGGGGTTCCTACTAGCGGCACAACTATGCACCATCCCCTCGATTCGGGTCTTTGCTACTCATCATCGATATGCTGGTACTAAGAATGCTATCGTACCTGAACATTTGACCACAAACTCTAAGTTTCTAGCTGCAATAGTGCCCGATATCACTTCACAAACAGAGTCTACTTAGAGCTGAATATCTTGGGAACGGCTGCACCGATCGTTACTTCCAAACAAAGCTACCATCTCACCAACTCCAACCAACAAAAAAAGTATTGAAATCGGTCCACCAGTTTATGAAATTACGATACCACAGACGAAAAAGTGTTCACACAGCTTTTAGACCACCTCTCTTTTACATCAGAAAAACTTGTCTGCGTCAGGGATAAAATATTCAAGGATTTTAAATTCTGTTATGAATGATGACTGTAGTGAATGTATAACGAAACGAATGAATACAGTCCGTTCATGATTTTTCAATAGGTACTGTAACTCACTTTCTTGTCAGTCTGTATCAATACTTGTCAGTTCTGTACAAAGCAATTCATTTTAAACTTACTTCCCGATGAGCTAGACTTGAAATTTCAAACACAGGTAGCTTGGAAATGGAAGACTAGGAAAAAATAAAGTCCGTTTTAAAAAGGTATTAATTTTAATATGTGATCTCACAATAAGTTTGTCGTATGAGGTAGTGCTAGCTGGCCTCTGGTGTCAGTTTGTCAGGCTGCCCGAGGGCCTCTGACATGGCTAACTACTGCTGCCGAGACCGACAGCTTGATGTGCCCTCCGAAACACGGAGCGATAGAAAACCGCAAATAACTTAAAAATACATTGGTGTGGAGCCTAGGACCGAACCCGGTATCGTTGGATTCTATGTTGCACTATTGAACCATTAGGCTAACATCGTTCGACGAAACAAGTTATGAGGACTCACCTTGGGAACATGTCGTTGCATTTGAGCTCAGTCCAACCGGTAAGAACTTCGTACAACATCGTGTCCAAGGCACGGTCGGCCGACAGTTCTCCGGCCAGCATTCTCAATGCCATGCTGAAATTATACAATTTATAAACATATTTTTTTGTTGTCTAATGCTCAATTACCTGAGCAACAAACATTTAGGTAAATCAGTCTGGCTATCAGTGTTGGTAATAAAAGACAAAAACTGACAAAGAAAGTCACCGAACGCGTCTGTCTGTCTACAAATATCTCAGATTATTCTGATTTTCACTTAGGCGTAGGTTGATCCAAGATAATAAGGTTTTAAATCATAATTCATAAGTATTTTGTATATGTAGTCGATGTAGGACAAATTTTCTCTTAAAGTTGAAAATATTGGCTGTCCCTGTAGCGGTATTTTGCTTACGCTGCGTAGGTAAGTAGGTACCTATATTAAAAGTGCTTTGTGAAAATATGTAGATATGAAATAATTGTTCTTCTCAAAAAATCTACAAAAAAATCCGCAAAATATGTATAGGCTGTACCTATTACAGAAAGCTAAAAATAAACGGTTTTCAGTAACAATAAATCACAATTTGATGAATCAACTTTGTAGAAGTCTTTGTGCTAAACTGTTTTCATCCTTATCAAATTTAATATCACAGTAAACTTTTTCATTTCAATTTTGCCCCCAACCACAGTTTTTAACGAGAAGTTTGAGAGTTATGACAATGTTTTTGATGGGCGATTCGGATCTACTATTAGTTTATTCTGTGGTGAAATGGCGCAGACGCGGCTCGGGTGAGGTCGAGTGGGCTGCGGGCGTGTGTGGTCAACTACAGGTTCGAAGCTGGGGTGGGTCGCTAGTTTTTTAAAAGCTTTTATTTAACTCACTTGTATGTATCTATGAATACCTATGTACCTTTGTATTTTGTCTGTCCTGAAATTTTTCGGCAAGTGCTTGAAATTTCGAGCACTTCCCGATTAACTATCCGGCTGAAACTTTCAGGGTAGCTCACCGATGACATTTATTTTTCTTTTTTATTAATTGAATAGGTACTTAAAAATTTAAAAAATGAAAAAAATAATGGCTCGGCTTGGCACCGCCTTCAAAAACTCTTTCTTATCTTATGTTGTATTTATGCATTATTACGTTGGTAATTTCGAAAAAGTGATATTGTTCTGGCTCAATTGTAATTATTTTATTCTTTTTAGTGGTTGTTTACAAAATAACATTTTTATTATGAAGTCGATTGATTTATTTTTGGATAAATATTTCATTTTTTGATTTTTAGTGGCCTAAGCAAACATCGGAAAGAATAAATGCCAAAGAAAATAGTAGACACTCACTCACTTTAGACTCAGCGTTGGTAAATTAAAACCAAGGATTAATAAAACCTACATTTAGAACAACTGAATTAGTTTTGACCATTTTCTATCATTTTGTTGATGCGTTCCTATGACTACCTTCCGGCTCCATCATCAGACCATAAAAATCATATAACACCAGAGAACTTATCTAGACAAATCAAAAGAGCCCAAACTCGAAGGGGTTCCATCATTTTGTAGTTGAGTACCTGTGACTACCTTCCAGCTCCATCATCAGACCTTGGATACCATATAACACCAGAGAATTCATCAAAACAAACCAAATGAGCCCAAAATCGAAAGGGTTCCATCATTTTGTTGTTGTGTTTCTGTGACTACCTTCTGGCTCCATCATCAGACCCTGGATACTACATAACACCAGAGAACTCATCAAAACAAACAAAATGAGCGCAAACTCGAAGGGGTTCCATCATTTTGTTGTTGAGTTCCTGAGACTACCTTCCGGCTCCATCATCAGACCCTGGATACTACATAACACAAGAGAACTCATCAAAACAAACCAAATGAATCCAAACTTGAAGGAATTCCATCATTTTGTTGTTGAGTTCCTGTGACTACCTTCCGGTTCCATCATCAGACCCTGGATACCACTTAACACCAGAGAACTCATCAAGACAAACCAAATGAGCCCAAACTCGAAGGGGTTCCATCATTTTGTTTTTGAGTTCCTATGACTACCTTCCGACTCCATCATCAGACCCTGGATACCATATAACACCAGAGAATTCATCAAAACAAACCAAATGAGCCCAAACTCGAAAGGGTTCCATCATTTTGTTGTTGAGTTCCTGTGACTACCTTCCGGCTCCATCATCAGACCCTGGATACTACATAACACCAGAGAACTCCTCAAAACAAACCAAATGTGCGCAAACTCGAAGGGATTCCATCATTTTGTTGTTGAGTTCCTGAGACTACATTCCGGCTCCATCATCAGACCCTGGATACTACATAACACCAAAGAACTCATCAAAACAAACCAAATGAGCCCAAACTCGAAGGGGTTCCATCATTTTGTTGTTGAGTTACTGTGACTACCTTCCGGCTCCATAATCAGACCTTGGATACCATATAACACCAGAGAATTCATCAAAACAAACCAAATGAGCCCAAACTCGAAAGGGTTCCATCATTTTGTTGTTGTGTTTCTGTGACTACCTTCTGGCTCCATCATCAGACCCTGGATACTACATAACACCAGAGAACTCATCAAAACAAACAAAATGAGCGCAAACTCGAAGGGGTTCCATCATTTTGTTGTTGAGTTCCTGAGACTACCTTCCGGCTCCATCATCAGACCCTGGATACTACATAACACAAGAGAACTCATCAAAACAAACCAAATGTATCCAAACTTGAAGGAATTCCATCATTTTGTTGTTGAGTTCCTGTAACTACCATCCGGTTCCATCATCAGACCCTGGATTCCACTTAACACCAGAGAACTCATCAAGACAAACCAAATGAGCCCAAACTAGAAGGGGTTCTATCATTTTGTTTTTGAGTTCCTGTGACTACCTTCCGACTCCATCATCAGACCCTGGATACCATATAACACCAGAGAATTCATCAAAACAAACCAAATGAGCCCAAACTCGAAAGGGTTCCATCATTTTGTTGTTGAGTTCCTGTGACTACCTTCCGGCTCCATCATCAGACCCTGGATACTACATAACACCAAAGAACTCATCAAAACAAACCAAATGAGCCCAAACTCGAAGGGGTTCCATCATTTTGTTGTTGAGTTACTGTGACTACCTTCCGGCTCCATAATCAGAGCCTGGATACCGCTTAACATCAGAGATCTCATCAAGACAAACCAAATGAGCCCAAACTCGAAGGGGTTCCATCATGTTTTTGTTGAGTTCCTTTGACTACCTTCCGGCTCCATCATCAGACCCTGGATACCACATAACACCAAAGAACTCATCAAAACAAACCAAATGAGCCCAAACTCGAAGGGGTTCCATCATTTTGTTGTTGAGTTACTGTGACTACCTTCCGGCTCCATAATCAAACCCTGGATACCGCTTAACATCAGAGAACTCATCAAGACAAACCAAATGAGCCCAAACTCGAAGGGGTTCCATCATGTTTTTGTTGAGTTCCTGTGACTACCTTCCGGCTCCATCATCAGACCCTGGATACCACATAAAACCAGAGATCTCATGAAGAAAAACCAAATGAGCCTCAACTCGAAGGGATTCCATCATCCGATTGTGTAGTTCCTTTGACTACTACTACTACTACTACTGTAGTTTTTAATTGTCATCATAACTACACCCATGTGCAAAACTTCAGCATCTTTGGACGTCCTTAAATTGTTCAAAATTGACTTGCAATTCAGTCCTAAACATTATAACACAATTAATTAAATTAAAGCTTGTTTAAAGCTACTAAACCAATTTTGATGAAATTTATACAGTACCACACTAGAGGTTTTCTTACTCAAGTAAAAACAATCATCTAATAATTCGGTTCAGAAATCCAAGGATATTAGAGAACATAAACTAGAAAACAAATTGTTTTTATAATAAAACTACTGAACCAATTTTGATGAAGTTTATATGGGACTACACGGAAAGTTTACCCTTATGAATAAAAAAACAACCATCTAAATCGGTTTAGAAATCTTAGAGATAAACACAAAATAAGGGCAATATAAACACAAAATCGAATTGATTTACTCAAAAAACTATTTATTCTCGTAAAACTGCTGATCCAATTTTGATACAATTTATATGGGACCACCTAGAGAGTATACACTTTCAAACAAAAAAAGAATATTTAAAATCGGTCCGCAATTGTCGGATATATCGACCGACATACATAAAAAAAACATACATACAGCCGAACATATAACCGCCTCCTTTTCTGAAGTCGATTAAAAAGTGAAATTTATTTAAAAAAAAAGGTCGTAAAAGAATTGATGATGTTCTTACCCGTTGATTCTCGCCATAGTTCCAAATGGCGCATTCAACTTTGCAGTCGCTACCAGATTCCTGCAATACAGGAGCCACACGCAATCCAGCTCAGTAAAAAATGTGCCGTCCGTGGCAGCACTGGAGCTGTCATTGAATGACGTTTGGAGGTGGTTCAGCGCGTGAGTGTTGCCATCTATGTTGCGGGAGATTTGGTTTTGGATGTTCGCCGCGTCTCGGTTGGAGAGTTGATTCAGGATGTTTCTGTAATATTATTATTTAAAAGCTTTTATTTAACTTCACTTGTATGTATGTTTCTATGTATTTATGTCTGTCCTGGAATCTTGCAATTCAAATTTCTAGCACTTGCCGATTAGATATCCGGCTGAAACTTTCAGGGTAGCTCACAAATGATAATGCTTTAAAAAATAAAAGAAAATTCTCATAAAAGCTTGTTATTTAATTTTTTTAATTATACTTATTCAGTTTAATATTATAAATGCGAAAGTTTGTTTGTATGAATGTTTGCCTCTGGTGTCAGAATTTGTCATGCCGCCCAAAGGCCGTCTGACATGGCTTACTCAGCGCTGAAAGGTTTTAAAGAATTTTAATCAAAATTGCTAATAACAATGTGTCTGATGGTCTCGGAGACTTTAATATTGTGTTAATCACTAAATTTTTTGATTAAAAAATTAGAAGATAGGGGTCTTTATTGTTAGGATATATCCGCCATATCTACTTACATCTACACTAATATTATAAAGAGGAATGATGCGATTTTTGATATGTAACATTTTTCCTCTCGCTTTTCAAAAATATATGTGAGTGATTTCGTGAAAAGCGTAACAGCGTAACACTGTAATACCTCAGGACAGGAGGATTGGGGTAAGTCGGAGGAGGATTGGTGTAAGTCTGGGGAGGATTGGTGTAAGTCGGGGGAGGTTTGGGGGAAGTGAGGGGAGGGTGGGGGAAGGTAGAAAAAGTCAGATGAGAGTGGAGTAAGTTTCGAAAAAGTAAGGGGCGGCTGGGGGAAGTAGGAGGGAGAGTGGGTTAGTTAGGGCAATTGTGAGGGGAGGATGGGTTAGGGTAAGTTAGGGGCGGGTGCAGAAATTGAGGGAGGGTGAGGTTAGAGGGAAGTGAGGGGAGAGTAGGGGAAAATGTAAAAAAGTGAGGGGAGGTTGGGGAAGGGTTGGCGGATGTGAGGGGAGGTTGGGGAAGATGGAAAAAGTAGGGGGAGGGTGGGGGTATGTGAGAGTCCGAAAGAAAAGTGGAAAAAGCATAAGTTGAAAGGCGAAAGGACAAGGGTGAAGGGTCAAATGTATGACCAATGAGCTCACGTGGTGCTAGAGTATTGTGGCGACCCTCGACTGTATGTGACGTCAATACTGGCCTATTTTCAAATAAAGGCTCTCTCTCTTTATGTGCAAGTTTGATATGAAATAAAAAAGGGAAAGGAGAATGGCAGAACGGGAAACGTCAAAAAAAAAGAGGACTGTGGTTATTTTGGAAAATAATAATTAGAGATCGGGAGAAATATTCTTTCTAATGTTTAAAGTTTAGTTCAGATAAAGTGTAGTTTATGTACCCGACGTGTTTGTTCCTTTTAATCGGTATGGAACGCCCCTAGCGGCAGTATAGTTAGAAGTGAGCCCTGTTGTTGAAACAAAGTGTGTCAGTAAAAGTGAATAGTGGAACAATAAACAGTGGACAGTTACAGTACTGACTAAGTGCGCGTTGTGATGGGACACTTGTACTGTGCGGAACTCAATAAATTATCTCTCCATCCATACAAGTTATTTCCTTCCAACCCTCACCGTACCCGCTCCCGTAATAGTATATTAATATTGCTAATTACCAAGGTTAGATGTCAGATTTTACAAATCGTATGCCACTACTGTAAGGCTAGCTTGCTTTTTAATCTGTGCCAAAGATCTTACTACTCAATTAGGTCGTCACTTAACTTACTTGGTGTTCTTATAAGCTCTCCCCAGGTGAATGGCGGCTCGCGCGGCGCTCACACCTACTTCCAGAACGTTCTCGAACAAGTTGGCGCCCAGGTTGAAGTCTTCCAAGTCCTGCTGCCGGAGGTTTTGGCGTTTGCTACAATGAAGTAAAACTTTTTTTGAAGACCGTTTTAGATCAAGACATCTTCTAAAATCTATTTAGTGACTATTGGGCTTCGACATCGCATCCAATTTGGATGCGTTGTCGAAGCCATCCAACTCCTCTGTCGTGGTATGCGGAGGAAAAACCTCTTGGTAGATCCTCAGCAGTGCAATGAAATTTTCATTATATATTTTCTTAATCGGTACCACTTTAAATTGCTTACTATCGATTGAAAAGGTTTGAAAGTGGGACAAAACAAGTTGCGTAATCCCAATACAAACAAAAGTAATGCCAATAACCTACTTAAATTGGATTGAAATTGGTGGTTAAAAGATACGGAATACAGGCACTGTTCTTGCAATTTACAAGGAGGTTACTAAGAAAGAAGTAATCTCTGGAACTAATACGAATATAGCTAAAGCTACACTATTCTAGATGGACAACCCTACTATTTTCCCGGTAAAATGCAGTTTCCGTGGGATAACGGGAAAGCTACGGGCGGAGCCGTAGGGCAGAGCAGCAGGAATAAGTAGGTAAGATTGCGTTTTGGCTATCATTGGGTTGTTCCTCAGATCAGAGACAAGTAATTAACAATGCTTATTTTTATGCCAACCGTACGCGCTTTGTCTCGCACGCATACATTTACTGTAAATATATAAGTACAATATCAACAAAACCAATAAAAGGCACGCGCGCTCGTAGATTGAAAGAGTGGAAGGCAAAATATCAAGAAGCTAACGCCCAAAAATACGAATGATCGGTGTCTGACATCAAGTTGAGCCATGACCTGTGCCAGGACAGCAAAAAACTCCCATGAATGCACTGCCCTTCAAAACTTAGTTCTTATGTCTATTCATCACGTTACAACTAGACCGATTACGATGCGGTTTTCACTGTTGGATAGCTTAGACTTTGACTTAAAAACTGGTGTACCTGATATCTCAATCCAATGAGTAAGAGCCAAGCAATTTAATAACAAGCAAACTCAATTAATTTTAAGCGTAGTAGTTACTATCATCTACCTTGAGAGTTTTATCCGTGTATTATGCTGTAATGTGCCGAGAACTGCCATAAAAAACGACAGATAGTCCAAGAAGGCCAGTTGGGATCGTGTCGATGCGATGTTCAGCAGGGACAGAATGATATTGTCGATGTTGGTTCCCATATACAATTGTAGGCGTCATCTACAATTGTATATGGGAACCAACATCGACAGGTCCAAACAGAATTCTACCAAGAGGTCCAAATGTACGGAGACCGGTTATACTTACGAGAAGCTGTTCTGCTGCACTTCACTCTGCTTGGCCTCTACTTTGCTGGGGTCCATGAAGAGAGCGTTGAAAGCGAATACGTCGGGGTCTTTCAGCATTTTTGTGCGAGCTGCCTCCTAAGAAAATGATACTTATTAGATATTTTATAAGTGGGTATGCAAGGTGTGGTACGGTAAAGTGGTTCATAATCAAACGGCATCCAACATCCGCAAACACTAATTTATAAAGAGGTAAACTTGTTTAAGTATGTTTATAGGAGGTATCTGAAACTACTGATCCGATTCTGAAAATTCTTTTACTAATAGAAAGCGACACTATTCCAGATGGACACTACGGATACTTTTCTTCAGTAAATTTCAAAATTTCGGTGGGATATAGAGAAAACTACGGGCGGAGCCATAGAACAGCTAAACTAGTGACTGATTTAGTAAGGTAATGCGAATTTCGGTGTTATTGCTCCAAAACGGTGAAGGAAAACATCATGAGGAGGAAACGGCATATTCATATATCTATAATACGCTGTAGCTGACTGAATTTCAGCCCTTTCCTTAGGATTTCTATTCTAAGGTCTGTGGAATTTAGGGGTTCTTCCTCGCGGCCAAAGTGGATAGTCAAACTGATTTGTCCAATAGGAAAAAAAATACCTTGTGGTCAAATTGTCTTCTGTGACAAATAGTACATTAATTAACAAAAAAGTGCCGTCGCGGGACGTTTGGCAGATGTGAAACATAGAATATGGCCGAGCTGAAGCGGAAAGAGCCGACGAGACACGAGCGGTGCTTCGCCACGCCGCTCGATCGACACGCCAAGAGTCGGCGATATCCCCGTACCGCGCCATTGTTTACGTTTACACATCAAAAATAAACCACCATCAGTCGGTGAGAGTCGGTCAAACAGAGGCTTAGGTGACTGAGCCTCTTTTGTTGTTCATGAAAATGCGTCGTTTCATGACCAACAAAAAAAAAACGAGGGCACGTGAGGTTGAATTTGGGATTTTATGTGGTAGTTGGGCAGTCAAATCACGATTTTTTGTGCTGCTTACATGAGTTGTTTGAGAAACCATGTAAAAAGTTTTGTTTTTTTATTTTCGAGTCGAATCTCGGCTCCGATATAGTTTAGACGTCATGTACTGTAGAAACAAATTCTGCTTCCTATATAGTCAGCAGCAGAATTCAGCTCTATTAAAAAATACTAATTTCATAGTCAAACTTGGATACGACACCACTTTTACCCAAACCCCTGTAAGGACGTGACAGCGTGGTGAATGATTATGACCTATCTTCTCCCCCTCCTCGTCACAAGGTGCAATCATTTGTGTGAGGAGCAGAAATGTTTGTTGGACTACGGTCCATGAACGTCCATGGAATTGGGCAGGACCAAGGAAGTTTTATGTACTTACGTACAACGTAGTAACTTCCTTGGGCAGGACACATATTATGGCTAGGCGAGGAGATGGCAGGTGGAGCAAGTCTTTGACCAAGTGGCAACCAAGAACTGGCAAGAGGAAGGTCGGACGTCCAGCGGCGATGGTTAACATCCGATTGAAAGAAGTGACAACAGAGAAAAGAGGCTCTATACCCAGCAGTGGGTAGCGTAGCTGTAAATTATGATGATGATGATGTTTATCCGTTATCTAGTGCCCTAGTTAGGTAATTGTTGTGAATTGTCCTGAATATATTTATTACTAGTTTTCCCGCCCGCGACTTCGTCCGCGCGGAATACTGTTCATCGCGAAAAAAGCAACCTATTTTTTTCTCCTAGAAGAAAATATGATGCTTTTTTTCGCTTTTTTTATTAAAGACCAATGCAAAACTAGGTACAAGACTAAGTATATATACACCACTCTTGATGTGTTTTGACAGACTTGTTATTTTGTTTCCATAGCAACCACAAATCATTCTGTGATGGCAACCGTTCCTTACAGTGAGTAATCAACATTTTCCAGTTTTCCAGTGGAAACTTACAATTTTCCGGGATAAAAAGTAACCTATGTTTTATTCCAGGGTATAAACTATCTCCATTTTAAATTTCCGTCCAGCCGTTATCGCGTGAAAGCTCCCCAAACAAACAAACAAACAAACAGACAACATTTTACTTTTACATTACACTCTTTTTTTTGGGCAACTGCCCAAAAAACGCACGACTGTGCAAAAACAACTTAAATTTAACCACTATCACCGATATCTAAGACGATAAGTAAGATGATTGGGATGAAAAATACCTTAAATTTAAGCATGAAAATAAATAAAATTGTGCACTGCTATCCTCACCTGACTCTCCCAGGCCATAAGCTGTATATTATGCAATAACATAACATCCAACGTCAATATTCCAAACGAGAGCAAATCTGTTCCATTCGTCAATATAACTTTCCTACTACTGTTGAAATTAGTATAATTATCTCCAAAATATATATCTTTCAATTTATTCATTACTATAGTAACATTTCCTTCTATTAAACTTTCATTTAATGCTTTTAATAGATGTTTGAATTCACTTTTATTCCCAACAGCTTTAGAAATGTTCTTCACTTTGTCAAAATCGGGATCTGTTGTTATCCATTCGTGCAATTCCTGTACCTTTTCAATGAGATAGCTTGTCATGGAATTACTTTGCATATAATCATCGTAAAGATTTTCATCGTTGTAGTATTCCTCGTAGTCATTATTCTTAATATCATTGACGTATCCTTCAGGCAACATACCGGCTGCATCCTTAACACCTACGATTTCTCCTGGTTTTCCAACATCTGTGGATATAAGTTCCGGTAGAATGGGTTTAAACTTAGGCAGATTCTTATTGACTTCGTTGAATTCTTTAAAGATCTTTTCGTTTGCTTCCTTTATGCTTACTTTAGTTAAGTCTACGTGTTTGAGGCTGTCAGGAAGTTTAGCTTTGTCTTTCTTTTCTATTTTTCTTTCGTTGTGATGTACTATGTCGTGGACGGGATGAAATTGCGGCTTGTTCAGAAGGCTTATGCTTCTGCTTCTGTCGCGGTTGGCGACCATGTTTTTGAAGATGGATAGTTTTTCTAGAATGGGTATTTGTATTTCGTTGTCTAGTTCTTCTGAGCTTGTGTTAGAGTCAGTTGTGGGTTCTTCGGTGGTGGGAATCATCTGCTGCTTCTGTGGGTAGTAGTTGGAGTAGTCTGGTTCCTGAAACAGCATTATTAATTTATTGTAACAAACATACTATTAGTTGGTAAGACTGAGTTTCTAATGCTGGGAATTTACATTGTAATTTAGTATTTATTTATTTGTTCTTCTTGTTTACGTCTTGGTTTTTTGGAGACTTGCGTATGTTATCATAGATCTGGAACTAAGTGGAATTTTCTCGGGTGATTCAGAATTAAGTGAATGTATTTGAATCTGTCTAGTCTAGTCAAGGTTTAAGGAAGTCGTCAAGTATATAGGTATTAAATGACACAAGTAGTTGCAAATCTATCTTATCGCTAATCGTCCAGGCATGTAGAGGAAAACGTTTTATAACTTCAGTGGTTCTAGAACCAGACTCGCCAGTATTTCACAGGTAAAGTACCTATCTACTTAACGTTTACTGTTATAAGAACCTACCTACTTTATTCTTTGTGCTTTTATTCTTTGAATTGTTTTTTAACGGGCCGTACATATTTTTTTGCGATTTAGTACGTTAAATGAATAATAAAGTGAATGTGTGATCAAACTGTTGTACATATGCTAAGCTACAAATGGATTGGATCTCAAATCAAGGACTTCTGCAGGAATATAACGGGCTTGGATAGTTTTTCTCCTGTTCTACTCACTGGCTGTACCGCGAAGACTTCTCTGGTGGAGTAGCTTCTTCCAGTCCCCCACTTGGTGATGACCACGGTGGCTAGGACCAAGGCAGCGCACACGGCGAAGCAAGATGCACTTGCTATAATCCACACTTTTAGTGGGACCTGAAAGAGGGGAAGATACGTTGGCGGTTCACCAGCATTTCAACGGTAGAAATATTTAAAAAAAAACGATTAAGTCCCTCTGCACCGTTAAGCGGGATCCCGCGACAGAGGAGCTCATTATAATCTGGTGATTTCTACAAAAATAGGCTTCGACAAGCGTAACTTGAACTAACGAGTCTAGCGCGGCGGATTACGTGCGGCCAGAGTTTCGCCGGTCGGTGCCTATTTTTGTAGATGAATATAGACTCAAAAACTACGGATTTTGATAGGGGTTTTAGTGTTTGGTATCTTAGTAGCTTAGGTTTTTAAAATGTTGTTGAATTTGGGCCTTACGAGTGAAGCTCCTAACCAACTTGGACGAATTAACGTTTGTATGTATACTCGTGTGCACTTACTTGTTGTTTGTCTGGCCGACAATAATTCTCAAACTATTGATCTGATCTTAATCAAATTTGATAAGTAGCCTTGATAACATTTTTGAAATCGTATAATAATAATTATGTCCGGTCTGTCTAGGGGTTGTTGAGAAATAGGGGGTACTTACTTCCCAAAGTATCTAGAGACTAGAGATCTGAATTTCTCATTAACTAACCACACTCGGCACTATCATCTGTTTTCGAGATCCGTTGCTTGAACTTGAATAAATATTATTATTTGACCCAAAACCCCAAAATAAGCCTGAAATATTTAAATTGGGAACATTAATTCAATTGGACTCATGATTATGAAAAATCTTTGTACTTTCATATTTTAAAAATGTCGAAACCAGTAGTTTGAGTTATCAATTAAACTGTTGAAGAAAAAAGGGTATTGCGAGTTCACTGAATTTAGTAGAGAGTAGGTACCTAGTACATCCAGCAGTACAAGATAATCGCCACAGTCACCACCGCAGCGGCGCGGCGCGGGGCGCCTGCGCAGTAATTAAACTGCTTCATTTCCTAGGTTTCGTCGTCGCTTGCTACATAATGATACGTTACGAAGTTACCGGCGACGGGACATTGACATGTGGCTACAACCGTTGGAAATGCATGCTGGTTGTTAACTTATATTCTATCTATTTATGGTATAGAGTTGTGAGTGGGGTAAAATTGACTCAACTAGGGTAAGCTTTACTTAATTAAATTATCAAGCTTTACTTTTCTAATTATGGTTTCATGAAAGCAGGGGCCCAATTCTACTAAAACAATTGTAATGTCAATTATCAACAATTTTCGCTTTTAGCTCTTAAAAGAGGTAGAAGCGAAAAAATATGGGAAATTTAAAAAAATAAATAATCCTAAAATGGAAAACTCTAAATTCAAAAATTTTCACAAATTTTTCGCTTCTACTACTTTTAAGAGGTAAAAGCGAAAATTTTGCGATAATTGTTGGTAATTGTCATTACAATTGTTTTAGTAGAATTGGGGCCCAGTAAGTACACCTATCGTCATAAAGCGGTTGTGACGTCAGTGTCATAGAATAAATTGTCAACGTATTCAGAGGAACCAACGCCATCTCTGGACAGTTGGAATGATGTCACAACCGTTACGTTTCTTCAAGTTCAACCAATTTTTGAATTGGAACGCGCTTCGCGCTTGTTTTCTTGTGTTTATAACTACGAATAAGTAATAAGTCAGGAAACGTAACAGCGTTAATAAAATGACCCAACAGAAGTCGTGCCCAAGTAGGTGGGGCTTAAAAGTCGTGTTCAGCGCGTCATCAGTCGTACATTTTTCATGCAAGCGAGCACACGTCATATCTTCGCGTACGTTTTAGTTTTATCATTGTGAACTACAGCTGTGAATCATCATGCCAGCATGTGTTGTGAAGAGGTGCAGGAGCCATACAAGATTAAAATGTCCAGGGATCACTTTTCACTAGAAGTAGTTGCAAAATTATAATTATATTCAAAGACGTTCAAATACATTATCAAACCGCGATGGTCAATACTATGCAAAATGAAGTCAGTCAATTTTTGCACTAAAGTTTTTTTTCTACTCGATGAAATTTTGAAATTAAGCTGTTATTTTTTCACGCAGATGATTCACACCGAAGAAACGTTAACATATTTAGGAGAATACTAAACAAAATGAGTAAATAAACAATAATGAACGATTACAGTTGGTATGTAATATAGGTTCGGCTTTTTCGACTCATGGGAATAACAATAGCATTAAAAAAACAGTTCATAGTTTGGTCGAATTAAATCACGTTTAATTTTTCAGGCTAATGAAAATTCACCTTCTGGAAATTTTGAAGTGTTTGATTTACCTGAGTTGCTCAAAAAAACAAATAATGCAAACCCTCAAGCGCATAAGGCACAAAAACTTGTAAGATTTCACTATTATTTTTTGCACTTAATATTTAGGTTCGATAGGAATTTTTATTTTAGCTGTATATGCGTATCTATTTCAATTAGAGACAGTCTTTCATAAATTTGTAACTGATCTTCAATAAGGTTATTTTCAGGAGAATAATATCAACACTGAATGTAATGACGGTGTTGAAGAAGAACCAAGAAAAACAAAATTAATAAATAATCTTATTTCTACCGAAGTCTTTAGTTTTGAAGAAAGAGGATCATGCGTTACGCCGATAATATATCATCGTCAGATATTAAATCTGCTCTGAATACTCCTAAAATACACATTTTAAAGCAAAAACTAAGAAAAAAACTATTTTGGCAGTATAACGACTATCACAGATCAGAAATCTACAACGCCCAAATAAAAGATTAACTATGAAGAATATTTCACTTAAAATATTTTATCCCAATTGAAGAAAAATGGATTTGGCGATACTACAGAAAATACTGCATTGAATGATTTTTCGGACGATATAGTTTTAGCCCTTAAAAGGAAAAAGTCAAAAGTTACTTTGATCTTTGATGGCTGTGCATCTAACATCGCTACGGCTAAGATGTTGGGTTGCAATTATGAAGACACAAACAATTCAAAATCGTTTTTTGACCACCCATCTACCGGAGACCCAGTAGTTGTAATATTAGATCCATTTCATATGGTGAAACTTGTGCGTAACACATTAGAGGAAAAATACACTCAAGAACAAGAAAAAAAATTGAGTGGGCACATTTGCAGAAACTGAAAAATGTTCAAGATATCGTTGGATTGCATTTTGGGAATAAATTGTCAAATCGGCATCTATACTTCCGAAATAATATCATGAACGTGAAACTAGCGATTCAAACCTTAAGTCAAAGTGTAGCTGATGTGATTAAGTTTGGTTCGCAACAGTTAAACATGCCTGATTTTCAAGAAACAGATGCAACTGTTAGCTTTTTAGATACGTTTAACAACCTTTTCGACATACTAAATTCAAGACCGACCGATACGGGTTTAAACACCCTTTTTCAGTGGTAGAAAAAGAAAAACTACATGACGTTTTGGATCAAAGCGAAAAATATATTAAAGGTCTCTAAATCAATGTGCAGTCAAAAAAAAAACTCGAACAGTAAATGGACAAAGAGTAACAGTAGGTATATACTAACTCCTTGAAACCAGTGACCAAAACTCAAAACTGGACTTCTAGGACTCCTCATATGTATTTCAAGTTTTAAATTACTTTTTGCACGGCTAGTAGAGTTACAAATATATAAATTTATTTAACCATATTGAGCCAAGATCATATTGAGTTGTTTTTGGAGTGATCCGCAACCATGGCCGTTACAACAATAACCCAAACGCCTGACAGTTTATGGAAATATATAAAAATAATTTACTGAACTTGAACCTCAGCTCTAAATTCACAGGCAACAGCATACCATTGGAGGATATTCCGTTTTAAATTTCTCATAATCCGTCTTCACTACATGGCGAAGAAAGATTCTCTTTTAATGTCTTCTGGACAAAAACTTATTAAATTAATTATATTTCACGGGACAAAGAATTTAATGAATTGTAAAAAGTGATACGAAAGAGAAGATTATTAGATACGAAAGAGAAGATACGAAAGAGATACGAAAGAGAAGATTATTTCTTGCTCGGTAATGACTTCCGTCTCGAACTTGCAAACCGGTTTGAACTGCTTCAAGAGGAAGATCTGGATGTAGAGTCGTACAGTGACACAGTCACCAATATTGTTTTAGGAACAACTAAAAAACATTTAGGTGGGAAAAGGCGAAAAGAAAGAAAGCTGACATCACATACTCTGTCTCTATTGGATCAAAGAAGGGAGATGAAAAACAGTAATAAAGAAGAACAGAGAGAGCTGGAAAAGATTAATAAAACCATAAGAAAGAACATTAAATCAGATCTAAGAAAATATAACACAAAAATTATAACTAAAACCATTAAGGAAAATAGAGGCCCAAAGGTTTTTAGAAGAAAGTTAAACACACACAAACCGGAAATTAATAAACTTGTTAATAACTTAGGTGAAATAGTGACGGATAGAGACCGGATTATTAGCACTGTTGAAGAGTTCTACTCGGATTTATATGAGTCAAAAGCAGTGGAACCAGAATCACCAGATGCTGCGGATCCGAGAGCGAACCCAGTTGAGCGTCTGGAGGATGAGACCCTACCACTGCTTACAGAGGACGAGATTGGGTTTGCTCTGAGCTGTATGAAACGCGGAAAAGCATCTGGTGAAGATGGAGTTTACGTAGAGATGTTGCAAGAAGGGGGTCTCTCCGTACTGAAACCACTAGCTAAGTTTTTTAACAGAGTGCTATCTGAAGGTATTGCGC
This sequence comes from Alsophila aescularia, assembly GCA_946251855.1. NCBI lineage: Eukaryota > Metazoa > Arthropoda > Insecta > Lepidoptera > Geometridae > Alsophila > Alsophila aescularia. The sequence continues at coordinate 67,944,630 of OX276373.1, forward strand.
CTAAAGCGTGGAAAAATGCCACCGTCTCTATTCTGCATAAGAAAGGAGATAAAACAAAACTTCAAAACTACCGCCCTATTAGCCTCCTCTCCCAAATATATAAATTGTTCGCCAAAGTTTTGTGCAACAGAATGTCGCGCTCACTCGATGAATACCAACCTGTGGAACAAGCTGGCTTCCGGAGTGGATACTCAACTATGGACCACATACACGCTGTCAAGCAACTGGTGGAGAGATGCAGAGAATATAACCGGCCCTTGTGTTTCGCCTTTGTCGATTATGAAAAGGCTTTCGACAGTGTCGAACACTGGGCCGTGTTTCATTCTCTCCATCGTTGCGGCATTGACAAGCGTTATGTGAATATCCTCCGAGAGCTATACAACAGTGCCACAATGCAGGTGCGCATGCACAAACTATCCGACCTTATTCCAATTAGGAGAGGCGTGCGGCAAGGAGACACTCTCTCGCCGAAGCTATTTACCTCTGTCTTGGAAGACGTAATGAAGACTTTAAGCTGGAGCAAGAGAGGTGTCACTGTAAACGGCCGCCACATGTCGCACCTGCGGTTCGCTGACGACCTCATCCTGGTAGCTGAGACCGCTGCTGATCTCCAACTCATGCTTACTGAGTTGCACGAAGCGTCTGCGAGCGTCGGTTTGAGGATGAACATGTCCAAGACCAAGGTTATGACAAATCTTCCGTCACGAAGACCTAATGTAATCGTCAATAGCTGCCCCTTAGAGGTAGTCGACGAGTACATTTATCTTGGACATTGTTTGTCTTTTAAACGGGGCTCCCAGCTGAAGGAGATCGCTAGGCGAGTCCAGCTCGGATGGGGTGCCTTTGGAAAACTGGAAGATGTTTTCAAATCTAAACTCCCCCAAAACCTGAAGAGCAAGATGTTTAACCAATGTGTCCTGCCCATACTCACATACGGTGCGGAAACGTGGCCGCTCACGAAGGAGCGCATATATAAAATACGAGTGGCCCAACGAGCTATGGAGCGCGCCATGCTAGGCATCCGCTTGGTAGATCGCATACCAAACGTCGAAATTCGACGTCGTACTAAAGTTGAAGATGTAGGTATGCGAATTGCCAGGCTCAAGTGGAAATGGGCAGGACATTTGGCAAGAAGGGACGAAAATAGGTGGACCAAGGCAGTCACCGAATGGTATCCAAGAGAAGGGCTAAGACCTCGAGGCAGACCACCCGCCCGATGGTCAGATGACATTGTGAGGTACGCTGGGGTCCAATGGATTAGATTAGCACAGGACCGGAAAGACTGGCGAGAACGAGAGGAGGCCTATACTCAGCAGTGGGTGGATACGGGCTGATTAGATAGATAGATAGAAAAAGTGAGCCAAAAAAAAACATTGTACAATAATATTGTTTTATTACTGACTTGGTCCGGCCAACTAATTGCATAACATCGTCCACGCCGCTATGAATCAGCTGTCATAGCAGACATTGCAGCACGCGCGTGAACCAATCCCTGCTTTCGTTCTGAATTTAAACCAATCACCAAGCATGTCTATTTGTAACCTCGGAAGTGATTCGTACTTTGAATCTTACGTCGTTTTGGTTTGAAGAAGGGGCACTTTTAATGTGGTATTTGTTCTGAATTAGAGTTCCTGACTTATTATTTATTCGTAGGTTTATAATAGATATTTGCTTTTGTGTAATATATATTAGGTACTTAAATGCGCTATTATTATGGTATTACCTAAGAGTAAAAAGAAAAGAAAAAAAGAAAAATACATTTATTCAACACACACAAAAATAAAAGATACAAATAATTAGAAAAATTAAGTAGGAACAATAGAAAAGGAAAACAAAGAAAAGGTAAAAGTAGATAATTAAAGTGGTGATGAATGGGCCTTAACTCAGCATTAGGCTGTTTGCCGAAGGCACGCAGCGCTAGTTTTCAGCTAAAGCCCAGAGGGAGCGGAAAAAATAAACATAAGAGTATAAAAAATGAAATTAAATATGAATACATTTATAAATATATATATATATAATAATAATAATAATAATTACATATAAGTAATTTAAATAAACATAGATAAATAAATAAAAAAGTGTATATAAAATATAGCAACGACAAAGGAATAAAATAATGTAGTCTCTGAATGGTGTCAAATAACAGACGAAGAAAGTGTCGTCAAAATTGCGTAAGAGTAACCGCTGACTATTAAGAATACCACGCACGTGGGTAGCAGCGAAATAACCTCTACTATTACGTGCAACTAATAAGTGAGAAGAAATGAATTTCAAGGAAAAATAATAATAATAATAAGTATATATATCACAAAAACGATATGTCTATATTAATATTGCCATGCTGCCTCTGCTCATCAATTAAATATTGCCTGAGTTTACGCCTAAAAGAGTATAAATTTCTTAGCCCCCGGAAAATTAAAAAATAAATTAAAAAAAAAACTTAGTAAGATGCCAATGATAGTAAAAACCCAAAAATAAAATAAAGAATAAAAAAATAAAAGAAACGCCTGCGATGAAATATAGGGTAGATCCCCGATCGCCGCTCGAAAAACGGCACCGTCATAACAAGGCATATGCCTTGTTTTGCTCTCAGTCGCAATAGAACTCTTTTTCTCTCTCTCCGCATGTGAACTATTTTTATATTATCTATAGAACTCTCTCTTTCTCTCTCCACTTGTGGACTATTTTTATATTAGCTGGAGAGGTATATATCTGTACAAGTACAGAATAAATAAGTACAGGTAAGTATTGGCGTGGGGACACTTTTGAGGTTTGATTTTCATAGAGACTGTGTATCTATAGTTTATTTGATCGAAGCCTATAGCTGAGGTTTATTAGAGTACCTACCTTCCTTACAAACGATGGAAGGTAAAACGATTTAAAACTGAAGATTGACTAAGACAGGGGACTCAATCTTAAATAATTGCGAATAGGGCTTACCTACAGACAATCTGAAAAGATATTATCCTATTGTCCATGATATCAAATTTGATAGGTACTAACACTGGTTTTAGTTGGCATCCTGTCGCAAACAATCGGCCGCGGCGGCAGCGGGCGCCTTGCCCGCTCGATACTCGGATCCACTCGTTTCGGACTCGGGTAAGGTTGACTCGGGCTTGGGTAAGACTGGCTCCAATCCGTTGTCACCGTTGCTCGACTGTCACACGAGTCGGCAGACTGCGGACGCTTCTCGTATTCGTATTGGAACATTTTTGTTCTGGAAAAACGGGAAAGGCAACATTGAAAACGGTTATTTTTCTACTGTACCGATTTTTGATTAATTTCTCATTATCTCCGCACGGTGCTTTGTAAAACAAATGAAGTCAGGTTTCAAGGAATTATGTTTTATTTGAGGACAAAATTAAATATTTTACAAAGCACCCAGTGTTGAAATGAGAATAAAAATGTTCCACCAACCAATATTTAAAGTGCTGGTTGGGAAACGGAGTTCTTTAAATTTATCATAATTCCCACCAGTGGGGATAATTAAGTGGGGACAATGATCATTTTTTTAAATTATAATAATTCCCACCAGTAGGGATAACCTGGTGGAGATTATGACAATGAACCATTTTTTTAAATTATCATATATCCCACCAGTGGGAATAACCTGGTGGAGATTATGACAATGAACCATTTTTTTAAATTATCATTATTTTCCCTGGTGGGAATAACCTGGTGGAGATTATGACAATGAACCATAATTTATTAAAAGCTTTAATTTAACTTCACTTGTATTTATGTATGTATCTATCTATCTGTGTATTTCTATCTGTCCTAGAATCTTGCAACTCAAATTTCGAGCACGTCCCGATTAGCTACACTGAAAAAAAAACTTGGCAAAGTTCAAAACTTGCTTGATTGAAAAACATTTGATTAAAACATTCAAAAAAGTATCAGAAATAATAAACGGCTATTTGTTGCATCAACAAAGCTAAAATGATCAAATTTCTAACAAGTTGAACATATTTAATATTATTATTCTGCTTATTAATTTTAAGAACATAGTATTCACCTCATACACTCCAATCAAGAAACATAATTGAGGCACGGTAACAATTGCACTTGATAGTTTTAGTCAAGTTGGATTATCGATGCTATAATTACTACATTATTTATTCAATAATTCGCCTGCATAATACAAGTCGAAACAAGTCCAACGAACGTCCATTTTGTTTGAGTTGTGGACCTCGCACGCATTCTATTTCATTAAAATGATGTTAAAATATAATAAAATAGACTTCATAGTGTTCTGTGCCTCTCATGGTTTACGCCGCGTTTTATATATTATAAGTTTTCCTATGTAGATGTGATAATATGTACCTATTTATGGTTAAGTTTACAATACACATAGGTTTGTGTAGTGTAATAGACCAGTGAAGTTCAGTGAAGGAAATAAAGTTAACTTATCACAACAAATGGATGAAGTGTTCGATCTACGCCAGCTTTGGGGGCTGCTATAGCGGGTACTTGTATCAGTAAGTAACTATAGACCTACCTTACGTTACAACAAAATTCAAAAACAACATCATACCTATCTCCTTTGATTTCACTACAATACTACTGTCATGGCTATATTTTTGCATATAACGGAATAAACATTTATTTATTTACAAAACATACAAGCACTGGCTGCTCTTTCCCATGAGGATATTCCTAAACTAGAGCCTATAGAGCCTTTTTCCTAAAGTTTGAAGGTCTGGCAGGCTGATATCAGCTCCTGCCGACTTGATATAGCTATAAGTGTTAGGACCTAGTAAATAGGTATAGGTACATAATCAAAATTTCTCAAAAGCATCTACAGAAGTGCGCTGCAGGCTGCAGAACATCATTATGATAAGTATTCCACCCAGGGCTTTGCGGGCTGTAGCCTAGGTTCCTATTATTAACTAGTGATTGAATAAGTGAGATATTTGACTCTGGTATCGATTATAATCAAATCAATAAAGTTACATAAATAAAATAATCAGGTGCTTGGTTAAACTATATTAACTTGTAAGATGAAATCAATTATCTATATTTGATTAACAGGCACTATCATTCATCTAAAAAAGCAGTATTGTGAATTTTAATACATTAATGATTGATTCTGATATCGAACATTGTGACGAGGTCCAAACCTCTTTCATAATAATACTCTTTTGATATCTTAATTCTTTCATAATCCATTTCTTTTCATTTTGATAGTTCATTATTCATTCTATATTCAAATAACCTGTCATTCTTAAATTGTCTTTCGGATATTGATTTTTAGCAGAACTGCAATTTTACAAAATAATATCTTTTAAATATATATATTTATATATATATCACAATACCTATGTAAGTGGTTTTAATCCGTATCGTCGAAGTACAAAAAAGTCTGTGATCATCTCCTCCTGTTCCTGTGCTTCCAATAGTTTTGTTCCTGACCCTTTTATGTTGTCCACTGAGGCTTGGTCCCGGGGCTTGCTCCACCAGCCCAGGGACCAAGCCTCAGTGGACAACATAATTACAGGAACAACAGGTGCATAGACTTTTTCGTGGTGCTACAATATGGATGAAAACGACCACTTATGAAGGTATTATTTAATGTATTTTAAAGAATCCAGTTGTAATAATCTTATTATTGGTATTTTATAACAATTTCGGGTTTGCTAAAAATCCATATATTGGAATGACAGGTTATTTGTATTTGGAATGAATAATGAACTATCAAAATGAAAAGAAATGGATTATGAAAGAATTAAGATATCAAAAGAGTATTATTATGAAAGAGGTTTGGACCTCGTCACAACATATTTAAATCAATCAAGTTACTTGGTGCTTTGTTAACGAAATAAATTAACTTATTGAAATTAAACACGTGGCATCACTAGAACCACTAAAATACTTGTTAAACGTTATAAAGCTCTTGGTGACATCAATAAAGCAGCAGATTATCGGCACAATAACCTGACTTGACACAGTTGACAAATTCTTATTTGGTTTTGATATGTCTGCTTGTTACATCGCTTAATCAACGTAACTTTATTGCTGAAATCATATTACTTTATGCGCTCGTATATAAACAAGTTGCTTGATGGCCGATAACTTTTTTTTTATTAATTATAAAGTATTTTTTTCAGTGTATCCGGCTGAAACTTTCAGGGTAGCTCACAACGCGAAAGACAAAATACAAAAAAAAAAGATTGACAAAGCATGTAAAAAAAAGAACGTTACAAGGCACACTGGTTTTTATTTTATACTTAAAAAAAAACTATATTTTTTTGGTATTTATATTTTTACCCAATCCTTAGCTCATCTTCGTGTATGGCTTCCAAACACGGTAGCTCAGCTGCATTTTCCGATCGCATGCTCATTACCGTCAAAACCATCCAATTTTCTGCAAATTGGTCTCGTTAGGTACAATAACACAATTTTCTCCACAATGACTGCCTGATGTGTGCTGCCTCTAAATGAAGCTGCGCATGATGAAGACCATATTTCGTGTATAAAGAGACTAAATTCGTTTGATTAACGGTAGAAAGAGTTTGTCATGGTCTTCCCACGGTACCTGAGATCCAGATTTTATGGTAAGATGGTTCTGTTACTGCCTAGAGACATTGTAATGATGTATAGTGACTTTGTTTTCGGTTTTAGGAACAGCGTACAATGTTAGCGATTCGAACTGGGTCATAGTGTTCATGCAAAAAGTCTACCACGAGATAAGTTATACGTTAGGTAGGTACGATATAACAATATTTTTTAGAGCGATTGTAGCCTAACGGTTCAATAGTACAACCAACGATACCGTGTTCGGTCCTACGCCCCGCACCAATGTCTTTTTCTAAGTTATGGGCGGTTTTTCATCGCTCCGTGCTTCGGAGGGCACGTTTTGCTGTTGGTTCCAGCTGTTATTGATAAATTGCAGTCGTTAAAGAAGCCCCAGGGTTGCCTGACTAACTCTGACACCAGAGCCCAGCACTACCTTATACGACAAACAAACATTATCGCCTCTATGAATATCAAAAACACCATAGGTCTGACGTAGAACTAGGACGACCGCTGACGATATAAGATTCTCGGGTGATGACCACGGATTATATAAGGTTCTCGGGTGATGACCACGGACGATATAAGATTCTCGGGTGATGACCACGGACGATATAAGGTTCTTGGGTGACGATACAACAATACAATACAACAACACGTTATTGCACACCAAGAAGAAGGTAATATATAGGATAAACTCATGAAATGAAAGGTACAATGGGCGGCCTTATTGCTATATAGCAATCTTTTCCAGGCAATCTTTGGATGGAAAGGATTACTTAGACATCAAAGTCATCGGTCGGTAGTGCGTAATAAATAAAATAAAATAAAATACAAAACATTAATAAACAAGAAATTATACCTACTAAATAAAAATACACACAAGAAATATACTATTTACATATAAATAAATATACATATATACAAGTATAATAATAATAAACATATTACTATAATACCATATATATATATATATATATAATATACTACCATATATATATATATATATATATATATATATATATATATATATATATATATATATATATACAATGTGTCTGGTCACCGGTGTCGGAGACTTAAGGGGGGTTAAATATGGGGATTTTTATCGACAAATCACTATCTCGATTTTCTCTTGGCCTCTCCATACTAAAATGGCAGCCATTTTGTTTTTTTTACTTCGCAGCTCAGACGCCTACACTGATTTAATCATTGCTATCGATGTAGACGTCTTAGGAAGACGAAAGAGGTATCATTTGAAAGCTAACAATGAAGACAATCAATTTATGATACATTTTATTCAATATCTTTTTCACAAAATAACATAACAATATTAACAAAATAAAAATCGTATTTATTTATTGCATTTTTTTTAGTTTTTTAAATTTTTTATGAAAACTAACCTGTCAAGCTATTTTTTTTTTAATTGTATTATCATAGTACAAGATATTTCCATTAAAATAAATCTTACATCAAGGTCCTAAGTTAAATATTTTCGAAGCTATGATGGTTTAAATATGACCCTTAAAAACTCTATTAATAGCACACGTCAAAGCTATGATGATTGGGATGGGAAAAGGCAAGAAAAGAACAAAGTAAAACCATTAATTATCATTTATTAATTTAATACCATCTAAACTAGGTACTACAGCCACGATTCAAAATGTCCTCCGTTTTGTTGTAAACAAGCAGTTGCCCTAATTGACACATGTTGTGTAGCTCTTTTTATCATGGCTTTGTCCGCGCTCATTACATCCCCGACTTGTAATATTTTTTCAATTAGTTCTTCTCTTGTGTTGGGCACGTTAACGTACACTTTCTGCTTTATTGTGCCCCATAAAAAATAATCTAGGGGTGTCAAATCCGGGGAACGCGGCGGCCAAGCAATCGTCCCACCTCGTCCAATCCATATTGGATATGTGTTGTTTAAGTAATTTCTCACATTTACCGCAAAGTGTGCCGGAGCTCCATCTAATTGGAGTATCATTCTTGCCCTATACGTCAATGGCAATTCGCTTAATGCGTCTTGATAGTCATTCTGCAGGAATTCCAATAATCTTGGGCCATTTAATGTAGCGGGCAAAATAAGAGGCCCAATAAGGATATCGTCTATCATTCCAGCCCAAACATTTACCGAAAACTTGTGCTGAAAGCTACTGGGTCTCACTGCATGCGGGCGGTCCCGACACCGGTGACCAGACACATTGTATATATATATATATATATATATATATATATATATATATATATATATATAATATACTACACACACAATAAGTTCTTATCAACAAGGCACGTCTTCAGATAAGTAGAAGTTTTTAACCAACAGCTTGAAAGTTGTCAGAGACTGTGCTCGTCTTATTGGAAGTGGAAGGGCAATCCAAAGTCGTACAGCTTGCACTGTGAAAGAACCGTCATAAAAAATACTACGGTGCACAGGAGTTTTTAGTGTGAGATTTTCTGATGACCTAAGAGAACGGGAATGGGAGCAATGGAGAAATTCAAAGCGATCTTTGAGATACTGTGGAGTGGTGGGATTGAATAATATATTGTAAAGTAGGGATAGTATGTTAGAATTCCGGCGAAAACGTATAGGAAGCCACTTGAGCTGAGTGCGAAATTGTGAGACATGGTCATATTTACGTAGACCGAAAATAAATCTAATACAGAAATTTTGAAGATGCTGAAGTCTATGTAGCTGGTCCTCCCTGAGGTCAAGATAGCAAACGTCGGCATAGTTAAGAATAGGAAGTAAGAGTGTTTGTGCAAGGCAAATTTTAATGGCTGTTGGCAGAAAATTTCGCAATCTTTTCAGGGATCCAGCGGAAGCATACAGTTTACGACTAATAGACTCCATTTGTGGTCCCCAAGATAAGCTCCTGTCAAACACAATACCAAGGTTCTTCACCTTATCGCTAAACGAAACCACGGCACCCTCAAACAGAACGGAGGGAACGGAGGTCCAATTGATCTTAGAAGTCATACGTGAGCTTCCGATAACGATTGCTTGTGTTTTGACAGGATTGATTTGAAGGCCAAAAGCCTTACTCCAGCTAGTTATCCTGCATAAATCAGCGTTAATATCATTAATTGCTACAGGTAAATTCTGAAGTGAAGCCTGAGAGTAGATTTACAAATCGTCTGCATAGAGGTGATAGGAAGAAATTAGATCGTTGGAAATGAAATTTATGAAGGTAGCAAAAAGAAGAGGGGATAGAACGCCACCTTGTGGTACGCCAGCTGATGTACTGCACCATAAAGAAAAAGATTCTTCAACACGAACACGTTGCCGGCGCCCATACAAATAACCACGAAACCAGTGGACTACCGATGGAGATATGTTTATAGAGCGGAGCAAGGCCAAAAGGATGTCAAAATCCACAGTGTTGAAAGCGTTGCTAAAATTTAGTAATGTCAAAATGGTCAGTTTACCTTCTTCCATACCCAGTCTGATGTCCCAGTATTGTGACCGGGTCGGAAGCCGGACTGAAAGGAGTTAAGAAGACGATTACAGGTTAGGAACCTACTCAAACTGACTGTGGACCAGACGTTCTAGGACTTTGGATAGAAAGGGAAAGATGAATATAGGACGATAATCTGAAAAGGAAACAGGATTACGTTTTTTCGGTAGAGGAATAATCTGCGCTTCCTTCCAAATAGAAGGAACCGCAGATTTGGAAATGGAGTTGTTAAGGATTTGACAAATGATATAAGTAACTTCATCTATGATAGGGACAATCATGTTTCGACTTATATTGTCGCCTCCTACTGCGTTCGATGAAATTGAAAGGATACTCGGTTTTACATCACAAGCGGTGAATCGACTAAATAAGAATGGGGGAAAGTCAGGAGCTGGATACCTAATATACCTAATACACTAGGCACACAAAAGGCAAAAATGCCAAGAAAGGACTTTGGCGGGTTTGATTTATTGTATCTATATATACTTATATTCTATCTATCTATACTTATAATAAAGCAATAGGAACGAAAAAGTCTGTACAATGAAGATAACTACAAAAAATATGGTCTAGCTTACTTAAAATAAGCAACTGAACAAGAAAATAACATTTTTGAAATTCTTGTCTATCTGTTTGTTTGTTTTTTTGTTAGTTTGTCTGTATGTTTGTGACGAGGTCCAAACCTCTTTCATAATAATACTCTTTTGATATCTTAATTCTTTCATAATCCATTTCTATTCATTTTAATAGTTCATTATTCATTCTATATTCAAATAACCTGTCATTCTTAAATTGTCTTTCGGATATTGATTTTTAGCAGAACTGCAATTTTACAAAATAATATGTTATAAAATATCTACATAAGTTTATTACAAATATATATGAGTCTTTTAAATATATATATATATATATATATATATATCACAATACCTACGTAAGTGGTTTTAATCCGTATCGTCGAAGTACAAAAAGTCTGTGATCATCTCCTCCTGTTCCTGTGCTTCCAATAGTTTTGTTCCTGACCCTTTTATGTTGTCCACTGAGGCTTGGTCCCGGGGCTGGTGGAGCAAGCCCAAACCCTGGGACCGCCTCGTGACACTGGCGCCCTCTACGTGTCCTTACCCTGCCCTGCTCTACCTGACCGACCAGTCATCATGCCTACAAGTTCCTGATTCCTCCGTGTCTTCTTATCCGTGTGTTTTATCGACTTCATTAATTTTGTAAATCAGTGTTCAATTTTTAAGTCGCCCCACAAAATTCTAAAAGGCACTAAGTCATCTTGATTTAAATTTGGATTGGAAATATTTGGCAAACCCAGAACAGTTTTTTTATACTCAAGTGTATTTTATATTTGCATTCCAGTCATTCATGTAAGTAAGACATTTTCATTAATACGTACTTTATTCCAAATTTCACTATCGGCCTACCTAGTTCCGAATTACTCTAAACTTTAAACGCGTAGTTGCATTAACGCTATTTTTTTTAAATTTTTTTAAAGCGTTACTATCGCACTTGACGTATCGTTACTTACAAAATAAACACTTAATTTTATTTGCTGGTCTCATATTAAATAAAAAGGGACCCTGCGCATCTAAATAAACCAGAATTGATCTATGAATTAAAATGTCGAAATGCTGAGGTCCATACAACAGAAACTGTACTAAATTTACAATCAAGGTTATCGACCTTACTTGATAGCTTGAATACTCAAGATTTTCAAAGCCCGTATACATTTGAACAGGATACATACATTATGTACTATGAAAGTTACATTGCTTTCATATTCCCGTACATTACCATAATATATTTAAATACCTACGTATTACCATTGTAGGTTCCCTACTTACAAATAACCTTGTATTTAAGTTGTAAATAATGTAATTTTTATATAATTTCCCTTTACGGAGTAATGTCCACATTTTTAGCCTATTTTTTTATTCACTTCATGAACTTTTCGGATTCATTATGAATATTGACTTCAAGTCCCTACGTATTGCTACGAGTATTCAATGCTATTGTACTTATTACATACTTTAATGCCTTGGTACTAACAGTAGTTAATACCCTACTTGTTAGCTATGTACTTTTTATTTATTTTATTTACAAACATAATATTCAGTCTAAAGCGAAACCAGTTCCATATAGTATTATTTACTACACCTACTCACAAAACTTCCAATACTGAAAAGAGCGGCAAATGTGATTACTCTATAAACCAAGCCTAGGTCACAAAACCAGTATTATCTTATAGTTCATATACTATTACCTACCTACCTTACTTATATTATTTTAACGTTCTAACACAACGTTTACTATGTACATACACGTACATACATACGTGCTACAGGCACGTCGTACCCTAAGGTACGTTTAGCCATTTTGGCAAACTAATTGTATATAAATATACACATACATACATTTACACATCACACACCACACACTCACCACACATACACATACACACATACACTCACATAATCACCCTAATCAGCGGCTAGTGACTGTCTAAATAAGCCTACACTATATTGTATTGGTTTTACGAGTAACCTTTATATTATATAAGGTTCCTCTGTCTTATAAATGAGTTTTATTTCCAAAGAATGGGAATAAGACTATGAATGATGATGAATGAATGTGTGATTTATGAATTTGAATGAATCTAGGACTATGAATGATGATGAATGAATGTGTGATTTATGAATTTGAATGCATCTAGGAATCCAATCAATTGTATATTGACATTGTAAATAAACATGTTCACCTAAAAAATAAAAAAGACTTCTCAGCATTTCCATTATTTTAATTAATTATTTTACTATTTTAACTTTATTACCAATATTATATATATTTTTATTATTAACTTCTACTATTATTTTTTTCTTTTGTTCTTAGCATATTATTTTGTTTCTTTTTTTTAAAATAAACCTTACAAAAAAATTTTTTTTTTTTTTATTATCAAAAAATTTTTTTTTCTCCGGGGAGGCGGGGTATTGTGACGAGGTCCAAACCTCTTTCATAATAATACTCTTTTGATATCTTAATTCTTTCATAATCCATTTCTATTCATTTTGATAGTTCATTATTCATTCTATATTCAAATAACCTCTCATTCTTAAATTGTCTTTCGGATATTGATTTTTAGCAGAACTGCAATTTTACAAAATAATATGTTATAAAATATCTACATAAGTTTATTACAAATATATATGAGTCTTTTAAATATATATATATATCACAATACCTACGTAAGTGGTTTTAATCCGTATCGTCGAAGTACAAAAAGTCTGTGATCATCTCCTCCTGTTCCTGTGCTTCCAATAGTTTTGTTCCTGACCCTTTTATGTTGTCCACTGAGGCTTGGTCCCGGGGCTGGTGGAGCAAGCCCAAACCCTGGGACCGCCTCGTGACATGTTTATTCACGCATCACGTAAAAACTACTGCGCCGTTTGCAATGCGGTCCTGGTATAGCACAAAGAGTACTTTTAACCTAGAGAAATGACCATGCATGCGAAGCCGCGGGCATCGGCTAGTTAACACTAAAATAATACATATTAATATGTCTAATAACTTTCTAAAGGAAAAATTTGGATTATGAACGGGATTCAAACCCGCATACATCCACGCCTCTGCGCAGCACTTACCTCTAAGGGCGTCTATTAATTATGTGAGGCGTTTAGGGCGGGCGGGGGGTTGAGCCGAATCTGACGTGGGGGAGAGGGGGGCTCGGCAAATTATTTTTCCGCTAGAAGCAGTGTAATATATTGAGAAAATAACTTGTTTTTCCACTAAATCGTATATACACAAAAATATTTATCGCGGTTATGCGTGGTGTTAGCAGTGCCCCTAGATTGATTAGAAATGCGATGACCGAGACTGCTGCAGCCCGCGCCGGAGTGCTCTGCATGTGATTCTACACGACCGTTTTCTAGCACCTCCATGCCCTCTAGTCCTCAGGTCTAGGCAACTCTCACGACATCTCACCAGGGGGGAGTCGAAAAATCGCCACAATGGACGCCCGCTAACCAATTCGGCTACCGTGACCACTGCATCATCACGGACGAATCCGTCTTCCGGGGACGTTAGCGCCCCCGCAGGCATTTAGCAGGCGCTAACTGCTAAAATCATAAACACAAATGAATATGGTTTATACTCATACCCGCTTTGAGAGCAGGCCTGCTTCAGCACTGGGAGACGGCGTCACGGGGCTGACAACAAATTATTTACAATATAAGGCTTCATGAGAAGTGCTACCGGTTGTTGACCCCGGACACAGAATACATAATAGTACCCCCGGACGCAGATATCATCAGACGCATTGGAACTGCATGCGCCGGCGCAGGGCAGTAACTAGACCGCGTCCGAAGTGAGATCGAGAGACATCTATGCTCTTTAGTCTTTAGATATGTATAGGACTTTCTCGAGAGATTTACCTAACTGGCAAACGAAATAATAATTACAAAATCGCCCTAGAGCGACTCAGACTCGCGCACTGAGGGTTCCGTTCCGTACCACCATCCAACTTATTATTTACTTACTTTTTTGTTGTTACTATTATTTGTTAGATATCCGCAATAATAACACATAGGTACAGCTTTTAAATCAATACCGTGACCTACTGACTAACGGACGCAAATAGAGACTTTAAATTTGCAGGAAATATTCCTTTAGTTGAGTTGTGGAGTACAGGCTTGCGGTGAATGGAAGGTAGGTCCACACGGATATGGAAGCAGGAATCACAAGGGGCTAATGCTCGTTAATTTCTTGGAAAAAGAGGGACTGTTCTTGATGAACTTGTTCTTTGAGAAACATCCTCAAAGAAAGTGGACGTGGCAAAACCCTGATTCTGTGACAAAAAATAAGATTGACTTCATTATTACAGACAAGAAGCACATATTCAGAAATGTCTCAGTGATTAGCAGGTTTAATACCGGTAGCGATCACCGACTTGTCCGAAGCTCTGAATATCAACTACAAGCTGGAAAGATCTCGAATGATGAAGTCTACGCTCCGTCCTAACCTGCTTCAAACCTTTGTGGGATCAGAGCAGTTTCAGCTCCACCTACAAAATCGATTCGCTGCTTTGGAAACCACAGAGGACGTAGACGAAGGTCTCCAACAAGTGGTGGGAGTCCTGAGGGAAGAAGATGTGAAGTTTTGCCAGCTGCAACGTACGGGCACGGAGTCCAAGCTCTCGGCTGAGACTCTCCAGCTTATGGAGAAGAGATGGAACGTTACGCAAGCCATGCCGTCGGAAAAGCAAGTGCTCAATTGTGAAATTATTAAACTGGTGTGACATGACCTCCAATGCTCCAACACACGCCAAATCTAAAAGGCGATTGAGCAAAATCGTCGGTCAAAACTGTTCGCCCAGCAGTTGTAGCGCTTGCATCTGGCAAAGCTTAGGAATTCAAGTGGCCAAACCTCAAACTCTTATTCGCCACTACACGGAAGACCTGCCAGAAATTGGCCTAGATGAAATTGGAATGGCGCTCAGACAGCTTAAAAATGGAAAAGCCTCAGGCGAGGACGGAGTCATTTCGGAGCTGCTAAACCTGTACTTCATGAGCTTCATGAGAAGTGGTTTTACTCTGCTCTAAATACTGGGAGAAATCCAAAGGCGTGGAAGTATTGTGGTTTTATTTCACAAAAAGGGTGATAAAATTCCCTGAAAAACGACCGCCCCATCTCATTCCTGAGCCACGTCTATAAGCTGTTTTCGAGGGTCAAATCGTCTCGCAAGAAGACTTGTAGAGTTTCAGCCTCCAGAGCAGACTGGGTTTCGTGGAGAATTTGGTACCATACACCACATACAGTGAGACAGATTATACAGAAGTCCGAAGAGTATAATCAGCCCCTGTGTCTTGCTATTGTGAGCTATGAAAAGGCCTTGATTCCGTAGAGACCTGGGCTGTTTTGGAGTCACTGCAGGGATACCAAGTGGACTGGCGATATATCGAAGTGCAAAGATGTCTGTATGACGCCGCGACTATGAGTGTTCAAGTACAGAAGGACAGAACCAGCAGTCTAAACATATCCAGTTGTGCAGGGGAGTGAGACAGGGGATGTCATATCCCCGAAACTGTTCATAAACGTCTTAAAAGATATGTTTAAGAAACTGGACTGAACATAGAAGTGAATAAATATAAACGGCGAGTACATCTCACACTTAAGATTTGCCGATGAGTAGTGTTTACGGTGGAATTACTGGAGGAACTTGAACGAATGATGAACGGCCTGGCTGATGCTTCTGGACATATCGGTCTCAGGATGAACTTAGACAAGAATAAGATCATGTTTAACAATCTTATTTCCCCGAAGCCTGTATCTGCCCAATTGCAAAGCCTACCGGCGCCGGGATAGATAGGTGTTTTTTACTTAATAGCACGATATCACATTAAAAAATAAAAATTACAAACAATTCAATCAAAATCAACTTACTCGTACATTCTAATTATTGACCATAATAACCAAGTAAATACAAAACAAATAAAACAATAAACGAAAAAGTTTTCCCTAATAAATTATAGGCACGAACTATTATTTATTATGTGGTATGACTAAAGAATTTGCCACAGGTACGACAAACAGGTTTTCAAAGTTTGAAACCAAAATCCTGACATCACCTCAACATTTTCTCATTTTCAAAGTGTGCCTAAATATCAAAGAAATAGACAGTAACAAAAAAAATAACTTAGCGATGACATTCCTCCTTGGAAAAGCTTACGAATGAGTGAAATATTTTAATGAAAACTGTAGAAAAAAAAACTGGTTAATTATATTGGCCACGCAAAACAGGCTAGACACCCACTATCACTAATGTTTTTGTTGATTCATGTGACAAAATAGTTCGGAATTTACTAGATTTCACTTTTTATTATTGTTAGCTGAGATATTACTGAGGTAAGACTTAGGCTGTGGTACGACTTCAGCAACCTTACCCTACACAAGAAAATGCTGGTGGAAATTTATTGAATTCCTTGAGTTGGTTCTCCCAGCACCAGCATGAAAAAGGGTGGTCTTAATTTCCCAGTACATTTTTGGCGCTTCAATGCTAGTTATGCTCGAGCTCGAGTAATTATCGCACACGGCGGGTTTGTGCTCGACGTCTCTGATTACTAGTACAAAATTAAAACTGGATATGCAAGAGTAAGTCGGAAGTCGTTCATTCTTACCTTGCAAGATTTGACCTAACATTACATCCTAATCCTGACTTAGTACCTACAAGGTGAGCTGAGTTCAGAAAAAGTATCTACACAATAAGCCGAGTTCAGTAAAAGATCCTCATGGTGAGCTGAATTCAGTAGAAGTACCTACAAGGTGAGCTCAGTTCAGTAAAAGTAACTACATGGTGAGCTCAGTTAAGTAAAAATACCTACATGGTGAGCTGTGTTCAGTAAAAGTACCTACACGGTGAGCTGAGTTCAGGGAAAGTACCTACACGGTGAGCTGAATTCAGTAAAAGTACCTACACGGTGAGCTAAGTTCAGTAAAAGTACCTACAAGGTGAGAAGAGTTCAGTAAAAGTACCTACATTGTGAGCTGAGTTCAGTAAAAGCTTATAAAAGTAGGTAAGTGCGTCGACACCGTTTACGTTAATGACCTTAATTATATGTAAGTATCTCCAAGTCCTTATCCTACTAAATCTCTCTTATTCAGCCTTGCAAGCCTACATGACTTTACAAGCACTCACGCACGTTCATTGTTTTATGGCTTCATTCAAGGTATGAGAAAATATCATTACTTATACCTACAGTTAAAAAATTTGTAGGTAGGTATTACAACACTTATCGCATTAAGTGTAACTTCCGTACTAAATGTACGGCTGACTCCTCATCACCATTGGCCGGAAGATGATCACAACGCCCGCAACGCCCACAAGACTCGCTGTTTGCATCCAGCGTCTCCCCGCGTCGCAGGTCTTCGGTCCACCTCGTGCGGACTATCCAACGACTTTGTATAGTCCGTGGTCGTCACCCGGGAATCTTATATCGTATGTGATCGTCGATCGTAAATCGTCTATCTTTCCGGCGTCGGTAGTTTGATAAACACCTATCTAGGTTCTTTCTTATTTGAAATTAATATATAAATTATTAAACGTGATTATTTGTGCCCTATTTATGGGTATTATTAATAGTTAACCTAGCTACTTCACCTGCCACTGTACACTATCTCCTACAAAGCACAACACTGTGGTTATTGGCACTATCACTGGGTAAGGCACTGCACTATAATATGGAAGCCGTCCAGCAATCGATGCAAGAACTTATGGAGTCATTCAACAAGAGATTGGCTGACTTTGAATATGATCTGCAAAAGGAGAAGGCCAGCTCGCTGAGTCCCAATGTACCAAGCACTGCAGCTGAGTTCGCGACCTTCAAGGACTTCACGCTGAAGGCTTTTATAGCTATACAGACACAAGTGGAAGTGCTTGCAATGGATTCTGATCGGATGGAAATGCGCAGTCGCCGCAAGATCCTTTTGTTGCACGGAGTTTCCGAGGAGAAGAGGGAAGACACGCCGGCGGTAATTGTTAAGACAGTTACCGAGCTTCTTAAAGTGCCCCAGTTTTCCACTGACTGCATTAGACGATGCCACAGGATGGGGCGCTCTTCAGGTGATGAGAAACCCAGGGCCATTCTTGTTAAACTGTGCGATGTGTCCATCCGTGACAAGATTTGGTTCAACAAGACGAGCCTGAAGGGAACGGGCGTTACATTGTCGGAATTCCTCACAAAACACAGACATGAGACATTCATGGCAGCCAGACTGTCCTTTGGAGTAAAACATTGTTGGACTCGGGATGGCTGCATCCACATACTAGGGCCCGACGGGCGTCGGCACCGTATCTGCAGCCTCAGAGAGCTTGATAAGATATCTCCAAAGGAAACTGCTAGTTTGAAGCCCACGACCAGCTCTAAAGCAGCTGCAGCTACAGCGGCTCCGAGAGTGAAACGTGCGGCTGTTGCCAAGAAGTAACATAGTTTTCTATTGTGGTTCGATCACAGTTTGTTATTTACATTGTTTTTTTTTTACAGTCACTAATATTATACCCACTAATTATTTTCTTACATTTATGCCGGTAGTTTCGAAAAGTTTTTTTTTTCCTTTTTTTGTTCTTTAATGTTTTCTACATGTTTTCGAACGAAAGAATGAATCCCCGGTGCGATCCTCTAAGCCAATGTGATTTGTTGCAATCAGATTTTCATAGCAATATCGAGTCGAACGCACCGCATTGTGACATGTGATAATGAAAATCTGTTTGCAACAGGATGATAGGTAATAGCCCAGCTGTTGATCTGAGCCACGGACTAAAAGGTGTTCAGTTGTATTCATTTATTTATATTTAGACTGGACACAAAATTTGTTTTAGCCATTGTTTTCTTTTAGTGTTATTTTTCATTTTTAATTTAAGTTATTTTGTTACTTAAAAATTGATTAGGTACCTACGTATCAGTGAATTGCTCTCTAATCTACTCAGCTAGCAGATGGAGTACATATATATATATATATATATATATATATATATATATATATATATATATATACGAATGGAGTACGAATATATATTTATATCACACTAATCACACTAATATTATAAATGCGAAAGTTTGTATCTTTGTGTGTGTGTGTGTGTGTGTGCGTGTGTGTGTGTGTGTTTGTGTGTTTGTTGTTCCTTCACGCTCGAATGGCAGGACGGATTTAGATAAAATTTGGTACCAGGATAGCTTATATCCTGGATTAACACATTGGCTACTTTTTATCTCGAAATAGGGGAAAAAAATATTATCGTTTTCTATAAAACTTGAAAAAAAAACGAAAAAAATAATGAAAAAATATATTTCAAGTACCAGGAGAGCATAAGTACTTAAGAAGTTGGAGATATAAAATTGGCAAATAATGTTACTGTATTGCATTCGGTAAGATTTTGGAGCTCCAACTAAAAGCTCTCGGGGTTTTGGATTTGGGCAGGACTTGGGCGAAGAGTAGATCCCATCAAACGAGACCTCTCCAGCTTTACGTTGATATTCAATGAGCCTCTTACCATGCGGTGATCACTGCCGGTCTTAACCCTGTTGATCACAGAGACATCATTGAATATATGCTTATTGGTCGTCAAAATGAAATCTATCTCGTGCTTATGAACGCCGGGGTGCAGCCACGTCCATTTCCTGGAGGGGCGCTTCTTGAAAAAGGAGTTCATCATAAAGAGTCCTTTCTTCTCTACGAAGTCGGCCAATCGCTGACTTTGGTTCCGCTGTCCAAATCCAAACTGCCCCACTCTCAGTTCATCGCCATTCCTCATGCCCAGCCGTGCGTTGAAGTCCCCCAATTTCTTCAGAAAAGACTGTAATGTTTTTGATTTTTCGTGAGAATTTGGCAGAATAACAAAGCCGAGACCTTGCTGCGACGTGGCGGCCGATCTGCTTAACATGGTAGTTATATGTATGAAAAACTAAAGTACCTATGTCTTATATATTGTATGTATTTTGTCTGTCCTGGAATCTCGCAATTCAAATTTCGAGCACTTCCCGATTAGCTATCTGGCTGAAACTCTCAGGGTAGCTCACAAACCGAAGACAATGGAATAAAACAAAATAAAAAAGTTAATAGTGAAAAGCCAAAAATAAAAAGTGAGAAAAATAACAACAAAGAAAAGTTATAAGAAAAAAGGAAAAAAAAAAACTTAAAAACGTAAAAGTTATAAAGCTAGCTTTTCCTTTTATTTTATTTTTATTATTCCTATTGTACTGTGACTTTACTGTTATAATTAAAATGATGGCAACAAGTTCTTTCCTGCATACAATAATTACTGCAAGAACGAGCTGTTATATTTCTTAGAGATCGTAATGGATACTATTTAATTGTACATCAAAAATATATTTAATAGGATAACAATGACAGTAAGTAGGTACCTAACTTAACTACCTACCATACAAAGCTAATCTGCCCGCTCTCACCACATGATTATATTATCAGATCAAGACCAAACCAAACAAACAATGTTAACAAATTAACAAAGGCATTGCGATACTTAAATGCCTTCTTCTAATACTGAACGACTTTAATGTATGCTAATGACAGTTTCCCGGGGGATAAAAGATGTAAGCGCGGCCGGCCCTTTAAAAGATGGAGCAACGACATAGCGAAATTTGTTGGGAAACTGTGATTCAGAGTTTCCAGACAAAGATTGGAATGGAAACAATTTTTAACAATGGATTTGGAGGAGGCTTTCCTCCCGCTAAACAAAGTTACTCTATGGATGCTTTAACCGCTACTGGCGGACAATTTATATACTCTTTGCTGGCGGTCCTTACACACTAGATAGATAATACTAACAATAGCCTTTAGAAACTAACTCATTAATATAAAATCAAAATTAAAAACATACTAACAATACCTACTATACTTTTATACTTACTATGCCCAACTTGCAGTACACTGTAGCTTTTTAATATGAATGAATGTCTACGAATAAATAATAAGTCAGGAACTCTAATTCAGAACAAATGCCACATTAAAAGTGCCCCTACTTCAAACCAAAACGACGTAAGATTCAAAGTACGAATCACTTCCGAGGTTACAAATAGACATGCTTGGTGATTGGTTTAAATTCAGAACGAAAGCAGGGATTGGTTCACGCGTGTAATGCAATGTCTGCTATGACAGCTGAGTCATAGCGGCGTGGACGATGTTATGCAATAAGTGGACCGGACCAAGTCAGTAATAAAACAATATTACTATACAATGTTTTTTTTTTGGCTCACTTTTTACAATTCATTAAATTCTTTGTCCCACGAAATATAATTAATTTATTAAGTTTTTGTCCAGAAGACATTAAAAGAGAATATTTCTTCGCAATGTAGTGAAGACGGATTCTGAGAAATTTAAAACGGAATGTCCTCCTGTCAGCCTGTGAACTTAGAGCTGAGGTTCAAGTTGAGTAAATTATTTTTATATATTTCCATAAACTGTCAGGCGTTTGGGTTATTGTTGCAACGGCCGTGGTTGCGGATCACTCCAAAAACAACTCAATATGATCTTGTCTTAATATGGTTAAATAAATTTCTATATTTGTAACTCTACTAGCCGTGCAAAAAGTAATTTAAAACTTGAAATACATATGAGGAGTCCTAGAAGTCCAGTTTTGGACTGAGTTTTGGTCACTGGTTTCAAAGAGTTAGTATATACTGTTACTCTTTGTCCATTTACTGTTCGAGTTTTTTTTGACTGCACATTGATTTAGAGACCTTTAATATATTTTTCGCTTTGATCCAAAACGTCATGTAGTTTTTCTTTTTCTACCACTGAAAAAGGGTGTTTAAACCCGTATCGGTCGGTCTTGAATTTAGTATGTCGAAAAGGTTGTTAAACGTTTCTAAAAAGCTAACAGTTGCATCTGTTTCTTGAAAATCAGGCATGTTTAACTGTTGCGAACCAAACTTAATCGCATCAGCTACACTTTGACTTAAGGTTTGAATCGCTAGTTTCACGTTCATGATATTATTTCGGAAGTATAGATGCCGATTTGACAATTTATTCCCAAAATGCAATCCAACGATATCTTGAACATTTTTCAGTTTCTGCAAATGTGCCCACTCAATTTTTTTTCTTGTTCTTGAGTGTATTTTTCCTCTAATGTGTTACGCACAAGTTTCACCATATGAAATGGATCTAATATTACAACTACTGGGTCTCCGGTAGATGGGTGGTCAAAAAACGATTTTGAATTGTTTGTCTTCAAAATTGCAACCCAACATCTTAGCCGTAGCGATGTTAGATGCACAGCCATCAAAGATCAAAGTAACTTTTGACTTTTTTCTTTTAAGGGCTAAAACTATATCGTCCGAAAAATCATTCAATGCAGTATTTTCTGTAGTATCGCCAAATCCATTTTTCTTCAATTGGGATAAAATATTTTAAGTGAAATATTCTTCATAGTTAATCTTTTATTTGGGCGTTGTAGATTTCTGATCTGTGATAGTCGTTATACTGCCAAAATAGTTTTTTTCTTAGTTTTTGCTTTAAAATGTGTGTTTTAGGAGTATTCAGAGCAGATTCAATATCTGACGATGGTATATTTATCGGCGTAACGCATGATCCTCTTTCTTCAAAACTAAAGACTTCGGTTGAAATAAGATTATTTTTTAATTTTGTTTTTCTTGGTTCTTTTTCTTGGTTGGTAAGGTTATTTTCTGGAGAATAATATCAACACTGAATGTAATGACGGTGTTGTTATTATTCTCCAGAAAATAACCGACTGACTCTTTCTAATTGAAATAGATACACATATACAGCTAAAATAAAAAATCCTATCAAACCTAAATATTAAGTGCAAAAAAAATTAGTGAAATCTTACAAGTTTTTGTGCCTTATTCCTTGAGGGTTTGCATTATTTGTTTTTTTGAGCAACTCAGGTAAATCAAACACTTCAAAATTTCCAGAAGGTGAATTTTCATTAGCCTGAAAAATTAAACGTGATTTAATTCGATCCAACTATGAACTGTTTTTTAATGCTATTGTTATTCCCATGAGTCGAAAAAGCCGAACCTATATTACATACCAACTGTAATGGTTCATTATTGTTTATTTGCTCATTTTGTTTAGTATTCTCCTAAATATGTTGACGTTTCTTAGGTATGAATCATCTGCGTGAAAAAAATAACAGCTTAATTTCAAAATTTCATCGGGTAGAAATTAAACTTTAGTGCAAAAATTGACTGACTTCATTTCGCATAGTATTGACCATCACGGTTTGATAATGTATTTGAACGTTTTTGAATATAATTATAATTTTGCAACTACTACTAGTGAAAAGTGATCCCTGGACATTTTAATCTTGTATGGCTCCTACACCACTTCACAACACATGCTGGCACGATGATTCACAGCTGTAGTTCACAATGATAAAATTAAAACGTACGCGAAGATATGACGTGTGCTCCCTTGCATGAAAAATGTACGACTGATGACGCGCTGGACACGACTTTTAAGCCCCACCTACTTGGGCACGACTTTTGTTGGGTCATTTTATTAACGCTGTTACGTTCCCTGACTTATTACTTATTCGTAGATGAATGTATTTCAAGCGCGCGAATGAAGTGCCACCGCAAGCTAACTTGACACTAACGCCATCTAGTTTATCTTCTTGTAACTAAAGACAAATGGGAATCCAAAAAGGTAAAAAATGTCTAAAACCGCCTTTGCCATACTTAAAATACTTAAAGAGTATACGATACAAATACTACGTAAGAGCCATACTTTCAGCGCCAGTAAGCGCAATTCAAAGTCATTGACTTACGTTTGTGCCGTAGGCAACTGCATGTTAGTGCCGAGGAAGTTCTATGTACTTGTGTACAACCATGGTACAACTAATATACTACGCCAGGAATGGCATTCCGAGACACAAAGGTATGTACAGAGATAACAAAATCGGGGGATAGTTTGGTGTTGCAGCAGTAATATCTATAATCGGATAGACCGTGCCCAGCATTCGCGTAAATTTAACTACTACTTCATCGAACCAATCAAGCGCGGATCCAGGGGGGGGGGGGGGCGGGTTTATTTTAAACAAAGGTTTTTTAGTTCCATTTGTTATTTTCGTATGTTTTATAATCATGTTTATTTGTTCTATTAATAGAAATATCTCAAAATTTCCGCGCTCGCGCCTTCATAATAATATCATGTTCTGATGAAACACAAACTTACTAGAAATAACTCCAAACTTTCGCGCTCTCTATACTCGCACCCTTGATCTGTTATTGCCTGTTAAATGAAGGATAAAGCGCATCTTGTTTTCCTTCAGTTTTAACTAACATTTCAAGAAATAGGTAATTTAAAATTATCGCACTAACTACGTTCGCGCCTTGTTATTATTGGCTGTGTTCATATAGTCGGTATTCTCTCAGTCTAGTCTAGGCAGTCGTCTGCTCTGTGGATCCTTAGTAATTTTCATCTTTTGTCATAGGCACGACCACAAATAGTTCAACATTTTTGCGCTAGCTTTGCTCGCGCCTTTGTTATATTACCTAATCTCGCAAGCTGAAGAATTCCATTAATGTCTAACTCTGTCATTACCGAACATTTTCGCGCACGCTAAACTAGCGTTTGTTAAATGGTTTATTCTGTTTCCTCATTCGTATAATATAACGGAAATAGCTCAAAATGTTCGCGCTCGCTACGCTCGCGCTTTCTTAATAATATTTTATGTATTGTACACAATCTATGAGATTATAAACGTTCAGTTTTTTTATATAACTACACTAATAAATGTATGAGTAGCTGAAAATTTTCGCGGTCGCTTCACTCGCACTTCCTTGGTTATATATCATGTTTCGCAATCATAGAAGATCGATCATAAACGTTTGTTTTTTCACACAATAAATAAATATCTAAGTGGCTCAAAATGTTATTAGGTAAAAATTGTGTTTGTTTAAAAACAGAAGGTAAAAATTGATTACAACATGCCTGATTTTGTAAATTTATTCAAAGCTAAACTATTCCTAAGTGGCATAGGCTACACGATTGATACTGCGGGGAATATTACATTTATTGTGTTTTTTTATTGTAATGTGTTCAATAAAGAGTTATTGTATTGTATTGTAATAGCTAGTATTGTATAATTTTGGAACCCGTTCAGTGTGACCCCACCCTGACTCGAAGGCTGGATCCGCCCTTGGAACCAATACAAACTATACTACAAAAAAATATATAAAATTGAAGTGTCTGTTTGTAAGGTCAAAATAACAGCTTTTTACTAAATGCATATGAAAGTATACACGGCAATCATAACAAAAAAGCCATATTTTTTTGTCTGTCTGTCTGTTTGTTTGTTCCCGCTAATCTCTGAAACGGCTGGACCTATTTTGACGGGACTTTCACTGGAAGATAGCTGATGTTACAAGGAGTAACATGGACTACGCAAAATCTGCACTTCGCAAAAGGTGACCTTCACAAAACGCTGCTTGTAAAATCTGTTGCTTTTGTATTTTTTGTATATGCATTGTATTAATTTTGACATAAGGTGGAAGGAACTGTTATTTTATTCTGTGATATAAAACAATAATAGTTTTTTTAGGTATGTATTATTCTGTAGATGAACGCGTTGTTGGAGATTTTGGGAAAAGGTTTCCCAAACACAAAGCCTGCACTTGAGGAAGGTAAAGAAAAAAATACATTAAATTTATTTTCTTCTTTTTTTTGCAAAATTTGCACAAGTCTGTTATATCCCGTATACGGGCTAACGCGTGTCCACGAGTTAACATCACATCAAGTTTTTTATTAATGTAATTGTAATTAAATTGCATATTATACCTATCCATACTCCATGCACCGGCAAAGCCGCGGCTCACCTATAGATATGTGGGCACGCGCTGCTCTGCGCCGGCAAAGCCGCGGCTCACCTATAGATATGTGGGCACGCGCTGCTCTGCGCCGGCAAAGCCGCGGCTCACCTATAGATATGTGGGCACGCGCTGCTCTGCGCCGGCAAAGCCGCGGCTCACCTATAGTTATAAATAAACTAGATTTCTGTATATTGCGAAAAAAAGCATCTTATGTTCTTCTAGGATATTAAAAACCAATGCAAAATTAGGTATAGGACCAATGCTCTTGAAGTTTTTTGACAGACTTGTTATTTCGTTTCCATGGCAACCGTTCCTTACAGCAAGTAATCAACATTTTCCAGTTATCCCGTGGATACTTTCAATTTTACGGGATAATAATTATCCTATGTTTATTATAGGGTAACTATAAGGTATCACCATTCCAAATTTCATAAAAAGCCGTCCAGCCGTTATCGCGTGAAAGCTCCCCAAACAAACAAACAAATAGACAACTTTTCACTTTTATATATTGGTACCGATGAACGTTACACAATAAGTAACGTGCTTGTAACAATGGCAGCACCCCATCAGACAGGTCGTATTTTAATGAACCAGCGTCGTACACGATGCTAATTTTATGCCTGTTCCGTGGATTCCACAGACTTAATGCGTAAATATTACAAACTTACACATACTTAAAATCCGAGTAAGTGGATACTTTACGTGATCGTTGACGATTTAAAGTGATTTAAAAAATAAATACTGTCTTCAAATATGTAGTATCAAATATAAAAGAAATAATTAACTATTTTGAGGTCTGTGCTACTCCCAAACCAACATTATAGTATTTAGGCACAGAATTAAACAAAAACTTTTCTTTTAACTTTTATGTTATCGATAAAGAATGCCTAAGAAAATTAAATAAGTACTTAATTCCGTTCGCGCAGAGAAAAGCCATACTGGAACAGCTGTCCATATCTATTAAACTGCAGAACCGATTTTGATGAAATTTAAACTATTCCCTAAGTTGAAAGAAGCTTAAACTATTTCAAAAAGAATTATTGCAGCCGGACTTAAATTCCGAGAAATGCGTGGACAAACATACATACATACCCACATACATAATAAAATCCATTCGCGAAATTTGATATAGGTAATGTGTTCAGATACTCATATAGACTAACATATATGAATATTACGCATTTTCAACAATATTACATCCATAGATACCTTCTTATTTAGAAGTCGGTTAAAAAACAGGCAAAGTGCGTGTCGGACACGCATATACTTAGGGTTCCGTAGGCAAGATCCTAAGGCCACTTGCACTAAAACAAAACAAAGTACGAGTATCTAGTTAGTTAGTCCAGCAATTATTGATATCTCTTTCGCGCTACTGTCTGCGCATGTCTCTCTATCCTACTTGTCTTAAATTTTTAGCCCAGACTAGACACTAGCCCAGGTCTAACACAGCTGTGCAAGTGGGCTTAAGCTATTATTTATTCGGTGACCTAACTATGAAAAGCGAATTGCTATCGGTCCAGTAGTTTTTAAGTGAAACGCTAGCAAAGTTGTTTTTTCGGTTGGATTATGTCTCCCACTGTGGAATTTGTTCACAGTTGCCGCGGACATAACAATGCGTTACCTTGGTTGGCTGTATCTCGTAAACTAGTGAACCCTAGATAGCCGGGATAATTTTGATAGAAAATTCGTATTATGTGCTTAGTGCCCTAGATTTATTATTTATTTTTAATTCTGTAAGTCAGAGACATGCAACTCAAGCAAAAATATCACTTTAGATCCCGATATTTCGTAAAAAGAACCAAATATTAAAAAAAAACAAAGTCGCCTCATTATAATTTTAAAACACCGAGATATGTTTCCCTTTGGGTTCAAAGGGAAACATATTTTTTTTAGTCGTAATTTTTCTTGTAATTTTTCTTAATGAAATACTATTATTTTTCAATTTTTGAAATATTGGTCACTTTTCATTTAGTAACCGGTATGCCGTGTTAATTGTGACCTACTTCTTCTTATTTTATGATCTTATTTTATACAGGTACGTCTAGCTGTACCCGCACCTTCACACGCGTGTTCGTTCCTCTAGGTTTATGATCTTATTTTATACAGGTACGTCTAGCTGTACCCGCACCTTCACACGCGTGTTCGTTCCTCTAGGTTTATGATCTTATTTTATACAGGTACGTCTAGCTGTACCCGCACCTTCACACGCGTGTTCGTTCCTCTAGGTTTATGATCTTATTTTATACAGGTACGTCTAGCTGTACCCGCACCTTCACACGCGTGTTCGTTCCTCTAGGTTTATGATCTTATTTTATACAGGTACGTCTAGCTGTACCCGCACCTTCACACGCGTGTTCGTTCCTCTAGGTTTATGATCTTATTTTATACAGGTACGTCTAGCTGTACCCGCACCTTCAAACGCGTGTTCGTTCCTCTAGGTTTATGATCTTATTTTATACAGGTACGTCTAGCTGTACCCGCACCTTCACACGCGTGTTCGTTCCTCTAGGTTTATGATCTTATTTTATACAGGTACGTCTAGCTGTACCCGCACCTTCACACGCGTGTTCGTTCCTCTAGGTTTATGATCTTATTTTATACAGGTACGTCTAGCTGTACCCGCACCTTCACACGCGTGTTCGTTCCTCTAGGTTTATGATCTTATTTTATTCAGGTACGTCTAGCTGTACCCGCACCTTCACACGTCTGTTCGTTCCTCTAGGTTTATGATCTTATTTTATAAAGGTACGTCTAGCTGTACCCGCACCTTCACACGCGTGTTCCTTCCTCTAGGTTTATGATCTTATTTTATACAGGTACGTCTAGCTGTACCCGCACCTTCACACGCGTGTTCGTTCCTCTAGGTTTATGATCTTATTTTATACAGGTACGTCTAGCTGTACCCGCACCTTCACACGCGTGTTCGTTCCTCTAGGTTTATGATCTTATTTTATAAAGGTACGTCTAGCTGTACCCGCACCTTCACACGCGTGTTCGTTCCTCTAGGTTTATGATCTTATTTTATACAGGTACGTCTAGCTGTACCCGCACCTTCACACGCGTGTTCGTTCCTCTAGGTTTATGATCTTATTTTATACAGGTACGTCTAGCTGTACCCGCACCTTCACACGCGTGTTCGTTCCTCTAGGTTTATGATCTTATTTTATACAGGTACGTCTAGCTGTACCCGCACCTTCACACGCGTGTTCGTTCCTCTAGGTTTATGATCTTATTTTATACAGGTACGTCTAGCTGTACCCGCACCTTCACACGCGTGTTCGTTCCTCTAGGTTTATGATCTTATTTTATACAGGTACGTCTAGATGTACCCGCACCTTCACACGCGTGTTCGTTCCTCTAGGTTTAAGTACTTTATGTACTATTCCAAGACTTAAAATACCAACAATTCCTTCAGCCGACATTAAGTGTTTGACGTTTGCTCGGCTTCTACTAATCGGATTGAGATATTAAGTACACCAGTTTTTAAGTCTAACCTAAGCTATCCAACAGTGAAAACGGCAATCGGTCCAGTAGTTTTTACGCGATGCGCGAACAAACAAACAAACGACAGACGTCGAAAACGTATTTATAAATTGCTCGGCTTCAACTCATCGGATTGAGATACCAAGTCGTAGGTACTAAGCTATCCAACAATGAAAACCGCAATCGATCCAGAAGTTTTTACGTGATGCGCGAACAAACAAAAATACAGAAATACATTATTTAAAAAAATGTTATGTTTTTTTCAGAGCTTTTTTTAGGTCCTTTGTTTTTTAAATATCTTCCTAATACTGAGTATTACAAGTATAGAATAGATATACATATAGAAGACTAGCTGTGCCCGTAGCTTTGCCCGCGTGGTAATTTCATTATATACAAATACTACCTTTCTTCAAAATTCGTTAAAATAGATTTTTATTTATTTATTTATATAAATTGCACAATGTACAAAAATTCGTAGTTAGACTTATGAATAAAACACAAACAACATGTAAGCAAAAAATGTTTTTTTTTATTTTTGCCCTGCTAGAGTGTCGCAAATAGATAAAGGGGAGGGGACAATTCTTATTACTTAGGTACTTGGTATGTACTTACACTATAAATTAACTTTTAGTTATAATAAAGGTAGGTACTAATTATTTAACTAGAGATTTGGATACAAAGATATTAAGGACTATTTCTAAACATTTCTAATCTAGGTAAGGACAACTAATGCTGTAGGAACAACTAATTTGGTATTTCAGCGTTATGTGTATCGAATTTGAATAGATGTACGTGTTTTCAGACGAATTTTGCTATTTCTAAGATGTATATGGCAGTTAAAGTGAGGACTTTACTCTGATAAAATGATAATCGATTGTTCGGCATCTAATCATCGTATTAAGATACCAAGTACCTCAGTTATTAAGTCAAACCCAAAGCTATCCAACAGTGAAAATCGCATCGCAATCGGTCCAGTAGTTTTTACGTGATGCGCAAATAAATATACAGACAAACAAACAGACACGATTAAAAAATATTAATATATATATATATATATATTATTATTATTTATTGTCTGTTTGTTTGTCTGTATATTTAAATATAACAAGAATATAACATTCTTGTTCAGTAGCTTATTTTATGAACCATAGACCTTTTTTTTTAATTATCTTTGTACAGACTTTTTCGTTCGTATTGCTTTAATTTAAGTATAGATATAGATAGATTAGGTACAATAGATTTTACTAGCTTATTAATCTTGTGCATCTGCAACTTTTGTTTTGCACCAGATAGGTTTTGCAATTCGTAGTAGTTCAATTTTATTACCCATTGAGTCGTAGGTTAATATGCTTTTTCCTGAACTTCGCAATACGAGTGACTGTGAAATCGCTGTTCTTTCGTCAGTGTAACATATTCTTTTCGCACGCTACTTTTATGTGAAACTACTTAATCGAAAATTTTCGATTCGACATGCAATTTTATATCTATCTACCTCCAACACTTACACAAATTAAAATAATTGCGTAGCTCACATACCGATCACAAGATACGATGAGTTGAAACTTGGTAGCACTTTTTATCGATAACAGCAAACCGATATGTCACATCACTAAACTATTTTTTTAAATACACTTGTAATGGAAACCGGCCAGTGTTATTTACTTTTTAATTTTTCGACTTCGATAGTCCACACTATACAGCCAAGATAGCGCGCGACGTGCGACGAACCCCGCGCTTTTTGCTTGACTAAACTAAAGAACAGTTACACCTTGCGATTTAGTTTACTATCACCGCTAAACGGCGAAAGCATTGACGGTGGGATGTAAGTATACTAAGTATGCACGAATAATTCACTTATATTACCGTCGTTTTCAATGTAGGCGGCCTAATTTCTCTTGACCTTTAACACAGAGACGATACATAAAAGTAAAAAGGTACGGTTGATCTGCACTGGTTTTTATAGTTTGAGTAAGTAGGTAGGTCAACATTTTCTTTTCTTTCTAAATGACCAAACATTTTTTTTTTTGAAGTTCATCGAACTAGAGCGATGGTAGCCAAAAGGTTTCTTTCGTTAGAATACAACGACACCGGGCTCGTCCTCGGCTCCGCACCGCAAAGATATTTAAAATACTCGACTGCCCTGCCAAAAACGAAATAAAATTAAAAAAACAATAGATAAATAAAATTGTCATTACTGTCGCGGGACCGTTCTGTGGAACATTTTTAACCTAAAAGGTCCCCCGACTGTAGTGCACATATTTATCTCTTGTTGTCTTGTTTTTGATTTTTGTTCGTTTTGGTCGTAGAGAGAGTATCAATATAGAGGAGCTCCACGCGTATTCTGAAAAAATACAGGTATAAAGTACCAACAATTTTAGGGTTACCCGGTTTGCAAAATAAATACCCTGGCGAACAAGAATATTTAACTGAAAATTTACATTCAGCCCAATTTATAAAGTAAAGTAGGTAAAATGACAGTCGATTGTTGAGGTTTTGATTGATAGGACTAAATAATTTTCCTGTTAAAAAAAGGATTTTAATAAAATAAAATATATAATATATTCGGTACAATTCCGCACCAATTACGCCCCAAACTAGGATACCCTGTACTATGGGCACTAGATAACGGATAAACATACATATGAGTAGATACGAATATTAACATCCATAACTCGGAAACAAACATTTCTGCTTATCACACAAATGATTGCATCTTGCAGGGTTCGAACCCACGACCGTTTGATTACGTATCTACACTAGTTCTCTAGCCACTAGACCAAAAAGTAAATGGTGCAAAGTACACGAAAAATATAGATCACACTAAAATTATAAATGTGAAAGTTTGTCGGTGTGTGTGTGTGTGTGAGAGAGAGAGAGAGAGCGAGAGAGAGAGACAGAGAGAGTTTTAGTATGCCTGATACTCCTTCACGCTGTAAGGATTTAGATGAAATTTGGTAGAAGGTAGCTCATACCCTGGATAAACACATAGGCTACTTATTATCCCAACTAAAAAAACAGTTCTTGTAGGAAATCGGGAAACCGCGGGGTGCTGCTAGTGTAATCATGAAGGGCTGACTACACAGTATAGAATTAACTTACTCAATTGTAGGTACAGAACTGATTCGTAATAACATCTTCTTTTCTGTTTTTCTGAAATATTTTGATTCAAAAATGTTTTGAGCATATACATGAGGACAATGTTTGAAGCCAGTTAGTGCGACCTGTTACACTGTCCCATAACTTTCTTATAGTTAGAATTTTAGGAAATCTGGAAAAACTTGAAAAGGGATTGAATTAGAAAATTGATAAATATAATTAATTTTATACAATTTAATGTAAAATTTTATATTTTGGTTGATTTTTTACACACAGCGCCATGTAACCCCAGACTAAGCAATGCCTTTACTATGGGAACTAGATAACCGGTATCAGTGATCTATACTTTTTATTTTGTAAACACATACTTATTATACATCAAAATACCCACACACAGAACAAACAACAATAATTATTTTACGTTAGACACTTAAAATTAAGCAGTATCTGAAGATAAAAAAAATAAATATATATATATATGGTATCCCTAAAGTCAGATTAACCCTACGAAATGTAGTAGATCTGTCGTTTATGTCCTAACTCGTTCCAGCTCACTCAAACCACATCAAGATAGAGCGAGATGGACACAAATGTCAAAATAAAACAAGCCCCGCAATTTGTGAGGATAATACTACGAAAAGATAACCTTTACAACTAGAAAAATATTAAAAATATCGTGTAAAATCAATTAAATCTTACTATACCTAAAGCGGAGGAGAATCTAATAGCAATTATGTATGCAAGACCATTCAATAATGTACTCTAAAATCAAAACTTACGTGTGAAAGGATATGTTTTCATATTTTCTTCCGTACGGCTTTTACAGCCTACAATGCAACAACTCACCATTATTGTAGGTTACATTTAAGTATTTCACAAAAATCAGCACTCAGAAACGTTCAAATGCAGTCAAAATAGCACAAATCACTAAAATATCGTTGACCAAAATGTCTTGAACGGTTCGTTTGGCTGGAATGAGCTCTTGGGCAAACAACCAATACAGCATACACACTAAGGGACAAAAAATATTATCGTCTTCTCTTTTAGTATCAGGTAACGGTGTATAAGTTTATCTCGCTTGTACAAATATTATTATTCTTTGAGCATCTCTATTGATAGTCCCTCTACGGTTTTGGTAGGGCAGTAGTGTTTTCTAATTTATTCTATTACTTTACGGTAACGGTGTATAAGTTTATCTCGCTTGTACAAATATTATTATTCTTTGAGCATCTCTATTGATAGTCCCTCTACGGTTTTGGTAGGGCAGTAGTGTTTTCTAATTTATTCTATTACTTTACGGTAACGGTGTATAAGTTTATCTCGCTTGTACAAATATTATTATTCTTTGAGCATATCTATTGATAGTCCCTCTACGGTTTTGGTAGGGCAGTAGTGTTTTCTAATTTATTCTATTACTTATCTTTATTTCATACTTTTTAGTGTCATTTTCTGGGCTATGCTAATAAGTTACAGTTGTAATGTAGGTACTAATCAAGGCCTTCAATTTGAAATCCTTATTGAAAAATTCAAAGGAAATTGATTTATTTTTCTCGTTCCTAAATGGTGCCATACTGCCGCCATATATATATTTTTTTAATTTTAACCTTTGTTACTCGAGATTATGTAAGGATTCTAACGATACCCAATACAACCAAATCAGTGCAGGCATTTAAAAGTTCATCATCATCATCATGTCAACCTTTAGAAGTCCACTGCTAAACATAGGCCTCCCCTAAAAAGCGCCATGACGAGCGCTCTTGTGCCACCTCCATCCACCGACTTCCTACGATGGCCACAATGTCGTGGGTCCATCGTGTGGAGGGTCTCCCTACACTTCGCTTGCTTGTTCGTGGTCGCCATTCGAGAACCTTTATTCCCCAGCGGTTGTCGGTTCTGCGAACTATAAGGCCTGCCCATTGCCACCTCAACTTGCAAACTCTGAGAGCTATGTCGGTAACCTTGGTTCTTCTACGGATTTCCTCGTTTCGGATTCTATCACGTAGTGAAACACCAAGCATAGCTCTCTCCAATGCACGCTGCGCGACTTTGAGCTTGTGTATTAGACCAATAGTTTGCTACCACATCTCAGTGCCGTATGTCATCACTGGCAACACGCACTGATTATAAACTTTCGTCTTGAGGCTCTGCGGTATCCTTTTTTTTTGTCAGTCGTGTAATTATGTCTGGATTTCCTTCGCTCCGGTATCTTATCTTATCTGTAAATGTCCTTTCCGGTCTGGCTCTTCCTCTCTTCCCTTCTACCTTCCCTTCGATGATGGTTCTTATGAAGTTGTCATTTCATATAAAGTGGCCAAACATCTTTCATCTTCTCCTTTCTATGGTCGCTATTAAGTTCCGTTTTTCTTGGACGAGACTAAGTAGGTTTTTCCTATAGTTATATATTTAAAAACGGGACTTAATCGTGTTGAAAATTTAATATTTCTTTACCTCGACGTTTCAATCAAGATCGTGGTAACGAGAAGACTGAAATAGCGGGTGTCACTAGTGTGGGTGTGTTAGGTACTTCCTACTTTGTTTTTTTTCTTTCACTGAATAAGTTTTGCGCTCGTTTCGCTCGCCCTGTTTCAAATAATTAACGCTTGAGTAAATTGGTCCTTTTCGTATGAATTGGAGCTTACTACTGTGTCAGGTGGAATATTCTTAGGTTAAGTGAATTTCGAAGAGAGGGTGAGGACACAATTAACCTTGAATCGGGCTACCTATTCTACTTCCGAGAGGTGTTTCAGCAGTCTCAGGGTGGCGTGGGATTCCTTGTCAATAAGGTTGATAATGTTGTAGAAATATCCAGTGTGTCGACCAGGATAGCGTACCTGGTTCTTAAGCTGACCGAAAGGTATAGCCTTAAGGTCGTACAGACTTACGCACTGACCTCGGCATACTCGGATGATGAGGTAGGAGATATGTTTGATGACATATCTTCAGCCCTACATAACACCACAAGGGCCCACTATAACGTTATCAGAGACTTTAACGCCAAAGTGGGAATAAAGACTTTTAGTGAATCGAGAATAGATCCACACGGTTATGGAGACAAGAATCACCGGGGACAAATGCTAGTAAACTTATTGGAAAAAGAATGGTTTCTATTTGATGAATTCGTTCTTCAAAAAAACTGTCCCGAGTGGACTTGGCAAAACCTCGACACTGTGACTAAAAATGAGATTGACTTCATCATGACGAACAATAACTAGTCGGTGATCGGCGATATATCGCCAACACGCCTCATTGCGCGCATGCTGCGTGTGCGCGTCAAGGTAGTAGCATAAGTGGCATAGGCATATATTCATGGATGTCTCAGTGATCAGCAGAATAAATACCGGTAGTGATCACCGACTTGTCTGAGGCTCCTTGGATATTGACCACAAGCTTGAAAGATGCCGTCTGGTGAAGTCTACGCTCCGACCCAAGCTACTCCAGGCCGCTGTTAGATCAGAACAGTTTCAACCCTAGTTAGAAAATAAATTCGCTGCCTTGAAAACCACAAATGACGTGGATGAGGAACTTCAAAAAGTTGTGGGAATCCTTAGGGAAGAAGGCACTAAGTTTTGTCAGCTGCAGCGTATGGCCACAAAGTCTAAAATCTCGGCTCTTCGACTTATGGACAAACGGCGGGAGCAACAGCAAGCCACACCGTCTGAAAAAAGGGAGCTTAATCAGAAGATTAGTAAGCTGGTGCGACGTGACCTCCGATGCTCAAATACTCGCCGGATAGAAAAGGTAGGTAATTGCGCAAGATCAGGGGTCGAAAGTCTTCGCCCATCAATTGAGTAGGTCCCATCTGACGAAGATCAAGACCAATAATGCCACAACCGTCGTCTCTAAGCCAGAGTTCCTTTCTGAGATCGAAGACTTCTATGGCCAATTGTACGACTTGCGTGCTTCTAGACTTGAAACCAGCACAGAGGATTCCCGCACAATACTGACCCGCCACTACACTGATGAACTGCCCACCGTCATCTCAAATCATCTCGCAAGAAGACTTGACGAATTCCATCCTCCTGAACAGGCTGGGTTTCGCGAAGGATTTAGCACCATAGACCACATTCCACAGTGAGGCAGGTTATACAGAAGTCTGAAGAGTATAACCAGTCCCTGAAAAGCAAGACGCTTTCGTGTACTTATGAGAACGCCTTTGACTCCGTTGAAACCTGGGTGGTTCTGGAGTGTTTGCAGCATTGTCAAGTGGACTGAAGATACATCGAAGTGAGGTTTCTGTTTGACACCGCGACTATCCAAGTACAAAACCAGCAGTCTAAACATATCAGACATATCAGGAGTGAGACAGGAGGACGTTCTATCCCTGAAACTTTTCACTAATGTATTGGAAGATATGTTTAAAACGCTGTATAGAAAAGTAATGTGCATTAATATCAATGAAGAGAACATCTCACACTTATGATTTGCCACACACTTATGCTGACCAACCTAGATGATGCTTCTCATGAACATAGATAAGACCAAGATCATATTTAACGGTCTTGTTGACCCGGAACCGATTGCAGTCAATGGTACTTTTAAAGTTGTCCAAAAATACCCTCCGTCCACTTGGATCCACAGTTCGGCTCCACATGTGGATCCGTGGACACCTTTATCTCCTCTTAAATCTACCATTGAGTGGATTCATTTCTAAACATAATTTTATACGCCACTTGGATCCACAAACTAGGAGATCCAATATGTTTACCTTGGGCAAATATTGCAATTAGGTAAAAACAACTTTGAGAAAGAAGCCAACTGAAGAATGCAGCTGGATTGGGCAGCATTCGGCAAGCTTCGTGAAGTCTTTTCGTCATCCATACCACAATCAGTGCGCCTTACCAGTCATGACCTTTGGAAAAGTTGACACTCACGGTCAAACTATTCCTCAAATTTAAGGTCGCTCAGAGTGTTATGGAGAGAGCTATGCTTGGAGTTTATCTGAAGGACAAGGTTACTAATGAAGATATCCGACAGAGAACCAAGGTAACCAACATAGCTCTAAGGATAAGCAAGCTGAAGTGGCAGTGAGCTGGTTACATTTCCCGAAGAACCGATAGCCGTGGGGTAGATGAGTTCTCGAGTGTAGGACGGCCCTGTGGGCAGGTGGAGTGACGACCTGCGAAAAGCGGCTGGAAGAAATGGATGAGGAGAGCTGAATACCGAACTCAGCGGCGTGCATTAGGAGAGGCCTACGTCCAGCAGTGGACAGATATAGGCTGATGATGATGATGATGTCTTAACTATTAAACTGATAGAAATAGCACAATATTTACGCGTCTGCATTTTTGATGTTTTCCTTGTCTGCAGTGGGAAAAAAAACCCGGATTTTGACATCATGGCGCGGCTCAGCTTTAGCCCCTGCAACTAAGTATTTTTATTCTACTCGTATCACCTTGTCGATTTTCTTGGTCTGCATCCGAGTGACTGAGCTGGGTCGGTTCATTTAAGAGAAGTTACAGGTTCGATAAAGACACGAGTAAAAAAATAACTAGGTACCTTAAAGCCATAAAATAAGTCAAAGTTATCTAAAAAAAAAGCGATGCAAGTGAATCATTGTAACGATCAACTATAAAGATAAAAATAATGCTTAGTCAAATTTTCTAACCGCGACATATTATGTAGGTAGTACATAGATGGTAGGTACTTTAGAAGGGTAATGCGCAATAATGGCAGAGAAAGGTCTTAACCTAATGCGTAATGCTCTAATGACGGTTCTATACCGGCTCAGTTTTCAATATTTTGTGCTCACACGTATAAAATAGACGTTAATGTTATTTCAAGGGGCTAATGGTTTAGTTTCTTTTGGACACATTATAATATTACAAACAGAGAGACAGGAGTTACATTTTACCCGACTGAGCGGAAGTTAGTAAGTAATTGTGTTTATCAGCCTATGTATGTATGTATGTCTGTTCTTTTGTGGTACATACAACGTGACATAGAATTCGATATTTTTATTATATGTATGTTTGTCCATGCAACAGAATGCATTCTGTAGCACTAAATATGAAAACTAAATAGATAATGAAACATAAAACTAGGCATTATTAAATTAGAACTTAAAAAACTTGTTATCCCTGCGACATGAGAAAACCAACAAGTGACGATCGCGCGCCTGGCGGAGCGCCCGCACCGTGTAGCGTACTCGTATTTAGTGAAATAGACATTTCAGTTTATTGCCAATTACTTTTTGGTCAGTTATTTAATTGAATTCTATGGATCGATGGGGGGAGAAAAGGGAGAGTTTCGAGAGAAAAAAGGGGTGAGAATCGTACTTTCCAAACAAATTGACCAATTTAGCTGCGATTTTTTATGTTTCAAAGCTGAGGTAAACAAGATTTGTCTTAGCTATAATAAGGGGGGGGGGGGGGGGGAATATGCCGAAGTTCATAGCTCACAAATGAATGGACCAAATTTGATGCAGTTTTTTATGTTTTAAAAAGGATGTCATCGAGATGGTTTATCATGTTCCTTTGCTATAAGGGAGGGGGGAGGAGGAGTTGAAAAAAAAGGGGGAGGGAGGAGTTGAAAAAAAAACGGGGGGGAGGAGTTGAAAAAAAAGGGCGGGAGGAGTTGAAAAAAAGGGGGCAGTTGAAAAAAGGGGGGAGTTGAAAAAAAGGGGGGGGAGTTGAAAAAAAGGGGGAGTTGAAAAAAGGTGGGAGGAGTTGAAAAAGGTGGGAGGAGTTGAAAAAAAGGGGGGGGAGTTGAAAAAAGGCGGGGAGTTGAAAAAAAGGGGGGGTGAGAATCGTATACGAATGGACCAATTTTACTGTGGGTTTTTATGTTTCAAAGCTGAGGTAAACAATATGGTTCTTAGCTATAATGGGGATTTATGCTCGCTACGCTTCGCTCCCGCCTTCGTCTTCTAACCTATCACGACCATGTCGGATTGCCACTGAGTTGTTAACACAGGTAGGTAGGTAGGTAGGTACCTATATTGGTACTTTTGGTACTGGAATAATTCATAGGATCATTATATCCCAGAAAAACTATCACGCGAGCATCGCTGCGGGCACAGCTATAGGCAATAATAACGTAAAAGTCTGTACAAAGAAGATAATATTAAAAAATTGGTCTGAGCTACTGAACAAGAATAAAACATTTTTAAAATTCGTGTCTGTCTGTTTGTTTGTCTGTATGTTTGTTCGCGCATCACGTAAAAACTATTATACCGATTGCGATGCAGTTTTCAGTGTTGGATAGCTTAGGGTTTGACCAAGACCTAGCGTACTTGGTATCGCAATCCAATGATTAGATGCCGAGCAATCGATAAAAAACTTTTAAACGGCTGAAGGAATTTTGATCAAATGTTTATTGTAGGTCTTGGAATAGCACATAGAGTACTTTTAACCTAGAGAAATGACCACGCGAGCGAAGCCGCGGGCACAGCTAGTTTACAATAAAAATATATCTTGAGTTTCTGTATTAGGAACTGTTTCCGTGTTTCTTTATTCTGTTTTAGGAATCGTATCGTTAATAATATATTTTTTTGGAGCTAAACATTAAAATATACTCAAGTACGTATTGTTATTCTCTTTCCTTCGCAAGGTCATAGGTATGTTCCGCCATTGTCAGCTCATATTTCCCGTATCGAAAGTAGAAAAGTCTTCCAGCATCTAATGGGAGCCATCAGCTAAATAACAGGTTCAATTTATTAGAGAACAGAAACTCTAGGTGGTTCGTATGTCCACATTCCATAAATGTAGTTGAAATTTTATGAAAAAGTTTCTATGTTAATTTCCTATTTAACCATTTCTAGATGAAGTATGAACCAACAATTTATAATGTTTTTTTATGCTAGTTGTACCCACAGCTGTGACTAGGTACAACTAACCGGGTTTCAGCCGTCAAATAGGTTTTTTATCGATTGCTAGAGAAATGAGCGATGGTGGCCTAACGGTTCTATAGTGCAATTTAGAATCTAACGATACCGGGTTCAAAACCTAGGCTCCGCACCAATGACTTTTTCTGAGTTATGTGCGGTTTTCCATCGCTCCGTCCTTCGGAGGGCACGTTAAGCTGTCGGTCTCAGCTATTATTTATTAATAGCAGTCGTTAAGCCATGTCAGAGGCCCTCGGACGGCCTGACAAACTCTGACATCAGAGGACAGCACTATCTCATACGACAAACAAACAATCGATTGCTCGTCTTTTACTCATCAGATTGAGATACTAAGTGTAAGGATGTGTACACCGGATGATTACACCAGTTTTTAAGCCTAAACCTAAGCAGTGAACACCGCATCGCTATCGTTTCAGTAGTTTGTACGTGATGCGCGAACTGACAAACAAGATTTTTAAAATTATTGTTCAGTAGCTTATAGGACCTTTTTTTATTATTGACTGCGTGATTTGGGTCTATATTTGACGACACTGAGCACTGTGGCGCAGTTGGTAGTGCTGGGACCCAGGTTCCAATCCTGAACATTTGTGAGATGACTCGATGATAAATACCCAACGAGCAAGTAGTGGTTTAAGAGCTCTGTAGCGTATAGAATTACGAGTATAACTAAAGGTTGCCAGAGGAAGCTCTATAGCGTGCTATGCAGACCTTTTGCAGCTGCTAAAGCTCTAAAGGGGCGCCTTATAGCACCATTATACAGATCCAGTAGAGTTGTTAAATAGTGCTTGAAAGGGGCATATACGGTGAAAATAGCAGTTAAAAGCTGATATTGGCGCTAACTGAATGAACGAACGTAACACGAATTGGCTTATAATTCACTCGATTTGGTACACAACGTAGTGTGATTTCGGTGTTTTTATATGGTGAGTAACCTTGCAGTTTTTAGTTAATGGCTGCGATATCGTATATTATAATAACAAAATGGTGGATTTATTGTGTAAATTAAAGACTTGGTTTGCATGACTCATTTAGGTGAAAAACATCGGCAAATTTAATTTACTGTGATACATGTATGGTGTTAATGACATTGAATGAATGGGCCATCAATTTATTGAAGAAATCATATTAAAACTAATATGAATATGAAGCGTGATATAACATTTTTGTCAAAATTTTGACAAGACTATCGCTGAAATAAGTTAATTTGTGGCTAACTATCAAAAACATGATGTTCGAGATAATATTTTAGTGAGCTGTGTGTTTAATTAAACAAAAATATAAGAACAAACACAGACTTTATCTCAGAAAATGGCGTTCCTGTAATTGCAGCCTTGGATTCTAATTTTCACTACAAAAGCCCTCTTTTGTAGAAATTGGTGCGAAAATTCAGTGCTAAGAAGCTCTTAGTTCCACGTTAGTTGCAAAATTATTAACTCAAGAACCATCACCTCCACATAAGGTTCAATAGAGTTAATATAATAATCTAGAGTGTGAATCTGATATCATATAAAACTTACACCTGCATCGCAGCACACGTAAAACACAGACAGTAAACATAATTTAGTGTACAGCAAAACTAACCCTTGCTTGTAAAGCTGAAGTATATAAATGATTAATAATACTGTAAATGTGTGGCGAATGTCCTTTACTAAAATAAATAAATATATAGACAAAATACGTGTATTATTTATTTAAGCCGTAAATAAAACGGCGGCCATCAAGGTTCTTCCAATTTATTAAAAGTGATTATTCTCTATCTTGAAGCACTGCAGGCTCTGTAGTAGTTCTACAAAAAGGAATTTTACGAGCTCAAGTGCTAATTTTAACTAATATGCATAACAATAGCTGTAAGAAGTAAATCAGTTGCACATTTATATCCTATGCAGCACTGCGTTACTTAGTATGCCACGCGGGAACGTAATGCAGTTGAAAGTGTTAAAAGAGATACAATTATATCTATTGTGCAGTCAATGGTGGTATAAAATACTACGTGAAACCATTATGCGGCTGAAAGGGGCAAAAGAGATATAAATTATAACTATTGAGCAGTTAATGGTGCCATACGGTGACACAAAAATATCTTAGGTTCATGCTGCGGTCATAAGTTAAATATTAGGGGTTGAAGAACTTTTGCCTAATTCTGATCCACTTATGACATCCCTTTAGACTTTAAGGAGTGCTGCAATATTCACTAATTTGCTAGTTGCGTATTTGTTCTCTTGCCTTTGATGTATATAGTGTGTTGATTGATGTGTATGTCCAAAATCCGCATCCATTCATCCGCTATTACCCAGAAAATCCTGTGCGGGGATTATGAGTGTAAGCGTTATTACAACCTACTTGAAAGCCTTGCTGCCAGTTCACAACTTACTGTGAGGAGGAAATCCATCACCTTTATTTTAGCTAAGTAAATAAACAATTACTGCGACTGCGAAATTTGCGCGTCCAGTGTTTACTCAGCGTAGCGGTACTCAATCAACATGGTTAGCGTTGAGTCTGCGTGTGCCACATTCGGCCGAGTACGGTTAGGTTCGTGCCACAACGTGGAAGACGAAATTGGGCAAAAAGAAAGAACTAGGTATACAGGTGGATTTAATAAGAAAACGAAAAAAATAATTGTAAATAGTGACAAATCATTAAAAAATGAGGACAAATAATTAAAAAGAAACTTTATAATATAAAAAGAGAAAATGCATTAAAAAATACTCATAATAACTTATTTTTTTAAATTATACTTATTTTGATATGGGGCAGCAACGGCAGGTACCTTCACGTTGTAGCTACAAGAGTC
Organism: Alsophila aescularia; assembly: GCA_946251855.1. NCBI lineage: Eukaryota > Metazoa > Arthropoda > Insecta > Lepidoptera > Geometridae > Alsophila > Alsophila aescularia. Next base: position 67,988,160 of record OX276373.1, read on the forward strand.
TGTCCTTAACTTTTGGAGATATTTTGACCTGCATTCACAGATTTTGGAAACAGAATAGTCAGCGTGAAAAATTACCATTTACACAAATCTTTTTTGATACCATTCGATCTTGTTTCTAATATGGATCCTATCAAAAGTCTCTAATAATAATTCTCATCGCCACGATTCTCATCGTCACTTTTATGGCAAATTATATTTCTTGCTTACTCGTATGTGAACTATTTTTCTAAAAACTGATGGCGCTTGCTAAGACGGGTAAATTCTTATGTAAATTAATCAAATCGTGAGTCTCGTTTAGTCTTCCAATTATTTTTCCTCACAACATGATGAGCTTCACTTGTCACTTTTGCGATGCCGGAACACGACTGACGTTCGACCGAATCCAACTCAGTGTTTGATTGCTGATGTTGTGTTCAACAGCCCGTCATTAAACGACGCGATGTTGTTTTAAATTCAAAATAATGATAAAAAGATTTTTCTTAGAGTATTGGGTGTGAAGTGTAATAAATTACGATGACTTTAGTATATGTAACATACAAATACACTGAAATTTGGTGAAGCAGTAACCAAATGTTTTACTGCACCGGGAAGTGTGACACGATGACAACAAATGGCCCCGTTTTTAGACCATTCGTGTTAATTTTTGTTATTAGTTTGCTTCTATTATGACAAGCTTTATTTCTTTTGTAGCCTAATAGATGTTTTATCCTCCAATTAACAAATTATGTTTATATCTTATACCGTTTGAGAAATATAACTATATGACCAACAGGTTTGAGGTTCGATGAGAATTACTCCCTCTATCGGACAAGCTGAGGTTGAGTATTAGAAAAGTCAGATAATGCTAAAAACTTTTCTCATACATTTTGTACGAAATGATTAATATGGTGGGATGATGGGATAAATAAAATAAAAAACTAAAATCATTTACCCTGCCTGCTCTTACTGCCCCATCTCAGAAATCCTCCTTTTATCCATCTATTCTGTAAACCGGGAGGATAATGATGAGGATGATGATACATTTTATGATAATTACTTCGAAAAAAGCAAAGCAAAACTATCGTGCTGTCGTAATCATTTTATCCGCTCGAAATTTCGAAACAAAACTGGCTGCAATCAGCGTAGGAAAGACGCACGTTTCCTCTACGCCAAGGAAGTTATCCTCACATTATAGGAACGACGATAAAACAGCCATATACTTTTTTATTGGCATACAACACTTATTTGATAAGAAATGTTCATAATAAACAAGTGGGTTTTGTTTCTACGTAAGTCACACATGAAATATTATTTTTAGACCTCCCGGCCCCGGGGCAGTGAGAGAGATACAGAGTTGTAGAGATTGTAGCCCTTTTCTGTATTACTTATCGGTGAAATCTTATCTCCAGAATGGATGAACGAAAAATAGTTATTTGTTATGCAAGTGATTTTTTGGCGCGAGTACAGTAGTCGCAGCGGAAGTATGTGTCTTGGAAGTTATCTCAAGTCGCTACGCATACTGCTATTTTTCTGGCGCATTCCCAATGTTGAATGTGAAGACAGCATTGTATAACTGCCTCGCTCACTCGCTTACGTATTTCGCATATTCTATCTCGCTTTTATTATATGCGTTTTATCCCCACAGCAGTACCTGCGCAATCGTTCACAGAGCCTAACTTCACAAACATATAGATTGGCTGCGACTACTATACTTGTATTGAAACCTTAGCTACGCTCAGGTTTCAAAACTACGAGATGCAGAATAACTTTGCAGCCGTGCGAAACACACAACTTTTCACCTCACTACAGCGAGGAAAATGCTAGGTGCAAGAAAAACAGCTTAATTAATATATTAAATTAGTGTTTATAATAATAATAAAAAATGAGCCAGACAATATAAATTCGAAAGTCCGTGCGTCAATAAATAATTTAACAGCCGTATTCACAAACAAGACGTGCCTAAGTAAAGCAGCGACACTATGCAAAGTAAGCCATTTCACTATGCGTTCGTCATTGCGAGCCTTCTAATTCACAAACGATACTTATACCGGTATTCACAAACGTTACTATGAGGTCTCACAGTGCTCACGAACGCACAGGGTCCTACAATCCTATTCATAAACGACACTTGAGTGCCGAACACTGCCGAATACTGTGCGTTCACTTGAAGCAGCGCATTCGTAAAGAGCTGTTTTAAGCAACGCATAGTGCCGAACTGCCAAAAAAGAATCAGAGCGCAGTATTGGACGCACTGCGTTCTCATAGTAAAGAGTCGCATAAGTATCGTTTGTGAATTAAAATGCTCGCAATGACGAACACATAGTGAAATGGCTTACTTCGCATAGTGTCGCTGCTTTAAATAAGCAAGTATTGTTTGTGAATACGGCTGTTAGTCGACGCTTTACTATGAGAACGCAGTGCATCCAATACTGCGTTCTGATTGGTTCGTGTAATATTATGTTCATTCTTCTATTTGGCAGGTGTGCTGATGACATTATAATCTCTATCTTTACACATAATAAAGCAATAAGAACGAAAGAGTCTGTACAAAGAAGATAATTGAAAAAAAAGTCTAGGATACCTAAAATAAGCTACTGAACAAAGAATATAACATTGTTTAAATTCGTGTCTGTCTGTTTGTTTGTCTGTTTATCTGTATGTTTGTTCACACATCACGTAAAAACTACTGGACCGATTGCGATGCGGTTTTCATTGTTGGATAGCTTAGGTTTTGACTTAAATCCGATGAGAGCAATCGATAAAAAAAAATTGACGGCTGAAGGAATTTTGATCAAATGTTTTGATATTGTAATTTTAGGTCTTGGAATAGTACATATGAGTACTTTTAACCCAGAGAAATGACCACGCGTGCTAAGCCGCGGGTATAGCTAGTGACATATATTTTGTTAATTTGTGGTCGTTATTACTCGAAATTGTTTGCCAACAATTTCAAACAGAATGTTTTTGGTAAAGTTCATGTTTGTTGTACTATAAAATTTCTACATAATATTTTTGTGCGAGGTGAATGTGGCAAGTATCTATGGACATGTCTACATCAGTTATATCTAAGGATTTATCTATTAATATATCAACCGCCAAGTGGTAAGTAGGATTTATAGATAAATACTGATCATAAACCTACACTTTTGAATTCTATTTTCATGCCCCTTCATTACTATTGCAAATAAAACCTAACTTTTTTGGCAGCTCGACACTATGCGTTGCTTAAAACAGCTCGCTAGCTTCTTTACGTATGCGCTGCTTCAAGTGAACGCACAGTGTTGTTCGGCACTCAAGTGTCGTTTATGAATAGGATTGTAGGACCCTGTGCGTTCGAGAGCACTGTGAGATCTCATAGTAACGTTTGTGAATACGGGTGTAATTTGTTAGGTCAGCTACGTGATCGTGTCTATACTTATAACTAGCTGATGCCCACGGCGTCGCACGCGGTGCCATTTTAATATATACTCGTAGCCTATGAAACTCACAAATAACGTGCCTTTAAATCGGTAAAAGAATTTTCAAAATTGGTTCTGTAGATCCAGAGATTACCCCCTACAACCACACAAACTTTACCTCTTTATAATCCATACCAATATATAATTTTTAATATCCTAGAAGAACGTAGGTAAGTAGGATGGTTTTTTCGCGATAAACTGTAGACCGCGTGGATGAAGACGCGGGCGGGTAAGCTAGTATTATATACTTATAGTAACTAGTTTCCCGCCCGCGACTTCGTACTCGCAACCTACTGTTTATCGCGAAAAATAGCATTCTATTTTCTTCTAGGATATTAAACACTAATGTAAAAGTAGGTATAGCACCCAATGCTCTTGATGTCTTTTGACAGACTTTTTATTTCGTTTCCATGGCAGCCACAGACCATTCTGTAATGGCAACCGTTCCTTACAGTGAGTTATCAACATTTTCCAGTTTTCCCGCGGAAATTTTAATTTTCCGGGATAAAAAGTATCCTATGTTTTATTCTAGGGTATAAGCTGTCTCCATTCTAAATTTCATCAAAATCCGTCAGGCCGTTATCGCGTGAAAGCTCCCCAAACAAACAAACAAACAAACAGATAACGTTTCACTTTTATATATTGGTATGGATATAGTATAGATAAAGCAATATGAACGAAAAAGTCTGTACAAAAATAATTTAAAAAAAATGATCTATTGTACTTAAAATAAGCTACTGAACAAGAATATAACATTTAAAAAAATCGTGTCTGTCTGTTTGTTTGTTCGCGCATCATGTAAAAACTATTGGACCAATTGCGATGCGGTTTTCACTGTTAGATGCCTTAGGGTTAGACTTAAAAACTTGGGTACCTACCTTAATCAGATGATTAGATGCCGAGCAATCGATAAAATCTATTATAAATCTATTTGACAGCTAAACGAATTTTAAAGAAATGTAGTTTTTGGTCTTGGAATAACAAGTATGAGCTTGTTTTACATGAAATGACCACGCGGGAAAAGCCGCAGGTGCAGCTAGTAGTGTATACATTTCCTTATAAGTATTTTTGAAAAAGTGAAAGTGATTTACTACCACTGAAGCCGAATCCATAGATTCAATGAATTTCCAATTTTCTTCACAAGGTGGCAGTTAACATGATCTAATTAAATTTTCCAGTTATACCTCCTGCACTAGGAGCCATGAGATACACAGTGGATAGAAGCCTAGGCCTGAGGACGCCTAAATTACGTTTCGAATATCATGTCGTACGCAAGGGCACCACCAAAAGGCCCGGAGGAAGATCATTCACTGTTATTGATGATTTAAGCCCTGTAGAACGTGCTGGCAGACACAGCGACACGCTTAAAGTTGTAGACATCGTACTAGTGGATTCAAATAAAACCAAAGACAAAGCTCAAATCCACAATGCGCATATAATTGATAAAAATTGGAAGAAAAATGCTGAAAAGACCCGCAAAGAACATTTTGATCTTATTAAACCAAAAGAAGGAATACTGTCTATCGAATACAAGCATAATAATAGTCAAAATGTTATACAATTAGTTCCACGCATCGACGGTCTTGATGTTGTTCCTTTGACTGGTGAACAAATAAAGGAGACAAATAAAAAACGCAAAACGAAAGCACACCCAAAAGGTAGAGATCACAATGTGAAAAAAGACATCAAAAATGCAACTGACGAATTAAAAAATAACGTTTCTAGATTAAACATTATTATAATACCAAGCAATATGGATTTTGATACCAATAGCCAAAAGGACAAGAATATGTACGTCAAAACACGCAAAGTGAAAGATGATCGACAAATAAAAGAATTTACTAAACACGTTTACGAGCAAACTATCAAGGTTTTCGAGAGTATAAAACAGAAAATGTCAGATTACAAAATGAAGAAAGAAGTTGAAAGCCTAATGAGGAGCTACGATGAGAAATTCGGAGATTTCGTAAGGGAAACACAGGACCAGAATATTAAAACGAGATTAGGAGGGAAAAAGGTGATCTTAAACACTGTCGACACGTCGAATCGAATTTTGGATAGATTGGTAAACTATTTGTTGAGAAAAATGGATGACAGAGGCATTTTAAGAATCGGACCTGCTGAAAACGTCATCAAAAATGAAGTCAACAAGAAGATGGAGCTAGAAAGCAAACATATTTGCAATAAAATGCATATATGTCGTAGTAAGGACAGTTTCGCTTCATTTGTATCCGATTTACTGTCTGCAGTCTTAAATTCTAATGATGAAAAAGTGATACAATTTAGAGACGCGCTTACTGAAATAATGAGAAATACTGATGTCAAACGTCTTTTCAATGCAGAGACGGAAAAGCGCTACGAAAAAAGTATAGTTTTACTTGAAAGCTATAGCGTCGATATAATAAGACCGTTATTATTCATACTGAAGAATTTGGTGACTTCTAAGAACTCTCCTATAAAAGTGATAGGTCAAATAGATACCAGAGTGAATAAGACAATCGCATATTTGGAGGTTTTGGAGATGTGGGAAAATAAGATACCTCCCAACGAGGAAAACCTTCTAGTATGGAATGATATCAGGAACAGCATGAAAGACTGGAGCGCAGGAAAAAGGTCGGATATATCTGATTTGTTACAAGCATTCGTGGACCACGTCATGAAGGCCGTTAATAAATTTGATGACAAGGAGTCGCACGCCATTGCTAAGAATTTTTATATTATGTTGGGACCCTAATATAGCTACTATGTGTTGATTAGATGTATTTTTTCCATTCAATCTTAATTTTTAACTAACGACTCGCCCCGGCTTCGCACGGGTGGCTAAGGGTTTCTTTTTATTTGTACACGGTTTCCGCATGTTTTGACTGACTAATTTGAACAAAAAACGGTTATTGTGCCTTAAGGTGCAACGTTTCGCTCAGCGCGACATATTTTTTTAAATTACATCTCTATTTCTCATCGTGGGTTCATGAAAACTTATTTTACGGCAATAAATAGGTTGTATCAAGCAGGGTCGGACTGAGCCGGAAGGGCCCGGTGGCTCCCCACAAGTCCAGGGCCCGGGACGGGTTAGTGGTATAATCGAAAAATAATAAAACATACAAATTATTAATTATCAACAATATATATTATTGAGTAAATACAGTTCCAATCCTCACTAATATATAAAAGTGAAACGTTGTCTGTTTGTTTGTTTGGTGAACATACACGCTAAAATGGGTGATCCGATTTTAATGCAACTTTGTAAATAGGTACTGTACAATATAGAGACCAACACAGGATCCTTTTTATCCTGGAAAATGGTAAGTTTCCACGGAAACACTGGAAAATATCGATTACTCGCTGTAAGGAACGGTTGACATGGAAACTAAATAATAAGAAGTCTGTCAAAAAGCGTCAAGAGAGTTGGTGCTATACTTTTGCATTGGTTTGTTTTTAATATCCTAGAACATAGGATGCTTTTTTCGCGATAAACTGTAGGCCGCGCGGACGAAGTCGCAGGCGAAAGCTAGTAACTTATAATGTAACAAATCTGAAAAAAGCCATTTTTTAAGGTATATTTAAGATATTCCAAGTATATTGTTGGTGTTTTATGGGATTTAATAATTCAAATTTGGACGGATTACCCATCATCTAACAATCATCATCATTTTTACAATTAATCAGTTATGGTTTAACTATTTTCGTTAAAAATGAGCTCTTTCCTTAAGTTTGTCGTACGTCATTTCTTCCCAGAATTCAATCCTTATTAGCGACACTATCGAATGGTGTAATAATACAGTGTGTGTTTTTTTTCCAAAATCAACGTGTTCGATTCCTGCCTCGGACTATTGTTTTTTTCAAAAATCAAAAGATGCATTTTATTTTTCGTCAAAATCGGGCCTGATACTCCTTTGAGTACTTTTCGCTATTCCTCATAGTTTCTGATATAGCCATCCACGCCCGCTTGAAAAAATCACCTGTATATTGGTATGGATTACAAAGGCACCAGAAGAGAGCACAAAAATATCGAACTATTAACTTATTATAGCCGTGCATAAGAAAGAAGTAGAATAATTATGTGGATCATAAGAGTAGCAATATGAGAGCAGTCAATATTAACAACAAGGCGCAAAGAAAATCTGAAATTATCAAAGGCGCGAGCGCAGCGAGCGCGAAAATTTTGAGCTTTATCCACCACGAGAATAAGAAAAAAAAACGGGCCCTAGCCTGTGCGGGCCCCCTACCGTACCTACCGTTAGGTTAGGTTAGGTAAGGTTTTTTTTTTTTTTTTTTTTTTTTTTTTATACAGGGTGGGGAAATCCTCATGGATACCGCGAAGGTATCCGCGGTTATGTTGGACTCCGCCTTGCGGCGACCTACCAACTAAAACCCGCTCCCTGGTTTCGTCCTCCTCCAACATGGTCGGAGCCTGTGATAACGTAGTCCTTTCATTCAGGGTTAATACTTTTGTGTTCAAAAACGTGATGCGAACCTTTTTTTTCTTTTTTTTTAATATGTGTACAAGTTTTTAGTATACAATTAGAATTCCTAAACTATTTCCTTAATTATATATTTACTAATTACATTGTTTGTATGATGCCACTCATATACTATACTATATATTGCCATCATACTTTTCTTAATCTACTTTATTTCTATTGTTAACTCTTATTACTATTTTCCTACAGAATTCCAAGAATATATTCTTATCTCTACTTTTAATTATCATCGGTAAGTTTTGTACAATTAATGTTATGTCTAGTGTTTGCTCGAAGTCAAATCTGTCTCTGGCGTAAACAGGGCACTCCAGGTTCAGGTGTTCAACCGTTTCGTTGGCCTCAGGGTCACAGAGGCATGATGGGCTCTCCTTGCACTTGAAACGACTCAGGTACGAGGAGAACCCCCCGTGCCCCGTGAGTATTTGTGTTATTTGGCCATCAGTTTTGATTTTCCGGACGATGGAATATGCCGTCACCGCATCAGGAAAAAACATTTTTGTTCTAGAAGCCGTTTCCTCCGATCTATACCTTCTGTCCCATTCATCAATCGTCTCCCTCCGAATACTACGTTTGATGAATGAGACAGGGCACAGATCATAATCCGGTTTCTTTTTTGATTTTAGAGCCGCCTCCTTTGCAAGCTCATCGGCTCTCTCATTCCCTGCCAGTCCTACGTGTGCCTTAATCCAAAACAGGGATATAGCCTTGTTTTGGAGTATGCAACATTTTATGTTGCTTCTGGCTTTGACTGCCAGGGGATGAGAGGAACCGGAGTTTGTCACGGTCTCGAGTGCTGCTCTAGTCACTGTAGATTCCAAAGGTGGTTTCGCTACGTGTCAGTGCAAACTCCGGGGCCAGTAGTTCTGCCTAGTAAACGGTGCAGTATGATGATAGAGCAAGTTTGAGGGCCTTGGTCTCAATTCCAAATGGATAGTGCCGCCCCGACCCTGCCCTCAATCTTGCTCCCGTCTGTGAAAATGCGCACAGCATAATTACTGTGGCGAGAATATTGATCCTCGTCCATCAGGTTTTCGAACTCCAGGCCCATGCGTTCCGCAGGGTGTGGGTGTTGTATCTTAGGTGTCATCTTCTCAATCTCTCTGTCAGCCAACTCACGTCTAGGTGCTCCCTTTTTACGAGGCTGCCTCACGGACTCGAAGGTCTAGAGGGAGCGTCCCCGTGAGCAAGAGTGCCGAGTTGAGTGACACCGTTCGATAGGCTTTACACATTTTTGGGCGAAACCCCTCTGGACCGTGCCAAACTGCTTGCGAACTCCCAGTTTTTCTGCCGCCGGGGCCCATGCAGCCGCGGCGTACAATATCACCGGCTCCACCGCCGCTGTGTATATTGTACGGATGATTTCAGGGCTGAGACCCCAGCATACGCGGGCCGCTCTAATCAGTTGTTTATATATCCTTATGGCTTTTTTACAGACACTAGAGACGTGGGCTTTAAATGTCAACTTGTTGTCGATGGTGCGCCCGAGGATCTTGATCTGCGGGGACATTCCAATGCCGACCCCACCCATGCTCAGGAGCGGCAAATTTAAGTTTCCTTGTTATTACCATACCACAGGTTTTATGTGGTGCAAACTTCAACTTATTTTCGACACCCCACGCCCGAACCTGTTCAAGGACAGCATTGGCCCGTCCCTCAATATCCCGGGCCCCTCCACCGTCAAAAAGCAATACCACATCGTCAGCAAATGCCTGGCAATATACCCCTTTATCCTCCATCAGCTTAAGGAGTGGGTCTAGCAACAAGTTCCATAGGATTCGTCCTCCTATGGAGCCTTGGACCCCTTCTCCGTACTCCTTTTGTGTGCCGCTCCCGCATACCTAACTTCCACAACCCTGTCGCTGAGGTAGTTGCGGATGACCCGCCTCAAGTTCACGGGACATTTTTCCTCAGCCAGTCTGATCTTTATCGCTGGCCACTAAGCACTATCGCCCTCGATATCTAGAGAAACCAGTGTTATTAGTTTTTTCTCATCCAGTTTTTCGCAGATGCGTGTTATAAGCGTAACAAGGGCGTCTTCCGTACTCTTCTGTGGCATAAATCCATACTGGCGAGTACTAATCCGAGGTAATACGTAGAACTTGAGGCGGCTCACCAGCATCTTCTCGTATATCTTGCCTAATACGGGCAAGAGCCCGATAGGTCGATACGACTTTGGCGCGGTGTAAGTGTCCTTACCTGGCTTTCTCAACACGACCACTGTTGCCTCCTGCCAGGACTTCGGGAAGCAGCCGTGTGCCATGCATGTATTCAGGAGAGCCAGGAAGTACTTTGGGTCCACACTGATGGCGTGTGAGCATATGTCGGCCGTGAAGCCGTCAGCTCCAGGGGCTTTCTTGGGGTTAAAAGACTTAATAGCAACCTCCAATTCCTCAATTTTAAACGGGGGGTCATGTTCACCATGACCGCCTTCGTTTATTGTTTCCGCTGAAGCTCTTGTTTGAAGATGTTGTGTGCTATCTTCGTCCTTCAAGTCCCTGGGGTAGAAAGTTTCGGCCAGAAATCGAGCAGAGCCCTCCGCATCCAATGTCACGTCCCCCTCTATTAAAGGAACATCCTCTTCTCTACGTTTGACCCTACTGATCACCCTGTAAATACCCTCCCACACTCCTGCTTCCCACAGAAATCCCTCCAACTTTGCTTTGTTGCCTCTTTGACTGCTAATTCATATTTCTCTTTTTCTTTCAGGTACAGATCTACAACCATCTTCCTGCGAATCGGCGCTGCACTTCGAATCCTGCGTCTCCGGGTCGCCACCTGCCTCTTCATCTCAGCTAAATTCTCGGACCACCACGGCACGGTAAGTGTTTCTGTGTATTTTTTGTTTGGTATTGTCTGCCTACACGTGTCTGTTATAGCTTTGGTGTGTGTCTATTGTATAGTCTATTTGTTCTTTGTTTTTTATTTCGGTGATATTTTGAGTAGTGAGTTTAGTGTCGTGCATAATTTGGGTCAGTTTCTCATGAAAAAGACCCCAATTTGCTTTTTTAGTGTTATATTTACGTGTTGTTCGTTGTATTTTTGTGCCTTGTGATTCTTGTAATGCTATACCAAACATTATGCCATTGTGGTCAGAGCTCGTGAGGCCTTCCACTACGTGCCAGCCATCCACGAGTTTGAGCATGTCCGCCGTGCAGGCCGTCACATCGACATGGCTGCAGTACCTCTCCCATATTTAGGATATGCATATCAATTTCGGCGAGAGCTCCGCACATTTCCTCGCCTCTAATTAGGTTAGGCTTGCATCAAGCCCTGCAAGCCAGGCTCGTAGGCCATGCAGGCTAGGGCCCGGCTGGCAAACGCCACCTCGACTATATGGCTAGTCCGACGCTGGTATCAAGAAATTACACCAACTAAAAAATCAAGGTGAAAGCTAGTATGAGTACATTTGACAATATACCAAAAACCAAGATGAAAACCTATGATTGACAATAATTGTAGCTGAACCAATATTATCTAGATGCTAATTTTAACCGTAATTTCTTGACACAACCTATTTAATACCGCAAAGTAAGTTTTCATGAACTTACTGTTGATTAACAGAGCTGTAATTGACAGAAAAACAATAAAATTTGAATTTGGCGTGCTGAGCGAAACGTTGCACCTTAATTATAATAGTTAGACATCATCATCATCAGCCTATATCTGTCCACAGCTGGACGCAGGCCTCTCCTAATGCACGCCACTGAGCTCGGTCTTCAGCTCTCCTCATCCATTTTCTGCCAGCCGCTTTTCGCAGGTCGTCACTCCACCTGGCCACAGGGCGTCCTACACTACGTTGGCCTAAAAGTGGTCTCCACTCGAGAACTCGTATATCCCAACGCTCATCGGTTCTTTGGGAAATGTGACCAGCCCACTGCCACTTCAGCTTGCTTATGCAATCTACCTGAATTCACTGAGTGCCTAAGCGAAATAAGTGCAATTATTAAGAGCGCGGAAGCGGCGAAGTGGAAGCAGTGTATATTCTAGGTGATTATAATGCTCATCCTGGCGAGATGTTTAGTTATGAGTTAACAAGTTTTTGCTCAGATCAGCAGTGGTTATGTGCAGACGTAGAGAAGTTAGGTATTAACTTGGGTACGTATATGTTTATAAGTGACGCGCACGGCACTCGGCGATGGCTTGACCATTGTGTTGTGACGCAATCTGCCTGGGAAACTAATAGATATAAAGGTACGTTATGATGTTTTGTGGTCTGACCACTTTCCAGTAATAATGTGCTGTGACTTAAAATTGGTTCGGACTAAAGGAAGCTTAATGAGTCGCCCGTACAATAAAGTTATTTGGGGTGAGCGGACCGAACTTCAAAATAAACAGTATTTTGAGTATTGTAACCAAAAACTAAGAGATATAGATTTTGCCCTAAAAGTTATCTTCGTGTTTTGAAGTTTTCCCGGCTGGCTGGTCTCTCTCTCAAGGGTTGAAAGGTAAATCACACACGCGAGTAAAGATTTAAACGATATAATTATTATGATTACAAGACACGAAAAGTATATATAAAACAGAAAATACAAAAGAACACGCAAAATACTATTATACAGTTAAGTCAAACGTTCAGTCGCGGTAGCGCGCGGGACGCCGAGTCTGTCTCACTATCCTCTGTTGCCTTTCGGGAGACGGCGTCCCTTGTCGAAGCGCGGGAACGCGCTGAGTGGGGGACGCACCGCCACTGCATGATCGCCTTTTGTCTTCGTCAGGCGAGTAATTAGACGAGCTAATAGAATGGTGCGCTACGGACTCCAAGTTGGGAACTCGTCCCGAGTCAAACTTGGGACTTAAACCACTACGGCGCGGCCTACCTCTGCGCTTCTTAGGCATGACTGGGACCGTGGGACCAGATGGAGAGGTAAACGGAGTTAAATCTGTGCTATGGTACTTTCCTATTACCTTTTCTGAGAGGTCAGCAAGAGCAAAGGTGGTAGGGCTAAAGATCTTTAAAATACGATAAGGGCCATAACGTCGTGGCATAAATTTGCGCGTTATTCCTTTGGATGCGTTACTTAGATCGTGCGTCTTTACTAGGACTAAATCTCCTACGCTGTACTTAGGCTCTTTCTGACGGAAAGCATCAGCTACCTCTTTACGTGTGTCCTATGCTTTCTCTACACGGTCCTTGATTTCGGCAAGAGAATTTATAAATGATCGCAAATAAGGAGTGACTTGAGGGACAAGTTTTCCTTATCTAAAATGCTGAGTAGGTCGTGATGCACATCAAAAGGCGTACGCAGTTCCCGAGCTCAAGTTAAAAATGCAGGTGTCTTACCTGTTGTAATGCAGAAAGCGCTGTTCATCGCAAATCTGACGTGCGCTAGGTACTTGGGCCAATCGGTATGAGTCGTCTTCACCAGCATGGACAACTGCACCTTTTAATCGCGGTTTTTGCATTCAGCAGGGTTGGCTTCTCGATGGTACAAAGGTATGAGATCCTGCTTAACACCCATAAGATGCATGCATTGTTGCATGGCAGCGGAGATAAAGTTGCTGGCATTGTCTGAGATGACCCGCCTTGGCAAACCGTACCTGAGGAAGTACTCCTCCAGGAGGACTCGAGCGCAAGTCTCTGAAGTAGCAGCAGCTAGTGCAAAAAGTTCTACCCACCTTGTAGCTACGTCCTCTATTAAGAGTATCCATCGCTCCCCCTGTTCTCCTTCTGGTAGTGGACCATAAAGGTCAATTGTGAGAACCTCTCCTCGCTGTTGGAGAACCGGGGTTTGTAACAAACCAGCAGGTTTTTGATTTGTTGGTTTATATCGAAGGCAATCGACGCACTTCTTCAGATACTCTGTTACATACCTACGCATACATGGGAAATAATATCGCTCCCTCAGTCGTTGAAGAGTCCTTTCGATTTCTTGATGGCCAGCAGTGGGAGATTCGTGAAGCTCTTTTAAAACTTCTTCCCTCATGGAGCTTGGCAACACCAACTGAGCCTCTTCAAAATCAGAAACTGGGTCATAACGGTAAAGAACACCTTGAGATAATACATACCCTCGTTCCAACCATCGACTAGTGGAGAGATCGTCGTTGTCCTCCAGGTCTTGAATGATTTTCTGAATGTCTGGATCTTTTAGTTGTGCGTCTAGCAGGTCAGTTGGATTAGTAGATGGCAAGTTTATCACGACGGAACACATACCACACTGTTCCGTATCTTCTTGAGTACAAGGTGGGCAGCTCAAACCGTCGGCGAGTACATTGGCCTTACCTGGCGTGTACTGATAGTTGATTTTAAACGACTGGAGCTTCAGCGCCCAGCGTACCAATCTACCTGAAGATCATTTCACTGTGAGTAGCCATTTCAGAGGCTGATGATCGCTTCTGACTATCACTTGATGTCCGTCGATATACCCTCTGAAGCGCTCAACAGCCCAGACAACTGCTAAAGCCTCACGATCTGTCGTGCTGTAGTTCATTCCAGCGGACGTCAATAGGCGGCTAGCATATTCTATAGGTCGTTCATCAACGCCTTCGCCTTGCAACAGAACTGCATCTAGAGCATAGCTGCTCGCATCCGTTCTAAGTATAAATGGTTGGGAATAATCAGACTGAACCAATATGGGTGTATGGGGTGGTGAGGCGCTTCTTCAGTTCCTCAAAAGCATTCCCTTGCTCCAACTCCCACGCCCAAAGCTGATTCTTCCTAGTTAGGCGTGTTAGTGGCTCGGCAACAGCAGAAAAATTTGGAACTAATTTGCGGAACCACGAACACGTCCGCAAGAAAGTTCTCAAATGTTTGAGATTCGATGTAGGTACTCGTAACATCTCCACTACAGCCTGAACCTTGTCATAATAAGGAGAAACACCATCTTGCGTAATAACATGACCAAAGTACTTAACCTGTTGTCGATCTCAAGAAGACGGTTGTTGTGCCAATAATTAAAAACAGAACGGGAGATATTGCTGATAAGTCCAATTACAGATTATCTTTAGCTACAATTATAGCTAAAGTATTAGACCGGATACTATACAGTCACCTAGGTGATCATTTAAAGCTACATGATGGACAGTTTGGGTTTAGGACGGGACTGTCAACGGAGACTGCAATATACACACTTAAGCACACCGTAAGATACTATGTTGATAGGAAAACTCCAGTTTACGCATGTTTTCTTGATTTATCAAAAGCGTTTGACATGGTAATTTACGAAGTGCTGTGGAAGAAGCTCAGGAATACTGGTTTGCCATCGGAAATCTGTTCTGTTTTTGATTATTGGTACAAAAATCAGGTGAACTATGTTAAATGGGCTGGAGAGCTTTCGGATGCATACGGATTGGAGTGCGGGGTTAGACAAGGAGGGATTACCTCTACTAAGCTCTTTAACTTATATGTTAATGAGCTGATAGAGGGCCTCAGCAGCATGCAAGTCGGCTGCTCCATTGATGGAGTCCCTGTCAACAATTTAAGTTATGCAGACGACATGGTGCTGCTGGCGCCCTCTGTTAGCCCTGTCCGGAAGCTGCTCCGTTTCTGTGAAAAGTACGCTATAAGCCATGGGTTGCGCTATAATGTAAATAAAAGCGAATTCATGTTATTTAGTAAGGGTGGAACAGGTGCTGGTTGTGTGCCTCCCCTGCTGCTGAATGGTGTTCCTCTCAATAGAGTTAGCCAGTTTAAATATTTAGGGCATTTACTGAGTGACAATCTCAAGGATGATCTTGATTTGGAAAGGGAGCGCAGGCGTTGACGGTTAGAGCTAATATGTTGTCCAGAAGGTTTAGTTCCTGTTCTGATGAAGTTAAAATCACACTTTTTAAGGCTTACTGCCAATCGTTCTACGTTAGTAGCTTATGGACAACATATGCTCAAAAAACCCTCAATACTCTGCGAATCCAGTATAATAACGCTATCAGAATGCTGATGCGGCTCCCACGTTTCTGCAGCTCATCTGTCATGTTTATGAAGGCGTGTACTGATGGTTTCGCAGCTATCATGCGGAAGAAAATTGCGGCTCTTTTTAAGCAGGCTCCGTGAGAGCGGCAACAGCATTTTGTGAAAGCTGTCACAGATAAATTTGACAGCTCTATATTGATTCACCACTTTCAAGTGTTGATCCGATAGCACAGCACAGTACCTTGTGTATGTTATTGGTATTGTTTGGATGGCCTATGATTGTGATCAAATCGCAGTCATTTTTTTTTTGTTTCTAATGTGTTTGTCTAATTTTATTATTTGATTTTTATGTTTACTGCCATTTATATATATATATATATATTTTTTATCCTTTGAGATATGTCGGTTACCTTGGTTCTCCGTCGGATATCTTCATTACGAATCTTGTCCTCAGAGAAACTCCAAGCATAGGTCTCTCCATAGCTCGCTGAGCGACCTTAAATTTGTGGACTAGTTTGACCGTGAGTGTCCACGTTTCGGCACCGTAGGCCGAGGCAGTCCAGGGTTTGGGTTTGTTCCACTAGCCCAGGGATCAAGCCTCAGTGGACAATATAAAAGGTCAGGAACAATAGGGAGCACTTGGAGTTTTTTTTTTTGATTTAAATAAAAGTAGTTTTTTTTTCCATTTGTTTAGGGTACATCGCAAGGATGGCCCCTATTAATATTACAATCTAGCCTTGAGTTAGGCTAATAAGTAATTTAATATTAACTTAAACTTTTAAAATGTCTTAACTAAGAATGTCCATTAACACTTTTCTTATCGTCTTTAATAAGGCGAAGACACTTTGTTCATGTGTTCTTTATCGGTAGCACTTTCACTAGCACTACTTGACACTAAAATTACTGACACTAAATACTACACTAACTCGAACGGTTTAGTTCTTTTAAGTCTTCTAACTATGTCCGTGTGGTCGAGGAGCTGGATCGCCTCGACATTTACATGCTGGTGTGAAGTCTACGTTCGTGAGCTTCTGCATATTTTTTAATAACTTTGTCGACAAACTCTACTTTGAGGTCCCGATGGAGATCGTCATTTCGTATGTACCAAGAAGCATTTACAATTTCCCTGAGTACCTTATTCTGGAATCGTTGTATAATTAATGTATTGCTCTGTTTGGTGCAGCCCCACAGCTGTATACCATAAGTCCAAACTGGCTTTAGGACTTGCTTATATAACAACAGTTTGTTGTGAATTGACAGCTCAGAGTGTCTTCCAAGTAGCCAATACATTCTTTTATATCTTAATTCTAGTTCATTTTTCTTCTTCTTGACGTGAGCTTTCCAGCAGAGCTTAGCATCAAGCGTCATGCCGAGATACTTAGCTGTATTCTCGTACGGGATTTGTTTATTATTGATATAAACTGGAGAATACTGATGTTGTTTGTTGCTTAAGTAAATGTGTATAGATTTGGATTCATTTAGTTTAATCCTCCATTTTTTCGTCCAGCTGTGGACTTTATTGACAACAATTTGAACCGTCTCCGTTGCTTCTGCATGGGTGCTTCCTACAGCCATTATGGCTGTGTCGTCCGCAAAGGTTCCAATGGTGTTGTTTTCTAGTTCGGGAATATCACAGATGTATAGTAGGTACAGGACCTGACCTAAGACATTTCCTTGTGGTACTCCAGCTTGTAATTCCTTCAGTTCTGAAAATACATTTTCTTGTCTTATTCTAAATACTCTATATGTAATATAAGATTCTAGTATATCCGCAAATTGTTTTGGTAGCATATTGTTCAGCTTATATATAAGACCGTCATGCCATACTTTGTCAAAAGCTTGTGCTACATCTAGAAAAACCGTAGAGCACACTTATTTATCTTCAAGAGTTTTTTCGATGATGTTTGTGATCTATGATTGAGTGACTTTTTTTGAGTCACTTGATCTAAGGTTCAGTGCTTTTCTCGAAACCCAAACTGGTAATCCGGTATTAGGTTCCTCTTATCTATGATTAATTTTAGTCTTTTGAGCAACAACTTTTCAAATAGCTTTGACATGATGGGCAGTAAGGAGATCGGTCTATATGAAGTTGTTTCATGAAGAGGTTTCCCAGGTTTTGCTATCATAATCACTTATGCAACTAGTGTGGCATTAATTAGTGTTGTTAACTTGACAATACCTTTTCTTGTAAGGTTATGAAGTAGTTCCCCTGATATTAAATCATACCCTAGTGATTTCCGCCGACTGATACTTAATTTTATTTCTCTTAAGACTTCTCTCGGTGTGACTAGTTTTATATAATCATCATTATCATGTGGCAACTTGTTAACCAAAGTAAGGACTTCATTAGTTTCACCCTCATTCGGTTTAAAGATAGTTTCTAGGTTCTCTGCAAACCTCTTAGCTTTTTGATCATTGTTTACTGCCCATCTCCCATTTGCCATTTTAATCGGTGGGATTTGGGTGATTGGCCTTTTAAGATTCTTAGTAGCCTTCCATAGGGAGTAGTCTGTACTGCGGTCACTGGTTAGCTCCTGAAGATACTTATTGGTGAAGTCATCGTTAAAGCACTGGATCAGCCTCTTGACTTTTTTAGTTAAATTATTTAGCTTTCTTTTGTCTTCAGGGCACCTAGATTGATGCCACATTTTCCTTTGCTTTCTTTTCTCCATTATAAGGTGTTTAATACTCAGGGGATACTTATTTCCTTTCGTTTTTTTATTAATGTCTGGCGTGTTTTCCCAAGCTGTTTGTTGGATTAGCCCTGTAAAACGTTCTATATCTGAATTCAAATCTTTCGGTGTCTTAAGTGTAACATTGAGGTCTATATGACTATCTAAGTCTATCTTAAAGCTCTCCCAATCGGTAAACCTATTAACTAGTGTCAGTGCAGCTTCTTTAAGCAAGACTCTCTCACTTATTTCTAACAGTATCGCAGAGTGGTCTGAATTCATATCATCGCTATGTTCTACTCTCAAGTAGCTAGATGATAAATTCTTGGTAATAAAAAAGTCTATGAGGTCAGAAATTTTATTGGGATCCGTTGGCCAGTAAGTTAGCTTTCCAGTAGAAAAAACGTCACATTTCGTCTCTTTTATGGCACATAATAATTCTTTTCCTTTAGTAGTGGTTAGTCTGGAGCCCCAATACGTGTTCTTGGCATTGAAATCACCTCCTAGGACAAATCTATTACCAAGGCGTTCTAGAAAGCTCATGTACTGTTCTCTTTTTATCATGTATCGAGGTGGGCAGTAGATAGGAGATACAGTAAGAGGTTTTTTTTTGGTTTGGAGACAAATCGCCACTGCTTGGATTTTTTTTTTTTCGTATTTTAGCTCTTCATAGTACTGGAGATGTTCTTTAACAATGACAGCACTACCGCCTCTTGCAGTATTATCTGGATGAAGTGCATGATAAACTTTATACCCTTTAAACTTAATAAAGGATTGCTTCGTGGAGTACGTTTCCGATATTAGACACACATCCACGTTTTCTAAATCTAGGACTACTTTTAACTCGTTATGATGTTTTTCTAGCCCATTTGAGTTCCATGCAAAAATTTTGAGTATGGTGTTCATTTTCTTGTCTTGGTAGCCATTTTTTTCAATCTTTCGTTGAAGACATAAACTTCAAGATTTCATCTAACTTTTTATCATTGTTTAGAGCCTGAGGAGCCTCTGAGACCTTTTCTTTCCCTCTCGATGCTGCTTGTGCATAAGAAATATTTTTGGTTGTGAAATTACTTGTTAATTGGCTTTGCTTCTTTTGGCTAAGGCCATCTTGTTTTTCGCTTGCTACATTTCGTAGCCGTACTGCAGTATGTTTATTTAATGTTTTGTTCCGGATTTGCTGGATTTCTTTTGCTATAGTGCATCCCCTGTAGTTGGCTGGATGTGGAGCTCCACAATGAATGCACTTTGGTTTCTCCTCTCTAGGTTTTGTACAGTCCTTGGTAAGGTGTCTACCTGTGCATTTTACGCATCTCGGTTCTTTGGAGCAGTCCATAGGCCTGACATCTTTTACACTGAGGAACCAATTTGGTGGTTTTTAATGGTTGCATTTCGACATTATAACCTAATACAGTTTTGATGCTGTAAATTTTATTTATCTCCTCGTCATTTGAAAAAGCTAGCATAAACATATTGAGTGGATCTTTAGTTTTCCAATTCAATTTATTAACTGCTTCTACGACCTTGTGGCCCTTGTTATGTAGGTCTCCAACAATTCTTTCTGGTGTGCATGTATAGTGCAATTTTTTAACCATCACTCTTATTGGCCTCTCTTGCTTATTTACATAAGAGTGCCAGAGGCAATTGTTATCAGTAAGGGCTTTTGTTATTGCTCTGTATGATTGTTCATTAGTGGCATTGACTTTAACAGTTTCCCCATTCATCATTTTTATGCTGAATGCGTCCGCTGATTGGTTTTCTGAGAGATTGTCAAAGAAGCTCTGGTAGTCTTTTATGCCATCTACTATAATAGGTAATGGCAAAAGGTTTTTTCTGATTTTATCCTTGCTTTTTGGATCTTGATTGCTTGTTTCATCTATAGCGGGTGAGGTGTTCAATTTTCTTTTTTTTCTTGTTTTTGACCTTATCCAATCTGTTTCTCGAGCAAGATCTTCGTCATCCGTAGAATATTCAACACGTGTAGGCGAAGTCTCCATGGTGGTTGTTGCTGGTGTTGTTGGGTTCTCCGCCAGACATTTCAGCTGTTGCTGAAGGATAGCTACTTGATTTTTCAAGTCATTTACGAGGTTTTGCAGTTTATCTGAACGAGCTCTTTCTTCGATAAAATGCTTGTACAACAGATGCTCAGTCTCTGTTGTCAAGTTTATTTTACCCTCTTCCGTTGTCTCCATCTTTTTAGAACTCATAATAAAGTTAAAGCAAGTATTTGCCTTAACAATAAATGATTTGCCGTCAGTAGGCAGCCTAAAGCATTAACTAGGTCATCGCAGTAGGGCGGCCCGGCGGCGTGTTATGATAACGTTGGCACTTTTTCACTGTTGGTACGCGCGGTCGCGAGCAACAAACAGTACTGTTCTCAGCGAAAACTGAACGATCACTGAAAAAAAAAGTAGAAGTTAATAATAAAAAAATATATAATAAGGATAATAAAGTTGAAATAGTAAAATAATTAATTAAAATAATGGAAATGCAGAGCTGAAAAGGAATTTTTAAACTCTGGCCAATCTTCAAAGAAACTTGCACAAGCTCCTTTGAATTTTTGTTGTTGACCAATTTGGGTTATCGCCTTTAATTTTTAGGTGAACATGTTTATTTACAATGTCAATATACAATTGATTGGATTCCTAGATGCATTCAAATTCATAAATCACACATTTCATCATCATTCATAGTCTTATACCTAGATGCATTCAAATTCATAAATCACACATTTATTCATCATCATTCATAGTCTTATTCCCATTCCTTGGAAATAAAACTCATAAGATAGATGAACCTTAAATAATATAAAGGTTACTCGTGGAACCAATACAATATAGTGTAGGCTTATTTATACAGTCACTATCCGCTGATTAGGGTGTTTATGTGAGTGTATGTGTGTATGTGTATGTGTGTGTGGTGTGTGATGTGTAAATGTATGTATGTGTATATTTATATACAATTAGTTTGCCAAAATGCCTAAACGTATCTTAGGGTACGACGTGCCTGTAGCACGTATGTATGTACGTGAATGTACATAGTAAACGTTCTACGTTAAAATAATATAAGTAAGGTAGGTAGGTAATAGCATATTAAATATAAGACAATACTGGTTTTGTGATCTAGGCTTGGTTTATAGAGTAATCACATTTGCCGCTCTTTTCAGTGTTGGAAGTTTTGTGTGTAGGTGTAGTAAATAATTATATATGGAACTGGTTTCGCTTTAGGCTGAACATTATGTTTGTAATTAAAATAAATAAAAAGTACATAGCTAACAAGTAGGGTATTAACTACTGTTAGTACCAAAGAATTAATGTATGTAGTAAGTACAATAGCACTGAATAGCAATACGTAGGGACTTGAAGTCAATATTCATAATGAATCCGAAAAGTGAAAAAATGTGGACATTACTCCGTAAAGGGAAATTATATTAAAATTACATTATTTACAACTTAAATACAAGGTTATTTGTAAGTAGGGAACCTACAATGGTCATAAGTAGGTATTTAAATGTATGGTAAGGTACGTGAATATGAAAGCAATGTAACTTTCACAGTACATAATGTATGTATGTATCCTGTTCAAATGTATACGGGCTTTCAAAATACTGAGTATTCGAGCTATAAAGTAAGGTCGATAACCTTGATCGTAAATTTTCTGCAGTATCTGTTGTATGGATCTCAGCATTTCGACTTTTTAATTCATAGATCAATTCTGGTTTATTTAGATGCGCAGGGTCCATTTTTATTAATATGAGACCAGCGAATAAAATTAAGTGTTCACTTTGTAAGTAACCTTACGTTAGGTGCGATAATAACACAAAAAAATAAAAAAGCGTTAATGCAACTACTCGTTAATGCGTCACGCATAACGCGTCAAAGTTCAGCGTAATTCGGAACTAGGTAGGCCGATAGTGAAATTCGGAACAAAGTACCTACGTATTAATGAAAATGTCTTACTTACATGAATGACTTGAATGCAATTATAAAATACACTTTAGTATAAAACACTGTTCCGGGTTTGCCAAATATTTCCAAAATTAAATCAAGATGGCCTAGTGCCTTTTAGAATTTTGTGGGACCACTGCTTATAAAAAATTGCACACAGATTAACAAATTAATTTCACATTTTAAAAAAAACTCGAACTCGCAGGTAGGTAGAGCTGGGCAGGGTTAGGACACGTAGAGGGCGCCAATTGTCACGAGGCGGTCCAGGGTTTGGGTTTGTTCCACTACCAAGCCTCAGTGGACAAAATAAAAGGTCAGGAACAATAGGGAGCACTTGGAGAATTTCATATACAGCGGCTTCACCAATCTGGATCAAAACGATCACTAACGACGGTATTATCATATATAATTCAAAGAGTAATTCAAGTTGTAATAAACTTATTTGGTTAATATATCACATATTATTTCGTAAAATTCGGTTTTGCTAAAAATCAATATCGGAGTGACAGTTATTTGAATTTAGAATTAATAATGACAAACAAATGGAATGAAATGGATTATGAAAGAATTAGTGATGAGTTACTAACTCGTGAGTTACCTCGTTCGAGGTCCTCGAAATTTGAAATGAGGGAGTTCCTCGTATTAAGGCGTTGAACCACCTCATTCAGTTAATTTGATATGCGCAAATATGTCGTGCCTTTCGCCTCGCTGCCGTTATCGCTCATGTAACAAATATTATTTTCCGTCACCTTTAAACAAATGAGGCTGTCTGCTCGCCCCTCACTGACCGCTCAAATCGACCGAGAGAGGAGATAGTTACGAGCTTTTGAGTGAGGAGCAGAGCGGCAACGCCGCGATGTTCCGAAACACTTGCGCTTTTCACCTCGCCTCATGTGAGGCTTGAGGGCCTTGAGGCCTCGTCGTTCCTCTAGCTTCAAATGAGGCAAGATGAAAAGCGCGGGAATTTGAGGTATGAGGTACGAGGATCTATATAGCAATGAGGGAGGCCTCCCTCATCCTCGTTTAAATCGTATGAGGAACCCATCGCTAGAAAGAATTAAGAGATCAAATGAGTATTATTACGAAAGTGGTTTGACCTCGTCACAGTAGGACGCACTGATTGAAGACTTTTGTCTTCAGGCACTGTGGTATGGACGACGAGAAGACCTGTCAAAGCTTGGCGAATGCTGCCCAACCCAGCTGAATTCTTCTGTTGGCTTCCTTCTCGAAGTTGTTCTTACCTAATTGCAATATTTGCCCAAGGTAAACATATTTTTGGCAACTACAAGAGGTGCACCATTGACTGCAATAGGTTTCTGGTCAATAAGATAATTGAACATGATCTTGGTTTTATCTATGTTCATTCCGAGACCGATGCGTCGAGAAGCATTAACTAGGTTGGTCAGCATACCTTGCAAGTCTTGCAGCGACTCCGCCATTAGGAATATGTCATTGGCAAATCGTAAGTGTTAGACGCAAAGACATATCCAACTGCGCAGGGGAGTGATACAGGGGGACCTGTGTCACTCCCCTGCGCAGTTGGATATGTTTAGACTGATGGTTTTGTGCTTGGACACTCATAGTCGCGGCATCATACAGAAACCTCAGCACTTCGATGTATCCCTCAGTCCACTTGACAACGCTGCGAAGACTCCAGAACCGCCCAGGTTTGAACGGAGTCAAAGGCCTTCTCATAGTCCACAAAAGCAAGACACAAGGGCTGGTTATACTCTTCAGACTTCTGTATAGCCTGCCTCACTGTGTGTATATGGTCTATGGTGCTAAATTCTCCGCGAAACCCAGCCTGTTCAGGAGGCTGGAATTCGTCAAGTCATCTTGCGAGACGATTTGAGATGATCCTCGAAAACAACTTATAGACGTGGCTCAAGAGTGAAATAGGAGAGTAGTTCTTTAAAAGAGTTTTATCCCCTTTTTAAAAAGAAGAGTACTACCAAACTCTAGCTCCATGCCTCTCTCTCTGCTCTCTCCAGTTCTCCCACTGTTAAGGACGGTGCAAAATAACCCCTGAAGCTCCCGAAGTTCAGGTTTTCCCCCTGTTTTCATGAGCTCCGAAGTTATACCATCCTCACCGGGGGCCTTTCCATTCTTTATCTGTTTGAGCGGCATCTCAATTTTGTCTAGGCTGACGTCGGGCAGTTCGTCAGTGTAGTGGCGGCACAGTATTGACATAGAAGTCTTCTATGTCAGAAAGGATCTCCGGCTTAGAGACGATGGTTGTGCCATTATTTGTCTTGAGTTTCGTCAGATGGGATCTACTCAATTGCTGGGCGAAGACTTTGAACCCCGATTTTGCTCAATTGCCTTTTCTATTCGGCGTGTATTTGAGCATCGGAGGTCACGTCACACCAGCTTACTGATTTTTCGATTGAGCTTCCTTTTTTCTGACGGTGTGGCTCGCTGTCGCTCCCACTGAGACATCCCTGAATATGTGCTTATTGTCCGTCATGATGAAGTCAATCTCATTTTTAGTCACACCATCGGGATTTTACCAAGTCCACTTAATTCCTCTGGGGTTGATTTTTGAAGAGTTCATTAAAAATAACCCCTCTTCCAAAAAGTGAACTAGCATTTGCCCCCTATGATTCCTGTGTACCTCATCATCCGAGTGTGCCAAGGTCGGTGCGTAAACCTGTACGATCTTAAGGCTATGCCTTTCGGTCAGCTTAAGAACCAGGTACGCAACCCTGGTCAGCACATTAGATATTTCTACATTATCAATGAGGACTTTGTTAACGAGGAGCCCCATGCCACCTTGAGACTGCTGATCGGCCCTCTCGGAAGTAGAACAGGTGGCTCGATTCCAGGGTTACTGCTGTATCTTCACCCTCTTTTCGGACTTCACTTAACCCTAGCATGTGCCACGTTATCTTGGTAAACTCCGTCTCGAGTTGCGCCATGTGATCGTCAAGCCTAATCGTTAGTCCGTTGTACGTAGCCAGGGTCAGTTGTTTTTTTTCGGGTGGCCTACGGCAGCCCGGGGATTCTTCGCACCCCCTGCCCTGCCATTTCCTTGACCGCCACCTTGGTAAGGACTAGCAGGGCGACCGGGAACTGGGGGCCATTTTTTGGTTGTGCCGTTATTTTGGAGGGTTTTCTCATAATCGCCACGCTGGGCATGCGGGTTGGCGATCGCAGGGCGTAGCTTCTCGCACCGGTGACGCTGCTGCCCGTCACCGGCCTGTGTCATTTGGCTACGCTTGTTTTTTAGATAGCCTCGCGGAATTTTTACCCGAGTACGGCTAAGCAAGGGATGGGTAATGAGTTTAACAGTCTATGTATGTATGTATGTATGTATGTATGTATGTGGGTATATATATGTATATATATATATGGATGTTCCACCATAGCGTCGCCCCTATTGCAAAGAGAATTGCCCTATTGGTCCGATTTTGACAAGCGAGTTGTAATATCGATTCGTCTTCAGGCATAGTGTCATAGGCTTCTGTTTTACCCGAGTACGGCGAAGCAAAGAAAGGGTTATGTGTTCAAACTAAAAACTTGGTCCTATTTTTACAAGCCAGGTATCATATCTTCATCGCAAGAGTGTCATAGACTTATTTTTACCCGACCGTAGACGGGCTTTAGTTTTTGAACTTATGCCTTGTTTGTGGGTAATGATGGGTACTACAAACATGTAGTACATTATTTTATGTCCAATAGTTTTCTAAGCGCACGCCAAGTAAGTAATGACTTATCTCTGCAAATTTTTGATACCTTGGGTTACATTATTGCATATTTCGTAGGTACCTCTAAATATTGGATAAATAAAATATTGCCTATATTACTAGATGATAATATGTAACTTTCTATTGATAAAAGATTTTTTAAATCGATTAAGTATTGTTTGAGTATATCCATTACAACCCGAGCTTAGCGGCGTGCATTAGGAGAGGCCTACATCCAGCAGTGGACAGACATAGGCTGATGATGACACAAAAAATCAACAAAAAAAAAAACTCTTTTCCGTTTCTTTGTCCCGAATATATTTATTTATTTATTATAATATGTAAACTGTCTATGGTATAGAACCATCCAAACGGATGAACCGATTTCAATACGTTTTTTTTTCAACCACTATCCTGCTGAACTGAAAGCTGGTTTTTGTGTTTGTATTTATATTTTTTAATTCATGTCCGTCTGGTTATCTGTTCGCGCATCACGTAAAAACTAGGTTTTGACTTAAAAACTGGTGTACTTGTTATCTCAACTCAATCCAATAAATAGAAGCCGAGCAATCGAAAAACGTCGATATTGACGGCTGAGTGAAATTTGCTATTTGGTACTTTTGGTCTGAAATTACATAACTTCTAACCCAGAGAAAAGAGCTCGGAGGCCAAGCCGCGGGTATAGCTAGTTAGTTTCATTGGAATGAGATAATTCCGTTGACTTATATTACTTTGACATAAGCTATGGACATACGCATAGATAATATATACCAGGGAAGTAGGCTACGGGGTCTTGTCCCCATTGAGGGAGAAAAGTTTTTTTTAGTGGTCTCGTCTCCCCTGGGCGGGGGGACAAAATAGTCGTGAGCTTGGCGGATCCGGTGTCTACCCGGGAGACAAGGAGAGTTTGCTTGTCGTTTGGCTCTCCTGATTGGGGGAGACAAAGTTCCATACATTTTCCGTAATTTTTAAAGTGTTCTTTACTCCCCAAGAATCTTTTGTCATTATTAAATAGGTAAATAAATAACCAAATACTATATTGTAGCAGACAAGCTATGAAATGGAGTGATGCTAAGCAGCAGCGCCACCATAATCGATAGTAATGTATGTAACGTATATTATGTACCTATGTAAGGCGATAATGGGTTAGTGCAATTGTTCTACTATTTGTTCGACTATCTATCAAAATAAATCCAATCTGTTCTACTAAGCAGTATGACATATTAGATCTGAACAAATTGTGTATTGGCCTTCCAAACTGTTCTACGATAGTACAGATTGGACAACAACAAAAAAACTTTTGTTCTACTGAGTAGGTAGTAAGACATTTTAAAGTGACAGGTGTCGTAGTGACAGGTGTCGTCAAAGTAACAGTTGTCAAAGTAACAGCTATCAAACTTAAACTAGCTATTACTCGGAAACTATTGATCGTTGACTAGTAGTTTCTTTACAGAGGTGATAGATCTTCATCGATATCTTCGTTTTGGATGACAGCTGTCAAACTTAAAAGGGCTATAACTCTTGAAACTGTTGGTCCTAGACTAGTAGTGTAGGGGCATTGGTAGGCTCAATAGATTCAGAGTTAGTTTGACAGCTGTCATCCAAAAGGAAGATATCGATGAGATCTATCACTTCTGTAAAGAAACTACTAGTCAACGATCAATAGCTTCAGAGTTATAGCCCTTTTAAGTTTGACATCTGTCATCCAAAACGAAGATATCGATGAGCTCTATCACTTCTGTAACTACTAGTCTAGGATCAATAGTTTTAAAGTTATAGCCCGTTTTAGTTTGACAGCTGTCTCCAAAATGAAAATATCGACGAGATCTTGACCGAGGTTGACGTAGTACTTTGACGTGTGACATGTCACTTTGGCACCTATCACTTTGACACCTGTCACTTTGTAACCTGTCACTATATATATGTAACAGTAATATTATAAAAGTTAAGTAGTGCGAGACATGGTTAGTTTCGATATCCATCACAGTGCAACTCAGCTAAAGTATTTTTCGCCTAAGACAATAAATTGGTGTGACTCGATGGGAGAAAAAAAAACCCATCGAGTCACACTGTGACAGGTTCTGGTGTGACTCGTGGGGAAACCACCAAGGCAGAGGGGTAAAGGACACTTTAAAAATTATGAAAAATGTATGGAACTTTGTCTCCCTCAATCAGGGGAGCCAAGACCACAAGCAAAATCACCTTGTTTCCCTCAGGGGGGACACCGGGTCCGCCAAGTACACGATTATTTTGTACCCCCGCCCAGGGGAGATAAGACCAGAAAAAATCTCCTTGTCTCCCTCAAGGGGGACATGAGGGGGGACAATACCCCGTAGCCGGAAAGTAAACAAGCAGGTTGAATTACGCTTGAAGGAAGTAATAGGTAATAATGAGAATATTTTTAATATACTACGTATGTATGTTAGGTATAACCCGCGTAGTTCAAGAATGTGATTACAAATGGTAGCTACTCTCACACTGACCCGCTCAGAATCAGCTGGCCCTGTCACTTTAAAATGTCTTTCTACCTAATTATAAATATACATGTTATTTTCTTCATATATGTCGATTATTTTTTATTAGTTTCCAACTCCAGTCCAGTGGGTGGAGGGGTAAATGCGAATTACCCGTGCACCCACCCACTAGTGGGTGAAGCCAGTAGGTGGACGGGTCATTGCCCGCTTCGGAGTTCTGTCGTCGTTCGCCGGCTGAACGGATTTTGATGAAATGGAATGAAGATAGCTTATAGCCTGAAACAACACAATACATTATGATACTTTTCATCATCATCATCCCTCACGCGGGTGAAACCGCGGGGCGCAACTAGTACTATTATAGTATTGTGTAGCGCACTTATGCAATGTTCCGCTTAACTCCTTTCTAGTGTGGTCCAACTTAGGTTTGTTTAGCTAAGCATGAACTAAAGTATTAAGAAAAATTAAATAAGTATAATTAAAAAAAATAAGCTTTTAAGGGTTCATTTTATTTGTTGCTCTGTAATGTTTTTTTTATTTTTTTCCTTTTCTATTTAACATTATTTCTTTCTTTTTTTTCATATATATTTTTGTATTGTCATTGGTTTGTGAGCTACCCTGAAAGTTTCAGCCGGATAGCTAGTGCAGCCGGGAAGTGCTCGAAATTTGAATTGCAAGATTCCAGGACAGACAAAATACATAGATACACATAGATACATACATACAAGTGAAGTTAAATAAAAGCTTTTAAAATATGTTATCGTAAGAAAAGTATATTCTTGTCTTCATTCTCATATTATGTATTTACAAACAAATATATACCCACTTATTATTACATTATCTAAATGAAATCAAAATATATTTTTAAAATATGTTAACATATACTTACTTAGTACGAAACATTTAAAACATTTTTCATATGAATATCATACATATTTTTTTAAGTTAAACTTGTTTAAAAGATATTTGTTTCATTAAAGCAATGTACATGTCAAATAACCAAAACAAAACTACTTCGCATGGATTTACCTTTTGTCTTACATTCTAACCCACTACAGGCTGTAGTCTACAGCTAGCATTAGCGTAACAAAGTTAGAAGTCATTACCGCTCCTATGATTTCGTCGCAATTTTTTATGGGGATTTCTTTACTTTATTTGAAACTATTTTGCGGCCTCTCACAACAAGTGTTTTCTATTTCTTTTACTTTAGATTCAAGTCTATAAAAAAACGTAATACTTTTTTTAACAGAAAAATAAAAATACCTTTTGTTTATACCTCAACCTTATCATATTATCCAATCAGCACACAAACTCTTACAAAAAAAAATACTTCTTATTATTTTTAAGGATATATTTGGTTTACCTATAGTGTTCGACCGAATTTGGAGCGCGATGGTTATGGTGGCTGAGCATGTGGCGCGCAGAGGCACGGATACATGGTCGGGCACGCGTCCCATCCCTAATCCAAACTTTTCCTTTAGATAAATGATAAGATATATGTTTTCGCTAACCAGGTACGAATGCTAAATCTAAATGTAAAAAAACATGCGTTCCAGACAACTACACATTAATTAAAACTATAATAATGATATCTAATAATTTTCATAAAACATTAATAATTACTCAGTATCTCTAACTGAACAATTTTGTTCAGGATTTGCTAACTTGCAAAATAGTTGAACAAACAACAAGAATGAAGAACAGCAAATTCAAAAAACATTTTTGTACGTATCTGTGACAAGTTGAACAGATTACAAATCAAATTAAATTCTTCATCAGATATACTATCAAGATGCACAGATTACAAATCAAAATTAAATTCTTCATCAGATATACTATCAACATCCAAGGTTCCCATGTCATCATCTCGCTTCTGCATTAAATCATTCAGTATTTTATCCTTCTTATTGAAAATGGCATCGCCAAAACCTATATTATCACTAATCACTGCAATAGTTGGATCATTTCCTTCAAACATGTCACTGTGAGCATTATTTTCATCAATTGTAGCTTTATTTTCTCCAATCACATCACTAGCCGATCTATTTTCACCAATTATGTCACTGGCTGATTTATTTTCACAAGTAATGTCACTGGTTGATCTATTTTCACCAGTTATGTCACTAGCTGATCTATTTTCACCAATCTCGATACTCTGAGGTCCATTTTCACCAACCACGTTAATTTTAGGTTCATCTTCGCCAATCTGAGCGTCCAATTCTTCCATCAATTGTCTTTCATCATCGTTGAGATTATTTATGTTAAAGTTATCGCTTTCTTGGCTTTTTTCAATACCTACATTTTCTACGAAGGCGTTGCCTGTTAAACTGATTGAGCTAGTTGTCCTAGTACCGTTGATATCACTAGTTGTGTTGTTTGTGTCACTTTTGGAATCAATGTGTAATGTATCGACAGTTTCTTCAGTATTATCAGCATTTCCTTTATCATTTGTTACGACAGATGATCGTGCGACGTCCTTCTCAGCGTTTGAATAATCAATTTCACTAGTTTCAATAACTTTATTTTCAGTAATATTTGCATCTTCGCTATTGACAACTTCGTTGACTTCTACGTCAGCGTTTTGTTTTATTTTTTCGTCAATATACATCGTTTCAGACTCTTCGCTTTGTGAGGTACTATTTTTAACTTTATCGTCAATAGTTAATGTCATTTTATCATCTAAAATGCAGTTTTTCGAAATATCCCTGATTTTATCATTATTTATGTGTTTAATTACTTTTGTAGTTGACTCCGAAGCATGATTATTGCCCGCAGCTTCCGAAGCTTCGCAAGACTCTTGGGGTGAATCTTTTTGAGCTGATTTATCCGAATTTATATCACTAGCATTTGTAGCGTCACAGGTATTGAATTGATTATCTATGCGTTCGTTTGGATTGTTATTAGTACATATGACATCGCCGCCGTTCTCAGCCTTATTGCTTGTTATATCACTACCATTATCAATTGTATCAGATTCTTGATCCAAATAGTCTTTTTCTTTTGCTTCTTCTTTTGTGTACACAGAAGTGTCTATATTATCTGTCAAATTTGTTTTCAAACTATCTAAAAGGTCAACATTTGTGTCTTTGTCCTTGTTCTTATCCAATATGCTATGAGAATCTAAATTATCACTGAGCTGCGATTCGTTACCTAAATTATCGATAATGTTATCGATATTCCTTCTAATATCACCGGGAAAACCGTGGAAGCCGATACTCAGTACCGATTCGAACGCATTTTCCGATTTGTTCTTTCGTTTCCTCCTCGGCACTTTGCCCAAACATTTCGGCGAGAATATAGTCTTTAGCGATATGGTCGATAAGGAATCTATCGGTTTCTTTTTCGATAATGGTTTAAACAGTACTCCGCTAGCCATGTCTTCGTTACCGCTTTCACCGGTGGCGTCTGAATCCCAATGAACAAAGCTGTCATCATTATTCAAGTATTCTTCCATAATTTTGTCTTTTATAGAGGTCATGCGGTCTAAATCATTGACGGCAGTTTCTCTTTTCATTCCGATGTCTCCCATTGAGTAGAAGTAGGGATAGCTGTGGTTCCGATCGAGCCCGAATCTCTGAAACATATTTTTAACATTTAACATAGGGTATTTGAGAGCATGCGGCCGATGTTTTTACGGATCGTTTCAATAAGGCGCGTGAGCAGCGCGTTAGCAGCGTCGCACAGAGACCATGTAGGAGATTGTTTGCATCCTTTGTGTCTGCAACACCGTAGCTCCCAAACGTATGGACCGATTTCAATGTGTAATTTTTAAAAGCTTTTATTATTTAACTTGTTAGGCAATCTACCTACACTAAATTTGCCTAGAATGCACTTGTATGTATGTATTTATGTATCTATGTATTTCTGTCTGTCCTGGAATCTTGCGACTCAAATTTCGAGCATTTCTCGATTAGCTATCCTGCTGAAACTTTCAGGGTAGCTCACAAATCGATGACAAACCAAAAAAATAATAAAATCTTTAAGATTTAAAAAGTGACATTGAATTTAAAAAATAAATAAAAATATAACAAAAATTTAAGTGATAATGCACAAAAAAATACTAATAATGGCAGCGATTTGGTCATATCACTACCTAAACTAAACTAGACTAAATTTCTTCAAATTTAATTTTAAACCTTGTAAACTTCGTAATACGGTATTTTTTTCCTGGCATCTATTCTAAACTTACGACAATTTAAGCTGCACCGCTTAAAATTACGTAATTAAAACATAAACACGTTTTTAACACGCTGTCTAACAGCGTTTGGATAAATTCGGACACGTTCTGAGGACTCTCGCCTCGTGGAAACAAAGTTGATTTTACGCTGACAGGCTTTAGTTTAGTGAGTGAGGCAAGAAGCCAGGGACAAAAATACCTTATTATGAAGCCAACAAGGTTTAATTTACATATGAAGATTTTAAGTTTAGTTTAGTGTATGTCTAAATACCTAAAATTGTTTTTTTTTAATTTAAATAGTTGTAGTCTGATGATGAGCAATATGAAGGTCTGATGATGGGCAAATAAGACCTGAATTTAGAGGATCTCTGGCATCCGGAACTTTGAAATTGAGTTTTGGACATTACATGACTGATACACTATAATACGTCAGAAGCGGGGATTTCAAATTTTGATCCGCGACCCCCTCCTCCCGTTATAGCTAAGAACCATCTCGAACACATCAGCTTTCAAACATAAAAAACCGCATCAAAATCGATCCATTCGTTTGGGAGCTACGATCCTCACTCCCTCTCCCTCCTTATTATAGCTAAGAGCCATCTCGATCACATCAGCTTTCAAATAGGAAAAAACCGCATCAAAATCAGTCCATTCGTTCGAGAGCTACGATGCCACAGACAGACACATATAATGATACCCTAAACTTATAACACTCCATTATTTCTTTCCATCCAAAGGTTGACTGGAAGAGATCGCTTTTAGCGATAATTCCGCCCGTTGTACTTTAGTTATACGATAGTTCCTAATTGTTGTAAATTTTTGGAAACTGGTGCACAATAAAGTATTATCTATCTATCTATTTATCTACCCCTCTCTTCTCGAGTTCGGGGGTTAAAAATAACCTTATTGTTTTAATTTCTTCCGTAATTGCACTCTGCTACAGCGCTTGCTCCACGCTGTAGATTTGTCTAGTCTCCTGTATTGCATACATCCTCATCGACGATGGTACTAGTGGTGATGGTCTCGACTCGACACCATCACCATTTAGCATCAGGTGAGATAGCAAAACATACAATATTTGACTACACTCACGTGAGAAACCCCGGAGACGTCAAAACGGTCGTCCTTTGCGTCTTTCAGTAGGGGATCGCACTTGGCTATCCTGACTTCCATCGGCAACAACCGGCTCAAAATCTCGGGGTCGACTCTCGGTTCGCCTGGAAAACGACAACATGTGAATTTTTATCCAAAATAATAAATGTTATTATGAGAAAGTGCGCTTGTTCGTTGGTTTGTTTGTTTCTCTTATTTCAGGTCCTAATGCATCTATGTGTATGTTACCAAACCATCTACAATGATGAAATACATCCATTGTGTTATTATTCCAGGCCCTAATGCATCTATGTATATGTTACCAAACCATCTACAATGATGAAATACATCCAATGTGTTATTATTGCAGGCCCTAATGCATCTATGTGTATGTTACCAAACCATCTACAATGATGAAATACATCCAATGTGTTATTATTCCAGGCCCTAATACACCAATGTATATGTTACCAAACCATCTACAATGATGAAATACATCCAATGTGTTATTATTCCAGGGCCTAATGCATCTAGTGTATGTTACCAAACCATCTACAATGATGAAATACATCCAATGTGTTATTATTCCAGGCCCTAATACACCAATGTATATGTTACCAAACCATCTACAATGATGAAATACATCCAATGTGTTATTATTGCAGGCCCTAATGCATCTATGTGTATGTTACCAAACCATCTACAATGATGAAATACATCCAATGTGTTATTATTGCAGGCCCTAATGCATCTATGTGTATGTTACCAAACCATCTACAATGATGAAATACATCCATTGTGTTATTATTCCAGGCCCTAATACACCAATGTATATGTTACCAAACCATCTACAATGATGAAATACATCCAATGTGTTATTATTGCAGGCCCTAATGCATCTATGTGTATGTTACCAAACCATCTACAATGATGAAATACATCCAATGTGTTATTATTCCAGGCCCTAATACACCAATGTATATGTTACCAAACCATCTACAATGATGAAATACATCCAATGTGTTATTATTCCAGGCCCTAATACACCAATGTATATGTTACCAAACCATCTACAATGATGAAATACATCCAATGTGTTATTATTGCAGGCCCTAATACACCAATGTATATGTTACCAAACCATCTACAATGATGAAATACATCCAATGTGTTATTATTCCAGGCCCTAATACACCAATGTATATGTTACCAAACCATCTACAATGATGAAATACATCCAATGTGTTATTATTCCAGGCCCTAATACACCAATGTATATGTTACCAAACCATCTACAATGATGAAATACATCCAATGTGTTATTATTCCAGGCCCTAATACACCAATGTATATGTTACCAAACCATCTACAATGATGAAATACATCCAATGTGTTATTATTGCAGGCCCTAATGCATCTATGTGTATGTTACCAAACCATCTACAATGATGAAATACATCCATTGTGTTATTATTCCAGGCCCTAATACACCAATGTATATGTTACCAAACCATCTACAATGATGAAATACATCCAATGTGTTATTATTGCAGGCCCTAATGCATCTATGTGTATGTTACCAAACCATCTACAATGATGAAATACATCCATTGTGTTATTATTCCAGGCCCTAATACACCAATGTATATGTTACCAAACCATCTACAATGATGAAATACATCCAATGTGTTATTATTGCAGGCCCTAATGCATCTATGTGTATGTTACCAAACCATCTACAATGATGAAATACATCCAATGTGTTATTATTCCAGGCCCTAATACACCAATGTATATGTTACCAAACCATCTACAATGATGAAATACATCCAATGTGTTATTATTCCAGGCCCTAATACACCAATGTATATGTTACCAAACCATCTACAATGATGAAATACATCCAATGTGTTATTATTGCAGGCCCTAATACACCAATGTATATGTTACCAAACCATCTACAATGATGAAATACATCCAATGTGTTATTATTCCAGGCCCTAATACACCAATGTATATGTTACCAAACCATCTACAATGATGAAATACATCCAATGTGTTATTATTCCAGGCCCTAATACACCAATGTATATGTTACCAAACCATCTACAATGATGAAATACATCCAATGTGTTATTATTCCAGGCCCTAATACACCAATGTATATGTTACCAAACCATCTACAATGATGAAATACATCCAATGTGTTATTATTCCAGGCCCTAATGCATCTATGTATATGTTACCAAACCATCTACAATGATGAAATACATCCAATGTGTTATTATTGCAGGCCCTAATGCATCTATGTGTATGTTACCAAACCATCTACAATGATGAAATACATCCAATGTGTTATTATTCCAGGCCCTAATACACCAATGTATATGTTACCAAACCATCTACAATGATGAAATACATCCAATGTGTTATTATTCCAGGGCCTAATGCATCTAGTGTATGTTACCAAACCATCTACAATGATGAAATACATCCAATGTGTTATTATTCCAGGCCCTAATACACCAATGTATATGTTACCAAACCATCTACAATGATGAAATACATCCAATGTGTTATTATTCCAGGGCCTAATGCATCTAGTGTATGTTACCAAACCATCTACAATGATGAAATACATCCATTGTGTTATTATTCCAGGCCCTAATACACCAATGTATATGTTACCAAACCATCTACAATGATGAAATACATCCAATGTGTTATTATTGCAGGCCCTAATGCATCTATGTGTATGTTACCAAACCATCTACAATGATGAAATACATCCAATGTGTTATTATTGCAGGCCCTAATGCATCTATGTGTATGTTACCAAACCATCTACAATGATGAAATACATCCATTGTGTTATTATTCCAGGCCCTAATACACCAATGTATATGTTACCAAACCATCTACAATGATGAAATACATCCAATGTGTTATTATTGCAGGCCCTAATGCATCTATGTGTATGTTACCAAACCATCTACAATGATGAAATACATCCAATGTGTTATTATTCCAGGCCCTAATACACCAATGTATATGTTACCAAACCATCTACAATGATGAAATACATCCAATGTGTTATTATTCCAGGCCCTAATACACCAATGTATATGTTACCAAACCATCTACAATGATGAAATACATCCAATGTGTTATTATTGCAGGCCCTAATACACCAATGTATATGTTACCAAACCATCTACAATGATGAAATACATCCAATGTGTTATTATTCCAGGCCCTAATACACCAATGTATATGTTACCAAACCATCTACAATGATGAAATACATCCAATGTGTTATTATTCCAGGCCCTAATACACCAATGTATATGTTACCAAACCATCTACAATGATGAAATACATCCAATGTGTTATTATTCCAGGCCCTAATACACCAATGTATATGTTACCAAACCATCTACAATGATGAAATACATCCAATGTGTTATTATTGCAGGCCCTAATGCATCTATGTGTATGTTACCAAACCATCTACAATGATGAAATACATCCATTGTGTTATTATTCCAGGCCCTAATACACCAATGTATATGTTACCAAACCATCTACAATGATGAAATACATCCAATGTGTTATTATTGCAGGCCCTAATGCATCTATGTGTATGTTACCAAACCATCTACAATGATGAAATACATCCAATGTGTTATTATTCCAGGCCCTAATACACCAATGTATATGTTACCAAACCATCTACAATGATGAAATACATCCAATGTGTTATTATTCCAGGCCCTAATACACCAATGTATATGTTACCAAACCATCTACAATGATGAAATACATCCAATGTGTTATTATTGCAGGCCCTAATGCATCTATGTGTATGTTACCAAACCATCTACAATGATGAAATACATCCAATGTGTTATTATTCTAGGCCCTATACATCTATGTGTATGTTACCAAACCATCTACAATGATGAAATACATCCAATGTGTTATTATTCCAGGCCCTAATACACCAATGTATATGTTACCAAACCATCTACAATGATGAAATACATCCAATGTGTTATTATTGCAGGCCCTAATGCATCTATGTGTATGTTACCAAACCATCTACAATGATGAAATACATCCAATGTGTTATTATTCCAGGCCCTAATACACCAATGTATATGTTACCAAACCATCTACAATGATGAAATACATCCAATGTGTTATTATTGCAGGCCCTAATGCATCTATGTGTATGTTACCAAACCATCTACAATGATGAAATACATCCAATGTGTTATTATTGCAGGCCCTAATGCATCTATGTGTATGTTACCAAACCATCTACAATGATGAAATACATCCATTGTGTTATTATTCCAGGCCCTAATACACCAATGTATATGTTACCAAACCATCTACAATGATGAAATACATCCAATGTGTTATTATTGCAGGCCCTAATGCATCTATGTGTATGTTACCAAACCATCTACAATGATGAAATACATCCAATGTGTTATTATTCCAGGCCCTAATACACCAATGTATATGTTACCAAACCATCTACAATGATGAAATACATCCAAT
Source organism: Alsophila aescularia (assembly GCA_946251855.1). NCBI lineage: Eukaryota > Metazoa > Arthropoda > Insecta > Lepidoptera > Geometridae > Alsophila > Alsophila aescularia. Next base: position 68,026,538 of record OX276373.1, read on the forward strand.
GTGTTATTATTCCAGGCCCTAATACACCAATGTATATGTTACCAAACCATCTACAATGATGAAATACATCCAATGTGTTATTATTGCAGGCCCTAATGCATCTATGTGTATGTTACCAAACCATCTACAATGATGAAATACATCCATTGTGTTATTATTCCAGGCCCTAATACACCAATGTATATGTTACCAAACCATCTACAATGATGAAATACATCCAATGTGTTATTATTGCAGGCCCTAATGCATCTATGTGTATGTTACCAAACCATCTACAATGATGAAATACATCCAATGTGTTATTATTCCAGGCCCTAATACACCAATGTATATGTTACCAAACCATCTACAATGATGAAATACATCCAATGTGTTATTATTCCAGGGCCTAATGCATCTAGTGTATGTTACCAACCAAACCATCTACAATGATGAAATATATCCATTGTGTTATTATTCCAGGCCCTAATACACCAATGTATATGTTACCAAACCATCTACAATGATGAAATACATCCAATGTGTTATTATTCCAGGCCCTAATACACCAATGTATATGTTACCAAACCATCTACAATGATGAAATACATCCAATGTGTTATTATTCCAGGCCCTAATACACCAATGTATATGTTACCAAACCATCTACAATGATGAAATACATCCAATGTGTTATTATTGCAGGCCCTAATGCATCTATGTGTATGTTACCAAACCATCTACAATGATGAAATACATCCAATGTGTTATTATTCCAGGCCCTAATACACCAATGTATATGTTACCAAACCATCTACAATGATGAAATACATCCAATGTGTTATTATTGCAGGCCCTAATGCATCTATGTGTATGTTACCAAACCATCTACAATGATGAAATACATCCAATGTGTTATTATTCTAGGCCCTATACATCTATGTGTATGTTACCAAACCATCTACAATGATGAAATACATCCAATGTGTTATTATTCCAGGCCCTAATACACCAATGTATATGTTACCAAACCATCTACAATGATGAAATACATCCAATGTGTTATTATTGCAGGCCCTAATGCATCTATGTGTATGTTACCAAACCATCTACAATGATGAAATACATCCAATGTGTTATTATTCCAGGCCCTAATACACCAATGTATATGTTACCAAACCATCTACAATGATGAAATACATCCAATGTGTTATTATTCCAGGGCCTAATGCATCTAGTGTATGTTACCAACCAAACCATCTACAATGATGAAATATATCCATTGTGTTATTATTCCAGGCCCTAATACACCAATGTATATGTTACCAAACCATCTACAATGATGAAATACATCCAATGTGTTATTATTCCAGGCCCTAATACACCAATGTATATGTTACCAAACCATCTACAATGATGAAATACATCCAATGTGTTATTATTCCAGGCCCTAATACACCAATGTATATGTTACCAAACCATCTACAATGATGAAATACATCCAATGTGTTATTATTGCAGGCCCTAATGCATCTATGTGTATGTTACCAAACCATCTACAATGATGAAATACATCCAATGTGTTATTATTCTAGGCCCTATACATCTATGTGTATGTTACCAAACCATCTACAATGATGAAATATATCCAATGTGTTATTATTGCAGGCCCTAATGCATCTATGTGTATGTTACCAAACCATCTACAATGATGAAATACATCCAATGTGTTATTATTCCAGGCCCTAATACACCAATGTATATGTTACCAAACCATCTACAATGATGAAATACATCCAATGTGTTATTATTCTAGGCCCTATACATCTATGTGTATGTTACCAAACCATCTACAATGATGAAATACATCCAATGTGTTATTATTCCAGGCCCTAATACACCAATGTATATGTTACCAAACCATCTACAATGATGAAATACATCCAATGTGTTATTATTCCAGGCCCTAATACACCAATGTATATGTTACCAAACCATCTACAATGATGAAATACATCCAATGTGTTATTATTCCAGGCCCTAATACACCAATGTATATGTTACCAAACCATCTACAATGATGAAATACATCCAATGTGTTATTATTGCAGGCCCTAATGCATCTATGTGTATGTTACCAAACCATCTACAATGATGAAATACATCCAATGTGTTATTATTCTAGGCCCTATACATCTATGTGTATGTTACCAAACCATCTACAATGATGAAATATATCCAATGTGTTATTATTCCAGGCCCTAATACTTCTATGTGTATGTTACCAAACCATCTACAATGATGAAATATATCCAATGTATTATTATTCCAGGCACTAATACATCTATGTGTATGTTACCAAACCATCTACAATGATGAAATATATCCAATGTATTATTATTCCAGGCACTAATACATCTATGTGTATGTTACCAAACCATCTGCAATGATGAAATATATCGAAATCAAACGGTCGCGGGTTCGAAACCTGCAAGGTGCAATCATTTGTGTGATGAGCAGAAATGTTTGTTTCCGACTCATGGATTGATATTTGTATTTATGTATGTTTATCCGTTACCTAGTGCCCATAGTACAGGGTATCCTAGTTTGGGGCTAGGTAATTGGTGTGGAATTGTCCCGAATATATTATTATTACTAGTTTTCCCGCCCGCGAATTCGTACGCGCGGACTACTGTTTATCGCGAAAAAAAGTATCCTATCTTCTTCTAGGATATTAAAAACCTATGCAAAAGTAGGTATAGAAACAATGCCATAGAATTAAATAATATATATGTCTATGACCAATGCTCTTGATGTTTTTTGACAGACTTGTTATTACGTTTCCATGGCAACCACATACCAATCTGTGATGACAACCGTTCCTTACAGTGAGTAATCAACATTTTCCAGTTTTCCCGTGGAAACATTAAAATTTCCGGGATAAAAAGTATCCTGTTTTATTCCAGGGTATAAGCTATCTCCATTCTAAATTTCATAAAAATCCGTCCAGCCGACATCGCGTGAAAGCTCCCCAAACAAACAAACAAACAAACAAACAGACAACGTTTCACTTTTATATATTGGTACGGATTATTATTATATCCAATTATTATTATTCCAGGCTCTATACATCTATGTTTATGTTTTACCAAACCATCTATCTTCTCTGCCCTAAAGGCTTGGTTATTAAGTGACAGCTACCGACCTGATAGTAGACAGCTACTATATATACTATATACAGGGTGAATTTTTCAAGTGGGCGTGGTTGGCTAAATTAGATACTATGAGGTTTAGCGAAAAGTACTCAAAGGAGTTTCGGGCCCGATTTTGATGAAAACTGAAACTGCATATTTGGATTTTTGAAAAAAAAACAATATTCCTAGGCAGGAATCGAACACGTTGATTTTGGAAAAAAAAACACATACTGTATTATTACACCATTCGATAGTGTCGCTAATAAGGAATTCTGGGAAGAAATTACATACGGCAAACTTAAGGAAAGAGCTCATTTTTAACGAAAAGAGTTAAACCATAACTGATTAATTGTTCAAAATGATGACCGTTGTTTTCAATACATCGAACCCAGCTAGGATTCGACGACTCAAGGATTGTACTGCATTCAGTATTAAAATATTATTGATTCCGCTTAGAATATTTTCCAAAGTTCGTTTCAAGTCATCAATTGCATTATACGTGTCTTTGTAGATTTCGTTTTTTATATACCACCAGAGAAAATAATCTAAGGGGGTAAGATCCGGTGACCTCGCTGGCCACGGCACAGGACCATAAATTGCGATAAAATGTTCACCAAACTGCTGAATCAACATCTCTTTTACTATACGACTATTAATACGAAACAGTACGCAAACAGTTAGTAATAATCAACGAAACGTGGAACAAAATAAAACGCGGACAAGGGTAATGCAGGTATGAATTAAAACAGTACTTTAAAATATGAATCAGTTTATTAAAATACAACATTTTCCTTAAGTTTGTCATATGTCATTTCTTCCCAGAATTCAATCCTTTTTAGCGACACTATCGCATGGTGTAATTATACAGTATGTGTTTTTTTTCCAAAATCAACGTGTTCCATTCCTGCCTAGGAATATTGTTTTTTTTTTTAAATCCATAGATGCAGTTTTAGTTTTCATCAAAATCGGGCCCGAGACTCCTTTGAGTACTTTTCGCTATTCCTTACTTAGTAGATACTTACTTTTAATTTTAACTTGTGTCGTATCTTTTTCTTCGGCAAGCTTCACCCTGTATACTATATTTATCTACATAATTATGTAGATACTTACTTTTAATTTTAACTTGTGTCGTATCTTTTTCTTCGGCAAGCTTCACCCTGTATACTATATTTATCTACATAATTATGTAGATACTTTTAATTTTAACTTGTGTCGTATCTTTTTCTTCGGCAAGCTTCATCCTGTATACTACATTTATCTACATAATTATGTAGATACTTACTTTTAATTTTAACTTGTGTCGTATCTTTTTCATCGGCAAGCGGAAAAAAAAGAAAAGTAGTTAGTTGTTTTTCCTAACTTTATATTAAAAAAACATAGACACGAAGTGCCATCAAAGTCAGTTATATTCTCAGGGATAACTTTTTTTAATGTTAGTCTTTTCGGACAAGTGGGAGTCATATGAAATAGCACACTAGCACTGAATAAATAATAATACAAGTACAGAAGGATAACTGAGTAAAGTCATTTAAATACATTGCAACTCTCGCTACAACGCAATAAAGTGCAATTTAACTCGCACAGCACTGCGATCTTTCAATTATATTTACCCATTGCGTGCAGGCTAGAATATACCGTATCACAACGTGCGAGAGCTTCCATTGCTCTAACCGTTTCAGAATCGCTCTGTCACTTTTTCGCTCGGCAGGGTTGTATCAAGATATAACTAGGTACTTGTACTAGTAATTATTCTGTGATATGATATGACTTAGATATTGTAACAGAATAAACAATTATGTAATAATGTATTATTTTTTACCTTATTATTATAAATGTTGATAGTTCTGTTAACTACATATAATGACATTCTTATCAGAATAGACCTAATACCTCATTATTTGATTATAACATAATAGGTATTGCACTTTGATGAATAAAAGGTGCCTGCCTTAATTCCATGCTTAATAATGAATGAAAAAGAAATGGCTACCTACGTAATAAAATATCAGTATGTAGGTATTTTACGAGACTTGTCAGACCGAATGCTATGCAGTACATTCTAGGTTTCATCTTGGTACTCATAATTAAGAAAAGAATAAAACTTGACAACAACTTTACGTAAGTAGGTACTTTATCGTAAGCACACGGCGCGCGACTCATCGAGCGCACGCTTGACACTCTACTGAATGAACCGTAATATTGCGACCGCAATGTGTAGGTATAATATTTGTACTTGTTGCGGAGTGCGACTGCCTGACACTAGTGCGAGTTAGAATCCAACGATACCGGGTTCGAGCCAGTGACTTTTCTAAGTTTTGTTCGGATTTACATCGATCTGTGCCTTCAGAGGAAAGTTAAGTTAAATAGCCAAGTCAGAGGCCCTCCGGCGACCTGACAAACTCTGACAACAGAAGCCAGCACTACCTCATACTACAAGCAAGCATGTGATATAGTTTTGTTTGTATTTAAACGTGGAAATGAAGTGATCCGCCAGAGAAGCAAAGTAACAGACATAGCTCTAAGGATAAGCAAGCTGAAGTGGCAGTGGGCTGGTCACATTTCCCGAATAACCGACAACCGTTGACGAGTTCTCTACTGGAGACCACGTTTAGGCAAACATAGTGTAGGACGCCCTGTGGCCAGGTGGAGTGACGACCTGCGAAAAGCGGCTGGAAGAAACTTGTTGCAGATTTAAGATCGAGCTAAGTGGCGTGCATTAGGAGAGGCCTACGTCCAGCAGTGGACAAGTATAAGCTGATGATGTAAATAAACAAAAAGAATTATAATTAAAATAAAAGTCTCAAGCACTTTCATTTGATACCCATATAATTGCGGTTGCTGTGGAAATAATAAATCGTCAAATTTTGTAACATCCACCATATTGGATAGAAAAAGCGACATTTATGAAATCGTGCATTGTCACGAGAACCTAACGTGTGTGACGATTTGTTAAATGCCACCATGCCCACTTACACAAGTTGGTGAAATATTGATTGCAAAATTCCAGGACAAACATACATAGATACATAAATACAAGTGAAGTTAAATAAAAGCTTTTAAAAGAAACTTGCAGCTCCGCCGTATAAATTGTAGTCAGCGCACACCTTTAGAGGTACATGCCACCCTCGATACAAGGACTGCTAGTGCGGCGATATAGATAGAATACCCGGTAACTATCCGATATCCGGATACCGTATAGTAAGCGAGTATTCGGCCGGATACCGGACTTTAGAAAAAAGTACGAAATATCAAATTTAAGTATTTTATTTAATCCACATAACATATATAAACAACAAATTTTCATTTTTGAATAAAATATATTGTAATCATAACGCACTAAGGACAAATTATCGTAAATAATTTAGGATTATAAAAATACTTTTATAATTACCCCAAACTACAATAGCAAGTTTTCAATAACGTCAAGTGATCGTGTTTGCAATAAATTCAACAAGTCCATAAAACACTTGCTAACTTCGCTCATGAACGAATAGACCCGATTTCACCCGAGCCCGCCCGATCATTCGTGCGGCACCAACGCGAGCTTGCTCGTTACGATGCGCCAATCGGCAACGTTAGGCCGGATATCCGGCTTGAAGGTTGACCGGATATCCGGCTAAAAGCTATCCGTTTCATCTCTAGATAAAAGTGTGTAAAAAAAAAAACGAAAGAGAGATAGTAATAAGAGTTTGTACCTTTAGTCCGGACGCTGCATTTCATCTCGTGCGATACGAGGTGCCTCATAAGCGCGTAGGAGCGACTGCACTTGCTGCATTTGCCTGGAACCAGAAATTCATCACCTTTCTATCTATCTGTACTTATAATAAAGCAGTAACTAACAAAATGTCTGAACAAAGAAGACAATAAAAAAAATGACTTGGGGTACCTAAAATAAGCTACAGAGCAAGTTTTTTTTGTCTGTTTGTTTGTTCTCGCATCACGTAAAGTACGGGGCGGATTGCGATGCGATTTTCCCTGTTAGATAGCTTAGATTTGACTTATAAACTGGTGTACTTGGTATCTCAAGCCGACGAGTAGAAGTCGAGCAATCGATAAAAAACTAGTTGACGTCTTAACGAAGTTTGATGATATAGGTTCTTTAATTTGGGAGGAGAGAGGAGTATTCTAACGTAATATTTCATTATTATTTTAATGTACACATTTACGTGTCCTTATTTTAAAATACATTTCGTATCTTATAAAAACAAATAATAATAAAAAATAAAGTATTATAAGTATTTAAAAATAAGTATAAGGTAATAACATTTTATTTTGAATGTTCAAAATGTAAACACTCCAGTTGGGATTTGAACTCCGGTACTATAGATCCGAAGTCAAAGTATGTCCCGTGGAAGCTATCCAGATATATATTATTAGGCCGAAAAGTTAGTATATACGTATCACGAAATAAATGAAGGCTTTACCGAAGAGAGCGCGCGGTGCAAATTGGGTGACGTAGTGCGGGCGCGGTGAGAATCGTAGCTTTCAAACGATTGGACCAATTTAGGTGCGGTTTTTTATGTTTGAAAGCTGGCGTAAGTGAGATGGTTCTTAGCGATAATGGGGGGAAGAGGGGAGGGTGAGAATCGTAGCTTCCAAACGAATGAACCGATTTAGCTGCGATTTTGTATGTTTGAAAGCTGAGGTAAACGAGATGGTTCTTAGGGGGAGGTTATGTACTTTTTTAATTTGTGCTTGCAAATAAATTAAATATATGAGCTGTAAAGTATCTACAAGCGCCTTTTATTTCTTTTTCTCATAGAGGGGGATGAAAAGTAGAGCGTATCACTCGGGCGCAAAATTATTTTTACTCGGGCGACGTATATTGAATCCCTCGCTACGTTCAGGATTCTAATTAAGAATCCTTCATTCCGCTCTGGATTCAAAATAGCGCCCTCGCCGGCAAAATATTATTTAGCTCCCTAGTAATACAATTTACTATTACCGTTAATTGAGGACCGATTTAGTTCAGTAGTTTTTCGAGAATAAATATTTTTTTTTAGTAAATCCATTCGATTTAGTGTTTATATTGCTTCAAATCTCTATATGATTTCTTAACCCATTTGGATGGTTTTTGTTTTATTCAAATAAGTAGAATTTCAGTGCAGTTCCATATAAACTTATCAAAATTGGTTCAGTAGTTTTTATTACAAAATATATTTGTTTTATAGTTTATTTTCAAAAATCTATCAAAATCTATTTGTTTTATTTCTGAACCGAATTAGGTGATTATTTTTACTTGAGAAAGAAGACCTCCCAGTTCATATTGTATAAATGGTATCAAAATAGGATCAGTTTTTTTTAAAGTCATTATACAAATTGTTTGTACCATGGTATTTATACAGCACTTGTTATCACCTTCTGACGGTATTAACTTTCCACTATATATATTTTCATTGTTTATAGTCCTAGTTAGTAATACATTTGGGACAATTCACACCAACTACCTAGTCCCAAACTAGGATACCCTGTACTATGGTCACTAGATAATGGATAAACATACATAGATACAAATATTACACCCATGACACAGAATATATAATAGTACAAGTACCCATGACTCGGACACAAACATTTCTCAATTTGTAGGTTCGAATCCTGCAAGGTGCAATCATTTGTGTGATGAGCAGAAATGTTTGTTTCCGAGTCATGGATGTTATGATATTCGTATCTATGTATGTTTATCCGTTATCTAGTACCCATAGTACAGGGTATCCTAGTTTGGGGCTAGGTAATTGGTGTGGAATTGTCCCGAATATATTATTATTATATATATTATTATTTCCGCTCATCACACAAATGATTGCACCTGGCAGGATTCGAACCCGCGACCGTTCGATTTCGTACCTAGGGTCTCTAGCCACTAGCTAGACCAACCGGTCGTCAAATAGATGATCATCGATGTTAAGAGATAAAACATCGACATTGCATTATGTCAAATATCGTAACATCGATTTCACAAACACCTAAGTAATCGAAAGAACAATGGCAGAATTTTGTTTTTTTTTTGTGAAGCTATCCTACTTGTATCGAATTTGTAATTGATTGAAATATCTTAGAATCGTTACGATATTGTATCGATATTAAACAAAATCGGATCGAAACGTGACAGATCACGGTCAGCAAGACTTTGACAGTGACAGATCTAGCCAAGCTACAGCATTGGTATTACTTAACTCAATGCGACTGGTGCAATCAGACTTTCAATACAGTCCCCCGTCCCGCGACAGACTAAAGGACACGACGGAACTATAAGAATACCTTGTTTAACTACGGAACCCAAACAATACAGTCCCCCGTCCCGCGACAGACTAAAGGACACGACGGAACTATAAGAATACCTTGTTTAACTACGGAACCCAAACAAGTAGTATACGTCAAATTGAAAATAAACACTTTCATTAAAATACAACTTCCATACGTAATAATTAGATGGATAATGATACAATATAGATCGATATGGACCCTGTCGGGCACAGCAATTACAAGAGAGGAGGACTTCAATAACAGTTTAATCATTATTATTATAATTAATTCTTGTTTAAATTACAAACAAAAAATATACATATTTATAATGGATCTTTATATGGAGTTAAATTATTAGTAATATAATATTTATTTCATATATAGCATGCAATTTATTTTATTATGATTAATTTTACGAAGGAATATGGTTTCTAAACAGTTAGAAGGTAAAATATCCATAATGTTATCTGTGTATGTGATTAAAGTAAGGTAAGACTCACCGCCTGGCCTGCCAGCTTCCCCCGGACACTTGTGGTCCTCCAACAGTTTATAAGTGGGGAAGTACTTCCAGCACTCCTCGCACTTCACGTCAGGGACTTCGTAAGTAGGAAGGCATTGGTTACGTTCGAAGTGTCTGGAAAAAGCAAATCACACAATATTACACATAATGAGACTTAAAAATCTATTCCTCACGTTAGTGCGCCATCTAGCGGCGAGCGGCGAAACTATCTGCACTTACAGTTCGTAGTCCTGTATGGTGCGGAAGTCATCGTAGCACTTGTTGCAGGTGTACGGCAGGCCCTTGTTGCTGTGTCGCCGGTGATGCCCGATAGCTTCGTCAGATGTTACGAACCAGAGTTCGCAAGCGTTGCAAGCTGATCTGTTGAGGGACACTTTAGTTAGTACTAAGAAACTTACAAGCGAAACTATTTTGGAAGTGATGGGGCGCCTTCTCGACTTTCTCTAAGGTTTTTTAGGAACGAGAACAACTGTTTTCCTGGGACGACAATTCCCGGAAATAATACGCTTCTTTATTACGAATTCAATACTCTTCTTCATGTATTATAAGAACTGCAAAGGAGTGGAATGCCCTGCCCTCGTCAGTGTTTCCGGTAAAATATAACCCAAATATTGTGTTCAAGTCAAGAGTGAATAGGTATCTACTAGGAAAGCGTGCTACACCTTCAACCACATCATTGCTTTCCATCAGGTGAGATTGTGGTCAAACGATTATCTAGACAGTAATAAAAATCCCTTAATTTTGACTTTAATGCATCACATTAGCAAACAGAAAAAAGAAGCTGTTTGCGCGGACGAAGTCGCGGTCAAAATGTAGTCTTCATATATTTAACGGTTAGCGTAGCTGCAGTAGATTTCTGTTAAAAACTCAACCTAAATAAATATAGTAAGCTTTTTATGTGCTTACCTAATTGGAGTGAACGCAGGTATGTGAGTCTTCAAATGAGACGCTAGCCCTTGCGCAGCCTTCGCCTTGTTCCCGCATATGTTACATACAAAAGACTTGAGAGGCTGGGGCGAAGCTCTACTGATCTTCGGCGGTGATGCCTCGCGTTTCTTGGGTCTTGGCGCAGGTGGTGAAATGTCGGGTTTCTGTAAAATACGAGTAAATCAATGTACAAATAATAGAATCTAATCCTACAAATATTTTAAACTAGCTAGCCCCGCGGCTTAGCCTGCGTGGACATATTTCTGAGATAAAAGTATCCTACGTTTCATTCCAGAACCAAAAGTAAATAATATAAAGTACATGGTGTCGATTCTGGGTGCACCAAATCAACCTACAAATTTGACAGCTCTAAAATTATTGCCGTCACTTTCAAACCTTTTGGAAATGAAAGGGACAGCAACAATTTTAGAGTTCTCAAATTTAGTTTTAGTTTTAATTGGTGCACTCAGAATCGACACCTATATCTAATTAAAAGGGCACTTCCCAGTACGTCTATCCTCAACGCATAGTCATGGATAGTCATGGATGGTGGAATGGAGCATGGTCGAAGAGCTTGTTGTTTCATCCAGCGCAATGTTTGAAAAAGAGGCAAAGCGAAAAAAGAGAGATAGCGCCTGAACGCTCGGTTGGCATTCGGTAACTTCCGCTTTATAACAATAATAACAACATCTTACGAAAAATAGCGTGCGGAAATGTCAACATGTTCCAGGAAATACGTGTTTTTTATTAATGCTTATTAGTCCAGTAAATAAAGGGGCTGTAGAGTGCGTGAGCGGGTACCTAAACGATTCCTTCAGAAACTGCCCTGAGTCCTGACGTCTAAGAGGTGAGCCGGAGTGAGGAGAAGAGCACAAAGTTCTCACGTTTAGGTTTTTCACTTATATCTCAAAAACGGTGCGTTGTTGGGAAAAGGTTTCTGAGACTAACTGAAAGCTCATAATTTATTTTACAACTTTCATTTTATACACTTTTCCGCATCCTCAACCGTTTTTGAGCTACACGCTTTGGAAAAGTGAAAATATAAGTTATTCAGCGTGATGGGCATTGCCCGATGTGAAAATATAAGTTATTCAGCGTGGTGGGCATTGCCTGATGTGAAAATATAAGTTATTCACCTTGATGGGCATTGCCCGATGTGAAAATTTGCTAAACTAAACACTCTACTATTTTATGAACCCACAAACTCTAAAGAGAGGGGTGTTATAAGTTTAGGTTGTGTATGTATCACCCACTGTTATCACTCAATGTATAACACACTGTACCCATGTGTCTGACTATGGCATCGTAGCTCCCAAACGAATGGACCGATTTTGATGAGTTTTCTGCGGATTGAAAGCAGATGTAATCGAGATGGTTCTTAGTTTTAATGGGGAGGCGGTGTGGTGGTCGGAGTTTTTTTTTTTTGTGCTTGTTAATAACATAAGCCGGGAGTACATCCACGCGGTACACAAATTACAAATTTATATAATTCCCGACCACCACACTCCGCATTATTGCTAAGAAGCATATCGATCACATCAGCGTCCAAACATAAAAAACCGCATCAAAATCTGACCATTCGTTTGGGAGCTACGATGCCACAGACAGACACGGATACAGTGAGTGATACATACAAATCCTAAACTTATAACACCCCTTGGACCACCCGCCTCTTTAGAGTTCGTGGGTTAATAAAATAGTTGAATTTTAAGTTTAGGTAATTTTTACATCAGGTAATGCCCATCATGCCGAATAACTTATATTTTCACTTTTCTAAAGCGTGTAGCTCGAAAATGGTTGAGAATTCGGGAAAAGTGTATAGAATAAAAGTTGTGGAATATTGTATGAGCTTTCAATTAGTCTCAGAAACCTTTTCCCTACAAATCACCGTTTTTTCAGATATAAATGTAAATCAAAAAGTGGGAGCTTTGTGCCTCCCTCCCCACTCCGGCTATCCTCCTAGACGTTAGGACTTTAAGTATGATCTCTCCCTTAGCACCCTGAACAAATTTCTGAAGGAATCGTATATGTACCTGCTCACGCACTCTACACCCCACTTTTGGGCCATTCGTTGATCAACTTTTTAAGTTTGTGAAATAAATGTTTTTCATTTAGAATCTCCATTACATTCTACGAAGATGTTTTCTTTACTTTTACAATTTATGAGTACACTAACTTTTCCGCCCGCGACATGTCCGCGCGTACTGTTTATCGCTAAAAAGAGCATCCTATGTTCTTGTAGGATATTAAAAACCAATGCAAAAGTAGGTATAGAACCAAAGCTCTTGAAGTTTTTTGACAGACTTATTATTTCGTTTATATGGCAACTGTTCCTTACAGCGAGTAATCAACATTTTCCAGTTTTCCAGGGATACTTACAATTTTCCGGGGTAAAAAGTATCCTATGTTTTATTCTAGGGTATAAGCTATCTCCATTCCAAATTTCATCAAAATACGTCCAGCCGTTATCGCGCGAAAGCTCCCCATAAACAAACAAACAGACAACGTTTCACTTTTATGGTATGGATTATGAACGGCCAAAATTCAAATAAAATTCGTGCGAAAAAGCAGATTTTTGGAGGCTTATTCTGAATTTGATTTTATTTTGATTTTTTGCTTTCCTAGAAACCTAGACACAATGCACAAGACACCTATTAGTTTAAAAATTTCAAAGAAAGATGTGTTACAACGCCATAATCACGTATGAGCGTTTGTATGAAAAGTATAAAGCGGGTTGGCCGCTCTTGAATCAAAATTCTATGCTTTAAATAGTTTTCATTGATTGCTCGGCATCTACTAATCGCATCGAGATTCTGTTCCAGACTATAAGCCAAAGCCTAAGATAACTAATAATAAAACCGCATTTCAATCGGCTCAGTAGTTTTTAAGCGATGTGTAGTCAAACAAACATACAGACAGACAAACAGACATTTGATTAAAAAAGTACTTGTTCGTTTTAAGTCTTCGAGACCATTGTAACTGACTCTTTGGTACTTAATACTGCTTCATTATCTTTATCTCCTCAATATAGAAAACCGTCGCGTAGCTGACTTACTGACTGACTGACTGACTGACTGACTGACAATAAACGCACGGAGTAAACCAGAGATTATAAAGACGTGTTTTACATTTAAGGAAGCTTCCTTTGGAATTGTAAAGGAGTACTAAAAAAGGGATTTTTAAAATTCGCACTCTAGATGAACGGGGGAGGTAAAGATTGCATGCGGGCAAAGACGCAGGCGGGGTCAGCTCCCGAAATCAGTAAAAAGACGAATAGCAAAACGTCGAGAGCGACGTAATGAAAAAACTTTATGCGAACAAAAAAATACTGGGGATAGAAAAGTATACTACCTAAACAAATAACCGAACAGAACTTTCAGAATAGCTTGGTATCCTTGGAAAAAAACACGAAGTACCGCATGACAATAACTTGTTGCGTCGCTGTTATTTATTTTCAGCGACAGTAACTTTTTTATGTCATTTTGCCAAACATTAAACTCAACAAATAACCGAACACTTTTTTTAATTGAGTTTTTATAATGAGATATCGATAGAAAAGCACATAATGTATCTAAATTCAACCCCCGAGCTGCATCACCTCTCCCGCTCATACTACACCTCGACGAGCAGGACAAACATTTGAGAGCGTACTCCGCCTTAAGTTATGATTTATCTTTACCTTTTCCTTAGAACCTGTCACAAGTGAGACCTCGGGTTTCTTCGCCTTAGACGTGGCTGGATGCGGTAATTCCACTTTTTTTGCCTTCGCCGAGTGTGCGGGCGATATTTCTCGCGTTTTCGACTTGGCCACAGGCGCGGTAGAATCCAATTTCTTCGCCTTCGCCGATGGTACCGGAACGCTCACCTTGAGTTAAAAGAAAAACTTATTGAAACTGTCAACAATCAGTCGATAAACAGACAGACTGTACAACATGTGCATAAAAGAATCCATTTTATAATTTAACCGATTACATGTATAAGCTCGAGTCGAAGGCAACGTTAGATATTGAAATCGAGGAAAGAATAACTTGTTTTATAAACGAGTTATACATCTAGTTTTATAAACGAGTTATACATCTAGTTTTATAAACGAGTTATACATCTAGTTTTATAAACGTGTTATACATCTAGTTTTATAATCGAGTTATACATCTAGTTTTATAAACGAGTTATACATCTAGTTTTATAAACGAGTTATACATCTAGTTTTATAAACGAGTTATACATCTAGTTTTCACTTCGTTTGCGAGGAAATTAAACAGTGATGTATCTTTTTAATTCGTCTTAAAGTGATCCGGCAGAGAACCAAGGTAACCGACATAGCTCAAAGGATAAGCTAGCTAAAGTGGCAGTGGGCTGGTCACATTTCCCGAAGAACCGATAACCGTTGGGATAGACGAGATCTCGAGTGGAGAACACGTTTAGGCAAACGTAGTGTAGGACGCCCTGTGGCCAGGTGGAGTGACGACCTGCGGAAAGCGACTGAAAGTAAATGGATGAGGAGAGCTGAAGACCGAGCTCAGTGGCGTGCATTAGGAGAGGCCTACGTCCAGCTGTGGACAGATATTGACTGATGATGATGATATCTTATTTAAATAGTGCTGAAAAAAGACGCGAGCTATTTTCACATCACTTTCTTTTTTTATATTTAATATCTTTCCGCTGGCTTTCCTGCAATATATGGAAGTGATTTCGTGAAAAGCCTGACCAGTGTGTAACAGGAAGCCGGGAAAGCGCGCGCTATTTGATTCGACCAATGAGCGCGGGCGGTGCTATCAAGCTAGAAGCCATCACATAAAATGTTTAAAGTGCAAAATGTAAACACTCCAGTCGGGAATAGAACTCCTGTACTTCAGACTAGTAGCCGAGCGTTTGCAAGCTGAGCTATCATCATGAGCATGTTAATGTTGCTTATTACCAATGGATATGTCAGATGTTACATCCACTCAAAACACTAATATAGGCATTCCTCAAGGTTCTTCCCTTGGAAACGTGCTGTTTCTTGTTTTTCTGAACGATATGGCATTGTTAGATATAGATGGCGTAATTGTTCAATATGCTGACGACACAACAATTGTTGTTTCAGCGCGGATACGGTAGAACATCTTGAAGATGTAATTAAAGGAACTTTACACAAATTGAGTAAATGGTTTAAGATTAACGGTCTCAAATTAAACACAGACAAGACTAAAATAATGTTCTTCAGTCCTATAGCTCCTACACAAAAAAACACTCCCTTAACAGTGCAAGATGACACATGTGACTCTCCGAACCTTGTCAAATTGCTAGGTTTTGAACTTGACTCAACTTTGAATTGGAAGAAGCACACAGATTCTTCATGCAACAAAATGGCCATACGTGTTTATGCATTAAAACAAGTCAAACTAATAACCACACCAGAAAGCCTGAAAGAAATGTACTATGCATGCATACACTCGATTTTGACATACGGTATTATATTATGGGGATGCTCAACCGACTACGAGCGAATTTAAAAAATGCAAAAACGTGCAATTAGAGTACTGGTGGGCGCTAAATACAGAGAATCTTGCAGAGAACATTTTAAAACATTGCAAATAATGACATCAGTATCAGCTTATATACTGGAAATACTTAAATATGTAAGAAAACACTTCGATAAATATAAATTGCGAGTAAGGAATAGTAAGAGAAAGATTAGAAATAAAATATTATTAGAACCTATACATCTCAGGCTGAATATGTCAAACAGGTTACCTTTTTTAATGGGTCAGAAACTATACAATAAGCTTCCAGAGCATATTAAGCCCTCCACAAATGAAACCCAATTTTATAACCATGTGAAGTCCCTTTTATTAGACAAAACACTGTACAGCATAAAAGAATATCTAGTAAACGACTATAGTCATTTAACGCCAATGATTCAATTTTAGACAGATTGTTATACATTTCCCTCGCCCCTCTACAGCAAATTTTATTGTTTAATGTAATTATTTTTAACGCCCTTATACAACGACTTTTACCTATTTTAAGATAAATAATTTATTATTGGAAGTATATATAAAATAAAATAAAACTACTTTTCATATTCTCACTTAATTATGTTTACTTGTTAAATCATGGTATGAATATAATTGATGTAACAATAATTGACTCAATGACGAGATGGAATGTTTTCAGTTAGCATTTATTGTTAATTGTAACTCATGTCTTATCAATAAAAAATATCTTATCTTATGCGTTACTGTGAACTGTAGTGTATGGCTCACTCGTTATGTTTAATATAAATAGTTTTAAAGTTATTTAAGAAAACATATGTAAATAGTTATTTACTTATGAAAAACATGAAACCTATAAGTACTCTATGGATTTAAAATAACATGGCAGATCTCTCAATATTGTGAGATAATAATATATTCATGTCACTGAACCCTCTCCACGCGAGTTCAATTCGAACTTATCCGGATAAGAACACATCTTCTTATCTTTAACTGTTATCGTAGCTGCCATAGAGAACCCTGTTAAAAATCTTATCCTGTATGCCCTGTAGCTTTAGCTAGTAGCTAAAGCGATACGTTGGGGAAGAAAACTTGTCGGGTGGCGACCCCCTTGGAGTCACGGGGGCCCTGGATGCGAACAGCGAGCCGCCGCTCTCTGTGGCGCTTTATATGAGGAGCCTATGTTCAGTTGCTTCTCGTATGAGGCAGTGCTGGACTCTGATGTCAGTCTGTCCGATACAGTTTAACGACTGCTGTCAATCAATAACAGCCGGGACTGACAGCTCAACGTACCATCCGAAGCACGCGGCACGAACTAACGCGAACCCGCATACCAGTCTGGCTGAAGCGCCTTATAATACAGGACAAATACAATTTATTGCACATCAAAAAAATAATACAAGCAACGATACATATTAATATTAGAGCACATTGACGATCTTATCGTTAATGACCGATCTCTTCCAGACAACCTTACCTTAGCAGGTGGGGGCGGAGAGGGCTCTCGCTTCTTGGATTTGGGGCCCGGTTTAGCCTTGGCTTGTTTCTGTGGAGGAGGCGGAGGCGGGGGCTTCGGAACGGCTTGCGGGGGCTTCGGAGCGGCTTGCGGGGGCTTCGGAGCGGCTTGCGGGGGCTTCGGAGCGGCTTGTGGGGACTTCGGAGCGGCTTTCGAGGACTTTGGGCCAGGCCTGGCGGCTTCTGGCTTGGACGGCGCAGGGGCCGGCCTGTAAAGTTTTAATAGTAAATTGTTGCACCAACCAGAAAGTATTTATACTTTTGACCGCGACTTCGTCGGCGCGGTCTATAGATTATCTCGATAAAAAGTATTAGACGTGAAAAGGTAACACACAGACAGACAGAGTTGTTTTAGCTTTTTGAATATCAATATATTGTATGTTTTTTTTCCAATGTGTTCAATATATATTTATTGTATTGTATATTGTACTGGCATTCACTCCTCGTGGTGCCCGGCATCATACCAGGTCTACCCCTTCTCTCCCAGTACTGTGAGACCAGTTGAGGGTACTCAGGGAATGGGCAGCGGCATCTCCAGTGAAACTACGATCACCAAGCGGCCTGCCAAGCGCGGAGATTGTGATAGGTTGAAGGAACCAATCTATTAAAGCCAAGCAGTAGTGTGTAAACATATCTGTTTCCAGCGAAACTACAGGGCAATGAGACTTAATAACCAATGTCTCAGGGTGACGAGTGCAGTGCAGTGACGCGCAAGATTTTGCAACTGTTATGGACAGGCGTGACGCTTACCATCAGGCGAGCAACCAGCCAGACTACTCCAAAAATAACAGGTACCTGCTGCACCTGTTATTCCAGGACCAAAAGTACATATAAAATACAATATACTAGAATTAGTTCAGCCGTAAATAGTTTTTATCGATTGCTCGTCATCTAATCATCGGATTAAGATAACAAGTACCCCAGTTTTTAAGTCAAACTCTAAGCTAACGAGTTTGAATGTTGACTAATCGCGTAATAATGCCTAATGTTGTTTTATTAGTTACTAGCTTTCCCGCCCGCGACTTCGTCAGCGCGGACTACAGTCTACAGTACAAAAGTCTTCAACCAGTGTGTCCTACCTGTTATGACATACGGAGCCGAGTCGTGGACACTCACGGTACGACTAGTCCACCAATTTAAGGTCTCTCACCGGGCTATGGAAAGGGCTATGCTTGAAATTTCTGTGAAAGATCGTATCCGGAATGAGGTGATCCGGCAGAGAACCAAAGTAGTCGACATAGCCCTTAGGATTAGTTAGCTGAAGTGGCAGTGGGCTGGTCATATTTGTCAAAGGACTGATAACCGTTGGAGTAGACGTGTTCTTGAGTGGAGACCGCGGCTCGGTAAACGTAGTGTAGGGCGCCCTCCAGCTAGGTGGAGCGACGATATACGCAAAGTGGCTGGCAGCAGTTGGAAGAGAAGAGCCTAAGATCGGGCTCAGTGGCGTGCTTTGGGAGAGGCCTATGTCCAGAAGTGGACTGACACGGGGTGATGATGATGATGATGATGATGATGATGATGAAGCTATCTCCATTCTAAATTTTATCAAAATCCGCCCAGCAGTTATCGCGTTAAAACAACCTAACCAACAGACGTTTCACTTTTATATATTGGTATGGATTTACTTTTCATATTTAATGCTACAGATACATTCTGTTGCATGGACTGAGTTAATACTTTTAAGAAAAATATTTCATTTAATTAAATAATTAAGTTGCGAGACGCACCGAAAACGCCTGGAAGGGCCTATGGGGCCATGAAGGACTTGATGAAGGGCAGCCTTCCTCTATGCCTGAAGCGCAGGCTTGTGGACATGTGCATTCTCCCCATCCTCACTTACGGTGCACACTGCACAGACTTGGTCTTTGACTGCTAGCAAAAGTCCACGCTCGAGGTCTGCCAACGCGCAATAGAGCGTTGTATCTTGGGCGTCAAACTAACTGACCGCATTAGGAATACGATACTGCGCTCCAAAACCAAAATCGCAGACGTTACCCGAAAAGCTACACAGCTGAAAAGGGACTGGGCCGGACACGTCTGTCATATGCCAGACCAGTTTTGGGCAAAATCACAACCAATTGGGCCCCATCTGGAGCAAAACGTCAGCGCGGCCGTCCCCGACTAAGGTGGCGAGACGAACTAGACTCGTACGATAAGGACTGGACATTAAAAGCATTAAACAGAAGATCATGGAAAGAGGGAAGGGAGGCCTTTGCCCAGCAGTGGGACGATTCAGGCTGATATAATAATAATAATTTAATTTAATATCACGGTAAGTAGTAACAAAAATTCTATACAAGATAACTAAAAAATATGGTCTAGGGGACTTAAAATAAGATAGATAGATAACTCTTTATTAAACACCACACAAAAACAAATCTTACAACTAAAAAACAAAATCAATAAAGAAGTGTCACAATGGGCGGTCTTATCACTCAGAGCGATCTCTTGCAGACAACCGTGCACGGAAAGGAATAACGAAGGTACGGTGGTTTTCAAGCAAACTGAACCAGATAATAGCATGTTTTTAAATGCTGCCTGTTGGTCTGTTTGTTCAGGCATCACGTAAAAACTACAGGACCGATTGCTATACGGTTTCCACTGTTGGATAGCTTAGTTTGATTTATAAACTGGTATATTTGGTATCTCAATCCAATGAGTAGCCGAACACTCGATAAAATAGCATTTGACGTCTTAACGAAGTTTGATGGTGCTTTTGTTCTGGAATAATATAAAGGAGAGGTACATCTAAAAAAAAACACGCGAGAAAAGCCGCGGGCACAGCTAGTACTATATGTAACATCATTGGCTTACTTACTTGGTTTTCTTAGCGGGCGGTGGAGTTTCTATGGCGACCTCTCTAGGTCTCTTCTTCGTTCTTGGAACCAGCAGGGATATGACATCGGACTGAAATATTATATTAATATAAAATAAACAGAAAAAAAAATTGAAATCATTTTGATGTTTGTGTATGTAATTTTTTTATTTTTTTTATTTGAAGTTCACAAAGCGGTAATATTCATATATGGGTATTTAAACAGATGTACCAAATTTCGCGGGTCTTTGTATGTTTGTCCATGTATTTCTCGGAAACTACAAGTCTGATTGCAATCATTCTCTTTGTAATAATTTCTGTCTTTCAATTTCGGGAACAGTCCAAGTTTCATCAAAATCGTTTCAGTAGTTTAATTAAAAAACTAATTTAAAAATATATAGCGGCTTTAAATATTATAAAACTTAAAAGAAGCAACAAAATCTATCACTTTTGCATGTCTTAACATATTACATGTCACCTGAAAAGGTAGAAAAAATATCTTTTAAAAAGATCGAATTAATTATTTAGGTAAACTAAGTTTGATAAGGAAACCCTTTTATGCTCAAACTCGATAGTTGAATCTCGCACAGGAAAAGAAAATGCCCTTCTGCTTCGGAAATACGCTCGTTAGCGACGAGAACACCAAGAAACTACATGACCCGATTCTCATTTTGAAATGTTTGACCTCTCCTTTTAGGAAACCCTCCACGCGTCTTGTTTACAACGATCAACTTTTTATCATTCACCAAAACGATCGCTTGACGCACGTGTAAAATAATACTGGCGAGGAAAGTATTTGTAACGTCCCCAAGCTATTTGTATCGTCTCGGTCGTGGGATCTAATCGGTACCCGCTATGTGGTAAAAGGTCAAACTATGTGGTAATAGGACAAACTATGTGGTAAAAGGACAAACTTAGTGCTAGAAGCATTATATTATAGTTAAAACGCCATAAGTTCACTTTTTTTTTTCTTTTTTTTTTACTATTCAGTGATTTCAAGACCTATTAAAATAATGAAAACTAAGTTACGAGACCTGCTGTCATTAACGATGTACTTCTTAATATGTCTCCTTCGGGCAGACTGTGCAATTTCAAACAATTATTATTTCGGGGAACTCGATAGGAGGATTCAGCTGGGATGGGCAGCATTTGGTAAACTTCATTAAGTCTTCTCGTCATACCACAGTGCCTAAAGACGGAAGTCTTCAATGCGTGCGTCCTACCAGTCATGATCTACGGAGCCGAAACGTGGACACTCACGGTGAGATTGGTTCGTAAGTTTAAGTTCGCCCAGCGAGCTATGTTCGGTGTTTCTCTTAAGGCCAAGATTCGTAACGAAGTCATCCGACAGAGAACCAAAGTTACATTAAGAATTAGCAAGATGAAGTGGCAATGGGTTGGTCACATCTCTCGAAGAACTGACAACCGTTGGATGGAGACCGAGCTCAGGACAACGTAGTGTAGGGCGCCCGCCGGCCAGGTGGAGTGACGACTTGCAGAATACTACTGGCAGGAACTGGATGAGGAGAGCCGAAGATCGGGCTCAGTGGCGTTCGCTAGGAGAGGCCTTCTTCCAGCAGTGGACGAACATAGGCTGATGATGAAGAACTAATAAGCAAAACTTTAAAATTCTAGATCTCTTTCTAGTATTTCGTGAACAGGTAGCATCTCAACCTCAGGTCCTTACCTGATCTTCCTTCTTCTTTTCAACCTCTTTTTGTTTCTCATCTCTCTTCAATACTGATTTTGGTGCTGGCCGTTGTGAAACTTTAATACCCTGTAATGAGATATATGTACTATATAAATTAGTTTTAATTTTCACTAGCGACCGGTGCCGGCTTTGGACGAGTAGGAACATATTACATTCAAATCTCAGAAAACAACCAATGCATGTGTGAAAACCAGAAACAAATCGGTTGTTATTTCTTAGATAAATCCGAACAGACAGACAGTTGGTGACTTTGTTTTATATCATGTATTGATTCGAGACTCGAAGCTTTGTACCTTTCCATCAGATTTCATCATGATATTGTAGGCAGTCCAAAGCTTCACTATCCTGTACCCTTTTCTAGATTTTATCGGCAAGCAGTAGTGTGCAATCATTAACATAACGTAACGTTTACACAGCCATACCCCCGCACTAGGATGCCTTATGTCGGAGTTGGCATAGACACACTTCAACACAATAGAAACATACAAGACCCGAGAACAAACATTTATTATCATCACACAAATGTTAACGCATATAGATTCGAACCTGGCTCACTCAGCTCAGAAGGCGGCGCACTACCAACTGTCCAAGTGTCGTCATAATATCCATATCTACTCCATACTTGTATTGTATTATAAAAACGAACGGAACTCTGTCTGTATGTTACCTTTTCTCGACTGAATGGCAGAACCAATCTTGATGGAGATAGTTTGAACCACGGGCAATAAAAATAAAGAAAAAAAATATGAGATTTTCATCGCTCAGTGCTTTGGAGAGCATGTTAAGCACTCGGTCCCTTCTGTTTCTTATTGATTAATAACAGTCGTTAGGCAAGAGTGAATAGGTATCTACTAGGCAAGAGTGCTACACCTTCGACCACAACATCGCTTCTCATCAGTAGAGATCGTGGTCAAACAATTGCCTAATCCGCAATAAAAATAAACCTTTAGGTCACTCAGGCACAGAAGAAATAATAGTACTAACGTACAGAATGCTCACTCTGCTAAGACAATTAAATAAAAAGCGACTCTTGCCGCCACTCAATAAAGTGCAATTCAGCTCGCACGACCTTGATGCGTATCATTTTATATGGGTCACTCTTTCTAACACGTAAGTCTATCTCTGTCTATCTCGCGGCAAGCCACGTATAGAGTAATGCCGGCGTTACAGAAATTAGCACGCGCAAGTACATCGAGTGAGACAGGCCTGACTCAGGGATAAAAGTTAGTTAAGTATAAAACACACCTGTAGGTTGCTCAGACATACGTCAGAGTTCTGCCTGGTACTTTTTTTAGGGCTAGGGTCTCGCTTTCTCCGTGTCTCTCTCTGCTCTGCCACCTTGGGAGATAGGGGGCGCGGCTTCTCTTTGTGAACGGGCTGGTAGTTATAAATCTAAAACATATTATAACATAAGGTTGTTGCTTATTTATACTTATAATATAGCAGTATGTAAAAAAAGTTACAATGAAGAAAAAAGTGGTAGCGGGCCTTAAAAAAAGGTACTGAACAAGAATGTAATAGTTTTCGCGCAACACGTAAATACTATTGGACCGATTGAAATGTGGTTTTAACTGTTGGATTGCATGGGATTTTAATTTTAAAAAACTCAATCCGATGGGTAGAAGCAGAGCGATCGATAAAAATCTATTTGACAGCTAAACTAATTCTGATGTAATGTAATATATTGTACACTAGCTTTCGCCCGCGACTTCATTCGAGCGGACTACAGTTTATCGCGAAAAAAAAGCATCCTATATTGTCCAGACTTGTTCTTATTTCATTTCCATGGCCAACGTTCCTTACAGCGAGTAATGCACACAGCCGTAGCGGTCTCGGCTTAGAATAAGACTCCTTCCAATCCTCCCATGGATGTCGTGGATGTCGACGAAGGGAATACACACCGGAAGATGGACAGCAGCGTCCTCCAAGCACATATTTGTAACACTACGGTCACCAATCCGCCTGCCAAGCGTGGTGACTATGGCACCCCCCCCAATATGACACCGGAAGATGGACAGCAGCGTCCTCCAAGCACATATTTTTAACACTACGGTCACCAATCCGCCTGCCAAGCGTGGTGACTATGGCAAACCCCCCCAATATGATAGACACACCACAAAGACGGCCCCCAGTCCCCGGCGGCTCCGTTATTCCTGGCACCGGTAGCAGCCATGGTAACGGCGGAGCAGGGGGTGCTAAGAATCCAAGGCAGAGACCCAGCTACCAACCCCCACAATCTCTGGATCCGGCAATTTATAACGCAGGCACCTTGAGGACCGATGAGAAGTTGATAGAGCTGGAAGAAGTAGTAAGTAAGTTGCGCTGGGGTATTATAGGTTTATCAGAAGTCCGAAGAGAGGGAGAGGATACGATGACCCTCAATTCCGGCAACTTACTCTATTACCGGGAGGGCGACCAGCAGTCCCAACACGGTATCGGGTTTCTCGTCCACAAGTCCCTCGTCAACAACATTGTGAAGATCGAAAGCGTTTCGAGCAAGGTGGCATACCTTATACTCAGAATTACCGAACGGTATTCGTTGAAGGTCATACAGGTGTACGCCCCAAACTCGAAGCGCCCGGACGATGAAGTGGAGGCTATGTATGACGACATTACTTATTCCATACATGTCCCGAAAACACACTTCAAATTGGTAATGGGGGACTACAACGCACGGCTGGGCATGAGAAATGGCAATTAACTGAGAGTGGGGCAGTTTGGATTTAGACAGCGGAACCAAAGTGGTCAGCGATTGGTCGACTTCATGGAGAAGGAGGGACTCTTTATGATGAACTCCTTTTTCAAGAAGCGCCCGTCCAGGAAATGGACGTGGCTGCACCCCTGCGGTCATAAGCATGAGATAGATTTCGTTTTGACGACCAATAAGCATATATTCAATGATGTCTCTGTGATCACCGCATGGTAAGAGGCCATTGAATATCAACGTAAAGCTAGAGAGGTCTCGTTTGATGAGATCTACTCTTCGCCCAAGTCCTGCCCAAATCCAAAACCCCGAGAGCTTTCAGTTGGAGCTCCAAAATCGCTTTCAAATCCTTACCGAATGCGATACAGTGGATAAACTAAACAACGGGCTTTTGGAAATTGTGCACACGGTCGGGTCGGAGTTCTTTAAGACCCCCGCAAAAATAGAACTGAGAAACTCTCTGAGCATATACTCAAACTTATGGCAGAACGAGGCGAAATGAGGCTCGACATATCGGCTTGAAGTAGATATGTCGAGTTACAGCTTGCTTAATAAACAGATCTCCAATTCAATGCGACACGATTTGCGTTCCTATAATAATACTACTTGTATTAAGAAAGCAATAGAGCGGAACAAGGGCTCCAAAGTGTTTGCAAGAGATGTCTTTTGGGCAAAGCCTGTTGACGAAGCTGAAAACCGACAGTGGCAGCATCGTTTCGTCGAAGCCAGAGATTTTAAGTGAGCTCGAGTAGTTCTATGGACAATTATACACCTCACCGCGTAGTCCTCCTAGCACGACTAGAGATGCCAGAGCCCGTTTGACCCGACATTGTACCAAAGATTTCCCGGACATCAGCTTATACGAGATCAGAATGGCTCTCAAACAGCTTAAGAGCAACAAGGCGAGAACGGAATAACGACAGAGCTACTGAAAGCGGGTGAAACACCGATACTTAAAGGTCCTTCAGAAGCTTTTTAACTCCGTCATCCTCGAGGGTACTACGCCAAAGACGAGGCACAGGAGCGAAGTGGTTTTGTTCTTTAAGAAAGGTGGTAAAACCCTCTTGAAGAATTATAGGTCCATTTCGCTTCTGAGCCACATCTTTAAACTGTTTTCGAGAGTAGTTACAAACCGTCTTGCTCGTAGGTTTGACGTCTTTCAGTCTCCCGAACAAGGTGGATTCCGGAAAGGCTTTAGCACCGTAGACCACATCCATACGCTCCGGCAGATTATACAGAAGGCCGAAGAGTATAATCGGCCACTATGTCTAGCGTTTAAGGATTACGAGAAAGCCTTTGATTCAGTCGAGACCTGGGCAGTACTACAGTCATTACAGCAGTGCCAGATTGATTACCGGTACATTGAAGTGTTGAAGTGTTTGTACAGCAAGGCCACCATGACAGTCCGTCTTCAGAATCAGCAGTGCTACTCCGTAAAATTTCGGCGCATTAATTGGCGCCAGCTGATATTACGCGCCAGATGATTTAGAAATGCGCCGGCGGTACTCTGTAAGTCCAAATGGCAGATGCTTTGACAGGCGCCAATTGAAAATTTCGGATATGGAGTTATACGCCGGTAATGTTGCCGGTTGAATAAATAATAAACCTACCAAGAACTTAAATACGTAAAAGCGGCTTCATAAAAATGAAATCAATATAAATAATATTGTGGATTTCGATGCTAATTCGAATTGTATGTAATGATTTTCAATTTAACTGAAAAACAATGAGTTACACTCACAAGAACTTAGTAGTTTTTTCAATTGCCACACTGATTACACCGCACTCCATTACGCGTAGATTTCTCGTGGGACATTACAATTAAACAGCATGTTAATCCATAAATTATAATAAGAAATATAAAATGTAGGTTAATTTAGCATTAATTTCCAAATGTTTAAATAATTCATTAAATATTCCTTCAAATAAAATTAATTATCTTGTTAAACGGAACGTGTCGATCCTTCAATATATTTTTAGGGTCCCATTCCTCCAAATGAAATATAACGGAATCCTCATAGGATCACTCTTCCGTCTGTCTGACTGTCTGTCACAGCCAATGTGCTCTGAATCAACTAGACCGATTAAGTTGAAATTTGCTACACATTTTAATTTCTGTGACCAAACCGTAAACATATAGTACTACTTATAATAGTACAGTCGGCCGATATAAATAAGCAGTAGTACAGCATTACCGTGCGACATATTATCAAATGAAACGGCTTGTTGTGAGGGTCTCAAATATAATATCTAACATTTGTGTGATGAGCAGAAATGTTAGTTTCCGATTCGTGGATGTAATTTTTGTATCTATGTATGTTTATCCATTATATAGTGCCCATAGTACAAGGTATCTTTTTGGGGCTATGTAATTGTTCCGAATATATTATTATTATTATTTCTTGTATTATTTTCAAATAAAATCGTTTTAAAGTAATTTCAAAAAATATATAAGATAATTGACATGTCGAAACTGCCCAAAACGCCCTCATACCAATCCGAACGTAGCAATTGAAAATCTCTCAATATTGTCAATTGTGAGAAATCATAAATTCATCGTACGGCGGAACCCTCTCCACGCGACTTCAACTCGCATTATTCTGTTTTTTCGAAAATAAACGGAATAAGTAATAATATATATTCATATATGGTGTAGTGTAGTGCACAAACTACAAAGGTGTATGTAGCGCGACATGTTAAAGTTGTTTTGTACGTAGGAAATGTATCTTTGCTCAGAATTAACGGAGTTTCTAGAAAATCTGTCAGACAGATTCGAGAAACGTTCAATCCTTTGGCAGTTTCTTTTTCATTGGAGTGAATCTGCCTGCAGCCTGAAGGTAAGAAATCTCAGTATGAAACTTGTTATTGTTCAACTTGGGGAAACTAAATTGTAAATAATGAATTAAACCTTATTTTAGTTATGCTTTGTTTATCTTGATAAATAAACACTAAACAAATTAATTTAACTTTTCAGACAATATCCAGCATTCCAGTTGATGCTCGTACAGGTGAACTGAGGAGGACCACGGGCAAGAAAAAGTGCCCGTGGTCCACCTAGGTGAACTGAGCAGGTGGACCACAACCAATGCCCTCGTAAAAGGCTAGTAAAAAGTACTGGGACTCCAAAGAAAAATATACTTACAATACATTACATGCAGAGAAGCTGTTGGCTGATATTACGTATGCAGTAAGCTTAGTTTTGATATATCAACTGCTATGATGATACACACTGGAACGCAGTGAAGAGTCAGCAGTATTCATGGCTGCCTTTGCAGCCACCAAGGAGGCAATGTGGTTAAAAAGTTTAAAAGACTTTGGTACAATCAAACAAACCAGTTTTCCAGTTAATATTGATGGCCAAAGTGATTAAAAAATGTAGACTATCATAAACTTTGCAAACGTATAGAAGTGAAGTGCAGTTTTGTTACCGAGATATAATGAAAAGCAAATTGATTTAAAATATGTACCAATGAATGAGTGCAATATGTTAACAGAACCCCTTTCAAGAGCTAAATCAATATTTCAATTGACAATTTGAGTATTAAAATCTTTATTTCAGTAGTTAACTTATTAATTAGTCCCAAAGTACATGTCAGTAATAATTGAATGTATTTCTTTGTGAGTTTATGTACATACCATGATTTTTGTTTGGTAACTATTTTTTGTTCACTTTTACATATTTTTTTGTTTGTTGTATCGCTGGTCTCTAGTGTCAGAGTTTGTCAGGCCGCCCGAGGGCCTCTGACAAGGCTTAAAGACTGCTATTAATCAATAAAAGCCGGGACGGACAGCTTAACGTGTCCTCCGAAGAACACTGTCATTATTTAAACTGAATAAAATAAGAAGTTAGTTCTAGTGCTGATTGTTGTGTAGATTAAATAATTAAAATACTTAAGTTTATAGTGTATGTAGTGTATGTCTAGTGAAGATAGGTTTTAGTTCTCTTTAGTAGTTCATATTTGTAATTATGTATAAGTAATAATTACAATTATTGTAAATCAATACAAATAATAAATATGTAAGAGGCAATAATTTGGTAAATGTTGAAATTATAGAAATATGTATGCCTCACCTATTGTCACCTAACTACTTTCCTTTTGAGTTGGCCTCCAGCCTGCATTGTGTAAGCGCTAACTTCTTTGTTTTCCAATTGTAACATTCTACTTGTTAATGACTCAGGATGTGACATCACTAATGTATGATATACTGTGTCCCATCTGTTGAATTTTTTCTTGCTGCTTCGGTTCTGCTAAGGTAGACGTCTCTCTCCTTCTCTTGTCTTATTTAATTAAAACAGACTTATTTTCCAACTCCGCTTTTATTTATCCCACCACCGGAATTTTTAATCTATGTATATGAGTGAAAATAAAACATTCATAGCATGCATAGATAGATAAACTCTTTATTGAACAAAAACATACAAATTTACAAAAAGTTGTTAATATTTATTTACCTCGACGTTTCGATCAAGTTGCATTGATCGTGGTCACGAGAAGACTGAAGTAGCGGGTGTCAGCGTCGAGAAGGGCGAGCGTTGTCTCCAACTACCCGCATTTGGTTTTGTAAAAATTCAGAATTGTCACCACAGACGACACTAACGACATCTGCAGATATCTTCTGACATAAACCGCGACGCGAACACTTGCTTATCACGAGATTCCAGGACGCAGCCAACTTGAAACCATCCTCTCGGTTGAAATTGGGATACTTTTTAATTTCAACCGCTTCACGTACAATCTTGGAGTAGTAGTGACGTTCTGTGGAGAGGATCTTCGGGTCATGGCGTTCTATCCAGTAATTAGGGCCCGATTCGAGCAAATGCTCAGCGATTGCAGATTTATTTATCTGGCGGTTCTTTACAGCTGCAATGTGTTCTTTGACCCTTTCCGCTATAGTACGCTTGCGGTTTGTCCAATGTAGGAACTATATAAGCACTTGTATTTGAGCATTTTCATTATCTGCAGATATCGTTAGTGTCGTGTGTCGTGACAATTATGTTTTTTTTACGGATTCCAGGACGTAGTCAACTACAAAAAAAAAAAAAAAAAAAAAAAAAAAAAAAAAATGAAAAAACCAAATGCGGGTAGTTGGAGACAACGCTCGCCCTTCTCGACGCTGACACCCGCTACTTCAGTCTTCTCGTGACCACGATCAATGCAACTTGATCGAAACGTCGAGGTAAATAAATATTAAATTTTCAGCGCGATTAAGTCCCGTTTAAATATTTAACTAAATTATGGTGTGTATTAAACAATAGTCAGTCTTATCGCTTATAGTAATGTCTGCCAGACAAACTTAGAATGGAGAGGAATAAGGCAGAATTCCATTCATCATGATCATCTGCTGATGGCCTCAAAATGACAATATGTGAGACATTGATGCAGCCTGAAGAAACTCCTTGAATATGTAAATTTTATAAAATCTAGAAAACAAAAGAATAAGGCATTTTAGTAGGTGTAAACAAATACAGTTAAGCACATTATGATCACTATCAGCCCGTGCTGGTCCACTGCTGGACACATTATTTTCATGAGCTCACCGCTACACCATTATCCTAATACTGAGGGCATATTACGATCATCATCAGCCCTTGCTTGTCCACTGCTGGACACATTCTTTTCAAGAGCTTACTGCAACACCATTATCTTAATACTGAGGGCACATTATGATCATCATCAGCCATGTTCATCCACTGCTGAACACAATCTTTTCGAGAGCTCACTGCTACACCATTATTACCGAGGAACCAAGCTAGACTTTGAGTTTTTTGGTTTTTGAATAAAAGATAATATAAGTACCTAGGTACTTAGTAAAAGTTTCCAAACTGTAAATCAAAAATGTAATGTGTGAAAGTAATCAATATAAAAACATTGTTTTAATGTCAATCTTTATAACTAAAATGCTAAACCTTTTAATCTACTAATATAATCCATATCCATACTAATAATGATATATTATAAAAGTGAAAGTACCTGTCTGTGACCTTTCATGAATAAATGGCTGAACCAATCTTTATGAAATTTTATATAGAGATAGTTTGAACTTCAGGGAAGGACATAGGATACTTTTATTTCGATAAACTGTAGACTGTTATCAATATGTATGGGACATCAATTATTCAAATTTAGCACAGTAGGTTAATCCCAGTGGTCCCTCAATCAACACATTTATCTAAATATAAGGTCCTAATTTAATAAAAAATAAGAGATGATAATAAAATAAGTTAAGTATGTGGTTAGTAGGTACCTATGTGTAATGTGCCCTCATGTAGGTATGCCTAGCTTTTAATAAAAATAAAATATTGATTAATGTCCCTCCATCTAAGCACATGAGATTTTAGGATGCATGTATATGCTACATTGCATACTCTTCAAATGTTTTAGCATTTGGAAGAACTTATTATTACACAATGACAATAATTTAACTAGAAATAGATGCGAAGAAAACTAACCACTGTCCTATGATGTTCCTCTCTTCTCGTGTCTGTGGGAACTTAATATATTTGCTCCTCATATATTATTGGGTGTTGAATGTTTTCATGACCTCTGCTATGCAATACTGTGTAGTGTGCACTGACCTACACCTCTCTGATACGAGCCAGAAGCATAAAATGCTATGGCTGCGAGAAACTGAAACATAAGTAATTAATGCCATTGCAAGACTTTCTTACTATATAGATAAGTATAGACAAATGTATTAGATTTTCAAGAGACAATTTATTTTAACTTACTTTGGACACTACCGGTATGCTGGTCGATCGAACTCTTGCCGGCAAATAGGGCTCTATCTCGTGAATAACATTGCTTTCAGTTGATTTATTCAGTCGGTATGTGTCAAAAAACTCTGCATCGGACTTAAAGGTAAACGCATTATATTGTTCACTCTCCCTTAAAAAGCGACGTCGTCGATGCCTCTCGGCAACATCATATATATATGTGCCGTCTCCAACACATCAAAGAATAGTCCCAGACGGGCCATAGTTAGCTTTTCACATAAAAAACACTTCACAAATTTAGCGCTAAAAACTAAAAGTTACTCACGACTAACCTCTAAAAGGCGCAAAAGTGGCGCATAAAAACTGTCAGTTTCACGTCTCTGCGGCGCATTTGGCAGCCATATTTGGCTTACGGAGTACGGAATGGTAGGTTCTAGCATACAATTAAATACGCCGGCGCATATCTGGCGCTAATTGAGTCACGTGACCTCGTTACGGAGTACGAAACGTCATTTAGCAGCTGCGTATATTATCCGCAATTCTTTCGGAGTAGGGCAGCACAGCACGAATTCTATCCAGTTGCAAAAAGGTGTGAGACAGGGAGATGTTATTTCTCCGAAACTGTTCACCTCTGCACTGGAAGAAATATTCAAGCTTCTGAACTGGAACGGATATGGTGTTAACATCTATGGCGAATACATCACTCACCTTCGATTTACTGATGATATAGTCATCATGGCAGAAACCCTGGAAGACCTAAGCACAATGCTCAGTGACCTCAATATTGTTTCCCGACAGGTGGGTCTTAAAATGAACATAGGCAAGACGAACATCATTTCAAATGCCCATGTCGTACCCATGCCGGTTTTTGTTGGGTACGATATTATCAAAGCTGTTGATCACTATGTCTACTTAGGTCAGACGATCCAACTGGGTAGATCCAACTGCGACAAAGAGGTCAACCGACGAATCCAACTCGGATGGGCAACGTTCGGGAAATTACGCCATATCTCATCTTCTCGTAGCACATACCGCAGAGACACAAGACAAAAGTATATAATCAGTGCGTGTTGCCAGTGATGTGCAATGGGGCTATGCTCGGTGTTTCACTACTTGACGTGATTAAATCCGAAATGAGGAAATCCGTAGAAGAACGAAGGTTACCGACATAGCGTTTGCAAGTTGAAGTGGCAATGGGCAGGCCATATAGTTCGCAGAACCGACAACCGCTGGGGAATAAAGGATCTCGAATAGCGACCACGAGCAAGTAAGCGAAGTGAGGGGAGACCCTCCACACGATGGACCGACGACATTGTAGCCATCGCAGGAGGTCGGTGGATGGAGCTGGCACAAGATCGCTCATCATGGCGCTCTTTGGGGGAGGCCTATGTTCAGCAGTGGACTTCTAAAGCTGACTTGATGATGATGATGTTTTATTCCAGGGTATAAGCTATCTCCATTACAAATTTCATCAAAATCCATTCAGCCGTTACAGCGTGAAAGCTCCCCAAACAAACAGACAACATTTCACTTTTATATATTGGTATGGATTACAGGTACTATTTATTGGTACTGGAATAACATATAGATCCCAGAGACCCAGACAACCAGTTTTATTTTGACCACCGGGGTAAGCTTGTAATTTATAAACAAGCACAAATTATATAACCCCGACTTCCCACCCCCCATTATAGAAAACCGCAGCTAAATTGGTCCATTTGTTTGGGAGCTACGATGCCACAGACAGACAGACACAGACACACACACACACACACACACACACACACACACACACACACACACACACAACATACACGCGCGCGCGCACAGCACAGTGATACACACCCTAAACTTATAACACCCGTTTCTTTGTTCGGGGGTTAAAAACTGGCAGATCAAAAAGACTTCTTTACTCATATCAAGAGTTTATGGACCTAAATTTTGTAAATGTATAAAATTGGGACATAATTATTAATATAGTACCTATTAAACATATTGGATTTTTGATTCAGGACAGTAAGGGAAGGTACCTTAACCGTTATAGTTACAGGAAAATGTTCCTATGAGAACATCCACAACTTTTTGAGGTATTCTGAACTGCATTCACAGATTTTGGAAATAAAATTACAGTCATCAAGATAATGGTCACTTTACACAAAAACTTTTTTTGATGCAAATCGTTCCTGTTTCTTATAACGATTAAAAGCCTCTATGGAACCAACTTAGATTTGAGTACTAGGAGTGTCAGAAAATGCGAAAAACTTTTTCCATATATTTCTTATGAGATTACCTTAACCGTATTAGCTAGAGGAAAACGTTCCTAGGAGGCTGTCCTCAACTTTTGGATATATTTTGACCTGCATTCAAAGATTTTGTTAAAAATGTTCAGTCATCGAAACAGGCAATTTATACAAACTTTTTTTTGATGCAAATCGATTCTGTTTCTTTTAAGGATCAAAAGTGTCTTATCAGATCAACTGAGGTTAGAGTACTAGAAAAGTCAAAAATTTCAAAAAACTTTTTCCATACATTTTGTACGAAATGACTGCAATTATTTTCACAATTTCTGACATTCTGTGAATGCAGTTCAGAATATCTCAAAAAGTTATGGATGTTCTCCGAACGTTTTCCTGTAACTATAACGGTTAAGGTACTTACCCTTACTGTCCCGTCTCAAAAATCCACCCTGTATAGTAATTCAATTTTGTAATTTAATTTAATTGGTAATTAATTATACCATGTACGTCTTACAGGTACTTTGTTCTATTTAAAATATTTTAACTTAATCATTATTATATATTTTTTATTTAGTTATGTACTCACCTAATGACTTATAATTAATAGTTATCAATAAAGTATGACTATGAATATAATTACCTTAATTTGAACATCGGACTCCTTCTTGCCCTTAGCAGACTTGGGTCTCGGTTTGAGTTGCGGTGCCGCTTGCTTCACCAGAGGTTCTCCTTCATCCGAGTCGCTGTTCACGTACACCGGCTCACCGAGGATGCTGTCGGAGTCTGGCTGGAGACATAAGGCACACAACATAATCAAAGTCAAAGTATTTTATTATAAATAGGCAAAATAATAGCACTTTTACAACTCAAAATTAACATCTCATGAACAAGGAGAAATACATAAAACAACATATATTCATATAATATAATGAATAGATCAAATCAATAAAATTTAGGCAAACTAAGTATGCGCGATTAAGTCCCGTTGAAATACATAACTATAAACTAAGTACGAGGCATGCCTTTTAAGTTTTGACATTTAAAGAAATAAACACAACTAGAACCTTATAGTACTTTTTATTGATTTTCAAAGTATTCACCGCGTAGCTTAATATACTTTTCCATTCGCTGAAACCAGTTACTCAGTTACAGTTATTTCACTCTAAAGTGGGGGTGTTCAGAATGGCTGACTTGAAAGCGTCGACTGCTTCTTCACCGGACCTTTGACCACGAAGACTTTTCTTAATTTTAGGAAATGTAAAGAAATTGTTAGGGCTCTTCTTGGTCTTGGTCTTGATGGTCGGGCTTCTTTTCCGCAACTAGGCCGATCATCGGCCCCTTTTGCGTGAAACGGGCGGTGATAGCTAGTTCAGCCACCCGATGTCCCTCAGGAAGGCCAGCAGCTTGCGAATTCCGGCGCAGGCTTCCCTCAGGGTGGAAATTGTTCCCAGGAACTGTTCCCTTTGTATTGCCACGCTTTCGCACTCAAGGAGTACATGAGTGGCCGTTTCTTCTGCCCCCATGCATCCTCTGCACAAGGGGCTGTCTGTGACACCTAATCTGTGAAGCTGTTTGTTAAGATGGCAATGACCAGTTACAATTCCTACCACTTGTCGGAGACTGTCCCGTTTAAAGTTCAGAAGTTTTCGGGAGTATCTCGGATTTAACTCCGGGAAAACCTCCCTTGACTGTCTACAATCCTTTATACTTGCCCATAGTTCTTGATGTAGTTTATGTGTCCTTTGATGGATCCAGGCTCGAATTTGAATTGTTAGGGCTTAGGTCAGGACTGTATGGAGGATGGTCAAGAATTTCTACTTTTTCCTGCTTCAAATACTCAATCGTTTGACGAGCGCTGTGTGAGCTTGCATTGTCGTGGTGCAGGATGATGCGTCGCTTTGAGTTAGATTTTCTAAGTTCGGTCATGACTTGTGGTAAACAAACTGTGGTATACCACTCGGCGTTAACCGTTCTACGATCTTCAAGTGCAATAGACGCAACATGGCCGGTTTTTCTAACGAACAAACCATCTTCTTTGAAGTGCTTTGAGAACGAACAATTTTAGTCGGCTTTGGCTCGTCTTGAAAGACCCAGATTGTAGATTGTTGTTTGGTATCAAGATCGTAGGCATAGATCCAAGATTCGTCACCACTGATGATGTAGTAGACGTGATTTGACTCTCCTCGGTTGAACCTTTGCAGAGTTTTCTTACACCATCTGACGCAGGCCGCGTTGTGATTGTCGGAAAGCAGATGCGGTATCCAACGGCAAACTAGCTTTCTCACACCAAGCGCTTCATGCAAGATCTTCTGAATGGTTGTCCCTGAGATGCCTAATAGAGCCTCTATCTCTCGATACGGCACATGACGATCTTCGAGAATTAGATGTCTCACAGCAATGATGTTATCTTCAGTGAAGGCAGATTTTGGGCGTCCTTCGCGAGTCCGCAGACATGGGGCTTCATCACTGAACACAGATGTTAGCTCTTCAAAACACTGAAGCCGTGTCAGGCCTCTTCTAAAGGTGTAGAAAATTATTGCACAAACATTTTCCTTAGAAAGATTCATTTTCGTACGTAACCTGACAGATTCCAATGGACGCTGTGACTATACAATAGCATTAATTCTTATACTTTCAACTGTTTTGAGATTCAAAATTTAAACACATTCGAACATAGAACAGTTCCAAATTCAAAATTGCTGGGAAATATGGAAACGACAGAACTTAAAAGGCATGCCTCGTATGCTTCGAGTTTGAAAAGGAAATTTCCCTTTCATGTGCCAATAGAGTTAAATCTCTGAAGAAGTCCACAGCTGAATATGGGCCCACCCTCATAATAGGAAGGTTTTGCCATAATCAGCACACTTGGCAGGCATCATCCAAACAACTATCATCATCATCATCATCATCATCATCATCAGTCTGAATAAGTCCACAGCTGAGCATGAGCCCTCCTCCATAATAGGGAGGTTTTGCCATAATCAGCACACTTGGCAGGCATCATCCACACAACTATAATCATCATCATCAGTCTGAAGAAGTCCACAGCAGAACATGAGCCCTCCTCCATAATAGGGAGGTATTGCCATAATCAGCACACTTGGCAGGCACACTTCTTGCTAAACTGAGCCC
This sequence comes from Alsophila aescularia, assembly GCA_946251855.1. Lineage (NCBI taxonomy): Eukaryota > Metazoa > Arthropoda > Insecta > Lepidoptera > Geometridae > Alsophila > Alsophila aescularia. Next base: position 68,063,710 of record OX276373.1, read on the forward strand.
ACTTTGACATCTGCAGACTTCCAATTGTAGAAGAAAAATAAGTAGATACTCACAGCCACCCGAGGCGGCGTCGGCGCTTGCAGCAGGAGGCCAAGACGCAGCCTTGTCTTTTTGTTGGTTTCTTGGCACATTTTCCGAAATTCAAAGAAATCATTAACTTTGTCCACACACAGCTCGCATATGAGGGGAGGCATTCTATCATTGTGATATACCTGAAAGTTATAGTTTTTTTATAGGGGGTGAGGGGGAGGGAGTAGAACACCCCTGAGAGTGGGAGACGTAGACTTTGTCCCTGTCTGAGGTGTATTTTTGAAATATTTCACTTTTTTAGTAAAATCTTATAAGAATTATTATATCCACGGTACCACATATTATTTAGGCCTTCGAAATCTATCTTAACACCCTTCAGTGACGGTCCGACTTGGCTGTGATAGGTTAGACTGAGGATATCCCACCAATGTTTTTTTATAGTATTGTATCCACAGAACCACATATTAAGGGAGTTGATATAGCAAGCGGCCAGGGTGCACCTGGATGCTCACCCCTTGTAACTATTTAGTTATCTGTATAAAGATAATGGAATATTGCTAATTGCACAGTAGAAGAACAAGGGAAATAATAAAGAACCCTCATGTAAACTTTACGATATAATTTGTATTATATACAAACTGACAGAACAAACTTATTCTAACAAAACAAGTTGTTGCTATGATAATCGGTCACAGACTCCAGAGCTATAAAAATACAATCTATTTTCATCACAAGGCATCATACATTTTAGCCCAACCACACGCCTCGTGCGCTTTCTTTATCATAGCTCTAAGAAGTTTTATTTATTTAAGCCTTGGAAATTTATCTTAACATCGTTCAGGGGTGGTCCGACTTGGCCGTAATAGCCAGAAGATCATGGAGTGGCGCTATATCTAACATTGCGCAGTACTGAGCGCATACAAGCGCGTGCGCGCGGGAAGCAACTAGGTCAGAATGAGGATATCCCGCATTGGTCTTATTTTTTTGCCTTTGGACTTCTATCTGTTTTTACACTAGTAGGGCACCCCCGTAAGTTAGAATGCGGGCTAGGCTTGAGGGTGGCCAAGACCAACGATTATATTAAAAAATAAGCAAAAATATGATAGGCGAATCTAGCCCCTTTCCTTTACAGGGGGGGATCTACTAATACCCCCCTACCTTTCTTAAAATGGTCGGTAAAGCTTGTACAGTGGTCCCAGCAAAATTTCCATGGGATGACGGGAAAACTACGGGAGGGGACGTAGGTCAGTGCAGCTAGTTTTGTATAAATTTATTGATGGAAAGAAGTTTGTTTGATAACAACATGCAGAAGCATGGTGTTGAGATTTAGGACTCCAAATGAAAATAGTAGCGCGAATAGGTGCAATAGATATTAATGTACATCGGGTATATTCGAATTTACCTCAATTTGGAGACATTTTTTGATTTTATCCTTCAATTCTATGTCTTCGCCCTCTAGTTCTACCACACTTTGAATTATGGGCATCTTGTAACCAGCACCTGCTCCGCATAACCGGCAGGCGCTGTATATCTCGTAAATAATTTTATTCTCATCTTTACTCATTTTTTAGAAGTTAATTCACTTATTTATAAGAAATCATTGAAAATAAGCAACTGTGACGATGACAATTTGCGGCTTTTCACTTTTCACCGCCATTTTTATCCAGAGTTGTCAGTCAGCATAGATAATTACGTAGAAAGAAGAGGAAATTGTGGTAAGCAGAATCCGACTATCGCAGTTGGTCTGGCTTCTGCAAATATTATTTATAATGGAATAGTTTCCATTTTTTTTTTGCAGAAGCCGACCACAGCAGTAGTCGAGTTTGGCATAAATATTTTTGGCGTATTATAATATTTTTCTTGATAAGATTTCGTCCATGTTTTGACCACACAGGAGGCAGGGCGCTATGGAAAGAATTCATTAGAGCATAACAATCCCTTGGGTCGTTCTCGGTTTATTTTATATGGTTATTACAATTTGCAGAATAACACCATTGATTTGGCTTTGCATATCTCTCGGTTGTTATTCAAACCATAAGCTGAAGGAGACCATTTATAGGGATGCGTTCTGCAAAAAACTAAATTATGAATTGTTGCAATAAGCAGAGAACGACTACGTGTTTAACACAAAAGTTTATTAACAAATTTAATCTATTTTCTAGTTATAAATAGCCCATTTCGTATCCTTTGAAGTGTCTTTTGATATAAGTATAACATTTAAATCAATTCTGAACTGTACATAAAACAGCAGTGAAAACTCCTATAAACGGCTGTATTTCAAAATGCGTTTTTCGTCGATGGTCGCATTCTGTTTAACTACGCTCGATTTCTCTGAGCCTTTAGCTAATAGCACTACTGTAGTAAAGTAAAGCTATTACCGATCTTGGTTTCAATCAGATTGTCATTATCACTATAACTAATACCAAAGAGTATATAAATACTAATACCAAATGTGTATTAAATCATAATAGTGAGTCAACAAAATGTCAACAAGCGACTATTTGCCAAAAGTATGCTCGGGTTGGCCAAAAAAATATAGAATATATTTTTTTTACAAAATAATATTATGTTATGTCAATGTTTATATTCCTCATAATATATTTTTTTATACTTACTAGCTGAACTCCGTGACTTCGCCCGTTTCACCGTGATTGCATAACAAAGGACCATTTAAAGTTTTGCATTTAAAATATGAGATAGTAGGACAGAACAAGCACAAATTAAAAATGTCTATAACCCCCATCTCCCCACCCCCATTATTATAGCTATGAAGCATTTCGATCACATCATCCGTTTCGGAGCTACGGTCCTCACCCCCATCCCTCCCCCCCTCCATTTTAGCTAGGAACCATCTCGTTTACCTCAGCTTTGAAACATAAAAAACCACAGCTAAATAGGTCCATTCGTTTGGAATATATGATTCTTACCCCTTTTTTCTCAACCCCGCCCCCCCATGTAGCTAAGTACCATCTCGATCACATTAGTTGTCAAACATAAAAAACCGCATCAACATCGGTCCATTCGTTTGGGAGCTACGATACTATAACGATAGTGTCCAACCACTATCGTTATAGTATCGTGTTGTAATTTTCGATTTTCATTTGGGAATAATTTAAACATACCAGTTTATGCAATTCACTCATTTTACTAGTACTAGTCTTGAGCAACCTGGAGAAACAAATTTTATCATATCTTGTGTTATGATTACATAGTTATATGTACCACAAACCCACCGTTGTTTACCGAAGTCCAATTGCGACATATTTAATTATACATTTAGGCACTTCATTTGTTTGTGAAAGTACCAAGTAAGCACTTTTTGTACAATGGGTTCTATGAATACTACGCAGTAGAGGTACTCTACATGTTGACTTGATTTAATTGCGCATAGCTGAATAAGCATTTATGTACTTAGATGTTTTTCTCGATATTGTATGAGAAATGAAACTACTTAGTTGTTTACTACAAATGAAATATGTTCTACAATCGCCTACGCATTTAATAAAGTTATATAAGGAAGTTATTAAGTAGAAATTGACATTATTTTATCTTCGCTTGAATTGTACGAAAAAATTGGTCAAAAGTAAGACCAATAAAATTAACTTCAAATTTAATTTGTTGTTTATTTTATTAATATCTCGGCTCCGTCCAATTTGTCTACATATTACATACAATACAATACATGACAATACATGATTGTACTATTTATGTGATACGTACGTATGGGTCAGACAGACGACGAACATATTCGAGGATATCATTGTCAATCAAGTCCTCATTATGAACAATTTGGAACAACTTCAGGAGATCAGGAGATCTGGGGAGATCAATCCCAGAAATTTTTAAGTTGTTCCATAGATTTCAATGAATGCGATTGGCATTTTTTATGGATCAGCTGGATATATATGAGTATATGGATATTCATGGATTTTTTATGGATATATGTTTATTATATGTTAATGCGTTGTCTTGCGAAAGCGAAGGGCTTCAAAATGTTTTGAGCATTCGTCCAGTAAGTAAAATCCATATATTCGTATTCCTGTTTTATTTGGAAAGCTGGCAACAAATAAATAACAAAATACATAAAATAAGGTACACCTAGGTCTATCTAAGGGGGAATAACTTTACGGAGCATTGTTCATTTACCACGCATCTACAGAGAAATATTTATTTATAACTAAACTTCTTGAGCACTGGTATCCCTAACTCGATGAAACCCAAATAATTTATGGAGACACATCAAAATATGGCATTTACATGGTAAGCTAGGACTATCTTTTCTAGCCGGGTAGAATATAAACTGAAAAAATCGCTTTTAATTTAGTTAAGGTTTTCATGTGAAAATAACTAATTATAAATGATACGAACGTTTTCTATGGCAAATACTTTGTCAAAAACATAAGAAAACATGCTCACTTACCGATGAAAAGTTATGGCTTCATTTTTCTGCTCAGCTTCGATTTTTCGATTCAGAATCCTTCGATAACGAACCGAATCGATTTGATTCGATATAGTGAATGAATAATGTATTGAATTGAACGATTTCAACCCGAACCCACAGAATAAATGATACCATATCGATCGACAACAGTGGCCCAATTACATAACTTAGCTTCAATCGAATTCTCAATATCGCAACCACTAATGCCTTGCGATAGAGTCGAAATTGCTATGAAAAAAGTGATAATCCGATTGTAACCAAGTTCTGTAATTGGGCCACTGAGTTATCGAATGGTTTTGAATCGGGGCGCTGGACTCGGGTAAGTTTTTTGACATTTATGAACGAGCCGCCCGACTTCCAGGGCCCGGGGTCATAGTCCCCCCGGCGCGTGGCGGCTAATTATGTGACCGTAACAGAAGTTGTATTATTCTACCTTTTAACGGTCCTCGAGATACTCCTCGAAAACCACGATTAAAATATAACCTTAATAATAACCAATAATGGAACAAAACATCTGTAGAGCATAAAATATCAAATTTAACATACGACCTTCTTAACGACACTGACACTTTCACAAAAATACCCACTCAAGCTGTGGACGGACGAAACGTTTCCCCTTAAAAATTCAGCTTCTGGCTTACTTCCTTCTCAACCTTGGTGGGACAGAGAATGCATGGAAGCAGTAAAAAAAAGAAAATATGCTGAACTTCAGTGCAATAGCGAGGTGACAATGGAAAATTTTGAAACCTTGACTAAATTATTAGCAGAGACACGTATAAAGAAAATAAATTCCAAGGATGGCGAAACTTTTGCCTCTCTGTCTCTCCTTATATAAGCCCTTCTATCGTATGGCGTAATACCAGAAGATTTAGAAGCGGCATTAGTGATTCCCCTTTTTCATCCTTACCTGCAAATCTGAATGACCAATTTCTCAATCGACTGGCACCACTGACAGTACCACAGCATGATCTTTTTTACAATACTATTCCCCCTACAGTATTTCACAGAAAATCATGTTTAAATTCTCCCTTCACCATACAAAAAAATAAAAGGGGTTCTATCGGCTGTAAATCTTAAATCTCATTCAAATAACTTCCAAAGGATGAGCACAGACACATGATCATTAAAATTAGCAACTTATTATTATTTGACTTTAAATTAACCAAAAAGCATAAACTAAAACACACTAAGTTCCACATAAAATACTTAGCTATACACAATCCAATACAAGCCACACTTATTACTATTCCCAAACATACGCCAATCTGGCTGATTCTAAATTTCATGAACAAATGAGCCAAAAAATGTTGAAGATCCAACAGGTTGCCTTGCTGGCGCCATTCTACAAGGTGGCAAAATGCTCCACGCTGATTGGCTGACGCTTTTTGATGGAAGTACTCTTAGATACAATACAATCACTCACCTTCGATTTGCTGATGATATAGTCATCATGGCTGAAACCCTGGAAGAAAGTTTATAATCAGTGCGTGTTGCCAGTGATGACATACGGCACTGAGACGCAGTCGCTAACTATTGGTCTCATACAAAAGCTCAGAGTTGCGCAGCGTGCAATTGAGCTATGGTAGGTGTTTCACCACGTGAATCAGAATGAGGAAATCCGTAGAAGAACGAAGGTTACCGACATAGCTCTCAGAGTATGCAAGTTGAAGTGGCAATGGGCAGGCCATATAGTTCGCAGAACCGACAACCACTGGGGAATAAAGGTTCTCGAATGGCGACCACGAACAAGCAAGCGAAGTGAGGGGAGACCCTCCACACGATGGACCGACGACATTGTAGCCATCGCAGGAAGTCGGTGGATGGAGCTGGCACAAGATCGCTCATCATGGCGCTCTTTGGGGGAGGCCTATGTTCAGCAGTGGACTTGATGATGCTGACATGATGATGATGACTTTTAGATGGATGATTTGACGCTCTTCCGCTCCACTCCTCGATCACAGACTGCATCGTGGCACCATCCACACGGAGGCCCGCAATAAGCTGTCAATTCATTTGGTTTGATTTTGACGTTTGACGATGACGTTTGACGTCTCGCAAGGGTCGGAGTCGTTTTCGTTTTCTTTTTAGCCGTACAGGACCAAATCCATCAAGCTATGTTTCAGCCAATTGTCACACATATTTGAGGATATCATTGTCATCGAGTCTTCATGAACAACTTGGAACAATTTTTACTATGAGATCAATAAATCGCAAAAAAATTAAGCAGTTCCATACATTTCAATGAACGCGAATAGCATTTTTTTTATGGATCAGCTGCGTATTTATGTTTATAGTTCGTATGCATTGGCTTGCGAACGCAAAGGGATTCAAAATATTTTCATCCATCTACAGATAAATATTTATTTATGGGTAAACTAAACTTCTTGAGCACTGGTATTCCTAACTCGATGGAAACCCAAATAATTTATGGAGACACATCAAAATATGGCACTTACATGGTAAGCTAGGACTATATTTTCTAGTCGGGTAATACGAGAAACTTGGATTATATACTTGTCAAGATACCGAATCGGCCGATTAAAAACGGCCGGAAAAATATCTACTATATTTGTAGATATGAAAGATGATAATAAGATATAATAATATATGATTATGATATGATATGATATGATATAATAATATATGATAATGTTAGCCATTTTTAATGTGTAAACATCAAATGCCGTGGTACGGGGGTAGCGCCGACTGTTGACGTGGCAATCAAGCGGCGTGGCGGTCGAGTGGCGTGGCGATCAAGCGGTTCCGCAACGCAAGCGTTCCGTGACGTTAAGAACAAGAAAAAGAACAACAAGAACAAGAACAAGAAGAAGAGTTCCTGATTTATAGTTGACCAATGAGAGCGCGCGGTGCAAGACATTGCTCGTTGTTTTATATTTTTTATGTTTACATATCCGCTAGGCGTCCTGCCACGGCTCATTTTTTTATTTGCCATATACCGTGCTAAACTTTTCATTGACTTTTTAATCAAACACCGCATAAACAAAATACACGTCAATTAAAATCATAATCAGTTTAACTCATCATTTCGATATGATTTTGTAAAAAATAGTAGATAATAAAAACTACACATAAAACTACACGAAAGTAACGTAGCTGCTACTGGGATACCGTTTAATACCGCTTTTCATGCTCAAGTGGATAGTATGTGACGATGTGAAACCTTTTTCATAAATTATTAATTCTTTCATAATCCATTTCATTCCATTTGATAGTTTGTCTATGTTAATTCTAAATTCAAATAACCTGACATTCCCATATTGTTTTTGGCTCATGTGGAGGTTTTTACAAAATATCTGTTAAAAACTGGTAAATAAATTATTATTTTATCTACCTATATCTCGCAGTTTTAGTTACTGCGTAAATTCCACCTACCTAAAATAGCGGCCGATAGAATGCCCACCAAAATGCTGACTTCTAGCTTGGGGCGTGTTCGTGTTCAGTAAAGAAGGACCAGCTCAACTAGCAGAGTACTGCAAGCGTTGCTGATAGGCCACCTATCTCTGTACGTGGTCATCTTCTACTACAACGTGTCCACAAAGGTGAAGCCGCTATTTATGAAAATCTCCAAGTGCTCCTAATTGTTCCTGTATTTTTATGTTGTCCACTGAGGTTTGGTCCCTGGGCTTGTGGAACAAACCCAAACCCTAGGACCGCCTCGTGACAAGTAGATTTGTAATAAATAGTACTCTATTATTTTATGCTGATATCCCTAAACACGCACACATTGCCAGTTATAGACAGTATGTACACTAGCCTAGCGCTACGCACACATTGTGCCTAACTTGGGCCGTTCTTTGCGTGTTGTATGTTTACATTTATCAATCTAGACAGGTATATAATCAAAGAAGCTGACATTAGTTTGTTCCAGGGAGCCAGTACCACTGGCTCCCAACAGAAACAGGCGTATACGCGAAAAGGATAAAACGTATGCATATTCGTCTCTCTCAATCTTACTATTTTTATGGTATGTGTGTCCTTCTCTCATTATTATTGCTATTCAATGCCAAGTCCATAGTTGGGAATATACTCGTGTCTACGCCTTTTACCGTAAAGGTTGAAAGACCTGGAATACCAGGGCCCTATTTCATAAAATAGTACACTGACAAATGTCAATCGAAACGACAATTGTTATGCCGGGTCCACACCAAGAGAACGAGAGCCAGCGAAGGCAAACGAGTGGGATTCGCCGATTAGTACCGCACGCTCGCTCGGTTTCGTCGTAGTGTCCACACTAAGTGAACGCGTGTGAACCCGGCGACAATCGGCGAACCACGGAGAATTAGGGTGTCCAGATCTGGGGTTTTTTCCCTATTTTAGGGAACATTGATATGTTTGGGTAATCTTTAGGGAAACAAAAAGACAAAATCACTTTGACATAGATTTAGTTAAAGGGCATAGGGCACGTTTTATAACCAAATAAACAAAAACTGGACTAGATACTACTACAGGCAAACACAGCTACATTGCTACTGTCGTGCTTCGTGTGCATCAGATATAGACATAAGCAGACTGTAGCGTGAATGAGATAACAATACTTAACCCTACTGACACTTTCTACACAAACGCCACTCCGACTGTGACTTTTTCGCATCGCACTTAATTCATCATTTTAAAATGATGTAGTGTTGTGCGTTGTTGCTAGGGTGGTAAGGTGTTTTATTTCAATGCAAATGTTAATAAATAGATCGTTAAATGGGTCATTATCAAAAATTTATTAATCAAAATAACATAAAAACTTTTTTTGTGTTTTGTTTGGGCACTGGACATCCTTAAAAAAGAGAAAACTAATTATTATAATACAGATGTGACATCTCGACTACGGATCTGACCATTACTTACACAAACCAAACCCAAAAGTATTAAAAATGACGATTTAGTCACAGTGAAATTACGGATGTGACAAATATGGACGTGACATTTTGACATTGTTACCGCCATTTTATAATTAAATATAAACACCATGCGATTAATATAATTTAGGAAGAAACTGTACTACATTACACAACTCATGTTATCAGGAATTTAAGTTAGAGGTTTATATATACACAGAATATTCACAGTTGTGACACGTTATGCATATTTTGTTAACAAATTACTTTTAATAAATGTAGCTCCACAGATCCTTGCATTAGCGTACGAAAACTGGGCTGATACAAGATGACTGCCTAAAGCTATGTTTTTAGTGAATTTAAACATTGAACAGTTAAAGATTCGTTTCTTTATTTAATTGTACTGTTTGTTAGACAACGATAATGTCACATTACACGGACCGTGACATTTAAATTTTTTTTTTTTTTTCAATTCAATTAACGTTATTTTTATGTCTAATACAATTAAGATATAAGAGGCGCACCAAAAAAAAAAACAAACTAAATTTTCAACAATTTTTATTTATTTACAAATCACACTTTATTTACCTATATGATAATTACTCAAATAAGGAATATGTATTTTCAAAATATTTGGGAAAAATTACTAAAATAGTATCTTTTTGGGGAGTTTTTTGCTCCGTATGGGGAAATTACAAAAACTTTGTGAAGCTGCCCCTGATAAGTATTTATTATTGCTATTATATTTTGAATCCCACAGCCGAGGTTTTTGCCTATAAAGCTCTATGAGCCTCAGAGAATTTTCATTCGACCATTCCATACTTACGTCAAGAATGAACCTTCCTAAAAATGTATGCGCGAGACGTCCGTTCTGTGAAACGGTCGTTGCAGAATGAGCATTCGCCCGTTCGTACACACCGCGTGCGCTCGCTCGCTATAATCCTTTTGATGTACCGACACACGGCGGAGCACGACCAAATGCGAACGAAGGCCTACACTGGCTCTCAATCGCTTTCGTTAAGTCGTCCACATTGATTTGTTCGCTTTCGCACGGTATCCTTCGTTCGCACTCGTTCTCTTGGACCGGCATTAGTTAAACTATCGAAATGTTTTTTTTTTGTACATTTTTGTTATATGAAATGCAGGTTTGGCATATTCGACTGACATTTGTAGTTTTATTATGATTTGTCGCTTTATGAAATAGGGCCCAGTATGGGTGTTTCGTATATATTTAGGTATTATTTGCATTTTAAGGTTACTTTTTATCCATTTTAGGTTAAATTTGACCAGACCCGGCTGGCAACTCTGCTCTTTAATCTGTGGTTTTTGCGTTGCGGTCTGTCTCTGTCAGACACAGAGTACGTATCTTACGTAGTACTGGCTGTGTTCACCTACACGCTCGAATCATCCGTGCGATTATCGCTCGATCATCCGGAGATAGTGAACGACTTTGGACGTCCACATACAACTGACAACTGTCAAGTGTCAGTTTCATACTATTCCTCCCCTCCACTACTATTTTTCGGATGACCCAGGCGAAGGCCCGGACGACGTCGTGAACGATTTCGAGTGATCCGTGCGTCCTCGAACGTCTAAGTGAACGGGCCCATTTATATACTCTTTGTACGTATCTAACGGAAACTGTCAGCTCTGTGTTTTGCGTCGCGCACTTCGCTCAGTATTTTGTGATTTACTGCTGAAAAGTGTATAAAATAGAATAGAAATCCATCCAGTGTTCTCGATTTATGTCTATATACATCTTGTGTGTCCCACTCGGGAGTATCTGGTATATTTTTTCCGTAAGTAATATTATCCTATGTTCTTATAGAATGTTTAGATTATCAGGCCGAATGGTATAGGTTAACCGTCACAATAATTCAATGAATAAACAGCCTATATAAACTACAAATTGTTAGCCTTTGTCGTTGTACTTAATTTTGGATTGTTTTGGACTCACTAACCAGATTAACAAATCAATTATATTACTAATGACCTCGATAACTCGAACAACATTAAAATTATTGAAAAATAGCTATGTATTTACCTCAAACCTCCATTTCTTTCAGCTTGTCAGTACTTTCAATATTATTTTTGTGAATTTCATTTGTTTCACGCTAAGAACTCTGAAATCACTTTCCTTTTGCTAAGTTATCTAAATTTTTGTGATTCTTCATTGTAATCTCATTGTTTTTGAATTGATAGGTTAATTTTTTTTTGTTGTTTTGAGTCTAGCAGTACAAACATTTTTAATCGACTTCACAAAAGGAGACGGTTATATGTTCGGCTGTATGTTTCTTTTGTTCACAGATGGAGAGGTAAAACATTTATTTTGTGTCAAACAAATGTGACAAAAAAAACCACATACAATCAAACATATAACTGTCTCCTTTTGTAAAGTTGCCTAAAAAATATCACTGTGCCATGCTTGTAATGATGCAATGTTGTGTAAATATTGTGAAATGTGTTCTAAGAATGTGCATTATTAATACATAAATTTCCATAAATACTCTATGTGCTATTCCAGGACCTAAAATACCAACATTTAATCTAAATTACATCAGCTATCAAATAGTTTCTTATCGATTGCTCGGCTTCTACACATTACTTGGAGATACCAAGTACACCACCTTTTAAGTCAAACCCTAAGCTATTCATTAGTGAAAACTGCATCACAATTGGTGTAGCAGTTTTTACGTGATGTGCAAACAAAGTCTTTTGCCACTGAGTCTTTTGAGTGTCTTTCGCAAGTTGTCTCTCCACCTGACTGGCAGGCATCCCACACTACATTGAGTTTGTGGCTATGGTGACCGTTAATCCTATATGATACTTGTAAAGTGCGAAGGCCAGCTTAAGATGAGCCATACTTTGAAACGTTCCTGTGCATTTCAGGTTTCAAGTTATTTGGACATAATACTGAGGGTTGAGCTGTCTGTAATTTTTGAACTGCAAACCTGTTAACCTTGAAATATGTAAATGACAATATTTAAAGTAGGTACCTCCATTCTAACAAAAAAATAATGAATCAAATCATACTATGCGTTCACGAATTACAACTAAGTACACATTTTGACCCTTCATCCCCTCTCCCAAGGGAACCATGCTAAATATTGGGATGAAAAGTAACTAATGTCATAACTCGTATGAACTCAAATCAAACCAAGTTTCATTTGAATTCATTCAGTAGTTTTGGCGTGATGCGCGTTCAAGATATTTTGTCTTCAGAATCGAATATAGAGTACCCATTTTGACCCATATCCCGCAGGAACCCTTCATTTTTTCGGGATAAAAAGTATCCTCAATTTTAACCCATCATTTTAACTATGATTGTGCCAAGTTGCATCAAAATTCGTCCAGTAAGAGGTAAGGTAAGAGTTTTATTAGTTAACTTTCAACCATTATCCTGCAGAAACCCTTTAATTTTTGGGGATGAAAGTATCCCATGTCCTACCTCGTAGTATGAACTCAAATCATACCAAGTGTCATATAAATTCATTCAGTGGTTTTGGCGTGATGCCTAGCCAAGATACAGACAGACAAAAATAAAATAAAATACAGTTTTGGCTTCAGTATTGTATACAGAGTATCCTCCAATAAAAAAAACTAAATATTTTCAATGTACAGAATTGGACCTGTTACAGTTTTATTATAAGTACTGACGGACACATAAACTGCATCAAAGTACAAGATGACTTTGAAATAAAAAAAATTACCAAGTATGCAAACTTTTCATACAAAGGAGGATGCCAGCCTTCGGCTTCCAATACTTTGTTAAATGACACGGACACGAAATCTATACATTATTGACTATATAAAATAATTTAATTAATTCTTATTTAAACAATAACTTTCGGGAACTGTTATTAAAAAAAATATGAATTAAAATGAATAGAAATGACCAAAAATTGCCGTGAACTGATACTAATTACCAATTATATTGACACTATAACTCGTAATTAGTGCAAATAAACTATTAATAAATTGATAAACAAAATCGAGTTATAAAAAATACAGGCTATCTTAGTTTTTCTGATAGAAATCATTTCAGTATATTATTTTAAGATATTAGAAATAAACAACAATAAATGCATACATATTTTTTATCCTGCTTATACGTTAATTAATTATTTGTTGTATAAAAGTTTCAGTGGTTTAAGTACCAAGTTCATGACAAGAGCCGAGAAGGCCCAGGGTTTGATTCTCAGATGGAGTACCTAAGTGCCTACTACTATAGCAGGTATAGGTAGGTAATAATACTTTACAAATGATATTAAACATGATCTTAAAGGTACCTACATAATATATCAGTTTAATATTATATTTCAAAAATTATCTTGACTATATTATTCTCTTGACCATAAACTGTGTCATAATCTAACGAAAGCCACAAAAGTTAACTTATTTTAGAAAAGTTCCCTGAAAAAACTAATAACACACAAAAGCTTTTAACATAATGCTTTAAAAATAAAAATACTGTCCAGTTGTGTCCGTGATAATTTTTTATCGAGCATAAGTCACTTTGGAGATCTGGCATAGTTCTTTAATTTGAAAACTATAGATTGGTTTGTGAACTTTGAAACAGTGTAGTATCATATTCTTAAGTTTAACTTTATTCAATGGAAACAACCATTTTTTTTTAACACAAGCGATAAATGTTCCAAAAATTGGTTTAAGTAATTGAAAAGTTGGTTTTAACAATTGAAAAAGCTCACGTTTTTTTCTTTTAATTATGTGTGTTACATGCCCTTATTATTGATTCTAATCGCTTCCGCATAGACCAGATTAAGGTTATTAAATAGTCTTGCGGAATATTGACCCATTCTTGTAAAATTGCTATTTCACTGTTGTGGGCATAGGATTTCTCGCATATACAGCTCTTTTTAAACTGTTCCAAACGTGCTCAATCAGATTAAGGAATGGGCTGCGTGCTGGCCAATTGATGGTACGTATCCCAACCTCTTCACAATATTGTCGAACTTGTGCAACGGTGTGTGGTCAGAAATTATCTTGCATTAGAGTCAATTTTTCGCCTATGAATCCCATGTGACCTTCTAAAATCTCTGTTATATAGCGATGTGCAGTCAAACCTCCTCTGTTACCGTTTTGTCGAACCATGTCAATGAACACAAGTTCCGTTCGCCCATTCATCGTTATGCCACCCCAGACCATAAACAAACCGCCTCCAAAAGGAACACGCTCTACAATGCAACTTTTTGAGCATATCTCTCCCCACGTCGGCGATAGACTCTTCTGCGACCATCTGCACCATATAAACATGTCCTACACTCAACGGTGAATAATACCGAGGCGCATTACTCTTCAGACCAATTTTGGTGTTCACTCGCAAATCTTAAGCGAGCTTGTCTGTTAGTTGCAGACAATTTTGGACCATTTGCTGGTCTAAAAGGGGTGACAGCCCCTTCCTTTAGCCTCCTTCTTATTGTTCATGCACTCAGTTTACTCCAAGCGCTTCATTTATCTTAGTTTTGATGTTGACAACGTGAGGAAACGATTTCGCAAGGAAGTTGACCAGTACCAGTAACCAGTAAATCGGTCATCACAACGGGTGGTTACTCAAGTTCTGGGGACACTACGTCTTCTTTTGTAAGAACCTGTCTCTACAAACGGCTCGTCGTTAAAATCGGTGTATATACATATGTACTTAGGGGTGAGGAGGGGTTGGGAAAATGCAAAATATATATTTGAGGTTAAGTATGAAAACATGTACGAAATGAATCATGTGGGGATAATATTATGCTCTTCGCTATGTGTTTTGACAGCTGTGGACAGCTGTTTGTTTGTGGTGGCGTTTCATTAGTACAAGTATATAAAGGAATAATGCTACTGTACGCAACCGCGAAGGAACAGAACTGCGAAAAGCAAGCATCACTCAAATAGTCCTCATTCGCAGTTACTATACTGTGAGACTGTGACAGTAGGTTAAGGTGGCGCGGGTGGCCCTTGGGCTACCATGTTTAACATGTTTTTTTATGTTGTTAGGTACCTATGTGTTTATAATATTATGCTACTAATAATATGCTTGTTTTCGCAGTAATTAAATATAGTCTTGGCCGTGATAGGTTAGAAGCCAAAGGCGGGAGCGAAGTGTAGTGAGCTTGCCTCTCATGTATAAAAAATATAAAAGAAAACCTTATTTAAAAAGTAATGAAAATCTAATAAACGTAATGTAACCTAATTTGTCCACCCTGGAAGACCAAGTTCATATTCACTGGTTTACATAATCTCCCATTAAACATTGCGGGTATTTGTCCCCGGTGGCTGCGAGGATTTAATTTGTAACTAACACCACCAATGTTCTTTCTAGTGACCACAATGTCACATATTGCTTGACACGGGACCACAGGAGCATCGTTACTGAAAAGACAACATCAAGGCCACTGGTAGAAGGAAAACTACGCTAAAATGTTCCAGAAACCAGCTTTTGGTGCTACCACCACTTCTGGATTTGGTAAGTATTATACCTTTTTAAACTAGCCGTCCTAAAACCAGTGTAGACCTACAGGATCCAGCACTAGGAACAGCAGCCAATCTATGCATCTTGAGACGGTTACATCTAAGGTTCTGCACATGATAACCAACACCCCCTGATACATAAGGACCTGGAAGTGCCCACAGCAAGGGCGTCGCAGGCCATGGCCCGGGGAGCGTGGGGGAGGTTATGCCGTCCGGGTTTGAACCAGAATTTTCCACACCCTATATTCTTTAATTCTAAATCTATTTATACAAATGATAAAATGCTATTTATCGAAATGATTAAGGCCCGTATTAATCAATCGCTCTTAGTTGAGCTCTCAAGTGCGATATCAACTGATACGCTCTCAAGTTGTGATCAGCATCTTAAGATCGTCGCTGATTAATAAAGACATTTCAAGAGCATTTCAGATCATGTCGCTTACAAGAGGCGCAACTCAAGATGCTACATCACGAACCAGAACTTGAGAGCAAGATTGAATGAACTACGAATGAACAATTTATTTTCTTTATTGAAAGTTCGGTTTTTGCTCAAATAAGATATAGCGTAAGGTTAAAATTTATTACTTCGATGTAGTTGAATTAAATTAAATGCGATTATATTAAACGTAATGTTTATTTTCTACATAATTATCATAACCTTACTTTAGTTTTTTTGTAGAAAGGATGTAAGCCATAACATCTGTCGATATTTTCAAAGTTACACTATCTATTAAAGAATTTAACGCAATTCATCAATGAATGACTATAATTTATGAAAATAAAAGTTTGTTTATTGGCCATGCAGTATTTCCAGCGCGTATCCTTTGGTTACGATTTTGGATCTTTTTAGACTTCAGCGAGTCCTCGCCAGGTTCTGATATCTACCAAATCTTCGGATCTTTTCGCAATCATGCCAAATAAATAATAAACCAAAAAGTGAGAAATTTGCTGCATTTTAAGAAGCTATTCTGCTCATCACGCCGAAGATCTTCACGATTTTTTTACGAGACCAATTTAAAGTTACTACCTTTCAAATAAAAAAAGACTCGTCGAAATCGGATCTAATAAGGCGGAGATATTCAGTTTTGGGGGCAAAAAGGGGCAAAAAGGAGGAATCAAAAATCCCCGAAGACAAAAAAAAAACCTAAAAATTCGTTTAATCTGTATACCAAGTTTCGTGTAGATCGGTTGAGAAATGTGACCTGTAGAGAGGAGAACTGAGATCCGGACGGACAGACATCCACATACGAAAGCATTTTTCCCCAAGCTGGAACGAAGATGCTTAGCTCGCGCTTCGCGCTCGCTCGGTCGAAAAGCTAAAAGTGCACGCCTGCCCTGCCAATAAATTATATACTGGTCGAATGTGCTTAAGAAGGCCTTCAATTTGATACGCATATTGTAAAATAATAAGAAAAAAAAACGCGTTTTTAATTGGAGCCATACTGTGCTAAACTATTATATTTTTCAAAAAATAAAATTGGCTATGAATAATAGACTAGCGTTTGCCATGGAAACGAAATAACAAGTATGTCCAAATACATCAAGAGCATTGGTGCTATACCTTTTGCATTGGTTTTTAATATCCTAGAACAAAGTATGCTTTTTTTCGCGATAAACTGTAGTCTGAGCTGACGAAGTCGCGGGAAAGCTACTAGTAATTATATATTATCACATATTCTTATTGATAAATTCAATGGCTTTCTAGATCAAAAACTCAAAATATTATAATTGTAAGCAAGAAAGAAGAGACTTAGATAGAGCATGGTAACCCGGCTCAACCCAGGTTACCGCTACCTGGTGGACCTCCACCTTTTAGGAGCGCGTTGGCTTGAAGTTGTAAGGGTTTAACAGTCGACTGTAGCAGCACGGATGGCACTTGGAATGGAATAAGTCAAATGGCGCGCGTTGGCCTGAAGTTGTAAGGGTTTAACAGTAGACTATAGCAGCGCGGTTGGCACTTGGAATGGAATAAGTCAAATGGAAAATAATCGGTTAAACGATTTCCTTAGTACATTGGTTTCTCTGCATTTGGCTACATTTTTTTGAATCTATAGCGATTGGAGACGCCCTTGGCCCACAGTGGAGGAAGAAATGAATACTAGAAATAAAAAAGGGTCTAAGTGCCAAATTTCATGTTTCGTTTTTATTACTGTATCATGGTGTATGTTCCCTCGCCAATAACCTAAAATAAGGACTAAACGACTAGCGCAGTTATTTACTTGGTACTTACATCTCTAAGGAACGCGGAGGTGTAATACGCGGGGGCCGTAATTCTTTAAAAAGGTCTAAGTCCGTTGTCGCGTGATGCCAGTCTTATGAAAATGGCGGACCTTACACCTGTTGTTGTTGCCGGCTCGGGACGAAAAAGGCGTAAAAATGGACCAAAAGGTGTACAAAGTGTTAAAAAAGCTTTAAAGGATGCCGGTAAACAATACCAGACATCTAAGGGCGAGGTGATTGCAGAAAAAAGCTTTAAAGGATGCCGGTAAACAATACCAGACATCTAAGGGCGAGGTGATTGCAGAAAAAAGCTTTAAAGGATGCCGGTAAACAATACCAGACATCTAAGGGCGAGGTGATTGCAGAAAAAAGCTTTAAAGGATGCCGGTAAACAATACCAGACATCTAAGGGCGAGGTGATTGCAGAAAAAAGCTTTAAAGGATGCCGGTAAACAATACCAGACATCTAAGGGCGAGGTGATTGCAGAAAAAAGCTTTAAAGGATGCCGGTAAACAATACCAGACATCTAAGGGCGAGGTGATTGCAGAAAAAAGCTTTAAAGGATGCCGGTAAACAATACCAGACATCTAAGGGCGAGGTGATTGCAGAAAAAAGCTTTAAAGGATGCCGGTAAACAATACCAGACATCTAAGGGCGAGGTGATTGCAGAAAAAAGCTTTAAAGGATGCCGGTAAACAATACCAGACATCTAAGGGCGAGGTGATTGCAGAAAAAAAAACACCACCTGATGAGGTAATTCGATTTTATTGTTTTTATAACATACCATTATAGATAACATATCTAAGTGGCTATACAAAAAGGGGTTTGACACTTAAGCCTTTATTTATGATATAGCGCAAGGCACATAGATCCTTATTTAAGTTGATTAGAATTGGACTTTAAGTTTTCTTTGGATTGATTAGAAAATATAAGTTTATTGTACTAATTAATACATTAAGATACGTAATTTTTGTTCAATAAAAGCATTTTACTGTAATAATAATGATATCAATTTAAAATTAAATAAATTGTGTGGTTGTGATGGTTTATTATTTAAAACATAAATTCCTCCGCTTTTGGTTTTTGGCGCTTCGATCCTATTTTATTTCTAGTATTCAAATAACGAAAACCACAAGAAAGTACCAGAAACTACAGCAGCGTTACCATTGATCTGTATGGATTTAATTTTGCTCTACTGTACTTTATAGTTTGTGCCAATTCAAAACGCTTCGACCTAGTGAGAGCCGACGAGCCACGACTGGCGTGGCGACGCGTCTCTGCGCCGCTCGATCGCCACGCCAATGAGTCGACGTTACCCACTTACCGCGCCATTAGATGTTTACACATCATAAAATAATATGACTAGAGCACCTCCTTTCCTTGTTCAACAGGCATGCAGTCGACATTCGGTGCTTCGCCATCGACCTCAGCGTCGCCATTCGGTGGGTTCAAACCCGCAACCGCTACCAGCGCTTTCGGCGCCCCGCCCGCTTTCGGAGCCAGCCCTAGCGCCCAGCCCACTACTGGCGGAGGTAAGGAAGCTTCTAGCGTTTGAGTTAAGCCTCACAAACTGGCGAGTACGCTGAAATAGATATTTTTTTTACCACGTTTTAATAAGTCATTTTCTTGTTAGTCTGTCTAGCGTTCTGTTTGATAAGTCCTTTTAAAAACTATTTATAAAACCTTTTTTTCTGGTATATGGCATTAACACTGGCAGGCACAATCATTCAAATGAAGACTGTCTAAAATTTAGCAAAAAAAAAAAAACAAGTTTTTGTCAGTTTAACCATTGTTTAACTGTGATCACTCGTAAATTTTCAACAACTATGGAAAAAACTGAATTACGTGCCGTTATAAAACATTTTTTTATGAAGGGTTGCAGTGCTGCCACAATAAAAACTGAACTTGATTCTGTTCATGGCACTAACGCACCAACGTTGCAGACTGTTTATAACTGGATAAATGATTTTAAACGTGGTCGGTCAAGCACATCTGATGCTCCACGCTCTGGTCGCCCAATCGAAGTCACTACTGAGGATGTTGTTGATTACGGTGTTTCCGTGCGGTCATTTTTAATAGCAGTCGTTAAGTCATTTTATTGTTGAAGAAGTCCATAATATTGTACTCGACGACCGCCGAGTGAAGATGCGTGAAATAGCTGAGAACACAGGCATCTCCACTGAGCGAGTACATAAAAAAGATTTGGGTATGACAAAGCTGTCTGCACGATGGGTGCCACGTTTGTTGACAATCAAGACAATGCCCCAGTGCACAAGTCAGGTATTGCAATGGCCAAAATCCACGAGTTGGGCTTCGAGCTGGTTCCGCATGCTCCGTATTCGCCGGACCTAGCTCCGTGCGATTATTACCTATTCCCAAATCTGAAAAGATGGCTTGGAGGGCTTATTTTTTTTGTCAAATGAGGACTGCATCGCAGGTGTAAACGGCTATTTTGAAGACCTCGACAAAACGTATTTTTTGGAGGGGATAAAAAAAATTAAAACTCGCTGGAACAAGTGTTTGTCCCTCAAAGGAGACTATGTTGAGAAATAAATGTAAATTGTTTAAAAAATAAATATATTTTTTTACTTTTTAGAACGACTTATCAAACAGCCCTCGTAAAGGAATTTGTTCTATATTAATACCGAACTGCATAAAGCTGCGTGTAAGAACTAGCCAGTTTCTTAAATACCAATCATCATCGTCATATACAGCTCATTTCCGCCCACTGCAGGGCATAAGCGATAGACCGATGGTAGCCTAATGGTTCTATAGTGCAACTTAGAATACAACGATAGCGGGTTCGATCCTAGGCGCACCAATGACTTTTCTAAGTTATGTGTGGTTTTCCATAGCTCCGTGCTTCGGAGGGCACGTTAAGCTGTCGGCTGTTATTGATTAATAGCAGTCGTTAAGCCATGTACGAGGTCTTCGGGCGGCTTGACGAACTCTGACACCAGAGACCAGCACTACCTCATTCGACAAACAAACAAGGGCATAATACCTCATCCCATACCAATATATGGGGGGGGGGGGAGGGGGGAGTCTAGAAAAGGGCGGTATTGAGAATCGTATTTTGCAAACGAATGGACCAATTTAGCTGCGTTTTTAATTTTTCATAGCTGAGGTAAACAAGGTGGTTCTTAACTATAATGGGGGGGGGGGGGGGGGGGGGGAATGGGGTGACGACCGTAGCCCTCAAACGGATGGAACAATTTTTATGTTTGAAAACTGATGTGATCGAGATGCTTCCTAGCTATAATGGGGGGTGGGAACTCGGGGGTTTTATAAATTTTTAATTTGTTTTTGTTTGCCAGACTTGTTATTTCGTTACCATGGCAACCACAGACCATTCTGTGATGACAACCGTTCCTTGCAATGAGTAATTAACATTTACCAGTTTTCCCGGGGAAACTTACAATTTTCCGGGATAAAAAGTATCCTATGTTTTATTCCAGGGTATAAACTATCTCCATTCTAAGTTTCATCAAAATCCGTCCAGCCGTTATCGCGTGAAAGCTTCCCAAACAAACAGACAACGTTTCAATTTTATATATTGGTATGGACTAATAAGAAACTAGGCTGGACCAGTTCCCACAGGGAGCACCCGTACACGAGTATTACTTGTGTACAAACCATCACCCCCCCATTATGATAGTCAAACAACTCACTACCGCTCGTTGTCGGTGTCATAGGGGGGATGCCGGTATTCAGTAGTGGACGTATCCCGGCTTATGACATGATATGGTAGGAGAATTAACTAAATCTGTATCCATTTATCTATAGGCCTATTCGGCTCGCCAAACACCACCGGTGGTTTATTCGGTGGGACGACCGCCACCGCGCCGGCGCCTGCTTTCGGAACTTCCACCAGCGGCTTTGGGTTCGGAGCCAGCACTTCGACAGGGACAGGAGGCCTATTCGCTAACAACACGTCTGGAGGAGGGCTGTTTGGGAACACGCAGCAGGGTAGCGCTTTTGGAGCTAAGCCTGCCGGTAAGTAAAAACACTCTACTTAGATGGCGGCACTTGTCTTTTCAATAATTGTTTGAAACAAAAAACGACTTAAAATTACATTACTAAAAACTAAAAATCCACTAAACCAATTTTCATGAAAGGTATATGGAACTAACCCAAAGGTTTACCATTTCAAATAAAAATAACTCATCCTTATCTGCCTAGAAATTACAGAGAAGTTTATATACATACGTAAAAAAAAAATATACACGTCGCATTGAGAACTGGATACCTCTTTTTTGAAGTTGGATTAAAAACACATGAAAACTGCTTGAACAATTTCTATGAAAATCATGTATTAGGTGTTTACTTTGTAAATGTGCTCTACGTAACACTGTTAAAGCTCATATTTCAATGCTTTACATTGGATCGAGTTGTTGTGTCGTGGTGATTTACTACGGGCTTTATCTTATCTTAGAGAAAAATTCAAAATGATGTGGATATGATCAAATAATGGTAAACATTAAACACACTATACTATGCACTATACAGAATGTAACACAATTACCTATTAAGTACCGGGGTTGGGTTATCTACACGTTAAGGCAAACAACGTTAGTTGTACGACTATTGAGATTTCGAAGGTTTTCATTCATGAATTTACTTATAGAAACATTACACTCAAACCGCCTAACAAGTTAAACAAAAACATAACGTTGTTAACATTACGCCTAGTAATCAGCTGGATAAAAGCAATAACCACCTTGAATTTGTGCTTGTCAAGTTTAATTGTCATATCTCGCGCATCGGAGCCTAACTGCACAGTGGTCAGTCGAACGTCAGAATCAACTACGAATTCTCTTTATCATTTTATAAGTGAATAAAAATAAAGTAATTATCTGTTTCAAGTGTTACATAACATTGTCGTTTACTAAGTTTTCTTTAGTTATAAGTAACACTGCTTACTCGAACTATGTGCGCGGAGAGAGACAATAATAGCTGGCTAGCCCTACATTTGCCCAGACTGGTGATTAATCTTCACTCAATGGGGGTCTATCCACCAGCGCACAATTGAGGAGAAGCCTAGCAACCTGAACCCGCACATGGAGCAGTATGCATGTTCCCTACTTTTTTGTGCAACGTGATGGAATAGTAAACAAACATTTAGGGTTGTAGCAATTATCAAATTTTTACTTTTGTATGGGAATTTTAAAAACGATCTATTCAGCCATTGCACACGTAAACGAATTTATATGCTTTATCGAAACAAACCTTCTGCGTACTTATAAGTCTATTCAGTGACAATTTGTATATCTACGAGTAGGTATACTTATAATAAAGCAATAGGAATGAAAAAGTCTGTACAATGAAGACAATAAAAAAATATGTCTAGGTTACTTAAAATAAGCGAATGAACAAAAATAATATAACATTTTTTTGAATTGTGTTTTGTCTGTTTGTCTGTATGTTTGTTCGCACATCACCTAAAAACTATTGGACAGGATGCGATGCGGGTTTCACTGTTGGATAGCCAACATTTGATCAAAATTTCATAAGCCGTCAAAAATTTTTTTGATTGCTCGGCTTCTAATCAGCGAACTGAGATATCAAGTAACCAGTTTTTAAGTCAAATCCTAAGTTATCCAACAGTGAAAACCAAAACTCAATCGGTCCAGTAGTTTTCACATGATGCGCGAACAAACAAACAGACAGACGCGATTTTTTTAATTGTTATATTCTTGTTCAGTAGGTTATTTTAATTACCCTAGGGTTTTACCATATTTATTTATTATCTTTGTACAGACTTTTTCGTACTTATTGCTTTATTACAAGTATATATAGATAATATATTAATGTATTCTTCTTGAGCAGGTTTTGGATTCTCCTCCGCGACTACCAACCAGACCCAGAGTACGAGTCTGTTTGGAAATAGTTCCACAACCGGCACCGGACTGTTTGGGCAACAGAACAACTCGATGGGTGGAGGGGGCCTGTTCTCAAACACTGCTGGTAAGTTTTCACCATAAGAGCGATGGTGGCCGAGATGGATATAAGAGAAAAGCTGAAGGAACAATTTGGATAGCAACGTGGTGGTCAGGGTGGCTGAACTGGTGAAAGGCATGTACAAAAAAAAAATGATGCACGGATGATGCGGGTTAGAGTCTCTTTAGAAAATATATTTGATATTAGCTTTCCCGCCCGCGACTTCGTACGCGCGGACTCCTGTTTATCGCGAAAAAAGCTTCCTATTTTCTTCTAGGATATTTAAAACCAATGCAAAAGTTGGTATAGCACCCATAGACATATATATTTAATTCGTAATGGCACCAATGCTCTTAATGTTTTTTGACAGACTTGTTATTTCGTTTCTAAGGCAACCAACCGTTCCTTACAGTGAGTAATCATTATTTTCCAGTTTTCCCGTAGAAACTTACAATTTTCCGGGATAAAAAGTATCCTATGTTTTATTCCAGAGTATAAGCTATCTCCATTCTAAATTTCGTCAAAATCCGTCCATCTGTTATCGCGTGAAAGCTCCCCAAACAAACAAACAAACAGACAACGTTTCACTTTTATATATTGGTATGGATAATTATGTGCGCTATGCAATTAACGGCATCCGGATAGATTTCGGATTTACTAGATTTTGTCCGCGCGGATTAAAGTTTATCGCGATAAAAAGTATCCTATGTCCTTGCCCAGGGTTCATAACCTATCTCCATACCAACTTTCATCAAGATCGGCGAGTCTTCTGTATTTAGTACTATTATTTATTCTGTGGCACTGCTAAGGTCTTACAATACGTCTTGGAGATCTTCACCTCGGTAACTATACATCTATAGTTTTCTCATCGGCAGGTGGCTTCGGGCAGCAACAGCAAGTTTCCGGAACCGGACATGTCAAATACAACCCCGTCGCGGGACAAGATGTGGTGGTGAAAGGAGGCGCCTCGCAGAACATCAACATTAGACACCACTGCATCACATGCATGAAGGTAAGTGTATTAACAAAAGAGCGATGGGAGCCGAGCGGTTTAATAGTGCGCGCTAGAATCCAACGATACCGAGCTTGGTCGTCGGCTCTTGACTTGTGCGTTAGAATTCAACGATACCGAGTTTGGTCCTTGACTCTTGACTTGCGCGTTACAGCCTTACTAATAAAAATTTGCTTACACATCAGTTAAACCGTTGTACAGTTTCACAATGAATAGCAAGTGAATAGCGCTATACACGTGTCAATCCATTGTTTGACTAATAAACGTTGAATAGGCGGTGGGCATTTACACAGATGTTTAACACTTTTTTCTTTTTCGACTGGCAACTTTTGGTCAATTCGTTTGGAAACTGTTTTCGTCCAAAATAGTTACCGTAAATTATGTTTTAATGAAGCTCAGTAACTATTAATATTACTCATACAATTTCGTTTTAGGAATGCAATATTAAGACCAGGCTCTATTAATAATTTTCCCACGCTAGCTCCGCCTCTGCCACCCGCTACCCGCAACAAGCACCGTCTCTGTCGCGCGCGCGATCGAGAACGCGCGCGCGACTCAAGTACAGAGCGAACAGAGAAAGTACGGAGTCGTCCTAAGATCTTTATATTATTTGAAGACCAATATTATTTTATGTATCTATTGCAAAAATAATATATTATAATAATATAATATATTGTTTTATTTATATAATGTTATTTAATTGTTTTATACCTACTGGAATATTTTTTACATGTCTGCATCTTTTACTTTAGTAAAACTGAAACCGAATATGTACTTCATTGTGATTCTAATTATAAATAATACATTTACTATTTAAAGTTAAATAAAACTGCATTCAAAAATTTTACAAGTTTATTTAAAACAAATAAATAGGAATATTTTTATTTATTTTATAATTATTCTTTTGTTTTAACTAATTTATAATGTGGTTTAGCCTTTTCGATATACATGCCTAGACCCCGTATTGCCCGCACGGAATCGACGAAATTATTATGTACTACACATGGTAGATACGCTTCTCACCTACCTACATCAGTCAATACAATAAATCACTATCATTGTTGCGCTTGGAAAAGAAAAATAAATTATGCCACTTTGTGCTATGAATTGTCAGTCATCTTATACTATTTTTACGTAGTTGAGCACGTTGCGCAAGACGCACACAATAAGCCATTATCTTTGATAGACATATGATTGATTTTTTAAAACTGAGTAAAGTCCAACTTTCGTTTGAGAACTGGTGAAACTGATGAACTTGCAACTTCCGAGCAGTCTGACTGCAATTTACGTTTTTTGGCAGTTGTCAGATCTTTGGCAGTAGACACTGCTTGATTTGTGACATATACTGGATCCCGTATTATTTTTTTCCGTGTATGGCGTGGGTCTACTAACTCGGGCAGTAAACAGTCCATATAAAAACTTAATAATTTTGGCTCCATTTCTTTTCTCCAAAACTCGTCGTCTTTTTCTATGCATTCAACTTTTAATTTATCGTCTCCATACCATACCGCAAAAATGCATTTTGATTTCTTTGCAATATGCATCTGACCTCGGGCTTGGTAGTACCAGTCAGATTTTTTATTAAGGTATACCTGCAAAAAAATCATAATATTAGGTATGTAAGAAATTCTATAGTGTACAAAGTTTACATATTCATAAAATCAAATGCCATGACATGTGTGACTACGAGACGTTTCAAGTGCATGTCACCCTTTAAAAATAGCTTATACCCACTTGTCCTTTTTTGTTCTTTTTCCAAAAATTAACTTTGTTTTCATCAATTGCTGCATCAATACTTCCCATTTTGAAAGGAGCAATAGGGCATTTCACTTCTACTACCAAATCTTCAGTAATACCGTCAGGGGTGGCCCCTAAAAAATTATGTGTTTCGTCTATGAACAGACCACATTTAGTTATATTAATGTTATGTAATTTAGATAATTGATCCAGAGCTACTGCTTCATATTGTCTACCGTGCTGTATGGAGTTGACGTGGTCTATCGGAGTGGCGTAAAGCATGCTCTTTACCATGTTTCTACAGCTATGAGTCTTTCTTCATTTTATGACTTTTCCACAATTAGAAGCTGTCAAAAGATTGCGTCTAAGCTCAAGCCATTCAGCACATTCACTTTGTAAAACTGTTTGTTTATTTATACGGTGACGTTCTTCTTCTGTCTTATGCAAATTATGCAGAAACGTATTTTTGGCCATTTCAAAACTTTCCGGATCTAGGTCTGGTTGCTCCGCATTTTCTCCATAGTTCGTATCGTTTTTGTTAATATTCCTTTTTAAATAGCGCTTTCTTTTTGAATGTGTCACTAGTCGGTTTCTTTCTCTTTTTCGGCATATTCTATCTTCGTACTTTTTCAAGCTTTTCCTGGGTGTATTTTTGCTAACATTTCTGTGGACTGATGATAGAAGTTTTCCTGTGTTAAAAGATACGACAGCACCTGCGCATCTAGTTTGATAGCCACGTCGTTGTGAGTAATTGATACGTTTACCACCTACTAATTTTGCAATAACTCCGTTAAATTGTTCAACAACGTTGCTGTCAACATCCTCAATGAGACTTCTGGAATGTGAAGCAACATTGGCTGCAAGTATTTTTATTCTCTGCCAAAGGCTAGAAGTATTGAACTCCGTAAAAGTTTCATCAGTGTGCGAACATATCTGGTTATTACATTTTGCGTGATTTCCAAAGGCATGATAAACTGAATTATTAATGTCACTGTGCAAGTTCTCGTAGTTTTTGTCGGCTTTGTTTTGATGTTTAATGGCGTCACATATGTATTTGCGAGCGGATAAGATTTTCCCTTTTGTGATGAGCTTTCTATCTTTTACAGGGTATCGTGTGTCAGTTGTAAGTTTTTGCATGTTATTGCAGAATCGACGCATGATGTGGTTTCTGCAGTTAAGTTTCTCTACTGTTATGTTAGGGTATGGGCGTGATTCAATAATTTTGGCATAGGTGCTACTATCACCGTCTGCTATAAATCTTGCATATATAAGATTGTGCATTTGGATAGATCTTTTAAAACCTTCTGCTATTATCATTGCTTCCATTCCCGTAGATGGCCCCTCATAGTTTTTGTAGCACAGATGTTTCTTATAAATTTCTCCATTTTGTTGGCAGATGCAACAATATTTATTTTTCACTGCCATATACACAACCTTACCAGTGCGTCTGCCTATTATCGCTGCACATCCAGAATACGCAGCGTAGTTGGTTTGATACGACCTTTTGGACCAACAACCATCTACAATTACGTCGATCAGCGCTATGCCATCTTTGTTG
The DNA here is from genome assembly GCA_946251855.1 of Alsophila aescularia. Taxonomy (NCBI): domain Eukaryota; kingdom Metazoa; phylum Arthropoda; class Insecta; order Lepidoptera; family Geometridae; genus Alsophila; species Alsophila aescularia. The sequence continues at coordinate 68,091,970 of OX276373.1, forward strand.
ACACGGCATTCCTTCAACGCAATTTCCCTTTCTATAGCACCAGCTTTGACCATTTCCTCCCACGCTGTACTCTCCCATTCATCGGCTACTTGATCTAGTAAGATAAGTATATATTTATTTGCTAAAACACGAGTAGGTAGTATAAACACATAAATAAGCATGCATTGATGAAGAAAGTTTTCAAAGATTAAAATTGTTTACTCATACCTTGTACTTTTGGATATTTTGTTTGTTTAATTTCGGGCAAGTCAATAGCGGCTGTGAGTTGCTGTAACTGAGCATATCCACTACCACTTGCCATAACTCCAGCTACAGCATCTTTATTTATATTTCGATTAGTAGTCTCAATCTGAAATTTTTTCTTGCACATCAAGCATTGCATGTTTAATCGAGAATAAAATCCAATTTGGTGTTCAGAAACAAGATCTATTGAGGTAAATCCACAATCAAAGAGAGACTTATGATTGGCGATGCTTTTCAATTTGTCAAAAAAGCTTTGTAAATCTATTATACGTCTGCCACTAAGTTTAGCGCATTCCTGAAATTATAATAAAAAATATAAATATATATATTTTTTACTAGGTACAAGTCATCTGACTTAAATATCGAGCACAATCAAAAACGTTAAACTTACAATTTGACCATAATCTTGCACTTCATAAGGACATTCCTCATCTGCATTTAGAGCATCTATTTCCTGAACTTCTAACTGAAACACAATATGGATATGGTCAATTAAATATTTGCGAAGTTAAAATAAATAAACTAATTATATAATTATTGTAAAAGTAGACGCACTAGTTCAGGTACGTTTGTGGACAACGGTGGCGAATTTGTACGACGCAAATTTATATTGTTCTCATGATTACCACAAGGAGACAAAAGTGCCGGGTCAATAGGACTTAAACTGAAAAAGTAAATAAATTATGTGGAGCCGTCTATTAGTACAAGACATTTAAAATAAAGAATTTTTTTATTAATTTATGTTTTATGCATCAAATTTGACCAAACATCCTTATTGAAGCATTTGAAGCTATTGAAGCTGTTGAATCAAATTCGACCAAAATCCTTAGAATTTTAAGCTTTTGAATCAATTTCGACCAAAATATTTTTTGTCCAACCTGAAACGGAGACGCTCCGCTCGCACTTCGTGCTTGCTCGGTCAAAAATAAAGTATTAAAGTGGGAAAATTTGTATGGAGAAATCTAAATTATACACATAGACATACTTTTCATTAGCATCATTCCACGCGGGTGAACCCACAGGGCGCAGCTGGTATAATTATCTTACCTTTAGTCTATTGCAAAAGTGATGAAAGGTATAGAATATTTTGTCATGCCAGATAGGTACGTGCAAAAAGAAAACCCGACCCCCATTATTATCTAAGAAGCATCTCGATCGAAGAACCATCTTGATCACATCAGCTTACAAACACAAAACAAAATCGGTCCATTCGTTTGGACTACGATTCTCACCCCCCTCGCCTTTTCCTCCTTCCCCCATTATAGTTAAGACACATCTCGTTTACCCCAGCTTTCAAACATAAAAACCGCAGCTAAATCGGACCATTCATTTGGAAGCTACGATTCTCAACCCCCTTTCCCCCCACCCCTCTCCCTTTCCCCTACCCATATATCTAAGAACCATCTCGATCACATCAGCTTTCAAACAGAAAAAACAGCATCAAAATCGGTCCATTCGCTTCGGAGCTACGTTGCCACAGACAAACACACACACTCACACACATACACTAAACTTATAAACCCGTCTCTTTGTTCGGGGGTCAAAAACACCGACAAAGTGTGAGTAGCATGAGTGGTTGCTGAGTACAACAACATACATACATACGGACGGACGGATATACATATAGACAGACACTGAAGTCTCACCATAAGTTTACCAAGCATAGTATCCCAGTACGCGCTAGTGCAGCGAAGGGCCACCCGCCGCGCCTGCGCCGCGCCGTCCCACCTCGGCTAGATATGTATACCGCTTATATGTCTACATAATTATGTAGTTATTGTGTGCAGTTACAATAGAAATATGATGTAAGAGTAACTTACTTTTTTTCATAGATCTCGGGAAGCGAAACTATATTTAACTGTTCAAGTGGCGACTCCACTGGTTTTTCATGTTCCCGATACTCTAGCGAAGAATTTTTGTTCCTATGAAAGTAGGCAGGTAAAATAATTATCAATGAATTCATTTTTAACAATCTAAATCTAAGTATAATTTTAGCTTATTTTACTCGGAAAATACTTACATCTTTGCTTCTCTCATTTTTCTTGCAAAATCTTTAAAACGATTTGCTTTCTTTCTTTTGCAAACATATTTGTAAATAGTTTTGTTTCCCATTGCGTAAATACGTCCGCTTGTCGTTGTGGCACAATCAATCACAGGTCCGTCTACTTCGGCGCACAGCGCTGCACTGGCAAGCCGCTCGTTTGAATAACTATTATAACGCGAGGTGCCTGCGTAATAAGGTTGAATATCGCGGGCGCTGTTTGTATACACTTTAGCTCGGAACTAAATGACGTATGTCTAAAAATTTATTTATTTTATTGGCAGGCTAATAATTTAGTTAGGTAATTTTTTTCTTAGTCTTAGATAATAAACTATATTTTCTTCCTGTGAGATTTATTTTAGAGATAAAACTTAAGCCGTTGAGTAGAAAAATGTAAACATTACCGAAAATAACGTAATTTTTGATAAGAAAATGTATCGAATGAAATTTTGTTAATCGTGTTTTTGACTTAGTCTTAGAGAGATAAAGATCTCAAAATCATATATGTTAAGTTTCACATTATTAGGTTTGTGGTTCACCCAGCATATTTATGCAAAAAACCCTTAAAAAGCAGAGCCTGGTCTTAATCAAACTATGTTGTTTTTTTTTTAAATTTCTGTCCTAAATACGTTGATCTAATTGAATATATATATTTTTTCGGTTAGAATGAGAGACTAAAAACAAATTTCAGAACGGAACAATCTGTCATCTTACCAAACGTATGCTTGTAATCAATAAAAAAAACAAAGAGTTACCCACAGTTTCATCAGTGAGGTTTATTATAAAATCTACATAATAAACCTCACTGATGAAATTGTTGCGCCGATGGTGTTTCGAAAACCACATATTCTCCGAATTTCTCCTCTTATATCCTGAATAAATCTTTGATAATATTGACATTTTTTTACATAATTTTTCGTAAACCTGGTTATATATATAAAATCTGTATCATTCAAAAGAAATAGATCTGCACGTTCTTTAAAATGTTTTCGATTTTTTTATTTGCTTCCTCCATGTCCCATTCGTCAAATATGTCAATATAATTTATGTTATCCATTTAAATCGGGAAACACACAATTTAACAAAAATATGGCATACTACAAAACGTTTTAACAGGATAAGACCGATTTAATAATAGTTACTTCGTTAATACAAGACGCCGAACAACTGACAATAGTGAAGTCCGCCATCTTTACCCGATACACCCGCTAGACAAGGGTCCCTGGCTGTGTAAAAAATGGATAGCCTCAGTTGATATTGTAACATCTGTATACCAACTGTATACAATGTTTAAGCCACAAATATTTTTATTGGTCAGCTTTTGTGTTATACAATGTGAATAAAACTTTATTAGTAAGGCTGTTAGAATCCAACGATACCGAGTTTGGTCCTCGACTCTTGACTTGCGCGGTAGAATCCAACGACACCGCGTTTTGTCCTCGAGTCTTGACTTGCGCGGTAAAATTCAACGATACCAAGTTTGGTCCTCGACTCTTGACTTGCGCGGTAGAATCCAACGACACCGCGTTTGGTCCTCGACTCTTGACTTGCGCAGTAGAATCCAACGACACCGCGTTTGGTCCTCGACTCTGGACTTTAGAATAGTCTTCGGTATCTCGAACAATGACTTTTCTAAGTGATATACTGACTTCTATCGTTCCGTGCTTCTGAGGGCACGCGCATCACGTATAAATTAATGGACCGATTGCAATGCGGTTTTCACTGTTGGATAGCTTAGGGTTTGACTTATAAACTAAGGTAACCTTATCGGCCTTATTTATAAAAAGTTAATAAACGTCAATTAGTACTGCGCAGTACAATATTGCAGTGCGCAGTATTACTAATCATTGCTTAACTTTTTATAAATAAGGCGGGATATCTTAATCCGATGATTAGATACTGAGCAATCGATAAAAACTATTTGAAGGCTGAACGAATTTTGAAGAATTGTAGTATTAGTAATTTATAGGTACTTTTGGACACGTGTGGGCTACTTTTCACTGAAATGACCACGCGGGCAAAGCCGCGGGCACAGCTAGTATCGATATAATAAGGTTTGATCAGTGTTCAGTTGCCATAATACTTTTCAGTTTTTAATTCCTCGCAACGGTTTATAATTATTTGCATGAAGATTGGATTAACGTTTTCGAAGTTATAGCTGAATATACACACGCTGGTTCGTCCAAATTGACAAGAATACCTCGCTCCGTTCGGTCATCAATACATAGATAGTTTAAAACAAAGTCGCTTTCCGCTATCGTCTGTAACGCTTAATCTTTTAAACTACGCAACGGGTTTTAATACGGTGTTCACCATCAGTAAGATTATTTTTCAATTTTTCGGTAGTTTTATAAATAAAAAAATAACAGTAGCCTAAGTTACTCCTTATAACATCAGCTATCTGCCAGTGAAAGTCACGTCAAAATTGGTCCCGCCGTTTCGGTGATTTTTATTATTTAACATGGATATGTATATTACGAGCATATGAGACCTGAATGTAGCGAAGCGAAGGTCGAGTGTGTGAGAACAAAATTTTTCACCGCATTTTTTTTTTAATTTAGCTAGTTTTAACTAATGTTTTAATTGTTAACAGGAATATGAGTCCAAGTCTTTGGAAGAGCTCCGACTAGAGGACTACACGGCCGGCCGTAAGGGGGGGAACCCGGTTGGGGGCATGTTCCCCTACCAGCCACAGCAGCAGCAAGCGGCCAAGCCCCTATTCGGGGGCACCAGTGAGTACTTTTCAATAAAAGCCTAGCCCCCGAGGAGAGATATAAGTTTGAAAATTGTTTCTATATGTGTGTCAGTGACTTGGTATGGCCCGATTTCAATGCAGTTAACTTTTATTTAAAAGCAGGAGCTGTCGACATGGTCGTTAGCTTTGTTTGTAAGAAATCGGTGCAGCCGTTCCCAAGATATTCACTCATTGTGAAGGAATCTATTGTAACTAGAAACTATTTGTATGTTTTTTAACTAATATAAAAAAGTAAAACTTTGTTTGTTTGGGGTGTTTTAACGCGATTAAGACTGGATGGATTTTGATGAAATTTGGAATGGAAATAGGCTATACACTAGAATAAAATATAGGATACTTTTCATCATCATCATACTTCACTCTCAAACGGCTGAACGGATTTTGATGAAATTTGGAATAGAGATAGCTTATACCCTGAAATAACACATAGGATACCTTTCATCATCATTATCATCATACTTCACTCTCAAACGGCTGAACGGATTTTGATGGAATTTGGAATGGAGATAGCTTATACCCTGGAACAACATCATGCGGGCGAGTTTTTCCACGTGAAAACTGGAAAATGTTGATTACTCACTGTAAGTAACGGTTGCCATCACAGAATGGTCTGTGGTTGCCAAGGAAACGAAATAACAAGTCTGGTGAGTGATCAAGAGTGGTGCTATACCTACTTTTGCATTGATTTTGAATATCCTAGAAGAAAATAGGATGCTTTTTATCGCGAAGTCCGCGCGGACGAAATCGCGGGTGAGAAAACTAGTAATAAATAAAAATTGCTATGTTACTCGGGGGGATGTAAGGATTCTAACTTTACCCCATACGTCTATATCTGTTCAGGCATTTAAAATTTATGGTGGAATAAAGAAATTGACTTACGTACATACATACGAGTACAAACATCCATGAATCCTAAAAACATTACACTCCTTATTTGGGGCAGTCAAACCCCACAAACACTACTTCAGTGACTTGTATACAAGTCACTGAAGTAGTGTTTAGGTATTCAGGTCGCATTCAGGTCATTCTGTAACAGTTTGAAAAGTACATAAAAAACACAGTAATGAAAAAATTACATCCCCGTAGAGTTTGTCTGTGCTCTCTTCTATAATGGCCGTATTTCCTTAGCACCGATAGTCAGAGTTTGTCTGTGCTCTCTTCTATAATGGCCGTATTTCCTTAGCACCGATAGTCAGAGTTTGTCTGTGCTCTCTTCTATAATGGCCGTATTTCCTTAGCACCGATAGTCAGAGTTTGTCTGTGCTCTCTTCTATAATGGCCGTATTTCCTTAGCACCGATAGTCAAAGTTTGTCTGTGCTCTCTTCTATAATGGCCGTATTTCCTTATCACCGATAGTCAGAGTTTGTCTGTGCTCTCTTCTATAATGGCCGTATTTCCTTAGCACCGATAGTCAGAGTTTGTCTGTGCTCTCTTCTATAATGGCCGCATTTCCTTAGCACCGATAGTCAGAGTTTGTCTGTGCTCTCTTCTATAATGGCCGTATTTCCTTAGCACCGATAGTCAGAGTTTGTCTGTGCTCTCTTCTATAATGGCCGTATTTCCTTAGCACCGATAGTCAGAATTTCCTTTTCCTGAACACAAGTAAGTATTTTTGACGTGTAACATCTTTCCTCTCGCTTTTCTAAATTATATGGGAGTGATTTCGCGAAAGGTGTAACAATGTGTAACAGAGTAACCGTGTAACAGGAAGTCTGGGAAGCACGCTATTGTGGGAGTATAAGGGATAAGGGAGGAAAAGGGAGAGGGTAGGTAGGAGGAGAAGGCCAAACGGCAAGGACACATTCGAAGACAAAAGTCCAACGTCCAATAGTCAAACGCCAAATTTGTGATTACGTGTGACCAATGAGAGCGCGCTGTGGTAGAGTATAGTCGTCGCAGTCGCAGCTGATCTTGTGGTTGTGAAGTTAAGCTCTATGAACGATTGCGCAGGTGCTGCTGTGAGGATGGAACAGCATAATGTAAGAGCGAGATAAAATATGCGAAAAACGTAAGCGAGTGTCGCTTCTATGGTCGCTTTAAATTTAGGGCCTATATTTAACCCCCGAACAAAGAGACGGGTTATAAGTTTAGGGTGTGTACCAGTGTGTGTGTGTGTCTGTGGCATCGTAGCTCCCAAACGAATGGACCGATTTTGATGCGGTTTTTTCTGTTCGAAAGCTGATGTGATCGAGAAGGTTCTCAGATATATGGCGAGGGGGGGGGGGGGGGGTGAAAATCGTAGCTTCCAAACAAATGAACCGATGAAACCGATTTATGTGTGGTTTTTTATATTTTAAAGCCGGGGTAATCGAGACGGTCCATAGCTATAAGGGAGGGAGGGAATGGGGGTGAGGATCGTAGCTCCCAAACGAATGGACCGAATTTTTTGATTGATTTTGAATGGACAGTTTTCTTATGTTTGAAAACTGATATGATCGAGATGGTTCTTAGCTATATGGAGGGGGAGGTATGAGACGTTAAGTTTTTAAAACTGCTAAATTATGTTGCCTACTTACAATAAATACTTTGATGTTTGTAGCTAGCTTCGGCCAGCCTGCCACTACGAGTGCGCCGAGTGTGTTTGGAGCCGGCAGTTTAGGCGGCGGTGGCGCTTTCGGACAGACCAGTAAGTGTATACCATACATTTTCAGCTAGCTTCGGCCAGCCTGCCACTACGAGTGCGCCGAGTGTGTTCGGAGCCGGCAGTTTAGGCGGCGGCTGCGCTTTCGGACAGACCAGTGAGTGCATACCATACATTTTCAGCTAGCTTTGGCCAGCCTGTCACTACGAGTGCGCCGACTGTGTTCGGAGCCGGCAGTCTCGGCGGCGGCGCCGCTTTCGGACAGACCAGTGAGTGCATACCGTACATTTTCAGCTAGCTTCGGCCAGCCTACCACTACAAGTGCGTCGAGTGTGTTCGGAGCCGGCAGTTTAGGCGGCGGCGGCGCTTTCGGACCGACCAGTGAGTGCATACTGTACATTTTCAGCTAGCTTCGGCGAGCCTGCCACTACTAGTGCGTCGAGTGTGTTCGGAGCCGGCAGTTTAGGCAGCGGCGGCGCTTTTGGACAGACCAGTGACTGCATACCGTACATTTTCAGCTAGCTTCGGCCTGCCTGCCATTACGAGTGCGCCGAGTGTGTTCGGAGCCGGCAGTTTAGGCGGCGGCGGTGGCGCCGCTTACGGACAGACCAATGAGCGCATACCATACATTTTCAGCTAGCTTCGGCCAGCCTGCCACGATGAGTGCGCCGAGTGTGTTGGGAGCCGGCAGTCTCGGCGGCGGCGGCGCTTTCGGACAGAACAGTGAGTGCATATCATACATTTTCAGCTAGCTTCGGCCAGCCTGCCGCTACGAGTGTGCCGAGTGTGTTCGGAGCCGGCAGTCTCGGCGGCGGCGGCGCTTTCGGACAGACCAGTGAGCGCATACCATACATTTTCAGCTAGCTTGGGCTAGTCTGCCACTACGAGTGTGCCGAGTGTGTTCGGAGCCGGCAGTCTCGGCGGCGGTGGCGCTTTCGGACAGACCAGTGAGCGCATACCATACATTTTCAGCTAGCTTGGGCCAGCCTGCTACTACGAGTGCGCCGAGTGTGTTCGGAGCCGGCAGTCTCGGCAGCGGCGGCGCTTTCGGACAGACCAGTGAGTACACACCAAAAATTTTCACCTAGCTTCATCCAAACTGAAACCTGCGTCATGATGGTCGGCGGAGGATACATAGCTCATACAAAATTAATTGTTATTGAAGCAGATTTCCACCATATTAATATTATTTAGATTTGGATAGTATTTCAATTTTCGATTCTTCTTAATTTCTCACACTCTATGTCATAGGCAATTTTTTACCCGACTACGGCAAAGCAAAGGAAGGGTTATGTGTTCAAACTAAAATCTTGGTTCTATTTTGACAAGCGAGGTCTCAATCGATTCGTCTTCATCGCAAGAGTGTCATAGGCTATTTTTTACCAGACAGTAGGCTGTACTTTTTGAACTTATGTCATTTTATTTCTAAATGCGTACTTGTAACGAAATGGAAGCGAATATTACGTTTTATATATTTTGACTTCATTTTTCATTTCGTTTCAGGTGTGTAAGTAATGGATAAATAAAGGAATAACAAGCGAGCCTTACAGTATGCTTGCATAAACATCTGACATCTCACCTTGGTACTAAGCAACATTAACACACTATAGCACCGCGCGCGCTCATTGGTCAACTGTGAATCAGCAATTACTTCATCTGATCTATAGATCTATCTTTTCGTCAGGAAACCGTCGTGTCGGGATAGCTCAGCTTGCAAACGCTCGTCTACTAGTCTGTAGAACAGGAGTTCTATTCCCGACTGAAGTTTACAATATTATGTTTACATTATGCACTATAAATTATTTTTATTTTTATGGCTTCTAGCTTGATAGCGCCGCGCGCGCTTATTTGTCAAATCAAATACCGTTTGCTTCGCCGGTTTCCTGTTACACACTTACGGTTAGACTCTTACACATTGTTAAGCTTTTCACTAATTCACTCGCATAGATTGCAGGAAAGACGTGCGATCATTGGTCAACTGTGATACAGCAACTACTTCATCTGAGATTATACTTCTTGTTACACACTTCCGGTTACACATGGTTACGCTTTTCATGAAATCAATCCCATAGATTGCAGGAAAGCGGAAAGAAATTACACGTCAAAAAGCAGTTGGGTAAATAGATAAATACTATCTGAATCCGAATAATATGCTGGACATTGTACGGAAAATTTGTCTTGCCGACCCCTTAGTAGCGACACTTCATATAGCATTGCGTTTTCTTGTATTTTGTTAGAATGGGACGCATCTATGCAGACCGATCGTTGCGTACCGTTTCCACTTCGCAGTCATTGGCCAAACAACGCCATGCCATTTTCCAGCATCTGATTTGCTTCCCATTCCACAGATTCCTTCTCGTTTGGAAACAACACTCAAACGAACACAAACACAACGGGTCTGTTTGGCGCCAACAAACCAACATTTGGAACTGCCACTGGCACGGGTGAGATACTATTTTCATACAACACTCCAGCCATTTTGGAATTTAAATGTTTGTAAACAAACCATCATAATATATTCTGGGTTTTGTACGACATGGGTATGCAGCGACACCGAAGAATTTCTTCCCGCTCATTTGTCGCAACGCCACTGAGGTTGCTAAAGTTTTTGACCGGAATTGTCTTTACCCGACCAAGGTTGCAAATAGTTTTTTTTTGCCAAAATGACTTGAAACTCTATTTCTAGCCTAAAGTCATCTTAGCAAATAAGTAGCTAAATAAATTCTTGACACAAATGAATCGATTTTGCCAACATGATGGAACAAAAATTGTCATGAAATTTTGCCGCCATTTTGTGCTGATTTCATGTTTTATATTTAATAAATTATTACTTTAATTAAAAATAGTTTTGTTTTAGTGGGTGACTTGTTTATCAGACTTCAGGATTAACGTAAAAAAATATACCCGTGTCGATCTTATTTTTTTAACAAACTGTTATTTTTGTCAGTCGTTCGCAAAATATCAATTAACGCGTACATAAATATTATTGCAACAAGACCGATTAAAATAACACCCCAGTCTTTGTTCCTTCTTTGAAAAGCGAAACAAAATAGTCAATTGCTAATATAAGAAACACTTTATTCGTAATTATAAAACTTAAATTGACATGAGCCACTAGTATAAGTGGGGTCACGTGGTGTTTTCGACAAGTAGCTCGCTTTTTAGTCACGTGGAAGCAAGCGAGCGGTTAATAAAGGTTCTGGACGATACTATATCCATTCTGACAAGTTAATAGTTTCGTATTTTTGTAATCTTTGTATTGTATCTGCATTTGGAAATGTTGCGAAATAAAATCTAATTTATAATTATTGTGATTAATGATACATTTATTTACAAGCTGCTCTTGGTGGCTTTATCCGCGTGGATAAGTAAAAAAGTTGAAAAAATAGCCTATGTCCTACTCCAAGGTGAATATTATTTCTTTGTCATAATTTATCAAGATCGGTCCAGCTCTTTAGCCGTGAAAAGGTAATAAACTTGAGAGAGATTGATTTACTTTCTTATCACAGTGCAGCCGCTTGCCGGCATTGTGTCTTGCTCTAGTAAACATCTTTCGGAGTGTTAGAAAGGGTTAAAGGTGAGGCAAAATACCAGCCGAGTGGACAAGCTTTTATTCTGTTGTAAAAATCATGATAGACAGAGGGTTTCGTACAATGTATGTAAACGTCGTTTTTCGGTGTCAGAAGGGGTTAGAGTTGAGGCAAAATACCAACCGAGCGGACAAGCTTTTATTCTGTTGTAAAGGTCACGATAGACAGAGGGTTTCGTACAATTACCCCTCATTATTTATCTCTATCACTCGCGCATAAATGTGTATCGCCGTCACACTCGCACATTAATGTGCGATGAGGGGTCATTGTACGAAATTATCTGCCTGTCGTGACTGGCATTTAGTTAATAGCTTGTTTTTCATTTCAACAGGTACGAGCCTATTCGGAGCGCCTGCGACGACGCAAGCGCCGGCTTTCGGCGCTGCCAGCACCAGTTTCGGCTTCGGAACCAATCTACAGAATCAGGTGGGCTACATTGCTTCTACTTTTGCTTCGTTCCCAAGATATTCAGCTCTCTATCACTCTTTGTGAAGGTATCTTGGGCACTGTTTGAGTTTTTTGTTTCACAATTTGATCATGATAATAGTGTTACGAGCTGGGGTTCGGATAAAAATTGTGTATGCCAATTAAACCAAAAATCAACACCTTTATTCGAAAAACCACAAAAATAAAGTAAACCAACAAATGACACTTAATCACTTTATAACTCAACTGTACTAATTAATTATCACTGAATTCACTATAGCTTCGAATTGCTTAGATCGTACTCGTTCGTTGTACAAAATTAGACTGTTATTGGCAGCTGACGCGCGATGTTATTTAAACCGCGGCGCACGGGATGAGTATTTCTAGAAGTTACTTGTGTGTACTAGCAGTAGTCGGTAGGCACGTGAACCTTCCAGGCCGGCGCCGCCTTTGATATCGCCGCGGCGTGTCCGTAGGTACCTAAGGCCGGCGCCGCCTTTGATGTTGCTGCGTCGCGCCGTGCCCTTATGTACCTACCGCGGCTTCTCAAACATGCAGGTACCTATAGTTTTCTAAGAATTGATGGGCGTAACAGTAGTAACTGATGTGTTTTGTTTCACAGACAACTGGAGGTGGTCTATTCGGCGCGAAACCGGCGGCGTCTGTCTTCGGGTCACAACCAGCCAGCACAGGCTTCAGTAGCTTCGGCACCAGTGGCGGTCTATTCGGCGCAAAGACAGTGCAGACGCAAGCGCCTACGTTCGGCACACCACAACAAGGTATTTCGCACGTTAGGCTACTGTGAGATTGTTCTGCGAGTTCTCTATATGAGTCGTCTATGTGTTCTCGCATCACGTAAAAACTACTGGACCGATTGAAATGCGGTTTTCATACGGCTGTTGGATAGCTTAGAAATTGAAATTAAATCTGTTGTACCTTTGCTTATCCTTACCTTATGTGACCTTATGTGATGAGAAGTCGAGCAATCCATAATCTCTCGAAATCTATTTGACAGCTGAACGAATTTTGATAAAATTTGGTATACACGTTTTGTAGTTTCAACTCATAAAAATGAGCAAGTGGTCTAAGCCGCGGGGCGCAACTGGTACATAATAATTTGTTACAGGTATCGGCACTCAAGCTCTCGGTTTCGGCACGAACACGTCCACAGCGGGCGGCCTGTTCGGCGGCGCGAATGCTTTCGGCAAGCCCACCACTACGCAGCCGACTTTCGGATTCGGGACCGTTCAGCCCAACAACAGTAAGGGCTAATATTATATTACATTCATAGATTAATGATGGATTTCTTAAAAGCTTTTATTCAAATTCACTTGTATTTATATAGCTATGTTTTTTGTCTGTCCTAGAATCTTGCAATTCAAATTTCGATCACTTCCCGATTAGCTACGAGTAGCTATTCGGCTGAAACTTTCAGGGTAGCTCCCAAACCGTAGACAAAGCAATAAAAAAAAACCTAAAATGCAATTAAAATAAGTAAATAAACAACTTCAAAACGTAAAAAGCGACAGCAATTTTCTTTTTTTTACTTTAGACGTATATTTTAAGTTATACTTATTTAAAATAACGTGAATTCCTGTCCCCCCACACTTATCGCACCAAAATATGTAAAGGAATAAGGTACAGAATGGTCACTCTCCGCCCCGCACGATCCGCCTCCCCGTACCCTACCCCGCAGTAGGTCGGGGGTCAACCCGAGGCGAGGGTTCATTTTGAGGGCCGCCGCAATGGGTGCTTCCCATTTGTTCCATGGAACTTGACGTCATCGGACAAAATGAGTCTATTTCTTACTTATTTGTTCCATAGAACAATTGAAACATTTTTTCCTAAACTGTTCTATAGAACAAACATTAAAAACCTTTCTGGTTTGTGACGTCATCACAGTTACTCTTTTTTCCACTATCTAAGCTCTTCCAAACATTTCTTTGTTTTATTTTCTCAGTATACTCACACCAAAATGTGACAAGAAGATTTTTCATAAAATGCAAGATTTTTGTCATTGGACACGCCCAAATCTAATAGACAATTGTTTGCATGAACACTCGTACTAGTGAGTTGTCTTTGGTTTTGGTCGCGTAGTACAGTAGTCACAACGGATCTTTGTGGTTGTGAAGTTAGGCTCTGTGAACGATTGCGCAGGTACAGTTGTGAGGATAAAACAACATAAAGTAAGCGAGATAGATGAAGCGAAAAACGTAAGCGAGTGAGCGAGGAAGTTATACAAAGCTGTGTTCACCTTCAACATTGGGATTGCGCAAAATAACAGCTTGCGCAGCGTCTTGCATGAGCGATGGTAGCCTAACGGTTCATTAGTACAACTTAGAATATAACAATACCAAGTTCGGTCCTAGGCTCCGCACCAATGTCTAGTTATGTTCGGTTTTCCATCGCTCCGTGCTTCGGAGGGCACTTTAAGCTGTCGGTCCCGGCTGTTATTGATTAATAGCAGTCGTTAAACTATGTCAGAGGTCCTCGGGCGGCCTGTCAAACTCTGACACCAGAGGCCAGCACTACGAGCTCATACGACTACCAAGCGACTTGCAGACAACTTCCGAGCCACAAAGATTCGTTGCGACTATGTTTGTGTATGGTTACGTCAGTACCGTAATATTCTTGCTGTCCTAGGTTCTCACACACACATTTAGCGCGTGTACAAACGTGATCTGTTTATATGTGAGAGTAATAGGCACCGTTATATTCCGCTGATCTCGGGTCCTATCTTATTATTTATTCGTAGGTCCTATCACATTTCAAGTTCGCGCGGTACTAAGTTGAGCTCTTTTTGCGGGCGCAAGGAAATATATAGCTAAGGCATTTTTTTTAATTGTCTTATTTTAATTTTATCGTATTGGCAACAGTCTAAACTTTAATGCTAATTAATTTTAGTTTAGTTAAAATATTTTCTGTACCAGAAAATTGAGATGGTTGTGACAAGATTTTTTTATGAACGGGTCAACTGCATAAATTTGTATGAAAAAACAAAGCTGCTATCTAGAATACGATTATAGAAAATGTAAAACATAATATTAAATTTGTGCATTTTATTTCTGTACTTTAGCGTAAACGATCTCAAAGATTTCCGTCCGAGCGTTTGAAGACAAACTAATTTTGGACATTGAATGTGATTAGTTGGCATTTTGAGTTTTGCCATTATTTGAACCTGTTACCTAGAATACAAAAGATCGATCTATGTAATTTAGTTAGTCTTTCTGTTACTGAGAATAAGACCAACAAAAATGTGCTTCTTGTTGCATTTTTAAGTTGTATGGAGTGTCCGGCGTGTGATGTCATTTTCGTCTTAAAAACGTAATATAGGCTTGTGAAGTTGTATGGAGTGTTATGTAATTTTCGTCATAAAACGTAATATAGGCTTGTTAAGTTGTATGGAGTATCCGGAGTGTTATGTAATTTTCGTCATAAAACGTAATATAGGCTTGTTAAGTTGTATGGAGTGTCCGGAGTGTGATGTAATTTTCGTCATAAAACGTAATATAGGCTTGTTAAGTTGTATGGAGTGTCCGGAGTGTGATGACATTTTCGTCATAAAACGTAATATAGGCTTGTTAAGTTGTATGGAGTGTCCGGAGTGTGATGACATTTTCGTCATAAAACGTAATATAGGCTAGTTAAGTTGTATGGAGTGTCCGGAGTGTGACGACATTACCCTTCCAGGTCTATCTGTGATGGGCTATAACGCGCTTCAGACCAAACCGACAGCTCAGCCCTTCGGCCAGCTCGGCGGCTCCAGCATGTTCCAGACACCAAATGCTAACACCAACTTCAGAACTGGTAACACATTGTTTTGTATTTATTCTGCGCCCCGTGGCATTGCCCGTGTGGTCATTTTTTCTGGGATAAAAGTATCCAAAGTTATATGTATTTATTATTAATGTGCCGATTCTGTGTTTGAATGTGTTATATTCATATCTACCTTTTTTAAATGTCAGTACACATACCACTATGTTACATTTTGCCTACGAATAATAATAATAATATTAGCATTTTGTCTTATTTATAATTGTCAATGGGATATCGGTCACTCATCAAAACTGGGCTAAACATTAATTATAATACACATTATCATAATAATGACTGCTATATATATTAAATATTAGGCTGAACTAGCCCCCACAATCAGCACCCATTTACAAGTATGACTAGTGTACCAGCACCAGCCGTCTTCCCCATTCCCCCTTGACCATTTTAAGAGAAGAGTTTGACCCTTTTGGACTTGTGTTTAGGTTTGGACAGCGGCTTGGGCAGTGGAATTTTTGGCAACTCTGGTCTCGGGAATTCTTCGCTCGGCCTCGGTATTGGCAACAACAGCGGTTTCAAGTAAGTGTTCTTTTTGAAAAGCTTTTATTTAACTTCTCTTGTATTGTATGTATGTATCTATGTATTTTGTCTATCCTGGAATCTTGCAATTCAAATTTTGAGATCTTCCCGATTAGCTATCCGGCTGAAACTTTCAGGGTAGCTCACAAATCGATGACAATGCATTTAAATAAATAAAAAGTATTTGTAAAAAAGTTTTTTTTTTGAAAAAAAATTTTTGTAGTTAATGCTATTGTTGCTGTATGTTGCAGTAGCTTTCTGCCTAGGTGTAGTAGCGAGAACTAGTTAGCTCGTTTCTGATAAATGTATGTTCCCAGCAACAGTTTGTCGGGCGCGGCGGCGGGTAACGTGCACGAGCAAATAATGACGCTCGCGGCGAGACCTTACGGTGACTCTCCGCTCTACAAAGGCCTGCCTGATTCATGTAAGTACCTCTTTAAATATCCTGTTTACTGTGTCCAAGACATTATAGCCCAAGTAGCACTACATTGTCTAAAAAAAGTATTATAGATATCTTAGAGACTAAATAACAAATCGGAGCCATTGTCATGGATAAAACCAATAAGTCCCTCGAGATATCCCTAAGACTGTCCCGAAGATACTGATTTTTGAAAATTGGCTATAACTTGAAGCAAAAATTAAGTATGAGTTAAAACTACTTTCTAGTTAAAACTACTTTCTAGTAAAACTTTAGACCCACTTAAGAGTGTAGTATTTTAATGTTCTTAAAATAGAATTCTAGATATCTTACAATCTAACTTAATGCAATTTTTGGTTTTGAAGATAACTACAATACCTTGTTTGGATATTACAATATCAATAGTGCCTGATTATACAATACCTTTAAAAATCTTATATAATCCAAAGTTGTTTTTCATGTTATTATTTAGTTAAAGAAATGACAATATTAATGTCAAGGATTACAAATAAAATGGCGAAGGAATAAGTAAAAAAATTATTATCATGAAATAAGTTGCAATGAGTCGATACTTTTAGTGGAAATTATAAACGCATAATGGTTTCTTGTATAAAATGAACAGATATTGCGATAAAATAGTCGGCCCTTATTAATAACAAAGCAAATAGATGAAAAAACTAGAAATTAAAATTGTTTACACACAATATTGTATCATTTGCAACAAAAACATTTAATTTACTCTACTATATGAGATATGTAAGCAATTTAAGTCACTAAAAATATAAATCTAATCTAAATTTCAGCTTTGGTCATGTTCAATATGGCGCTGAAGCACAGAATAAATAATAGTACGATAAAAATGTAGTTTGTTTTATCGAAGTAAGGATTAAGACAATATTTACGTACTAAAGCAGAGTTAGGACGAGTTAGTATCGACAATATTCCTTTTGAAAGGATATTATACTGAAGTTGGATTTAAAATTGATTTACGCGGAACCATTTTGGTTTAAACTTATTCATAACGGTGAATATGCCTTAAATAATTCGGAGTTATGTATTTGGATTGATTGAGAAAATTGATTTGTTGACATTATTAGAGGATCAATTAACGCTAAATTGACTATATCCGAGGTTGCAAGCCCACTCAGACGAGGACTACCGTCTGAGTGGGCTTGCGAACGGTGCCGAAGTTGGCCGAACACTGACGCGGCTTCGCCGCGGTGGCGGGAGTGCTTCTAAGCCCTTGTGCGCGAAAAAAGTGTATCAGTCTTGACTCGGTTGCCGCGTTGTGCGCACGCTCGCAAATCCACGTATCTGTTTGCCGCCAATTATTCAGCATCATGTAACCTTTATGGCGCAATCATCAGCTTGGCACTCCGACATATATGTATATAGAAGATGTACAGATATAATGGGAATATTAGGTATGTACACTTAAATCGTTGCCTTATAGTAACCAACAAATCATTTATATAAAAAAACGCATATTATATATTAATGATGTATTTAATAAATAAGTTATGTTATATTTTCAATGTGTGAATTAATGGTATAAACACACATGTTCAGTAGAACTGTAAGGCACCACTACTTGTTTACATTTCAACTTATTAAATTAGAATACAACATTTTTAAAGGCAGTGCGTGACAGTAAGCATTGTTATTAACTGACACGGCGTATGTAAATTTTACAATAATATTCTCCGTTGCAGGGAACCATGAGTATTTGTTGCTTAATTATTATTTTTAAAATTCAATACTCGTGTAAAGTTCGATTAATGATTGATTCCGTTCTTCTTCTGATAATAAAGTAATTTCAAAATCATCAGGCCTTTTAATATTTCCCTTGTGTTTTGGATAATTCCTAAATTAATTAAAAGTTTGCAGTGATCCAAATCTTCTCACATCCTGTACAAAGTGTGATAGATTATGTACGTAGCTTGTTATGTGCACCTCTCCGTTAATATCTCCATAATATTCTACGTAATTTTGTAGCAAGAATTCTGCTAAATTAAGTAAGCTGGAGTAAACAATATATGAGCATATGGTTATTGCACAAAACAGGATCAAAAAGTGGTCATATGCGTCAGGAGTTAGTTTTTTTAAATTTACAATTCCTAGATAATGCAATAGGTACTAAATTCAGTGGCTTTCCAAAAAGCCAAACAATGTAATCCCCTGACCACTCGGTGGATTTCCTTTGGAAGCTTACATGCCATCAGCATACCATTAATATTTGTAATATCGTTTGCCGACCACTTGGTACGATATCCACGAAAATATCCATCACGCCATCCTAACAAACATCTCTTAATAATTCCCAAATCTAGATACACGCGCAGTACGCGCGTGGTCGTGTGCGTGGTAGCTTTTTTGCGCGCGAACAAGGTGCTAGCTAAAATCTCTTCATAATTCCCAAATCTATGAGATGGAGAGAGTCACTGACTGGAAAATCTAAAATCTAGTCGATCGGTAACCCAGTTAAAATAGTATCAGCCTTATGAAGAAACTCATATATTTTGTTACGAAATCCTTCGTCTGCTCGTTCAGGAAAATCTCGTCTGGGGATAAACGTTGCAATGAGATTCATATAAGTATTCGCCAGTTGCGGTGCATTTAGGACAACCATTTTGACTGATAAAATTAGCTATATCTGAAATTTAAATTATTCATAGGTCAGGTTAATTTATTCAATAATACCAAGCTAAGGTTAGAACGTTGTATCTAGCAAATGTAGGTATATCACCGTTTAACATAAATGAAAGCGTAGAAATTACAGTTTTGAAGACACAGTGGACATCTAAAAGAAGTTACAATACGATGTAATTTTAAACGTGAATTTTACTGTAGTCAAATTAAAACATGTTGCATACATTGCAAATTAAATGAATAAAAAAATGTAAGTCTGGGACAAAACTCAACTTTTGAGCTTTTGTATGTAGGCAAACCATTAACATCATTTAAATTTAACAGAATAAATTTCACTGAAATTTTACCAGTATTTCCCATTTCCACAGGATGTTACCTCAACAGATTTTACAGTACTAAGTAGTGTTCTGGCATCTTTGGGTACAATATTGAGTTGGTGCTTGTTTATTATCTTTGATAAGGCATTAAGGGCACTATGTGAAGTATTATAAGCTATCACCCAATGCGTTAATTCCTCTCTAAAATTATAACCACAGTCATATTTCGATCATCAAAATCGGGGACACTGTCGGGTTCTTCCAAATTTTCCACGTGTATTTTTACAACCCTCTCTATAAATATTCCATTGTCAGTTGGCATGCTGGACAAAATGACAATTACTGAGTCAAAATCTGGGTCAGTAATTGTCACTAAATCACTTACAGCACTCGAATTACTTGCACTTGTACTACATGTATTGTGTGTTTGTGTTGTGTATTTGTGGTTTACTGTTTGATGCAAAATGCTATTTTCTGTACAATTGGACACGGCGACGAAAAGAACCATTTTTTTATTTGTAAGTTTTTTAATGTTGTTTTTTGTTTATTAATCTTTAATTATAGTAATTAATCTTGGTGAATTTTAATGATAGACGTCCCTTTAATTCTATTTTTGCTAAAAATTTCTTAAATAGAAACAAAAATAACTTTTTTCAACCTGAGAAAGTCAATTTAACGTAATTGTGGTTTTCGAATGGCCTACTCAGATGTTTTTTACGCTTAAGAGGGATTTGAACGTTCTAGTTAATTCAATAACGTTTTATGTTTGCTTCAAATATGCTAAGTACAGAGCAATAAGAATTCGTCGTGGATATCTTTAAGTCATTTTAACGTAATTGTAGTTTTCGATTGGCCTACTCAGTTGTTTTTTCTTAAGTGGGATTTGGACGTTCTTGTTAATTCAATAACGTTCAACGTTATGTTTTGTCTTCAAATATGCTAAGTACAGAGCAATTAGAATTCGTCGTGGATATTCTTAAGTCAATTTAACGTAATTGTGGTTTTCGATTGGCCTACTCAGTTGTTTATTGCTCAAGTAAGATTTGGACGTTCTAGTAAATTCAAGAAAATTTTATGTCTGTCTTCAAATATGCTATGTACAGAGCAATAAGAATTCGTCGTGGATATACTTAAATAAATATTAATATCTATTGATCTTAATGTACTAAAGTAAAATACTTAATAAACTAAAGAAGCGGTATTTTAAAAATATGTTGACTTAGGGCCGGTTCCTATATCTTAAAACGAACCGTTTTCGCTTACTGTCCGTAGGCTTTTGACATAAACGCCATACAAAAAACGTCAAAAAGTAACGAGACATTGGAAAAACGACTCGTTTTATATTTATAGGAGTGGGGGGTTAAAGAACAAATGAAATTTTACTAGAACTGATAAAGCCAATTTTGTGTAAGTAGAAACCAACTATAGATATTTCTAAGGCTTATAAGATTTTATCATCATTCATATTGCTTCTTGGGAGGCCTCTTCTGCTTGATAACCGCTCGAGGAAAACCCACTTTGTTTGTACTTTTAACCCGGCGAGCGTAAGGTTGTGTAAAATTCACCCGAGGTATTTGAGGTTCCACTGAGAGCGCTGAACTGCACTGAGCGCTTAATTGGTTGGGCGGGGGGAGGTAAGGAAGCGACGGATGACAAGATTTAGTCATCCGCCGCTTGACGAGGTAGTTCGAAGGGTGTCAAATTAGTCGGAGGGTGAGTTTTACCCACCTAGCGCTCGGTGTTACTATTTTTCATAGGTTCATGGTTTATATAAGATATTAGTTTTGTAATAGAGGGATAAAAATTAATCTGGATTCGTGTTATCAAGGAAAAAAATATGATGTTTTATGTTGGAAAAGGGTCAATTAAGTCCCTAACGTTCAACATTTTACGATATTTTTTGATGTTACTAAATTTATTGAATGCTAAACATATACTTTTTTCTAGTTTTTAATGATCAGAGTACATAAAAAACTGATAAAAGAAACATATTATTCAATAAAACGTCCTTATAAATTATTATAAAGAAATAATCGGTCCAAGTAACCATTTCGAGTAAGAATATCCCATTTTACGCTCTGTGTTACAAATTTGAACTTTACGCTCGCCGGGATACTAATAAAAATAATTCTTATTTGTCTCTGAGTTCTCAGATCTTCATTATATAGGTCGTGATGACTTTTGATAGCTTGTTGTTAAAAGTTTTCATTTTGTTAAAACTTTAGTAATAATCGTTTTGTTACAGCGACAACTCGAGAAGACGTCCTGAAACCCACCAACCCTGCGGCGATGAAGGCAGTACTCGACCGATCGCAGAACTGTGCGTACAGCGTGACGTCACCCACCGGCATACGGCTCAAGCTGCAGCCTAGAGCTGCGCTTCACGACAAGGTGAGAAACATATCTTACCCCACGAGGCAAAAACATCTTTAAAAGTAACCCAACAGTGATGGAAACATCTTTAAAGTCATCACGGTAAGGTTAGAAGCAACTATAAAACTGTCCGACAAGGTCAGAAACGACAGTAAAATCATCCCGGCAAGGTTATAAACGTCTATAAAACTATTAGCTGCGCCCGCGGTTTCACTCGTGTGGATGAAAATGATGATCAAAAGCAGCCTGTGTCACCTGTCACTTTGACACCTGTCCATTTGACAGAGAAGTGGCGATTTCCATGAAAATATAATTCCTTTTTTTTCTTAATCTGGATGAAACGTATCCTGTCTTTTTCTGTACCTACCCCTGACAACGTGTGTGCAAAATTTAATGATGATCGGTTGAGTAATTAGGCGTGAAAGCGGAACAAACGTCGAACAAAGTGTTTCTCATTTGTTATATTAGTTCGATACCGACAAGGTCAGAAACGACGATGAAATCATCTCGGCAAGATTAGAAACATCCATAAACTATCTCGCCAAGGTCAGAAACATGTATAAAGCTAATCTGACAGGGTTTTGAAACAAGAACAATGTGAAGTTAAAACAATATTGTTATTTTCCAGAAATCGCTCTTTGATGGTCTAGAAGAATCTGACCCGAGTCTAGAAGGCAAATTGAGTCTTAAACCGAGTCGGAAGCGACTCGTACTGCGTCCCAACCAACGAGGCAACGACTCACACAATGACAGTGTCGACAACAGTCACGCAGGGATATCGTTCAGGTGAGTGTTTAAAGTAATAAAAAAAAACGCCTTCAATACATA
The DNA here is from genome assembly GCA_946251855.1 of Alsophila aescularia. Classification (NCBI taxonomy): domain Eukaryota; kingdom Metazoa; phylum Arthropoda; class Insecta; order Lepidoptera; family Geometridae; genus Alsophila; species Alsophila aescularia. The sequence goes on from OX276373.1 coordinate 68,114,545, forward strand.
CGTATGAAATTTCAAAGAAATAAATATCTTTTTTTTGTCTGTGCTATGCCCAAACCGACTAAAGTAAGTAAATAGGTATTTATCTGGCACAGACCTGTAAGAAATAAAAAGTAATTTCTTAACTCTCCGAGTGGATGGAGCTACTATACTTCTCCCACGAGATGTTCCTACTCTTGTTTACTGCTTATTCCTGCCAGTCCTCCGCCATGTCAGGGTTCATGGCTCTGTTAAAATGGTGTTTTTACTGAGTTCCTTATTCCACCGTCTATCTTTCTTGTGTAGTCATTTACTACTCTTAGTTTTTATAGGACAAGAACTTTTGGAGCTTGCCATCATGGAGCTAACTAAGGAGTAAATAGATTCTTCTATACTTTATGGGGTTTTTTTGCCGCTATTCGTTCACCCCCCACAGAAAGTATCGCCGCTTGTTGCGAGGCGTTGAGGCTTAATAACAGGGCTCCTTCTGGACCTTTTGTGTACGGGACCCTAAAAACTTTACTTGTTTTCAGATCGCAAGAAGACCATCCACAATCACAGGAAGTGAACGGGAACTATCCTTCAGCGGACAAGGAAAACACTTCAGTAGACCAAGTAGACGAAACAAACAGACTGAAGAGAAACATCAGCTTCCCCGATAACAGTAAGTTTTCCCATCTGTTCCACCACAAAGCATTTAACTGCCACACTTATCGAAAGTACCTCTAGAGGTTGGTATGAACTCAAAGAACTTGGAGTTCTTACGTTACCTGCCATTGTGATCCTTCAGGTGGCGGTGTACATGAGAACAAATTTGCATTCTTATAGGAGACGCTGTGACATGCACTCTTATAATACACGTAACGCGAACAAGCTCGCTGCAGTACCGCGCTCCCTTGTTAAGTCCAGTAAGCTGACTCAGGTAATGGGCCCTAGTGTGTATAACAGGCTTCCCAAGGACATAATCGTAGCTCCCGCCTCCCAGTATGGGCTGCTTTAAAATTAGACTGAAACGCTGGCTTATCGACCAAACGTTATATTGCTTTGACGGATTCTTAACTTAGATCTAATTTAGGTATTGACATATTATTATTACTTATAATTTCAATGATGACGTTGACTTATTTTATTTTTACCTTTAATAATTTTAATTTTATAATTGTTAGTGTACCATTGACATGTTTTTATGAAATGATTAAACCTCCATTCCCATAAAAATTAAACGAATCGTTTTTCGAACGTCTTGTTACGTTATGACGTTTTTGTATGGCGTTTATGTCAAAAGCCTACGGACAGTAAGCGAAAACGGTTCGTTTTAATATATAGGAACCGGCCCTAAGTGTCGTTGTATACATAATGTACATGTATTTTATTATTATTCTACTCCGATAAAAAAACGATTGATATATAAAGTTATGAGTTAGTTTATGAATAAATGAGTATTGTGTATTGAGTGGTTAGCGTTTGCCGGCTACTTCGTCCGCGCGCGCTACAGTTATCGCGATAAAACGCCCTATCTTATGTCCTTCCCAATCCCAAGGGATCAAACTATCTCTATACGACTACTATTTTTAAGGCGCAATCCCAATGTTGAAGGTAAAGACAGCATTTTATAACTGCCTCGCTCACTCGCTTACGTTTTTCGCATACTCTATCTCGCTTTTACTTTACGCTATTTTATTCCCACAGCAGTACCTGCGCAATCGTCACAGAGCCTAACTTCACAAACATATACATTGGATGCGATGTACTGTACATACATAGACTGTTAAACTCATTACCCTTCCTTTGCATCGACGTAGTGGCACAGAATAAATAATAGCAGAAGATGCACTCGCGAATATACGAATAGCGACTCTAGCTACTAAGCAACAAAGTGCAATTCAGCTCGAATAAGCGCTCAGTGACTAACGCGATATTCACCTAAACGTTGCCGCTCTCTTCTAACGCGTAACTCTGTCGCTGTCTGGCGCGGAGTGACGCGCTAGCTATGGCGCTAGGGTTGGTCGGCTTGCCGCTGCTACTATAATATGCATCGTCTATCTTCATACTTGACCATGTAATTTATCTTATGTTTGATGCGTATGATGACACAGTCAATTAGGTAGACAGAAAATTAATAATAAAGTCCGTCTTTTGTAATTAACAAATTGAAAAAAAACCTTCAGTCTTTAGGCTACCTAGATACCTCTTTGTTTAACATTCCTCATTATCTTACAATAATAAAATTTACACATTTTGCACTAATTAAAAAGTTCGTAGAATAAAAACATTAAAAAATCTGGTTGTTTACGTTTTAACTATACTAATTCTTAATTATCTCCTAAGCTCGTGGATTTACATTATTCATACGGATAAAATGGTTTTAGACCTAGACCTTTCATTTGACACCAAAGTCATTAAGATATCTCATCAAACAAAAAAACACATTTTCAAGTTGCTCTCGTAATTATCCAACATGTATGAAACGCGTAACAATTCTTTTAAAACTATCTTATCAAACGTTAAACGTTAAATAATTTTAAACTGGGTCTAATTCAATAAAAAAGGAATCAAATTTAATTTGTGAACAATACCATAATTTAAAATACTTAAGGAGTTCTAAAATACAACGCAAAAATGTGTGACTATGAAAAATGTAAGCATCTGAATGCAAGCGCGCGGCGGCCGGCCTCGCCTGATTTGTAGCGCCGGGGCTCCGCAATCTGTAGGTTATTAGCTCGCGTAAGTAGGTAGAGTGACGGATGCCTGGTAGTGGGTAATAATTTAACGTGGTTGTTATTTCAATTACAGATTTGGAGGTCAGCTCTGACAGACAAGGCAGTTGGTAAGTTAATTTTCTATTACAACATAAGCGGGAAGGACATTAAATATTTTCAAAGAAGCAGCTTGTCAAACGCGATAGAACTTTCTTACATTTGTCAAAAAGCCCGAATAATCGTGTTAAACTGTCAAATGATTAAACTAAGTTAGTTTTTAATTTAGTCTAGAGATTCATCAAACCTATATATTAGTCCAGTGCTAGATATAAGCCTCTCCCAAGGCGCGCCACTGAGCCCGATCTTCGGCTCTTCTCTTCCAATGACTGCCAGCTACCTTGCGCGGATCGTCGCTCCATCTAGCCGGAGGGCGTCCTACATACACTACGTATGCCGATTCGCGGTCTCCGTTCTAGAACTTGAGTGTACAGATTAATAAGAGCTATTCTGTTATTAATTCCATCTAAATGTAAACATTGTAACGGACTTTGGGACTTTGGGAGGTATTGTGTTGTGCGTGGTGAGGGAGGGTTGTGCATGGTTTCGTTGGAGGACGGGAAGGAACGAAGAACTGCAGCTTTTTTCGTACCTCCCCTTCCCCCAAAACATAGCGGTCCCCGCTGCGCACAACCCAGCACCCCCCGTCCTCCTTCTTCCCAATAGTGAACATAGGCTCCGAACCATACTTTCACAAACACAGAACGAGTTCCTAACAAGAGAATCGGATTGTAAAAAAAAACAATTTTCGAACATAACTACTACCTTGCTCGCGCGCGCCAAAGCTACCACGCGCAGCACCATGCGCATACTGCGCGTTCGCACGCATATCACGTAGGCGATTATTTTATACAACACTTTGTTTCTTATACTATTTCCTATCGTTTGACACTAGTTTCATTTAATGGCCGCAAAATCGATATCTTTTCAAAAAGGCGAAAGTTTAGATTTTAGGCCAGGCTTTTAGGCAAAAATGCTAGATGGTCTTTACTAGGAAAGTTAAATTTAGTCTAGTTGGTAACAAGAGAATCGACACCGTTGTCGAACATGCCAGCCCTGCATGTAATGATTAGCCAGCGACCTAGCCAGCGTGAAGCGCGAACGAAGCGTCTCCGTTTCGGAATGAGCAAAAATGCTTCGTATGTCCGGCGGACGTTTAGCGGATGTCCGGCTTTTCTCCTCTCCTCTACAGGTCGGATTTCCCAACCGAATCTCGTTTAATTTTATGAGCATGTGCGATGTTTTTTTTCGATTAAGTTAGCGTTATTTTTTAAATGGCGGAGATATGTGGGTTGAAAACGTAAATAAACTCAGGTCGCATTTGTCAACCGATTCTCGTGAAATTTTGTGAGCAGGTTCGATAAATATATGTTTTATTCTGGGTTTTTTTAAAGGTGCAGTATTATGTAAAACTGTAACTTTACCTCTTTCAGGTTGAGCGGTTCGAAAGTGTCGTGGAATGAAAATAAGGAGAACCCGATTGACAACGAGGCCACCCCCAGGCTATATCCTAACTTGGGTAAATATGTCAATTTTTTTTGCTGAAACTAGTAAAACCGTTGTTTAGATAGTAAATATTTATAAAAAATATTATGTTTACAGATAAAGAGTCGCCGGCAGCGGAAGGGTCCGAGAGACGAGCCAGTTGGTAAGTTGGTCATAAATCGCGCTCTTCTCTCTGGTTCTCTTTCATTCAGTTAGGCTGACTTTCACAGCTGTCTTAGCCCCGGGCTAGTGTCTAGTCTGGGTTAAAAATGAAAGACAAGTAGGACAGAGAGACAGTAGCGCGAAAGAGATAATAATATTTTTTGGACTAACTAGATACTTTTGTTTGTTTTCGTACAAGTGGGCCTTAGTGTTCGTAAAAGATTAAGGGGATAGGAGCAATTTTGCGATTTTTTTTTTTTACTCTTATCCTAATAAATTTTCAACGATATCTTAAGATCAGCTTGAAAAAATATATGATGTTATTAATGTAATAGATTCGATAGATTGTTTCAATTGATTGTCAAATAAAGCCCCAACTAATGTATCAGAATTAAATATGTCTTATATTTTACAGGCTAACGACAAAAACACTGCGCAAACCGCTGGTATCGACCACAGAATCTGTCGAAAATTCAGTGCGTGAGTTGGGCGTGCGGACCGCTGCCGCGCAGACCACGCCCACTTCCGTTTCGCAGGACAAGGAGAATCTGGACATTGCATCGGGTACGTAATGCCACCGACCCTTGAACTGTTTTTATTTATTTTGTAATTTTTATAAAGTTTGCTTAAACGATGGGATCTGAGCCCCCCCCCAGCCACTCATTTTTCTACGCGTTACATGCTCTTAAACCAATAAAGCTACCACTATGACGCACTTTACCCCTTAGCTATCCGTGCGAAGCCGAGGCGGGTCATAGGATCTTGTATAATAAGTTAGAGCGGATATCGATGCCATCGCTTAAAAACTGGAGAAAAACTTCGTGAGGAAGCAGGCATATGCAAAAATCTCTATTTTGAACTTTTTTTTTATTAAAGTTGTTTTAGTTGATAGCTGTTAAAAAAACAAATTTCGACAATACTGGAGCAGCTAAAGTGTTTTGGTATTAGCCATTCCTTCGTCACGGCTGCTACGATTCTAAGACTCCGTTCACACTGACCGGCTCAGAGAGGAGAGCAGTTTTTGGATCGCGTTTAAAATAGAGTATTTGTACTGGTTCGTATTTGAGAGCCATCCAAAAGAAGTGCAATGTGAAAATAAACCTTATTTCAATGATCCTTGGATCAACAAACTACAAATGTTCTGGAGCTATGAGATTAGGTAATATGCGACCTTTACCAACTGAACCTGCGCGCAGGGTTGGCAATGCTTAAAACGTGTTTAAACACCGGAAAATAATCACAACTGTTTGAAACATTTTATTGTTACATTATTGTTTTATTTCATACCGTTAAATTGAACATTAAATAGAATTTAAATTGTATTAGGACATGACAAAAAATAAACAAAGTCAAAAGAAAAGAAAATAATCACAGGGCAATAGATATGCTGCTCCTATGAACATTATCATAATCACTTGATTTATCTAAATTTAAAATATAGTCAAGTACCTACCTACATAACCTAGTTAAAAAAAATAAACTGATTAATCCCCCATTCCTATAAAAATGAAACGAGTCGTTTTTCCACTGTTTCGTTACTTTTTGACGTTTTTTGTATGGAGTTTATGTCAAAAGCTGATGTACAGTAAGCGAAAACGGGTCGTTATAAGATATAGGAACCGGCCCTAAGTGTATAAATATAAAAGAATTGTGTAAAACCTGTATACAAATCAATTTAAACACATAAAAAATTGATTTAAAGTATGTTTTTTTTGTTGAATTATACAAGACGTTTTTTTTTTGTAAACATTAAACGTTTTATTTTGCCAACCCTGAGTTGGCGACGTATGGATTATGGTCTATCTTCTCCCTGAAAGAAGGCCTGTATCCCAATAGTGGAATCGTAGTACTAATGATGATGATGAATCTTACCTACTCACTTCGCATATACCTGTAGGTGTATGCAAGTTGGACAGTGTACTATCCTGGCGCCGCTGGGACAGTGGGCTGGTTTGCTCGGAGGCGGCGGCGTGCGACAAAATAGCGCATCATTTCGGAAGCATCAACGGTTATTAGTTACAATTTAAATTATCACCAAATACATTTTTGAGATGATCCAACGATGGGTCGACGCATAGAATAGCACGCTGGTAAGACCTGGACCACATTGGCTCAAACCAGAGATGAATGGCGTAAGAGGGAGGAGGCTTATGCCCTGCAGTGGGTGGAATAAGACCACAAAAAAACAATACATTACAATGTGTGGTGGTAGTAATCATAAAGTAAATACATATCTTTAACTTGCTGCTCCCTACGGCTTTGTTACTCTTTATGTTACTTCAGGATCAAAACTACCTGAGTACAATAATACCAAATTTAATTTTTCATTGCTCGGTTTCTACTCATCTCAATGAGATGCAAGTTACACCTACACAAGATTTTAAGTCAAATCCGGAGCTTTTCAGCAGTGAAAACCGCATTACAATAGAAACGGTCGTTTTTACGTGATGCGAGAACACACAGGAATACACCATTAATTTAATGTTGTATTCTTTACAGTAGCTTATTTTGTCCCCTACATATTATCTTCATTGTACAGATTGTACATTCTTTTTTTTTACTGACTGCTTTATTATATCTAATTGATCGAGCGAGCGCGAAGCGCGAGCGTAGCGTAGCTATTTCAGCTTGGGCAAAAATGCTTTCGTTTGTCCGGATGTCCGGATCTCTGTTCTCCTCTACAGGTCGCATTTCTCAACCGATCTAGACGAAACTTGGTATAGAGGTTAAGCGATTTTTTATAATTTTTTAGTTGTCTGGGATTTCTGATTGGGGTACTTTCCCCAAAAAGGGTAAAAGGGGGGCTACTGAATATCTCCGCCTTCTTAAATCCGATTTCGATGGTTCGTTTTTTATTAGAAAGGTTACTTTAAGTTAGTCTCAAAAAATTTTAGTGAAGATCTAATGAGGACCTTCGGGCTCGATGCAGAAGAATAGCTCCTCAAAATGCAGTAAAGTTCTCATTTTTAGGTTTCTACCAGTGGAATCAGCCCTTTACCTACTAGGTAGTGATTGATGGAGCACCTTGGTTATTAATGTTAGTGTTACAATAAGGTAACTAGATGGCGCTCCTGTGCACCGCTAGATTATTTGCAAAAAGTTTGTACGCGCGAGGTCTACAGCTCACAGAGCCACTAGTTATAGATGTAGAGATCTTCTAGATGAGTCAAGGTACTCATCCGCAAAGCATTTATAATATTGAATCCTATGGATTTATGGTAGAGTCAGAAGAACTCAAAGAATACTTAGTTTACCTAATTTTATTGATCTATTTATAATATTTTATGTTTTCTCCTTGTACATGAGAGTTTTGACTTGTAAAAATGTAGCAAATAGCATTTTTAATATATAAAGCAATAAGAACGAAAAACTCTGTACAAAGAAGATAATTTAAAAAAAAACTAGGGTACTTAAAATAAGCTAATGAACAAGAATATAACATTTTTTTAAATCGTGTCTATTTGTTTGTTCGCGCATCACGTAAAACCTAATGAACCGATTGCGACACGCTTGGATAGCTTAGGGTTTGACTTAAAACTGGTGTACTTTGTATCTCAATCCGACAAGTAGAAGCCGATCGATATTAATCTTTTTGACGGCTAAAGGAATTTTGATCAAATGTTGGTATTTTAGGTCCTGGAGTAGCATATAGAGTATAAAGAAATGACCACGTGTGCGAAGCGGAGGGCACAGCCAGTTTACAATAAATGCTTTGATTTTGATGAAGTCAGGTTCATTTGGCCGAAGTTACGTCTAACATAACATGTCTTCGAACCAACTCTTCACAGTGTATAATATTATGATGATATTGTTGTAGTGTCGGAAGAAGAGGCGCCCCGGAACATGCCCCCGCACCCCGCTGGAATCAAACTGACGCGACCTGGATACTACACTATACCATCATTGGACGAGATGATAAGTGAGTACCCATTCATTGAATTATTTATTTCCTTCACTGTACGAACACACGATCGGCAGGGTGCCACTTTTTAAACGGTTTTATTTACCTTGCCCTGTGTGTTGTTGTTATTTGTGTGCTCTAGTATTTGCAACTTTACCCCCTTCCTGTTGGCCGATTGATCTGAAATTTGGTACACACCTTTAGCTTTGATGACAATACAATTATGTATATTCAGTATCATTGTAAATCCAAGATGGCCGCCGCCACAAAACGTCGGATTACATTATTTTATTTCAGCCCTTCAATATGGGTATCAAATGAAAGGGCTTTATTGGTAGAATATAGAAGCCCATGAAAATTACAAATCCAAGATGGCCGTCACCACAAAATGGCGGATTACACATTTTTTTCAATCACTTCAATATTGGTATCAAATGAAAAGGCTTGAAAACTTTAAACTTAAACTTTAGATATAACTAAATAAAAAATAAAAATCTTGAAAAAAAGAAAAAAAAGATAAACGGTTTTATATGTACTAAAAACTAAATAAAATATGTAAAAATTGTTTTTAAGTTATACTATTTTATATGTATTAAAAGCTAAAAATCAAGCGATACGATTCATTCGCGAGGGCAGTGCAGTGAGGCAGAGCAGTATAGAGAACAGTATTGTTAGAATTTGAATGCGGTTTCCGAGACAGAACTGTATTGTCAGAATAGTAATCAGGACAGAACAATTAGCTGACCGCTCTGTTATTTTCAGGGCATGTCGCCTTCGCTCGCAACTGTCTCGAAACTGGACTTATTTGAACTCGTGGGCGGTTTTGTATGAGAGAACAGAGATCACTGTCATTTATTGTTGAGACTAGCTTTTGCCAGTGACATCGACCGCGCGGACTTCAGTTTATCGTTTTAAAATGTATCCATTGTCCTTCCCCAGGGTACAAACAATATCCATATAAAATTTCATCAAGATCCGTTCAGCCAGAGTTACTTTCGCTTATTAATAATATAAGTATGGATTATGTTTGTGACGTGACGTATCAATACGACGTTATCGTCGACGCCCCGTGTCTGTAGGGTCTGAAACATAAACGCTCACCGAACAAGAATAAAACAAATCTTCTGTTCTGTTCAGTGGCTTTGATTGGCTGATCTGCTCTGCTGTGAAATAGGCGTAAATCTTCAGATTGACAAAAATCTATACTAAACTTATAATAAAGCAATAAGTAACACAAAGTCTATACAAAGAAGATTATTAAAAAAAATGGTCCAGGAATTTGGGGGACTTACAATAAGCTACTGAACAAGAATGTGCCTTTTAGAAAATGGTGTCTGCCTGTCTGGATTTTTGTTCTCGAATCACGTGAAAGCTACTAGAATAGACGGATTGCAATGCGACTTTCACTGTTGGATAGTTTTGAGTTTGACTTAAAATCTGGTGTACATTGCAACTCAATGCGATGAGTGCAAGCCGAGCTAAAGCACGGCCGCGATAGACAGATAAACAGATAGACAGATAGCGCACATTATGTGCGAGAGCGACGGCGATATACATTTAAACGCGAGCGATAGATATAGGTAGTGAGGGGTCATTGTACGGATTTATCTCTATGTCGCAGCCGTGCTTTATTGATAAACAACTATTTGACGGCTGAAAGAAATGTACACTAATATCGTAAAGAGGAAAGATTTGTATTTTTTTTGTGTGTTTGTTTGTAATGGATAAACTCAAATTAATCTGAAAGGATGTTAATAATTCTTTCGTTAGATAGAAAGCTACATTATCAGTACAAATATTATTGTACAAAAATAGAGTTTCCTACGAAAATTACATTAATGTAATAATGTGTGGCAGGCCTGCCCTGCCAAAAAAGAACTTATGCCAACAAATTATATGCTGTTGGAATGTGCTTATCAAGGCCTTCAATTTGATACCCTTATTATAAAATACAAAGTTTTTTTTTCGCCTTTTTTTATACAGGCTGAATTTTTCAAGTGGGCGTGGATGGCTAAATCAGGAAAGGCTAAACTATGAGGAATAGCGAAAAGTACTCAAAGGAGTCTCGGGCCCGATTTTGATGAAAACTAAAACTGCATCTTTGGATTTTTGAAAAAAAAAAAAACATTATTCTTAGGCAGGAATCGAACACATTGATTTTGGAAAAAAAAACACATACTGTATTATTACACCCTTCGATAGTGTCGCTAATAAGGATTGAATTCTGGGAAGAAATTACATACGGCAAACTTAAGGAAAGAGCTCATTTTTAACGAAAATAGTTAAACCATAACTGATTAATTGTTCAAAATGATGACCGTTGTTTTCAATACATCGAACCCAGCTAGGATTCGACGACTCAAGGATTGTACTGCATTCAGTATTAAAATATTATTGATTCCGCTTAGAATATTTTCCAAAGTTCGTTTCAAGTCATCAATTGCATTATACGTGTCTTTCGTTTTTTTACATACCCCCAGAGAAAATAATCTAAGGGGGTAAGATCCGGTGACCTCGCTGGCCACGGCACAGAACCATAAATTGCAATAAAATGTTCACCAAACTGCTGAATCAACATCTCTTTTACTATACGACTATTAATACGAAACAGTACGCAAACAGTTAGTAATAATCAACGAAACGTGGAACAAAATCTAAATTATTGGCGCCAATTTACTCTACGTTCTAATTTCAATTGTTTACATTTAACCGCGAAGACATAATAAACATTTGAAATTAGAACATAATGTTATGAAGATGACCGCGCTGCGGGTCTGTGTTTAGAAAAATATTGGGCATCATTTCGGACAAGGTATAGGCACAGTACATATATTAGTCTTTCCAGACAGTAGTGTATCGAAGCATTGTTTTCGAGTTTGATGTCTACTGTCAGTCGGAGACCGATGGTTGCCACCTGTGGGTCTTTACCCAGCTACAAAAAAGGAGGGTTATGATTTTATCAGAATACTTATGTATGCATGAGTGATGAAGATGAGCCTTCGCCACGGTTACCTCCGCCACCAGAGTCAGTGCGGCGACCCGTTAACGTGCCGGTGATATCTCTTCCGCCTTCCTTAGTATGCCCATAGAATGAGGCTGATAAGAATGATCATCAAAACTCTAATTCTAATGTGTCATTAGAAACAGTACTGGTACTTATTTTTTTTTAGTACCCATCCAATCGCCTTTGGCTCAACCTTTTTGGGAAAAACTCAGTATATTCAAAAATAACCTAGTTAGGCGAATCCCGCGCGGAGCTCGCCTATCTGTAGCGCGTTGCCTTATTGAAGATATTAAAAATGAAACTTTGGGTCCGTGGGGGCCAGGCGGCCACGAAATTTACAGGGTCTTGGCAAAACGTTTGGTGGAGGTGACATGTGACCAGAATGCTGGCTCCCATTTAGGCCAAAAAATTAGTATTGCAATACAGCGTGGCAATGCAGCCAGCATTCTGGACACTTTCCCTTCCTCCGAAGGACTTTTAGATAGTTTTGTGTAAATAGTTAAGTTTTTTTATTTATATTTTAAAATGAACTTTTGTTTTTTTTGTACATTTTATCCTGTAAATAAATATTATTATATGCATGTTTGAATGTATATATATATATATATGTATGTATGTATGTATGTATGTATGTATGTATGTATGTATGTATGTATGTTTGTCTGTTTGTACATGACTACACTTTACAGCCAATCTTTTAAATTTGTAGGAATCTTCTATTAGTAAAACCAGAGTTTTTATGCTACTTACTAAAACTTACAAAAAAGGAGGCTATCGATTTCACGAGTATGTCTACACTCATATTATAAAGAGGAAAGATTTGATTTTTTGTATTTTTGTATCTTTGTTTGTAATGGACAAGCGACAAAGATACAGAACCGATAAAAAAAAACACGTATTAGAAAGCTACGTTATCAGCGTGTACCTGCACTACCTCATACGACAAACAAACAAACATCAGCGAGTAACATGGGTACTATTTAATTTTTCAAGAAAGTAGAGATCCTACGAAAATCGCAAAATTGTAACCCAAGGAATCAATAAAAATATTTTTCCTAAAAAAAACGACTTCGTATTCAAATGTTCTTCTCTAAACAAACTCTAAAAAGAATAAAATAATTACAATAGAACCAGAACACTATCACTTTAAGAAAAGTAAAAATGTAATACCGATTCAAAAATACAATTTAAAATAGAAAGAATTATAATAGTTTCTTACCCCCCATTTCTCAATTCTCCCCCCCCCCCCTTCTATATAGCTAAGTTCACATCACCAGTATAACCAATCAAAAAAAAAACAAAGAATTCGGACTACATAAATAAAAATTATTCCGAAGACTACATAAATAAAAAAATAAAAAACATGCAGTCGAACATATAACCGTCTCCTTTTGTGAAGTTGATTAAAAATATACAACGGAATGACACGTTGCCACGGAAACGAAATAATAACAAGTCTATTAAGTACGTGAGTAATGATTAGATATTTCTTACTGTCATTGGAGTAATGATGCAATTATTGTCTATTGGTATAAAAACACCATGATCGTTGCTACAAAAGATTTTGAATTACGCTTACTGGCGTATTTTTTTTAGAAGTTACAATGCGTATAAAAATTCTAAAAGTAAGAATAATGTCGTGGTGTGAGCGCTACCCGTACGAAACCGGGCTAGTATGTAATATTGTAAAAAAAATGTACTTATTAGTAGTATTCATATTATGTTAGTCTCAATCCGGTGAGTAGAGAAGCCCGTCAATCGATGAAATAATATTTGAAAACTAACGGAATTGGTAAATTGTACTTTTGGTTCTGGAATACATAGGTTACATTTTCCCCAGAAAAATGACCACGCGTGCAAAGCCGCGGAGGGTAATATATAAGTACTTTATACCTATATTATTCTAGTTTATTCTTATCTTAGTTTTTTTTGCCAGATGAAGGTATATATAATATATGTACTGTGGTACAGGTAATGCAGGAATGAATTAAAACAATACTTTAAAATATGAATCAGTTTATTAAAATACAAAATTTTCCTTAAGTTTGCCGTATGTCATTTCTTCCCAGAATTCAATCCTTATTAGCGACACTATCGAATGGTGTAATAATACAGTGTGTGTTTTTTTCCAAAATCAACGTATTCGATTCCTGCCTAGGAATATTGTTTTTTCTTAAATCCAAAGATGCAGTTTTTGTGTTCATCAAAATCGGGCCCGGGACTCCTTTGAGTACTTTTCGCTATACCTCATACGAGGCATGCCTTATAAGTTCTGTCGTTTCCATATTTCCCGGCAATTTTGAATTTGGAACTGTTCTATATTCGAATGTGTTTAAATTTTGAATCTCAAAACAGTTGAAAAGTATTAGGATTAATGCTATTGTTTAGTCACAGCGTCGATTGGCAAAGAGAATATAAATACGGGGGGAAGAGACGGAACTACATGCATAAGTTTTTTACGAGGTTTTTAACCTTGTAGTACCAAACACGCAAAAAAAAAACAATGATACCAATCTACAAATATGAACTGTCACACAGCCTGTCAACCATAGGGATGTGCTACATCTTATCGATATTTTGTATAACTCATCGATATCGATGAAATAGATACTGTAATGTAGTAGTACACAGAATAACTAATAGTACAAGGTATTAGTTTTTTCGAGATTTACGGAAAATAAAACTATAGTTAAAAATATAATCCTTTATTGCGCATTTACTTAGTTGTAACATAATAGATTTCGTTAAATTAAAACACAAAAAAACTGCAGTTTTAGTAAAATTAACAGTTGTATGTAAATTAACATAATTCAAATTCATCATAATCATCAGCTATGTCGGTTACTTTGGTTCTCCGTCGGATATCTTCATTACGAATGTTGTCCTTCAGAGAACCTCCAAGCATAGCTCTCTCCATAGCTCGCTGATCAACCTTAAATTTTGTATTTTTTTATTTTTTTTTTTTTTTTTTTTTTTTTTTTTTTTTTTTTTTTTTTTTTTTTTTATTCTTTTTATTTTTTTTTTTTTTTTTAAACTGGTAGGACGCACTGATTGAAGACTTTTGTCTTCAGGCACTGTGTATGGACGACAAGAAGACTTGATGAAGCTTGCCAAATGCTGCCCAACCCAGCTGAATTCTTCTGTTGGCTTCCGTCTCAAAGTTGTTCTTACCATTATTAGGTAAGAACAACTTTGAGACAAATATAGTTCCATACCGAAGCTACGCATATTTAAGGTTTTTCCGCGCAAAAATAAAGTCGTTTATTAAATCGTAATTTTATAATTGATTATAGTAGGTATTGTTCATCGCAAAATGAATTACTGTGCTAACTTAGTAAGTAGCCTACAACTAATTAGGAATTTATATAATATATGTCTCGTATAATACCTACCTACTTTTAATACCTTTTATTACGTAGGTAGCAATTTATTTTTCACTCATTAAAAAGCATGGAATTCAGACAGGCACCTTTATTCATCAAAGTGCAATACCTATAGGATATTATCATAATCAACCAACGACACGTAGGTAGTAAAAGTGAGGTAGTAGGTCTATTCTGATAAGAATGTCATTGTATGTAATAGAACTATTTTAACTTATAATAATAAGTAATAACATAATACATTATTACGTATTTATTCTGTTACAATATCTAAGTCATAACATATCACAGAATAATTAGTAGTACAAGTACATAGTCATAATATCTTAATACAACCCTACCGAGCGAAAAAGGGTTAGAGCGATTCTGAAACGGTTAGAGCAATGGAAGTTCTCGCGCGTTGTGATACGGTGCATTCTAGCCTGCACGCGATGGGCGAGCGCCTTCTAGGTAAATATAATTGAAAGCTCGCAGCGCCGTGTTAGTTAAATTGCACTTTATAGCGTTGTAGCGAGAGTCGCTATTTATTTAAATGACTTTACTCAGTTAGCCTTCTGTACTTGTACTATTATTTATTCTGTGCTACAGCTCAAAAAATAATGTATCAATACATTTACTCACTTAATTTCTCGTGTAATATACTTGTTTTCCTTATTTTTTCTTTATGTTCGATAGGTTCACCTGCAGACCTCTTACGAGACTTTGGTGGAGTTTGTTCTGAAAAATAAATAGAAATCAGTCAAAAGTTATAATGAGAATAGCTTCTGCCCCAAGTATGCAGGGATTAGTCCCATCCCCCAGATGGAAAAAAAGGCCTCAGTGATTTGTTCACCAGGCAAATGACACTTTATTTGTTTCCTAGGCCCCGGTAGCATACACTCCCCGGATTCTGCCCAATGCCTGGGAGGTTGTATAGAGGGGAAGCGAAGTACATTAATATTATAATTAACAATATTTATTATTTATTACGAAATCAAAGAAGCTAACAAGGAAGCATCATTTTTTAAATGTTTTATTAAATGACTATGTTGCAGTTATAAATATCTATACATGTGCTAAATTTCAACCTTGTACCTAGTATTAATAGTGTCTGAATAAAATGTCTTTGATGTACAGATGGAAGACGGACAAGGCGAAACTATGAGTATTAGTGTTCTTTGTCCTTGGACTACGGAAGCCTAAAAAAGATGAAATAAAGTAATCAGTTGTGTAAAACTGTATAAAATACTCACTGTTTTGAAACTGCTCCACCAGGATATTTGTTTCCTGCTGGCTTGTTGATGGCACGGACACAGGCAGACAACCAGGGCCCCGATTCTGTAAGCTATTGAACCGCGATAACGCAAGTCGATCGCTTGAATGTTTTTGAGAAATTTTCTTATTTACCACTTAAAAGTGCTGGAAGCGAATGTTTTGCTAAAATTTTCGCTTTTTGTTTTTTTATTTCCCTTATTTTTTTTGGATATTTCAAAAAAAAAAACAATTCTAGCACTTTTAAGTGGTAAATAAGAAAAATTCTCAAAAAATTTCAAGCGATCGACTTGCGTTATCGCGGTTCAATAGCTTACAGAATCGGGGCCCTGAATTTTTAAATTATTTTTTTAATTGTTCAAACCTTATTGAGATGATGATTAAAGAAATTTTGTTTTTACCAGTTTGAGATTGCATGTCCGAAATATTTTCTTTCTCTTCAATAGTTGATGGTTCAGACACTAGAACTAATAAAAACCACAAATTAAAAAAATATATTACCCCCAACCCCCCATTATAGCTAAGAAACATCTTGATCACATCAGTTTTTAAACATAAAAACCAAATCAAAATCGGTCCATTCGTTTGGAAGCTTCGATTCTCAACCCCCCTTTCTCACCTCCCTCCCCCCCATCCCCTATGTATCTAAGAACCATCACAATCACATCAGCTTTCAAACAGAAAAAACCGCATCAAAATCGGTCCATTCGTATGGGAGCTACGATGCCACAGAGAGATAGACACACACACACAGTGATACACACCCTAATCAAATAACACCCGTCTCTTTGTTCGGGGGTTAAAAAGCAAGTAAGTAGTTGACAGTGAAGTAGTCCGGTGGTAGAATCGGACTTTAAACAACTTTGATTTGATTTAAATATAATATGCATAAAATAATTAATGTTGTACATTTTTAATAAATAAAATCATTAGGCTCAATGTGAGATTGCACTTTGCATACATAAAAGCTTTGTAATTATTTATTACCATTTCTGTCTGTCCACACATGTTGTGGCAACTGACTCTCAGTGAGAGGTAATGCCATCAAGCTCAAAGTTGGAATTGCATGCTTCTTGAGCCGATTTCATGTTGAAATCATTTCTTCGAAAATGGTTTCCGCATATATTACGCTGCTCGTGTAGTTTTTCAATCGGTAAGTGTGCCAGTTCTTCATTACCAACTGCTTTAAGCCACACTCGACAGCTGGAATTAAAGGAACATAATGTGGATAAGGTAACATAATATCTTTCTTAATAACGCAAGTTCACAAAGTTGCCAATAAAGGTGATTATTCAACAGCTAGGATAATATTTCAATTCTCTCCTATCCCATAGTATTATGCTGGTGGGTGATACATTGGAGCTCAGCATGAGCAGGACTAAGCTGTAATGAGTCCGACATAGGCCAATATCGTGATAGTTGAAGTAAATATTGGAAAAAAAATACATACAATCAAATCGTCGTACTTACCGGTTTGGATCCAGTGGAAACTTGGAAAAAACAAGGATTTGTTGCCAGTAGTATGTCTCTCCTTTATACCACAAACTTCACAAGTTCTATGGCCTTTACCCATGTTGTTGTGTGAATCACAATAAAATCACTAGTTTAGAGTCACTGTCTCGACAATATTTCACTATCTCGGTAGAATAATAACACTTCGAATTAGTTCAAATAATACACTACGAGTCCTGCCTCAAAACAACATTAAGAGAGTCCATTACCAACTGGCACGTGAAATTCCAAAAACATTAGGACAAAATCACAAATCCACAAAACAAACATTCAAAGCAAACAAGAGACATGATGTTTGTGGTGCTGCCATATAAAAATCAAAATTAATTCTACATACATATATAGTTTTTTTTAAATGTATAAAAAATCTATCGATTATATGGTACTTCCAAATATTGTGTAATCAAAATATAGTAAAACTAAAAACTTGCTAGGTTAAAATAGTAATAAGATAAAAACATCTCATTTCGAATTTAATTAAGAAACTTAGACATGTTTCTACCATACTTGAAAATTAATTTTAGGTGGCTATATTTTCATACTGTGATGTTGGTCACGGTTACTGCCGGATACGGTAGTTCATGCAATTTTGCAATGTTGACAATAGAGAGTTAAGAATTTCATACATTTTTTATTTATTCTAGCTTTCTCGAGACTGTTGATTGGAATCTGTCAGGTTACGTACGAAAATGAAATTTTCTAAGGAAAATGTTCGTGCAATAATTTTCTACAACTTTAGAAGAGGCCTGACATGGCTTCACATATACACTCTGCGGACTGTCGAACGCTGGTATTTAGAATTCCAGCGTGGACATACTAGTGTTAGTGACAAATCTCGCGAAGGACGCCCAAAATCCGCCTTCACTGAAGATAACATCATTGCTGTGAGACAACTAATTCTCGAAGATCGTCATGTGACGTATTGAGAGATAGAGGCTCTATTAGGCATCTCAGGGACAACCATTCAGAAGATCTTGCATGAAGCGCTTGGTGTGAGAAAGCTAGTTTGCCGTTGGATACCGCATCTGCTTTCCGACGATCACAAGGCGGCCCGCGTCAGATGGTGTAAGAAAACTCTGCAAAGGTTCAACCGAGGAGAGTCAAATCACGTCTACGACATCATCAGTGGTGACGAATCTTGGATCTATGCCTACGATCTTGATACCAAACAACAATCTACAATCTGGGTCTTTCAAGACGAGCCAAAGCCGATAAAGTTGTTCGTTCTCGAAGCACTTCAAAGAAGATGGTGGCCACGTTCGTTGGAAAAACCGGCCATGTTGCGACTATTGCACTTGAAGATCGTAGAACGGTTAACGCAGAGTGGTATACCACAGTTTGTTTACCACAAGTCATCGCCGAACTTCGAAAATCTAACTCAAAGCGACGCATCATCCTGCACCACGATAACGCAAGCTCACACAGCGCTCGTCAAACGATTGAGTATTTGAAGCAGGAAAAAGTAGAAATTCTTGACCATCCTCCATACAGTCCTGACCTAAGCCCTAACGATTTCTTTACATTTCCTAAAATTAAGAAAAGTCTTCGTGGTCAAAGGTTCCAGTCCGGTGAAGAAGCAGTCGGCGCTTTCAAGTCAGCCATTTTGAACACCCCCACTTTAGAGTGGAATAAATGTTATAATAACTGGTTTGAGCGAATGGAAAAGTGCATTAAGCTACGCGGTGAATACTTTGAAAATCAATAAAAAGTACTATAAGGTTCTAGTTGTGTTTTTTCTTCAAACGACCTCTTGAAAAATTCATTCTGTATAGCAATACAGCGGAAATGACGAATAAAAAAAAGCCCTTACTCGGGGGGATGTAAGGATTCTGACGATCCTAAATATGTTCAGGCGTTTAAAAGTTATGGTGGAATAAAAAAACAACAATACACACATACATACACAAACATACATAAATCCTAAAAACATTACACTCTTATTTTGGGCAGACTTGTAAAAACGGAACAGACATATTGCCGTGAAAACAAAAAATAACAAGTTGTCAAAAAGCACCACGAACGTTGCTCATAGTCAACCTCCTCGGCGTTGCGATGGTGCCAAAGATTTCTAATTACGCGTACTAGCGTATTTAAAAAAAGTTACGACGTTTTATAAGAAAAATGCTGAGGTGTGTGCGCTACCCGCGTGAAGTCGAGGCGAGTCACTAGTTTGGTTTAATTTGTCCTTATACTTTATCCCAGATAAAATGACAACGGGGGCAAAGCCGCGGGCACAACTAGCATATATCCACGCGGCAATACAGTGGGACTGAGCTCCTCCGGGATAAATGATCGCTACAGTCGAGTAGTTTATTGACATTGTTTGTTTTCCAGCGTACATGCGGTCGGACGAGTCGTGCGTAGTGCCGCACTTGACCATCGGCCGCACCAACTACGGCAACGTATACTACGACTCGGAGGTCAACGTGACCGGACTCGACTTGGACTCTTTAGGTACGTACGGTAATCGCTGGTCATGACTCGTAGTTTCGCTAACTGCAGTGTACTTTAACAAATTGTAATTTCTACTGTTTGCTTAACCGCCGACGCAAAAACTAACTAACTTCCTAATGTGCTTTCCTTTTTCCACAGTCTTCTTCCTAAACAAAGAGGTGATAATATACCCTGAAGACGCGGAGAAGCCGCCAATCGGCGAGGGTCTCAACAAGCGCGCCATCATCACCCTGGACCGCATCTGGCCCCGCGACAAGACCGAGAACCGGCCCATTACCGACCCGGACCGGTGCGTATACACATCCTCTATCCAGTTGCTTAAAGCGCGCACGCGCATGTATGCGCTCAGTACTGCGCAATGTTAGATATATCGCCACCCGGTGTTTCTATAAGGGTGCCGACGAGCTGCCAGTCGGTGAGGGTCTCAACAAGGGCCAGATGCGGTCCAGAGTGACGATGGCACGCTTGTTATCAATAAGCGTGCCATCGTCACTCAAGACCGCATCTGGCCACGCGACAAGACCGAGAAGCGGCCCATTACCGACCCGGACCGGTGAATATACACATCCTTTAGTAGACCCTGTTTCTATAAGGGCGCCGACGAGCCTCCAGTCGGCGAGGGTCTCAACAAGGACGAGATGCGGCCCAGAGTGACGATGGCACGCTTGTTATCAACAAGCGTGCCATCGTCACTCAAGACCGCATCTGGCCACGAGACAAGACCGAGAAGCGGCCCATTACCGACCCGGACCGGTGAGTATACATATCCTTTGGTGTACCCAGTTTCCATAAGGGCGCGGACGAGCCGCCAGTCGGTGAGGGTCTCAACAAGCGTGCTATCGTTACTCTAGACCGCATCTGACCCCGCGAGAAGACCGAAAAGCCGCCCATTACCGACCCGGACCGGTGACTATACACATCCCATGCCACACCTATTTCTATACGGTTGCGGACAGAGGACTGAGGACTTTTAGGGCGCCGACACACCAAGCAAACGGGCTGCATCTGAGCTGCAAGCTAACTCTCTGTGCCGTGCTATGTCGAGTGAGCAGCCGACTGGATCACTGCTGTCGCTGCAAACCAGCCGCTGACTCAATGAGTCATTTCTTCCCCGTAGCATCACCAATTCCCAGTGACACACCCGACTATTAGTGATATGTAAGGTTTATATTACTGTTCTCTGTCGCCCAACTTCCTTTATGTGAAAAGTTTCCGAGATGATAAGCCTATGAATCTCTCAGGCCTATCTCTATGCTAAAAAAAAACAGCTTTAAATTCGACGTAGGATAGTATATTTTTATTTTAGGCATTTGGAGGTGAGTTTTTGGTTTGTAAAATATATTCTAGTTTTTCAAAGATAATAATCATAATAAAAGCTGATTATTTTATTATTGAGTGTTTTGTATTTTCCAATTACCAATTATTTTCGTGGATCACAGAATACTCAATAAAAACTAAACAGAATATAACTGTTCTGTTTAGTCACGAGGAATCACCACCGCGCTGCATTACCTGTTTGAAATAGTATTGTCCGTGTGGGCTTGGCGTAAGAAGAGACTCTACAGCGCCCTTGTTCATACAAAAAAGAAAAAATACTTGTCTATCTATTTCAAATATATAATAATGCGTAATTTTGTTTCAGGCTATGTACATGCGCGCGCGCTCAAACCCTTTTATTTACTGAATTTTGCCACAGGACAGGTTTTGACAGATAACGCGCGTAATGAGCCTTTAATTACGCGTATACGTCTTCGTTTTACTAAATTTTTCATTAACTTCAATGTTATAAGCGCCCTGCAGTTTTCTTTTTGCGCTGAAATTAAGACAAATTGAAAATGCTCTTTTTCAAAAACAAAAAGTTTATTTTTAAAAATAAAACGCAAAGCGTAGGTTATATTCTATTCAAGCGATTGACACTAATGACAAAGTATTTCACCTCAATTTAGGGGGAGGAAGTGCTTTCCCCCAAAACACAAATTCTATCAAAAGCTGTACCTACTACTAAAACTCACAACCGGCAACTCCCTCTATCGCTCGTATAAGGGATCGGGGGGAGGAAGTGATATAGCAATACATTGTTTGTTTGTTTGTCGTATGAGGTAGTGCTGGCTTCTGGTGTCAGAGTTTGTCAGGCCGCCCGAGGGCCCCTGACGTGGCTTAACGACTGTTATTAATCAATAACAGCCGGGATCGACAGCTTAACGTGTCTTCCGAAGCACAGCAAACATTTACTAAATACCTACTTTGCGAAGCTTACGTCAAGCGATCCACTTAAAAATAGGTCTACTCTTCTCACCTCGCGGGTGTTGAGAGAACCCAGTACTCCGGAGTAGGGCATTGCCTGTCTCCAAGCATTCCTGCCAAGCGTGGAGATTATGGCGCAAAGATTTCATCAGAATTTGATACTTGTCATAATAGCAGTCGTTATGCTACTTCGGAGGCCCTCGGGCGGCCTGAAAAACTGACTACAGAGGCCAGCACTACCGCATACGACAAACAAACTTATCTTCTCCTTTTTTTTATAATTAAACTCTCTGTACCCGCGGCTTCGCACGCGTGATCATTTTCGTTAAAAGTAATATATTATGTGCTATTCCAGGACCTAAAATACCAACATATGACCAAATTTTCTTCAGCCGTCAAATGATTATTTATCGATTGCTTGGCTTCTACTCAGTGGATTGAGATCAAATTTAATCCGAACCCTAAGCTATCCAACAGTGAAAACCGTATCGCAATCGGTCCAGTAGTTTTTACGTGATGCGCGAACAAACATAAAGACAGAAAGACATGATTTTTTTAAATGTTGTATTTTTGTTGTAGTAGAAAAAATATTCCTCGAGGCCGAATCAGTTAGGCTGCCTAGTTAGGCCACGAGGAAACGCCCTATTTAAGTACCCTATTATATTTAAGCACCATGTTTTTTAATTATTTTTTGGTGTAGACATTTTCGTACTTATTGATTCATAAGTATAGAATAAATTGTGTTTTCCAGACTGTGGGAGTACGAGCGCAAGCTTCGGCGCGTGTGCGACAAACACGAGACCAAGTTTATAGAGTACAGGCCTGAGACCGGCAGCTGGGTGTTTAGAGTGAGTGCCTCAATTTAACCGACCGACTTAAAAAAATGAGATAATCAACTTGATGATATGTGTGATGTATGTAATATTGTCAGAAATGCTTAATATTAATAAAAGTTAGTCTTCAGAAGTATATGTACAAATATACCAAATTTCGCGAATGTATGTCTGTTTGTCCACGTATTTCTCGGAAAATACAAATCTGATGGTAATTATTCTTTTTGTATTAGTTTCAGTATCTTACAACTTAAGGAAAAGTTAAAAAATTATCAAAATCGTTTCTGTAGTTCAAAAGATAAGGACTGTTAACTGTTCCCAGCATGCCTTTCTTCATTTTCTAAGTTCTACGTTAACGTAACTAAAAAGTAAGGAAATAAAACTAATTTATAAAAATTAAACCGACTTCAAATTGTATAAAACTTAAAAGAAAGAAATAATTCTAAATTTTTAATGTCTTTGCCAGGCTACTTACTTTAGTCGGTTTGGGCGTAGCAAAGACCAATTTTTTTTATTTTTTTTTCTATTTGAAATCGTATTTTTATCATTTTTTCATTTTCATCCAATGTTGCCTGGCAGAGATTGCTATGAGTGATCTCTTGTACACTTCTTGTTAAATTTCCTTGTTCTCAAAGATTAAATCTACAACGATACGGCTTATATCTCTTAAAAATAAATGGAGATATCGATTTTGTGTGAAAATATTATTACAGCGCCACCAGATCATGCATGTGTGCGTGCAGAGCCTGACATTTGATTGCACATTAGCGGAACTAAATTCGCGCATAGTGAAAGAAGAAAAAATTTGCTTGTTTGCTTCTCGCATGAGGTAGTGCTGGCCTCTGGTGTCAGAGTTTTTCAAGCCGCCCGAGGGCCTCTGACATGACTTAACGACTGCTATAAATCAATAACAGCTATAGCGTGCCCTCTGAGGCGCGGATTGATGGAAAACCGCACATTACTTAAAAAAGTCGTGCTTATCCGAGAACCGAACCAGGTATCGTTTGATTCTCACCCGCTCTGGCTTACCTACACTAATATTATAAAGAGGAAAGATTTGATTGTTTGTATGTTTGTTTGTAATGGATAACCTCAAAAATACTAAATTGGTTTTAAAAATGATTTTACCTATTAAAACTACATTATCAGCGAGTAGCATGGGCAGTACTTTATTTTTCTAGAGATTCCTACGAAAATTTCAATAATGTAACCCGAGGTATTAACCATACAGAATGGAATGACATGTTGCAATGGAAACGAAATAATAACAAGTATGTTAAGTACGTGAGTAATAATGCAGTTGTATATGGTCAAAAAGCAATGATTTTAAATTACGCTTATAGTTTTTTTTAAGTTACGACTGATATAAAAATGCTAAAGTTAAGAAGATTGGCGCGGTGTGAGCGCTACCCGTACGAAGACTGGGCGAGTCACTAGTCTCTCATAAAGTGTCATTTCATCCACAGGTGGAGCACTTCAGCAAGTACGGTCTGACAGACTCCGATGAAGAAGACGAGCTCACCCCTGGAGTGATGAAACGGCAGCTGGCAGCACAGGCGCTTCAGACATCGGCCGCACCAGGTCGGTTCTGATACCAACTTTTAAATACGGCAGTTGTCCTCGAGTGCCCGTCCCATAAAAAAATATATAATCAATTTATAATAATTACAAATAAAAAAAAAAAAAAAATATTATTTGTATTTATTATTATTATTATTTTATAAAGAAATGTAAATCAATTCAAAAATAGAACCTCGCTCGTCACATCTCGGTGTAAGTCTCGACCAATCACGTGTCGGCGGTTGGCGTTAACCGACCTTGACTCGACCAATCGCGTGCTGTTATTTTGAGCGCCAAATCGCCGAACCAATGCAATTGACGTGGAAAGAGTGTCGAGTGTTTCGTTGTATTGCTGTTAGTTGGTATGCGTAAGTGGGTCCAACATTGAAGCGGTAACTAAATCGGTTGAGAAATGCGACCTGTAGGGAGAACAGCCGGACATACGAAAGTATTTTTGCCCAAACTGAAACGGAGATGCTTCGTGCTCGCTCGGTCAATTGTTATTCGCCGCTGTTCCATTATCTTTCGTAATCATCTCCGACCGCAACATCACTTAATAAATAGTTAAGTGGTCAAATAATCAATAAGTACTAAAAGAATGGAAGCGAAAGTAACTCTGTCTGTTACCTTTTCACGAGTAAACGGCTGAACCGATCTTGATGAAATTTGGTATGGAGATAGTTTAGACTCTGGGTAAGAAAGTAGGATACTTTGTATCGCAATAAACTGTAGACCGCGCCGACGAAGTCGCGGGCAAAACCACAAGAGTTTCTTCAAAAACCTTATTTCTGTAGCCTCATTTCATGAACTGCATAGTTTAGTAGATTGATAAATGAAACATTTTAAAATGTGTTACAGTTTTACGTGCTATTTATTAATAGCAGTCGCCATGTCAGAGGCCCTCGGGCGGCTTGACAAACTCTGCCACCAGAGTACAAATATTATACCTAATCTTCGGGGCCGTAATATTGGGGTTCATTCAGTAGAGTGTCAAGCGTGCGCTCGATGAGTCGCGCGCCGTGTGCCTAACGATAAAGTACCTACTTACGTAAAGTTTTTGTCAAATTTAATTCTTTTCTTAATTATGAATACCAAGGAGAAACCTAGAAGGTACTGCATAGCATTCGGTCTGACAAATCTCGTAAAATACCTTCATACCGACATTTTATTACGTAGGTAGCCATTTCTTTTTCATTCATTATTAAGCATCGAAGTCAGACAGGCACCTTTTATTCATCAAAGTGTAACCTATTATTATATAATCAAATAATGAGGTACTAGGTCTATTCTGATATATAATCAAATAGTGAGGTACTATGTCGATTCTGATAAGAATTTGATTATATGTAGTTCATAGAACTATCAACATTTATAACAATAAGTAATAAAATAATACATTTTTACATCATTGTTTAGTCGGTAACAATATCTCAGTCATATTATATCACAGCATAATTACTAGAACAAGTACCTAGTCATATCTTGTTACAACCCTACCGAGCGTAAAAGTGACAGAGCGATTCTGAAACGATTAGAGCAATGGAAGCTCTCGCGCGTTGTGATACGGTACATTCTAGCCTGCACGCAAAGGGTGAGCTCCGTCTAGGTAAATATAATTGAAAGCTCGCAGCGCTGTGCGAGTTAAATTGCACTTTATTGCGTTGTAGCGAAAGTTGCTATGTATTTAAATGACTTTACTCAGTTATCCTTCTGTACTTGTACTATTATTTATTCTGTGCCAGAGGCCAGCACTACCTCATACGACAAACAAACATATACAAGTTTTCATTATTCATTCTGTAAATACAACAATGAGACACAATGAATTATGTTTTATCCTGAACTCATGTTTCGCAACTACCAAGTTATTCACTTAACAAGATGAAAAATAATAAACATGCTGTTAAATAATACTAGCTATCAAGCCGCTGCCAGTGGGCAAAGTTCCCAAAATGCTGGCAGCATTGCCACGTTTTATGGCAATGCTTAGTTTTTGGGCAAAGTAAAGGCCAGTATTTTGGTCACATGTTGCAATTAAAAAGATTGTTGTACAATTCGACAAACCGCTTTTGAGATAGATTTTGATTCCTTACAAATTCTTCTAAAACTGTATGGTGTTTGGTCGCTTTTGGAGCGGAACTTTAAATGAGATATGTCATAATATGATAGCACGCCCACAAATACTTCCTGTAACATCTAAACATTTAAATATGATTTCACAATGCCTGCATAGAAAAAGAACATATAAATATACAGAAGAATCGTGTTATCATATCAATTTTGTTAACCGTAATATATTGGTAGTATTTTTTTAATCATGTCGTAAAATAATTAGAATTATTTAAAAGTTACATAGTTTTAGCATCTTTTAGGTAATATTCATATATAAATGCCTGCATAGTAATACAGAAGAACCGTGTTATCATATCAATTTTGCTAACTATATTATATTGGTAGTACTTTTTTTAATCATGTTAAATAATTAGAATTATTTAAAAGTTACATAGTTTTAGCATAATATTATATATAATGAGCTATGTGTAATATTCATATATAATGAGCTATGTATGATTTTAAACTAATATTTCGTTATTGTCTCAATTATTATTAGTATCCGTTATAATTGATTATTATTAGTATATTTAAAAGTAAATTAGATATATAATTACTACGTCATAATTATTGTATAATTTCTATTATATTTTATTCCCATAAAACACTAAAGTTTGTTTATGTACTATGAATAATAAAAGTTTATTTTTTAAAGATAATAATAAAAATGTAATCAGTTTAATAAAATAAAAATTGTTATAGCACAAGCAAAGCATTTTGTATTGAATTCTATAGTATATAAACAACTTTTTTTTTCAACTCACTTGTTGTTGAACGTTGGTGCTAGTTTATGTAGGAGTAACCTTTTAGCATTCAAATCGGTACAAGCTTGTCTCGAAGCACCCCCATTGCTTCCTTGTTGTATGTGGTATGCTGGCCTCGTGTCAGAGTTTGTTAGGCCGCCCGCGGGTCTCTGACATGACTTAACTATTGCTATAACAGCCGGAACAGACCGCTTAACGTGCCAAAGCAAGAAGGAATGGAAATCCGCACTTATCTTAGAAAAGTTATTAGTTTGGAGCAGAGGACAGAATCCGGTATCGTTGGATTCTAACGCGCACTAGTATACCACTGGGCTACCATAGCAAGCACCCTATTGAACTCTGCTAGACCAACGACCGTAGCTCTCAAACGGATGTTACTATTTTTATGTTTGAAAACTGATGTGATCGAGATGCTTCTTAGCTATAGTCGGGGGTTATATACATTTTTAATTTGAGCTTGTTACGTCTCTGTAGGCCTAGTCGTTGCGCGGCAGACTCTGATCAAATTAATCTGCTCGTAATGTTAGGTAAGTCCCATCGTTTGACATTACCTTTACTCGTAGTTCGACAGTAAACGTTCGTTCGCAGTAGCGAGTAATATTTTATCAGCATTCCCAATAACAAGATTCGATGTTCGATTTGTAGTCGGCATATTCCCTTCGTAAGCATGCTTGATTCGCTAATCATGTCATGTAATAAAGTATGGTGGGTCAAGTAGCAAACTCGACACCTCTTTGTTGAATTACACGATTTATTGTCGTGACAATATAAGCAATTCTTGCATATGTTTAATTGTTTCAATTTGTTCATCTTTTCTTCGGGTGACAGACTTGGAAATGTTTTACAGTAAATCAAAATGTTGTTTAATTTTCATAGCGGGCATTTCCTATCAGCTGTGGCGATGTATGATCTACGTAAAAAACACTTCGTTTGTATGGACTTCGGCACTGGTTTCTTGGGGTGACATTGATCATGTTTTGGTGGATGCCTTGTTTTTCCCTTGTTAATTTGGTACCAATGCTGTAAACTTGTTTTCGAGGAAGGTTATCAATTCATCGAATGATGGCAGCTCACGAGCGTTCTGTCTGTTTTCCATATAGGTCTCCGGGTCCATTTTCTCCGTCATTATGTGGACAAGGATTTCATCCCACGTCGAGGTGTCAACTCCAAGGTTTCTGATTGCGTGAATAGACAAGCTTGTATGCAACTTGGCTGAAACATAAAAATCTGTACTTGCTTCGTGAAAAGTAGTTGTATGTTATTGTACCTGTGCGTAAGTATGTTGTAACTTTTAAACTTTCGCGATTCGAACACATAGTTAAATATTTAAACGGGACTTAATCGCACTGAAAACTTAATATTTATTTACCTCGACGTTTCGATCAAGTTGCATTGATCGTGGTCACGAGAAGACTGAAATAGCGGGTGTCAGCGTCGAGAAGGGCGAGCGTTGTCTCCAACTACCCGCATTTGGTTTTGTAAAAAATCATAATTGTCACGACACATGACACTAACGACATCTGCAGATATCTTCTGACATAAACCGCGACGCGAACACTTGCTTATCACGAGATTCCAGGACGCAGCCAACTTGAAACCATCCTCTCGGTTGAAATTGGGATACTTTTTAATTTCAACCGCTTCACGTACAATCTTGGAGTAGTAGTGACGTTCTGTGGAGAGGATCTTCGGGTCATGGAGTTCTATCCAGTGATTAGGGCCCGATTCGAGCAAATGCTCAGCGATTGCAGATTTATTTATCTGGCGGTTCTTTACAGCTGCAATGTGTTCTTTGACCCTTTCCGCTATAGTACGCTTGCGGTTTGTCCAATGTAGGAATTATATAAGCACTTGTATTTGAGCATTTTGCATTATATGCAGATGTCGTTAGTGTCGTGTGTCGTGATAATTATGTTTTACAAAACCAAATGCGGGTAGTTGGAGACAACGCTCGCCCTTCTCGACGTTGACACCCGCTATTTCAGTCTTCTCGTGACCACGATCAATGCAACTTGATCGAAACGTCGAGGTAAATAATTATTAAGTTTTCAGCGCGATTAAGTCCCGTTTAAATATTTAACTATGCGTAAATATGTTCCATCAGGCACCATCATTTTCATGTTAAGAGGGGAGACAAGACCGCGTAGCCAAATGCCCAGCTGTAGCACGATGCGTTATGGTTCTCCTCGAAGTTTACCCAGAAGGTGCTGCACTTTTTGTGATTTCCAGAGTTGCGGATTTTGATGGCCTCGGAATATAAGTCCTTGAATGTAGTTTCCTGAAAATTTAGGTATTTCCAATTGCGAGACTGCTTCACGCTGATGACTCGACTCGTGTAACTGAGTTTATCATTGAAGCTCCTTTTTGTCGAATTGTAGCTGACCTCATTTATTGAGTACTCTTCCTCATAGTGGACTATCAAAGCCTACAAGCAGGTGGTTTATCTGCCGTGAAGTTCGCCAATCAATTTCCAACGTTTGTGTATAGTTTTTAAGCAATCTTCAATCGCCCATCTTTCACAGATGGTTTCAATGTCAACCCAATACGTGACAGTGCACGAAAGTTGGTCCGCTGTTAGCTTATTAATTCGTCCGACCTTGATAGCATTCCCCTGTATTCCAGGGGTGTTTCCATCTTCCCTCGCTCACCTTCCGCCTGACTGTAGCTTACTCCAGGCTTCGGAACGGTTGGCACTGTGGTTGTTTTGCGTAGCATCTTCGAAAAACAAGTAACTTCGAAAAGTTCCTTTACGTGTTTGTATGCCGTTGAGAGAAAATAGTCGTGGGTCGCACTTAAACGTTCAGTTGATATGTCATCGTTCCCTTCGAACTCTCTCCATATTTGACCAATGGATTCAAGTCGTTTTTCGTTTCGCAGAATCCTTGTTGATATTTGTTGATATTTTCTTTATAGCTTCAGCGATGATCTGCTGGCGTCCCTCCATTGTAGTTGTGAGGAGATGTTTATTTGCCAGCGATGTGTGCCTTGTGTGCTATTGTACTCATGGAATTATGTCACCATTTAGGTTGATGGATAAGACGAACCTACACGATGTTTTGCGCCTTCTCAACTGTTTCGGTGGAACCTGCTGGTGGGAAGCCGGTCAACTGATTCGCAACCGTAGAAGTCATTGATCCAATCCGGCTCGAAGATATAATCAGTCACAAAACCCGATGTGTAACGGAACGCAAAATGAAAGGCCGTTCTTTTAAGTGGTTTATTCCGATCAGTTAATGTTTATAAAATGAATATAATGACGTGAATCAAGTAAAATTGTACAGTAGTCGCAGCCAATCTATATGTTTGTGAAGTTAGGCTCTGTGAACGATTGTGCAGGTACTGCTGAGAGGATAGAACATAGCGAGATAGAAATGCGAAAAACGTAAACAAGTGAGCGATGCAGTTATACAATGCTGGCTTCACCTTCAACATTGGGATTGCGCCTGAAAAATAGCAGTTTGAATCGATTTCAAATTTTAGCTTATTTTTTTGCAGCGACTAGCAGACAACTTCCGAGACACATACTTCCGCTGCGACTACTGTACGGTGCCCGTACAAACAACAACCACAAAAATAAACTTTATAAAAAAGTTAAAACCGACTTCAAAATGAATAAAGTAATCTTATGTGGGAAACAGCTAAGGAAGTCTGTGTCCTATTTTTTAAAATCTGACCAAATCCACGGCACAGACTCCCTTAACTGTTTTTTACTTCTTTTTTTTAAAGTTTATATTATTATCTCTATTTTTAGTGGCGTGAACAATACATGAACATGCGATTACAGCAATTGCAAGTGTTTGCTGTTATCCATTGAGTAGTTCCTTTGTATCTCCGAAAGTCTTCATCAAATCTTCACCAAATTATATATATATGGGACCATACTTATAGCACATCCAATTCTATATAAAAAAAAACTTCAATATTGACCCACATTAAACGGCGATTTCGCGTCATAAAGTTGGTGAAAGTTAATAAAATTAAGTCATTCCCTAATTTTCCACCCTTAGAGGTTGAATATTTTCATGAAATTTAAATGGGACACCCCTGAGGCAAAAAAAAACAAACAAAAAATTCGAAAATACCGCCTCTTGAAGTCGGTTAAAAACAACCTTAATAGTAATAGCTAAGACTAAGAACCATCTCGATCACATCAGCTTTCAAACAAAAAAAACATCATTATCGGTTTCGATTTCGTTTGGGAGCTACGACGCCTCCCTTTTCGCATTCGGGGGTTAACAAACCCACAGAATAAATAATAATACTACGGTAAAATTCGACAATAATGGATTTCAAAAGGAAATTGCTGGTGTCTAAAACTCTCCATGAAATTCCATACAACTTTGCTAGCGCCTTTCGAGAAGCGCAGCAAGGTCGATTTTGCTCAAAGAAGGTCGGCAAAATAATAATTAATAATAACCACATTACAAGCGTTGTTTGAGTAAAAATAGATTATGGTTCCTCAAAATAGAAATAGATGGCGTTGGCGATGTTAGACCGTCGTATAGACATTTCTTACTGTCGTTGGTTAGACCGCGCAAGCCAAAGAGTATAAAAATACTACGTAAGAAGAGACGGGACTGACGTATATAAGAACGGATATTGTGATTTTTTAAAACGTGCGCTGAGAATAAGTGCAACATAACAAAACTAATGACCATAGGTAATAACTCTCTATATCGAGCATGTTAGCCAACATGAGAAACAGAAAAGGATGTCTGCAAACATAGCACATTTTAATCGATATCGACATTTTCGTATATAATCTCTAATCTTCCTTACTCCTTACTTATTATTACAAACTAGCAGTGGTCAGTGATTAATAGCAGATATGGTGAAACATTTTTTTTTAAATTGTGTTGTTTCTTTTTGTAGTCGGTGTTTCGAAAATGTTTGCCACAGATATATTTAATTCATGCAGCTTTTCGATCGGTATGTATGTCAAGTCTTCTTTACCGGTCAGTTGTATCCAGTTTTTGCACCTGAAAATAAGATTTTTAATGAAAATTGGAAGATTAAGCGGTTTTAGGCTACGCGACATTAGGTATTCTAAATGTATACTTTTACTACGTTTACTATTATATAGCGTGGAATGCAGAACGACTTATAGAATAAGATTAGGAACCAAATGTCGGATAACGGGTTAGAAAAAATATCGTTAACACCGGCACCGCACTAGCAAAGCTATGTTATTTTGTTGAATATTATGAATGAAAAATCATTATTTTCTTGTACCTAATAGATTACCGAATAGATTTACCACTTACCTATCTTTATTCAGTGGAAATTTCGCCATAAATGTTAGTTTTTGACCCATCGCTCTAACAGATGCAAACCACAAATTTCGCAAGTTTTATAGATCATTGCTTATAAAACTTTCAAACTCAATCACACTATTAATTATTTCATGTAGAAACAAACACCTTCAAAGCATTAAATACATCAACATACGGTAATTATTACAGAAGCAACCTGCCTAATAATTTTGTAAACAAAGTTAAACCACTGAACACATATTCATACTGTCATAGCGAAGGCGTGCAAGAAGGTCATGCATATAGTGAAGTAGAAAAGATAGCCGCCATAAGAATTAGCTCACGTTTGATACAACAGTTTTTATTAAGCTATTGCGCCTGACTGGCGCAAGCGTTTCATTCGCGCGTCAGCGGTACTGTGGCGTTCTTTGGTTCAGGTAAGAGCTCGTCGCTTCATTGCTGATATTGTCCTATCTACAGCAACCTAAACATATACAACAGCGCAGGGGAGTGAGACAGGGGGATGTTATATCACTATAAACTGTTCACTAATGCCCTGGAAGATAACCCTTAAGACGCTGGATTGGAACGGAAAGGGCATTAGTATCGATGGCGAGAACATCTCACACTTACGATTTGCCGATGATAGGTACCCTAATCCTAATGATGGTCCTAGGTCCTAATGGTGGAGTCGCTTTAACACTTGCAAAGTATGCTGACCAACCTAGATGATGCTTCTGGACGGATTGGTCTCGGAATGAACATAGATAAAACCAAGATCATGTACAACGATCTTATTGACCCGGAACTGATTGCAGTTAATGGTGTGCCTCTTGAAGTTATCCAACAATATGTTTACCTTGGGCAAATATTGCAGTTGGGTTTGAGACGGAAGCCAACAGAAGAATCGAGCTGGGTTGGGCAGCATTCGGCAAGCTTCGTCAAGTCTTCTCGTCGTCCATACCGCAGTGCCTAAAGACAAAAGTCTTCAATCAGTGCGTCCTGCCAGTCATGACACGTTGCCGAAACGTGGACACTCACGGTCAAAACAGTCCACAAATTTAAGATCGCTCAGCGAGCTATGGAAAGAGCTATGCTTGGAGTTTCTCTGAAGGACAAGATTCGTAATGAAGATATCCGACGGAGAACCAAGGTAACCGACATAGCTCAAAGGATAAGCAAGCTAAAGTGGCAGTGGGCTGGTCACATTTCCCGAAGAACCGATAACCGTTGGGGTAGACGATTTCTCGAGTGGAGACCACTTTTAGGCCAACGTAGTGTAGGACGCCCTGTGGCCAGGTGGAGTGACGACCTGCGAAAAGCGGCTGGCAGAAAATGGATGAGGAGAGCCGAAGACCGAGCTCAGTGGCGTGCATTAGGAGAGGCCTACGTCCAGCTGTGGACAGATACAGGCTGATGATGATGATGATTAATTCGTCAAAAAAGTCTTTGCGAACATGATAAGACATTATTTGACGACCGGTTGGCCGAATGGTTAGTGACCTTAACTACGAAGTCAACCAATGGTCGCGAGTTCGAATCCCGCTAGGTGCAATTATTTGTGTGATGACCAGAATTGTTTGCTTCCGAGTCATGGTTTTATTATACTCGTATATGTTTATCCATTGTCTAGTACCCAGGCTATCCTAGTTTGGGGCTAGGTAATTGGTATAAATTGTCCCGATTATATTTATTTTTATATAATTTGGATACACCAAATTTCGGCTTCGGAGAGTGTGCTTGCCTTCTTCAGAGCGGTCGCAAAAGACATCGATGTAGGAGGTGTGCTGAATTTCCCGCCATCACTGCTGCGAGTGCAGTACGGTTACCTACAATACACGTGTTTCCGCGCCCCGCGCTCAGCGCGCGTTCTTCATCCCCTAACGAAAATATTTCGTGGATATATTATAAGGAAACCTTTTGGAATTGTATTACAGCTCTCAAGCCGCCTCTAGCCGTCCCACCACACGGAATCGGCGGGATATCGTCACCCGGCTTAGGTGGGTTGTCATCACCCAGCTCGGGTGGCGTGGTGTTGGGCGGCGCCAGCGGCACTGCTGACAGTATATTTGCAATGCAACAGGCATCGCTTAGTCTGCTCAACGGCGCTTCTAGAAGAGGTAATTAATAAATTAAATAAATCTGATTGTACAGTACGCTCTACGGATCTTGACTTCTTAACCCCCCTCCCCCTCCCTCGAACTTCCGCCCTAGGTCCAACATTTTCGCTTCATATATTAAAATGCGCCCGCGGTTTCATCCGCGTGAGTGATGATGATGATGAAAAGTATCCTGTATTAGCAACCAGATACACGATCACACACACAAAGGTATTAAACTACACAAATCACTTTTACAAAATTAAATGGGGGGAACGAACTTAAGGCACTCAAGAGATATTCAGGAACGCCCGATTGCTTCGACTGCCGACGAGCAAGTGGCGCGCCGCTCTCGCCGACGAATGATTTTCCAGGCGCGACTTGTCACAAGTTTTGCTTAAACAAATCAGCACCCGCCTCTAGGCTCCGCCTCCGTGATTTTCTTTACACCTGTGTTATTTCAGGGTATAAGCTATCTCCATTCCAAATTTCATCAAAATCCTGTCAGCCGTATGAGCGTGAAGGATGATGATGATGAAAAGGTTCGGATGTGTTCCAGGTTATAAGCTGTCTCCATTCCAAACTAAAACAAATGCTTTTACCTAGAGAAATGTAACCTATGTTCATCTAGAATAGTGTAGCTTTCTATCAGTGAAAGAATTTTCAGAATCGGATCTGTAGTTCCATATATTACTTCCTACAAATCTATACGATTACAAAATAATGGTCTAAGGGACTTAAAATAAGCTACTGAATCTGTCTGTCTGTCTGTTCGCGCATTACGTAAAAAATACTGGACCGATTGCGATGCGGCTATCAAGTCTGGCACGCACGCCGAGCTGATATACAAGTTGTATCAGATCGGCATGCCGGACCGTCTTGTACTTATAGTGCAGGACTATCTCACAGGCCGAAGCTTTCGCTATCGAGTCGGGGGAGACCTTTCTCTCCCGCATCTGAGAAAGGATCCCGTCACATCCTTGAGGGCTCCGCGTTCCCCTCTTCTTTTCGAGGTTGGAATTGAACTCAGAATCTGCATAACACCCAAAGAGCGCTTACCTGAGAAGAGCGTAGCAATACGCTTTTCGCATGAGTACCGCCGGTATTATCCCACTCTCGATATTATAATCAATGGTCAACCCATTCCATGGGCTAAATCTACGAAGTACTTATGTGAAGACAGTAAAACGCCTCTTCGAAGTAAAGTAACGCTTTACAAAACTTGTGTCCGTCCCATTATGACCTACGCGCAGCCTTCGCCTATGCGTCCCCTTTTGATCTGGTGTCACTCCAGAGAATCCAAAATAAATTCATCCGCAATTCAGTCGGCGCCCAGTGGTATCCGAGGAACGACGACCTGCATTGTAATCTCGAGCTTCCTCGATCCTTCAATTTATGAAGGATGCCTCTCGTCGCTACTTTGATGCGGCACCCCATAACCCGAACTCCCTAGTAGCCCAAGCCCAAGCAGCTGTCTAAAGACTCATAATTTCTTGAGCGACCCGGACGATGTAATCGCTACTGCAGTGCAGGCAGCGACTGCATCGTCCAGCCAATCCCCTTACAACACATTTAGAACCAAACACCGACCCCGACGGCGGGGTCGACGACACCGTAACTAGTCAGTTTATTTAGCTTTTGAGTTTCTTGCATTTTCTTCTCAAAGGTGTATTCCGAAACGGCGGTCATATTAAATCACTCAAAAGCCTCCAAGACATTTTATCAGGGCGCCCTGGATCGCTGCCGACCCAGCAGTGCGAGCATGGATCTTACCGATCGATAAACTTACCGAATTTACCGAATTTCAATATCATAATTGACTTAAATATCCGATAAAACGAGGTCGGTAGCACGGAACGCACTTTGTCGAGAACGACATAAATTCGATAAGTAAATCATATCTTATATATCGATTTATATCGACAATAGGAAGCATGGATCTTATTTTTGACAATTATTGTCGGTATAACTCGTTAATCTTACCGAATATATCGATTTTTTATCGGCTTTCCAAAGTTACACGACAAACATAAATATTTTTTTGTAAAATGGATTTCGGCATTATTCGATTTCGACATTGAAAGCCGAAAGGAGGAGGCGTCAGAACATCGCGGTCGTGAGGCAACGTTTTAGGGACCCTTCAAAAAAATAATTAAAATGCTGTTCTTCCAGATCCTTTCGATCTGGAAGAACAGCATTAATACAGTTAATAAGAAAATTGTCCTCGCCCTCATTCAAGGTGTTTAGGGCGATTTGACAAGGGTTCTATCTAATGTACTGCCTGTGCATGTTGTAGTAAGCATATAGTAACATGTACATCAATGTTAGTAGGTTACTTACATAAGTAAGTACGTTACAGTAGTACTTTACATAAAATATCAAAATACATATTAGATACGTTTTACCTACTTCCAGAAATTATCTTTTGTAGTAATTGAGCCTAATGTTCTTATTTTATTATTATGGTACCTAGTAGGTACTCAGTCTAAACACCTACCTGGAAAATCATTGTTGTAGGTCCTAACTAACACCTGTATGCTTTTTCACCGTGGGCAGTTAGTTACCAACGATGCATCGGCCAGGAATACAATACCGTACTAGGACAGCGGACTGTCAGCAAACTTGTCAGGGATGTGTCTCAAGCAATTGTGCAAGGAGTCATGTTTATATTATTTTACTAAGGTACTTATTACTTTAGGTTAGGTTCAAGGAACATACTATCTACGCCAGTAAACGTAATGGCTCGTTCGATAGAATCGGTATAAGTACAATTTGTACTTAGAGGGGGTAGGAGAGGGTGGCGGAAACTCAAAGTTTTTGAGAAAAAGCAAAAATAAATGAGGTTAAGTATGAAAAAACGTACGAAATGGATCATGAATGTAGGGATAATTTGCTCTTCGCTACATGATTTGACAGCTGTGGGCAGCTGTTTGTAGCGGCGTTTCGTTATTACAAGCATATTTAGCAAAACATTCATAGAATAATGCATTTTTACTTTGTATAATTTCAGTTCGTATAAAATCATTATACACTGCTAGAGGCGCTAGGCGAAAGCCCAACTTGGCCATAATAATAATAATATATACGGGATAATTCCACACCAATTACCTAGCCCCAAACTAGGATACCCTGTAATATGGGCACTAGATAACGGATAAACATACATAAATACGAATATCAACATCCATGACTCGGAAACAAACATTTCTGCTCATCACACAAATGATTGCACCTTGCAGGATTCGAACCTGCGACCGTTTGATTTCGTTCCTAGGGTTACTAGCCACTAGACCAACCGGCCGTCCGTAACTTGGTCATAATAGGTTAGAAGACGAAGGCAGGAGTGAAGAGTAGCGTAGCTTTTGTCCGGTGGGCCGAATATTCGTTAATTATTTGTATTCGGCAAATTCGGCATGTTCGGTATTCGGCCGAATATTCGGTTGATGTGCCGAATATTATCCGAATAATAATCTTATGTAACTTTAAGGCCTGCCTACAGCTTGTATTGACTTTAAAATATTTAGCATACATATTAAATATTAACCAATTATTTAATATTAATGTACGAGCCGAAATAATTCAACTTAGTCGTTGTTATTTGGAAAATAAAACCAACTAGTAATATCAGACAAACGTGACATTATTTAACATTGATGTCAATTTTTATGGTGACAATTAGAATAAATAGTTAATGAGTATGTCTTCATTCAATCTCAGATAACATAATGAAATGGAAAATAAATACCAATCAAATTGTAATTAATTATGCAAAATTGATTTTATTACGGTTAACGAAGTTTGTGGCTTAGTTTCGAACGATTGATTGGTACTTTAATCATACGAAAAACACTTATTTTTGTCAAAAATGTAAAGAAATGATGATGCCCATCTTAAAAAGATATCGGTTTTAAAATGCTTAGCCGGCCGGGCGCCTCGCGGACCTGTACTGTACAAATGTGTTTAGTGCGGCAAAGCGCTCCTAAATGGAACCGAATTGTTCGGCTGAACATTCGGTTCGGTAACGCTGAACCGAACAATGTTCGTTATTCGGTTCGGTTTAGAAATACATGTTCGGCGCATCTCTAGTTTCCGCCATCACCCATTGCAGGGGGAGGGATATCCCCCCTCCCTCTGCCACCCCCACTCTACTTAGTACTTATAGACATATACTGATTCTAAAGTCCTTCCAGCGTAATTCAAAGTTTTTGAGTTAGGTAGAATTCCAAAAGTTTTTCCGTATTATGTCAAAAAAATAAGAATCTCCAATATGGTGTCAAAAAATAAGTGTTTAGTCGATTAGTCGTCTATCTGATCTGTGGTACAGTCAGAGTTACAGTTATCTCTCTTGTCCGATAGCAGCTATTAAGAGGATATGGCACACACGTGGCTTCTACAGGTTTTTTCATACATTTGCGTTTTGGGAGAAAACGTTTCTACCATACTAAACCATAACCAAATCCAATAACTCTGGTCTCTTTTTATTAATCACAGAATAAACTATGGCATTTTTTAAATCGATAAACTCACGACATGTTACCTAATCGATAAAATTTTACCGAGGCTAGAAGATCCATGCTACCGAATTTCAATAAAATCGATAAATTTATCGATCTTTATCGATCGATAAGATCCATGCTCGCACTGCAGGGGAGTTTAGTCAGACTTCCCGTAATCAATGCGAAGGCCCAAGCTGAGGCTCGTACCCCCTGGGTGCCCTTGAGCTAGTCGCTAAAATTTTAACTTTGGCGTGCGCCTTCTGCGTCACGCATTGGGGCGGAGTGCTCTAGCAACTGACCCCGCCTGGTTCGTTGTAGAGGCCGTTAGAGGCCAACAGCAAGTATAAATCCTAAAAAAAAAGTGGATTAATGACAATTATAGAATTAATTAAATTCGAGATCCAACAAACATCAAAGAGTTACTGATGATGATGATGATTTTGATGTGTCCGAATTTATGGCAGATATTATAACATTACCCTTTAATTTACAGCTTTCGAAATGGACACTACTGAAGACAATGCTGAATCCCAGAGCCTCTATCAGGACAATCGAGGTGGGTGATATTATTTTTGAATCAAAGTTAAACATTGAAATTTTAAACTTTATTATTAAACATTAACTACTACCTAGTGTTACTTAAAGCACTTTTTATAAAATAACAAAACGACTACAGTACGACTCGCTCGCGAACTCACTCGTTGCTTACTGCTATACTGGTCCATTCGTTTGGGGACTACGAAGCTACAGACAAAAGAAAACAAAATCAAAAATAAGCGAAAATAAAAAGTTTTTAGTTATGTATTTTATAAAAAACAATCTTTTTTTTCTCTTATATCCCAGCGTACGGCGTGAAGAGTCCGACAAGTGAACTGGCGCGCTTGGAGCACCGACAATGTCACCACGTGCAGTTAATGAAGGCTTCGCTTTACACCGATAATGGTAAGTACGGAAATAGAGCTTTTTTTTATTTTGTTAATTTTTATGGAAGCTGGTTGTTAAAAAAAATGTATCTTGAATCATAATTTGAGGTCTTTAATCTATACTTATAATAAAACTGTAACAGGTCCAATTCTGTACATTGAAGATATTTTGTAAATTTATTTTGGAGGCTGTTCTTTATTCGATGCTGAAGCCTAAACTGTTTCATTTTTATCTATCTATTCTTTCTGTTTTCTGTCTGTCTGTATCTTGGACGCGCATCACGACGAAATTACAAAATTACGGATGTAGTAGCATAGAGTAAATTCGCAGGGCAATACAAATATTAGGAAAAACATCCTGCAAATCATGCGCATAGATCTGTTGCAAGAGATAGAAACCGTATTTTGTATGCAGATATCTTAACATCAAATATTATAGTATCTTAATCGTCTGTGACGCCCTTTAGCCTTTTCTATATCACCAAATAAAAGCGGAGCTTGCTTTTTAAAAACATAGCGTTCCTGGCAGAATTCAACAGCGCTTAAATCTCGCTCGTATTTTCGAGCCAGATCTGCTCCATACTTTTGCGGTACTTTCAATTGACATTTTCAAAATATTAGTACGATTAAGAAAAGCAAAATTCAAATTCAGCATGGTAGCACATTCAAACCTCTTTTTAATTTCTGATATGATTCGATCAAATACCATCATTATTTTTTTAGAAAATAGTTGAACAGGTCTTTGTAATTCATCTTCACACATCTCATCGAAATGATTTACGTTTCAGAATTCGTTTGTTTTGCAAAATAGGGTCAACACCACTTTTTTCAGCAACTTCTCCAGCCGCTTTTATCCAATATTCCATTGGATTTTGTCTCATTTTTTGCAAAGTTTTGAGCAGACCATCCATAGTGCGACGGAACGGGCAAGGATAATATCTTCTTTCTGAATTTCTATATTCACTCGATTGATTTCGCGGTGAATATTCGCCCAAATAGTTAAATTATGAATAAATTTAAAATTCTTTATAGCAGTTAAGAGACGACCTGCCTCGCACTTAGCTTCTGGAGCATGAGAATTTTGCTTAACTTTGCGACACTTCAGTATTTTACCTTCGGTTGATCGACAAGTACTTAATTTTAGTAAATAATAAACATTAATAAACATTAACAAACAACACACATGTTTAAAACAAAACACTGTCGTCGAGAGAGATCGACGAGGGAGTTTTCGAATATAGCTTCGTCCCTTTCGCACGCAAGGCAACCAGACGCGTGCTGTGTCGCAATCTGCGATTCCTGCGGGCGAGCGGGCGCGTATTTTGAACTATGCTTAGCGGCACGTAAGTCTAGCGGTGAACGAAACACAGTCAAACTTTATATAATGTGTTAAAATGTTGAATACTTTTTATCCCGAAAACTGACTGTGCCAAGATCCCCGCCACCTTTCGTTCACAGCTAGACTTACGTGCCGCTAGATATACGCGCCTCACGAATAATAATGTTCATGCAGCGCGTCTCACTCCACGCTCTCGTCGCACCCGGTCTCGTGATCCGTGTGCTGTACCCCTGGGTATCGGTAGAGTTGATATGGCCACAGTAAAACAAGAGTGTTTTTTTTTTGTATTTGTACTATTATTTATTCTGTGATCAAAGTTAAGTAAATTATGAGTGGTCCATTCGTCTGTAAAGTGTGAATTTGGCCGCCCTTTAAACTTGCCGCCCGGGGCATAGGCCCTGGCTTGCCCCCCCCCCCCCCCCCCTAGATCCGGGGCTGCTCAGTGGTCCCAAGACTTGGTGAGATTTTGAATGAATGTGGTAGCGTAACTGGCGTTTTTATGAACTCGCTGGCGGGTTTCGCAAGAAGACGCCTGACTATTTAAATGACACGATTAGAAGTGCGTCTTCCCTCGTTAAATTTTGTTTATGAATATATTAGTATAGCAGTTGTTGGTAAGCCATAAATAAATAAAATAATAAATATACCCAGGAGGCTATGAGGGTTGGGGAGAATATGAACAAATCAGAGCACCCCGACTTCCACGTGGTCCGACTCTGCCCTACCCCTAGGTGCAATTCCAAAACGCGGAGCCAGAAAATCGCAAGGAGTTTCTGAGCGAAACGAGGGCACGAGGCCTGAAGGCGAGCATAGCGAGGAGGGAGGGTGGCGAGTGAAGTGAGCCAGGATATAACCTAAGCGAAGTTATGGTCGAGTGTGCGAGTGAAGGAAAGACGAGAGTTCTGGCGAGAGTCTATTAACTAGTTCTAAGTTAGATTTTGATCAGATACGACGAGAAAGTGTTATAATTAGGTCTGCTTTTTCTTTAGATAGCTACTACTAAAAATACCCGATCTGAGTAAAATCGAAGTCATTTTGGGCAAGGTACATTTAGGGGTGCTCACATGTTATGACGATTCTTTAATATGTATGTGTGTGAATATGTTTCAGAAATGGATGATGACATCTCCGTGTCCACCGGAGATCAGCTCGTGCCGATGTCCGCTCCGTTGCTGTCAGCAGCGGAGACGATGTCCACGCAGCCGTGGCCCGCGGAACGGAAGGAGGATATGGACGACACGCCCCCCACACTCCCACACACAGAAGGTAACTTAACTTTAAAAAATATCTCATATTAATGTTACTAGGTATTCTCGACTCTTAAACGGTAAAAATGCAACCAAATTTATTATTGGGTCTCTTTTCGTATCAATATTTTATAATTGTACATATTACTTATTGTTTCCTCTTAAGGTAAAGCCTAACGCTTTAACCTTTTGATTTTGAGTGTAAACCAAATCTGTTGTTGGACAAGTTGTTGGAGAACAAAGAAACGGTTTGATAGAGTGGCAACACCAACAATATTTATATGACAACTATCCACACCAATATATATAAATGAAACGTTGTCTGTTGTATTTGGGGAGTTTTCACGCCAAAACTGCTGATCCGATTTTGATGAAACTTTGTAAATAGGTACTGTACAATATAGAGACCAACACAGGATACTTTTTATCCCGGTAATTTGAAAGTTTCCACGGGAAAACTGGTAAATGTCGATTACTCGCATTACTGTAAGACGATTACTGTAAGGAACTAATAACAAGTATGTCAAAAAGAGTCAATAGCGTTGGTGCTATTCTTTTGCATTAGTTTTTAATATCCTAGAACATGGGATGTTTTTTTTCGCGATAAACTGTAGTCTTCGCGGATGAAGTCGCTTGCG
Organism: Alsophila aescularia; assembly: GCA_946251855.1. NCBI lineage: Eukaryota > Metazoa > Arthropoda > Insecta > Lepidoptera > Geometridae > Alsophila > Alsophila aescularia. The sequence continues at coordinate 68,157,936 of OX276373.1, forward strand.
AAAGCTAGTTATATATAAAGGCTAATAATATAAATAGTGGATATATAGGTACCAATATTATCATAATATTATAATGAATTTACTCAATACTATTATATTCTAGTAATTTAATTAATCATACCCTGCATAAATATTAAATAAACTAGTGTTCCGTTTTCAGACTATACTTGACATCTACCAAATAGTTTTTTGATAGTAATGTATTTATCAGCCTGTGTGTGTGTCTGTTCCTATGTGGAATTAAATAGACCAAACACGTGGAGCAATTTTGATGATTCTTACATCAATCGATTTGTCTTAATCTTCCGAGCGTCACTAAAGTCATGACACTAATCAAAATTCTTATCAAAATTGTTTTATTATTCTCAATAATTTTAAAATGTACAAATCTATTTTAGTCGATGAACTATGTTAAATATCATTGAATAGGTATATGAAAATTATCGTTAAGTTTCTCTTATAATTTTTCATTTCAAATGATCATTTAGATCTATATCTAGGAAGGCAACTTCAAAGGGTATGTTCAAGCGCCAAGTTCGCAACTTTTATGTCGAAAAAGTTCATCATTCATAATTTCTCTAAAAAAATAATTATTTGTTCCTAGATATAGTATGGATTCTTTATAAACTGTTTTTATTTGTTCCTAGATATAGTATGGTTTCTTTATAAACTGTTTTTATTTGTTCCTAGATATAGTATGGATTCTTTATAAACTGATTTTATTTGTTCCTAGATATAGTATGGATTCTTTATAAACTGTTTTTATTTGTTCCTAGATATAGTATGGATTCTTTATAAACTGATTTTATTTGTTCCTAGATTTAGTATGGATTCTTTATAAACTGTTTTTATTTGTTCCTAGATATAGTATGGATTCTTTATAAACTGATTTTATTTGTTCCTAGATTTAGTATGGATTCTTTATAAACTGTTTTTTAAATTCACCTATTTCTATTCACTTTCTTATTACCTATTTCTATTCACTTTCGTTATTTATTTTTTTACTGTACCGCTACCATTTTTCTTGCACTTCCAGGTTGACTGGTAGAAAATGCTACTTAGCATTAAGTCCTCCTTGTACATTGTATTTGTGTGCTAAAGAATAAATAAATATATCTATAACGATTTAAGGGTGGTGAGCTACCATTATGTCAGGTTTTTTCTATGTGCATAAATTTTGTTGTTTAAATGTACCGTTTCTCCACCGCTGCTGAGTTGGCTTGGTCAGACTATGTTGACTGTTATGTTCCAGAGGCTCAGATGAGGCCGCTCCTGGTGCGGCCGCACACGGTTGTCCTCAAGTACCACAGGAAGGTGCCTCCCTTCAAGAATACTATTGCAGGTAAATAGTACTCTCTGACTTGCTTACGTGTGAAGTTGTTTGGTTCAAATGTTTCACCGAGCCATGTGAGATATCCAAATTAACTTGCAACGGATCCGCGTTTTTATGTAACTAGCAACGCCTCGCGTCTTTGGCCGCGTGTAAAATTAGCCACCCCCTTAAAAAAAACAAATAAAAAAAAACAGACTTCTTGAAAATCCATCCCTATGGAGGGCCATAGGGATGGAATTTCAAGAGATGCTCATAAGTGCAGGTACTCTCAAGGAACATATTGTTACGAGCTAGGGTTCGGATAAAATTAATGTACGCTAATAACACCAAAAATTAACACCTTTATTCGAAGAACCACAAAAAGAAATTAATCCAACAAATAACGCTCAAACACTCTTTAACTTGACTGTACACTCTTATCAATTATCACTGAATACTTGCTTCGAATCGCTATGATCGTTTCGTTTCGTCAGCCAAATCAGTAATGTCCCAGGCAGTCGATGTGCGCCCTATTTATAACGCGACATAAGTTTCCAGAATGAACTCATAACTACTCGTATGTACTAGTGGTAGTCGGTAGGTCTTTGAACTTTCAAGGTCGGCGGCGCCTTTGAGTTGCCGCGCCGCGCCGCGCCTGTAGGTACTTAAGGCTGGCGGCACCTTTGATGTCGCCGCGCCCGTAGGTATATACCTACCGCGCGCTCTGGAAACTTCTGTAGGTACCTACGCTCTACTAGTGTGTTCCAGAATGTTCCTTTAAATGTAGGTATTGCGTCATTTTAGTACCTACTGTTTTTCTAAGAATCGACCGGCGTAACACTACCCCCTCCTAAGACATGCTCGTCCCTAGCAGTGTTAGTCCAGTGATATTACGCCAGTCGATTAACATAAACAACCCCAGGAGAACCTCTCTGACCTCCCCCTGGATCCGGCATGTTACGTCGCTGATCCTGTTCATAACGTGGGTATGTTCCACCCCTTTCGCCTGCAACCTTAGAAAACCACCTCTGCCATGCACTGGATCATGCAACCCAACCAGTGAACCCTTGTCAAATCTCAGATCTCTTAATTTCCGGTTATATCGAGCCCTCATCTTCTCAGACACCCGCTGTCCAGACCGTTCGACCTGCCTACAAACTTCATCCAACCTAAAGCGCGAGCCAATTGCACAATCCGCAATGCTGCGCGGAGAATCCTTTGGAATGCTAGTTATCAGGGCTGCAGGTTTGCGGCACGAGTTTCTCACATCATCACGGCATTGGATCCAAAAGAATTGCTCTCGTATCTTTGACAGGGCCCTTTTGATTCCCATACGGCCTCCTGAACATCCGTCGTGGCAGAGTTGTAGAACATCAGGCACCTTCGCTTTAGGAATAACCATTTGTAAATGACAGTGGTCTCCTCGAGCATTTTCCAATTTTCTGCACAATAACCCATCGTGGATAGCCAAACTGTCCCACTGCCCCCAATAGCTTCCCGTCGTTGCGCTCATTCCTGCAACATCCCGCCATTTAGGCTTAGGCGCACCAGTTTTAATCCACTCAAGAATTGGCTTGATATCTGGGTAATTTTGCTGTGCCAGCTGCAAGGCTTTTCTCCACTCATTACCGAAGTCCGTTCTCAACATTCTAACAGGCACCATTTCTATGGCCTCTTGCCTCTCAGAATGCTTACAATTCTCTAGACAAGGTCCCCTGAACAGTTCCTCCACGTTACTGTGAGATCTTCCATCTTTCATGTTCAGGTTTATCCTTTCGTGAACTTGTGAGGTCAAAATTCTGATGTCGTTTTCAATACTCGACTGTACTCTTCCCATGGTTCTGGCGTCTATTCGTTTTCCAGGGTCTTGTTCGGTAACGGCGCTAACCTCCCGCCAGTTCTGTGATCGGTCTTCCCTGCCAACAACTCGCTTTGGGCAGCTGGGCCTCAGGTGACCCTCCTCTCCACACTCGTAACATCTAGGGATAAACCTAGGGCGAGTGTCACGGGGGGGTGATGCCACAACTTCCCTGATGCAATGGGCTCGATGATCATAACGTGCGGCCTCCACCTCCAAAGCATGGGCCAGGGCATCCTTAAGGGATTCGTGATGCCCAAGTCTCACAGCAGCCCTCACTTCCAGGTCACGAATCCCATCGACAAATGCTTGGATCAAAATCACGTCGATGAGTGCAGGTGAGGACTGGTACGCCTTTCGAACCAGCTTTTCAATTTCGAGAGCCCACTGTTGTAGGTTCTCACTATTCCGCTGAGCCCTGTCCTTTAACTGAGCACGAAACACGTGGTCCAGGTGTGCGTCACCGTAGCGAGATTCCAATGCTTCAAGCAGCTGTTCGTAGGTGACATCCTTTCCAAGGGCCTCGAGTACAGTAAGGGCCTGGTCACGAAGGCCCAGTGTGAGTGCAGTCATGGCCTGCGCTTTACTCCATCCGTTCGCCTTGACAACGGCCTCTAACTGGATCTTATAGGCCGACCACGAAGAGCTTCCATCAAACGGCGGCACTTTGAAACCTCGCGCCGAAGACGCAGTAACAACAGGGGCTGACATTTCGCTTCCAGATTTCAGGACACCTAAAGCTTTCTTCACGTCTACAATCTGGGCTTCAGTTTCAGAGATACGGTTTTCAGCTTCGTAGAAGCGTTTTTCATGAAGATGTACCTGCTCTTTTACATCTTTGAGTTCCTGACCAAAAGTTGCATGCAGATCTTTTATGAGGAGAGTCTGTTCTTCCTGTCGGCGAGCCTGTTCTTCTTTGTCACGAAGCAACTGCTCCTCTAGCCGACGAGCTTGCTCCTCCTGTTTGCGAGCCTGCTCCTGGAGCAATGCCATTAAGCCCGAAAGGTCAAATGACGGGGTTACAGGAACATCTGCAGATGGACCGGTGGATGATCCGGCGGCCGCGGCGGCGTCCAACTCCGTGGTTGGTTGATTCTCACCACCACCAGGCGCTCGTAATGGCGAACCAAACCGTCTTTCGTCCACCTCCCTCTCTCGTTGGCTTCTTGTTCTCATGCGGTCTGTCTCCTGCTTTGGTGTAGCCGGCATTATTTTATCCTCGCTTCTGACACCAAATTGTTACGAGCTAGGGTTCGGATAAAATTAATGTACGCTAATAACACCAAAAATTAACACCTTTATTCGAAAAACCACAAAAAGAAATTAATCCAACAAATAACGCTCAAACACTCTTTAACTTGACTGTACACTCTTATCAATTATCACTGAATACTTGCTTCGAATCGCTATGATCGTTTCGTTTCGTCAGCCAAATCAGTAATGTCCCAGGCAGTCGATGTGCGCCCTATTTATAACGCGACATAAGTTTCCAGAATGAACTCATAACTACTCGTATGTACTAGTGGTAGTCGGTAGGTCTTTGAACTTTCAAGGTCGGCGGCGCCTTTGAGTTGCCGCGCCGCGCCGCGCCTGTAGGTACTTAAGGCCGGCGGCACCTTTGATGTCGCCGCGCCCGTAGGTATATACCTACCGCGCGCTCTGGAAACTTCTGTAGGTACCTACGCTCTACTAGTGTGTTCCAGAATGTTCCTTTAAATGTAGGTATTGCGTCATTTTAGTACCTACTGTTTTTCTAAGAATCGACCGGCGTAACAATATCCTTACAAAAAAATGGTCCACTGGTTTAGGCTGTGCGTTGTCTGTCAGTCAGTATGTCACGTTACTGTTTTATAGGTATACGAGATTTTGTGTGTTGTCATGTTTATTCCACGTTAACTTTCGGACCGTTGATCCGATTTTCAATATATGAGGTTTATCGATCGAGTTCGAGGGTATGTCGAGGAAAAAAAGGGAGGGGCGAAAAAATATCAGAAATTCAGGCCAAGTAAACTGACGAATGAAAAAACTTTGTACTTTTTGGAATTAAATTAATATATAAATTGACTATGTTCATGTTTCAGGGCGCCTAGACGCGGCGTGCATTGCTGACATGTCCGTGTGTCGCGCGCGTCACAGTCGCGTCGGGTTCGGACCCAACGGGACCATCGCCTTCCCCACCTCCTACGACTCTGTGGCAGACTTGCCGAACTGTGAGTAACGAGTGAAAGAGACGGCATGACTGACATCTAGACTGTAGCTGTGTGATATCTAGATATGTCCGTGTCTCGCGCGTCATAAATAAATCTTATGTTCAACTGTTAGTTAGGGTAGCTACCATAGCGAACGCTGTTAAAAAACTGTGCATTTCGAACCATTTGATTTTGGGTCAAGCAAAGATTAACTTTATGACGTTGGACTTTCGGTATAAAATGGAGCGCATTAACGCATGGCGATTAAGTCGACAAGAAAACGCCAATACTACAACATGAATTCAAAATGCAAGCATCACAAATTTTTAGTTTACAGTTATGTGATTTATTTGAACTGAAGTTCGAGGTTAAATTGTACAGTTAGATATCAAAATTGACTTGTACGTCGGTACTCTTTGCTTATTTTTGCCCAGCTTTCCGTAGTTTTGTTTATTAAACCATAAATAAGTTTTTTTATTTTGGAGCCAGATTAATTGTAAACACATTTACTGTGATAATTAATATGTATGTTAAATGTTTATTAATATAATATTATTGATGACATCCCTTTAACCGTAACTTTTAACCGTAGTATTTTGGCATCTACACCCGACTGAGACATGTGACGTATCTTCCACAGCGGCGGAGCTGAGCGAGTTAGACAAGTACTTGCGCGGGCGCAGCGCCAGTGACTGGTCGGAGCTGGCCGTCACGCATGTAGCGCTGCAGCAGGCAGACTGCGCGTACGATATACGGGTATGTATAACTAGAATTCAGAATTCGAGATCAAAAAGGTAAACAAAGAAATGTCAAAATATTTCAGTGTCAAAGTGACATTTCAGAGGTGTTGAACATTTTATCACCGGGAAAAAACTAAATGTTCAAGTACTTTATAAACCTGCTGATAAAGGTACTGGTAATAATTACATTCACAGATGTGAATGTAATTATTACATACCATGGTCATGTCCCATTTTTTAAATAAATATTGTTTCAATAGTTTTTATTGGAATGATAAGGATGCAAGATTTCTGAACCGATTTGAATGATTCTTGCACCAAATTCAAAAAACTCTTTCGTATTTTATGTTTTATTATTGTAGTACATTATTATTTTTACAAAAACATTATGAATAAGAATTCGTTTCTTTTTTAAAATATTAGCGTAAATTATTTATTTGACAGGAGATCCTCGGCCGTCAGCTCGACACTCTGTTCAGATACTCTACGTTCGCGGAACCGGAAGTGGGTTCATCCCCGCGGCTGCAGCTGGTGGAGACACCGCGCGAGCGGCACGCGGCGCTGCAGAGTCTGATGCGCGACGCGGCCGCCGCGAGCTCGCAGCGGCAACGCGTGAGTGAGCCCGTAGACACGGTCTTGTTTTATTACCAACTAGGGTCTTTCCTATTTAGTAACAAGCCCAAATTAAAAATTTATATAACCCCCGACTTCCCACCCCCCATTATAGCTAAGAAGCATCTCGATCACATCAGCTTTGAAACTTGAAAAACCGCAGCTAAAATGGTCCATTCGTTTGGAAAATACGATTCTCACCCCCCTTTCCTCAACTCTCTCCCCCCCCCCCCCTCCCCCTCCCAAATCGCTAAGAACCATCTCGATCACATCTTGTTTTCAAACATAAAAACCTCATCAAAATCGGTCTTAACGTTTCGGAGCTACGAACCTCACTCCACACCCCCCCCCCTCTCAGCCCTCTCATTATAGCTAGGAACCATTTCGTTTATCTCAGCTTTCAAACTTAAAAAACCTCAACTAAATCGGTCCATTCGTTCGAAACTCCACCCTTTTTACTACTACGTTACTACGACTCCCTGATTCTGCACAGGGACTATGTTCTCTACAGATACCGACATTGGCTACTATTATCCTGTGTAAAATTGAAATAAGTGAAATTTTATAACTCCTTTGTTTTTTATTTTTAGTTCGGAGTGACCGGTGCTTATTGCCACGAGGTTTGGAAACTGTGTGACGCTTTGTGGGGAGCTGACTTAGAGAATGATGGTAGGTTTTATTTGTAATTAGATCCGCCCCACGGTTTCACCCGCGTGAGGAATGATGACGATAAGTATCCTATTTATTATTCCAGGGTATAAGCTATCTCCAATCCACATTTCATCAAAATCCGTCCAGCCGTTATCGCATGCAAGCTCCCCAAACAAGCTTACAAACAGACAACTCACCAACGACTCGGACAACGTTTCACTTTTATACATTGACGTGGATTCGTATTAACTAGAATCGCCCCGTGGTTTCACTCGTGTGGGTGATTTTGATAAAAAGTGTCCTATGTGTTAATCCAGGATCTAAAGTACCTGCATACTAAATTTTATCAAAATCGATGTAGCTTATTTAGCACTGTGAGGTAACAAACATTTATAAACTTTCGCATCCACTAAATTACTAATATTATAATGGCGACAGTAACTATGTATATTTGTCTGTATGTTATATTTTCACGACTTAACGGCTGTACTGATTTTGATGAAATTTGGAATGAAAATAGTTTAAACCATGGGGAAGGTAGTCCGCGCGGACGTAGTCGCGTACGAAAGCTAGCCACCAATAAACAGAACAAAAGGTGGTTGAGTGTTTTTCTACGAACTGACACACTGACACGGTATACCCTCTTCTCTTGCGTGCTCGTTTTGTTCTGTAATCAAACAAAGAACCTTTAAAGTTTTGCCATATCCGTCTGTCTTCCCGCCTGTCCGTCCGCCTCAGTCTGTATGTCATATTTAACCAAACACTTTTAACACCGCAAGGTTGACATTTGTTGGCATATGAATCGATATTTATTAAGCTTTCCCGCCCGACACTTCGTCCGCGCGGACTACTGTTTATCGCGAAAAAGCATCCTATGTTCTTCTAGGATATTAAAAACCAATGCAAAAGTAAGTACAGCACCAATGCTCTTGATATTTTTGACATACTTGTTATTTCGTTTCCATGGAAACCGTTCCTTACAGCGATTAATCAACATTTTCCAGTTTTCCCGTGGAAACTTACAATTTTCCGTTATAAAAAGTATCCTATGTTTTATTCCAGGGTATAAGATATCTTCATTCCAAATTTCATCAAAATCCGTGCAGCCGTTATCGCGTTAAAGCTCCAAACAAACAAACAAACAGACAACGTTACACTTTTATATATTGGTATGGATAGTGTAGCGGTGGCGTAAACTTTACGCCAATGTTATTGTCTTCCATTCGTGAACTGATCGCTTGTCGCGCGGGAGTCTACGAACAAACAAACAAACAAACAAGGTTATATATTGTTATATAAACAATAAATAATATGTTGTTGTTTTGTAAAGTTGTTTTTTCTGATTATACTTAGGACAAACTTAATCTCAAATGTCACATGTGTTATTTTATAATATTGGTATTTTTATATTTTTTCATGCTTAATTCAATAATGTCGCACACCCCTAATGGGGTAGATTGTACGGGTCCTAAATTGAACCGAACAACTGTATCAACAACCTATATCTGTGTCAATAAAATGATGTTGATTTTGTTTTTTTATATTGCACAGGTGTACCTGGCACTGACGACCTGTCGATCGTCAACAGACACAGGAAGTTCCTGGAATGGATGACGTCATGTGTCAGTGAAATTACGGACGAAGAGCTGTCTAAGCCGAGGAAAGGAGAAAGTGAAGACGGTAAGTCGAAATATACCACTCCACTAATCATCATGCGTTCGTCCACTGCTGGACGTAGGCCTCTGCTAGTGAACGCCACTGAGCCCGATCTTCGGCTCTCCTCATCCAGTTCCTGCCGGCCGCTTTTCGTAAGTCGTCACGCCACCTTGCCGGCGTACGTCCTACACTACGTTTGTCTTCACGCGGTTTCCACACTTGAACTCGTTTACCCCTACGGTTGTCGGTTCTACGAGAGATGTGACCAGCCCATTGCCACTTCAGCTTGCTAATATTTTGAGCTATGTTGGTAACTTCCACTAATGCCGTATCGTAATAACTACAGTAGTCACAACGAATCTTTGTGAGGATAAAACAGCATAAAGTAAGAGCGAGATAGATGATGCGAAAAAAGCGTGTGAGCGAGGCAGCTGTACAACTTGTTCAATCCTGTCTTCATCATAAACATTGGGATTGCGCCTGAAAAATAACAGCATGCGCAGCGACTTGCAGACAACTTCCGAGCCACAAAGATTAGTTGTGACTACTGTAACTGGGGAGCGCATAGCTGAGTGGTGGTGCGGGATGGGTCATTCACGTGACGCCACCGCTCCACTACTCCTTTAAAATGGTTCCCCTAACTGAGAGTGCTGAGACCTCTTGTTTGTATGTATTATTTATTGTTTTTTTACAGGTCCATGCATAATGGTGTTATAGAGATTGCAATATACATTATGACATGAAGGCCATCTAGTAAAAGTAGTAGACCGTTCACCACCGCAAAACCAGAATACTAATAAAATAGATGTTATGTATCAAAACGAGTTGCCATCTATACTAATTAAGTTAGTAACAAAATAAGACGCTGACCAAGAATATTTAAAAATGGTGGATATATGTTTGTTCGTGCATCACGTAAAAACTACTGGACCGATTGCGATGCGGTTTTCACTGTTGGTTAGCTTAGGGTTGGTGACTTAAAAACTGGTGTACTTGGTATCACAATCCGATGAGTAGAAGTCGAGCAATCGATAAAAAAACCATTTGACGGCTGAACAAAGTTTGATGATATTGGTACTTTTAGTTCTGGAATAACATAGGGTCCTTGAATCCCTCAAAAATGAACACACGGGCATAGCTAGTACTACATAACTATGACAGGGCTACACAATCATTTTTCATGTGTAATATCTTTCCGCTCGCTTTCCTGCAAACTATGGGAGTGATTTCGTGAAAAGTGTGTAATAGGAAGCCGGGGAAGCGCGCGCGGTGTAATAAAGCTGGAAGTCATCACATAATTTTTGTAATGTGCTAAATAAACACTTAAGTTAAGAATAGAACTGAGGTGCTTCATACTATCAGCCGAACTGTTCCCTGCTGAGCTATCAAGACATACGATTTTCTGACGAAAAGTAAGATTAGATGGGCCAGATGAAGTAATTGGTGATTCACAATTAACCAATGAGCGTGCGCGGTGCTAGGTATATTAGTTAATGTTGCTTGTTACCAAGGTGAAATGTCAATTCATGTTACACATCATATGCGACTACTGTAAGGCTCGCTCATTTTTTTACTGGTCTCAACTGTCGTTATCCAGTCTCAGTTCGGTTTCAACTGCATTTAACTTAATGTTGTTTGTAGAAAACGACGGACACAGCGCTCGGATTTGGACACTCCTGCTCGGCGGACGCGTGCTGGAAGCTTGCAAGCTCGCTAAGGAACATGGGGATCTCAACTTGGCAGCGCTCATCGCGCAAGCCGCCGGTAAAATATATACTACAATACTTCATCATCATCATCATCATCATTGGCAGCTGAATCCACCCACGGCAGGGCAAAAGCCTCGTCCCTCTTACGCCAATCATCTGTCTTGACCCAATCTGTGCCAAGACTTTCCTATAAACTTATTGATGTCATTTGTTGCATTTTCATCGGCACTACACTATACCTAATTACATCAAAATCCGTAATGGTTCAAAAAATAAAATTCACGTATTTTAAAAGCTTTTATTTAATTTCACTTGTATGTATCTATCTATGTATTTCTATATGTCGTCGAATCTCGCGACTCTAATTTCGAGGACTTCCCGATTAGCTATCCTACTGAAACTTTCAGGGTAACTCACAAATCGATCAAAAGCAAAATAACGAAAAAAATACGTATGAAGTGAAAAGGCAATAAAAGAAACTCGCATTTCTCGCTTCTTTTTTTAATATTATAAAGAGAAAATATCTGGTTGTTTGGTATGGATAAACTCAAAAAATATTGAACCGATTTTAAAAAATCTTTCACTAATGGAAAGCTACATTATCAGCGAGTAACATGGCAGTATTTTATTTTTCATAAAAATAGAGTTACTTACGATAATTGCAATAATGTAACCCAAGGTATCAATAGTACAGAACGGAATGACATAATGTTGCAATGGAAACGAAATAATAACAAGTCTGTCAAGTATGCGAGTAATAAATGCAGTTGTCTATGGTCAAAAAACACCACGACCGTTGCTGCCAAAGATTTTAGATTACGTTTACCGGAGTTTTTTTTAATAAGTTACGACGGTATGTAAATGCTAAAAGTAAGAAAAATACCGCGGTGTGAGCGTTATCCGTGCGAAACGATTGGTGCGGGGCGGCGGTTTGTAACCGGGTGCCGCTGGTACACGCTACCGCTCGGCGCCTTGTACTCCGATGAGTTGTTCGCAGGCTCGGCGACGTTCCGCTCGCTGGTCAGCCGGCAGCTGGCACTGTGGCGCGAGTGCGGCGCGGACGCGCTCGTCTCGTCCCACAAGCTGTGCGCGCTGCGGCTGGTGGCGGGCGAGCCGCCGCGCGAGCCGCTGGCGCTCGCCGACTGGCGGCACGCTCTGCACGCCACCGCCAGGTGAGCACCCAGCGTCAGGCGCGGATCCAGCCCTCATAAAAGGTTGTGGTCACAGCCATTCGAAAATCGGCCAAGTGCGAGTCGGAGTATGAATGCGCTCATGATCGATATAGTAGGTACAGTGCATTCCTACAAAGGAGATGTTTACAAAATATATGACGCCCTGACCAACGTTTTGTACAGCCACGTAGGCAATGCCGTGGGGCGAACACTAGTAGGTTAATAAACCCGTAAAATGTTAGTTTGTTCGCTCACGAAAATATCAAAAGTAAATTGAGTTTGTTTGCACATCACAGTGTCACATTTAGACTTAAAACTACTAAACCGATGTTGATGAAATTTATACAATTTCAAAGCATATCATTTTTTTATTTTTTTTTAACCTATGTTGTCCCACTGCTGGGCAAAGGTCTCCCCCATTTCCTTGCAGACATCCCGATCCCCTGCAATCTGACCATTCTTCCATCTTGATCCATTTTAGCCTAGCAGTCTTACTTCCCACATCAGCGATTCCTGTTTTTGAGCGAATTGTGGAGTTCGGAACTCTGTCGATCCTCTTAATTCCTAACACGCTTCGCTCCATTGCTCTTTGGCAAACCTTGAGTTTGGATTTCTGAGATTCGGTCAGTGACCACGTCTGAGCACCATAGGTCAGTACTGGTAAAATACACGTGTCGATGAGTGTTCGCTTTAGTGATAGCGGAAGGTCGCCCTTCATAAGGTCCTTCATGGACCAATAGCTCCTCCAAGCTTTCTCGACTCGGCGATTGATTTCAATATCCTGCCGGTTGCTGAAAGAGACTATCTGGCCCAGTTAAATATACTCATCGACATAGTGTATCTGTTGCCCGTCGACTTCAATCCTACGTTTCGTGCTGTTAGACATCACTTGTGTCTTTGACCGGTTCATCATTAGTCCAACCTCAAGGCTTGCTGTGCTCAGATCTTGGAGCATGTGTTGCAATTCGGCTGCTGTGGGGGCAAAAAGGACAATGTCGTCGGCAAATCGGAGATTAGTGAGTCTCCTGTTACCAATTTCAATGCCCAATGTTGCCCAGGAGACTACTAGAGTTTTAAATACCTCTTCGAAGGTGCTAGTATATAGTTTCGGAGATAGTGGGTCACCCTGCTTAACGCCTTTTTCAATTTTAAACTGTGGACCAGAAGAATGTAATTTTATATATGCAGAACTGTTGTTGTAAATTAGTCGGATGAGGTCTATGTAGGTTTTATCTATGTTTTGGATCTCTAAAGCTGAAAATATTGCATGGTGTTTGATGCTGTCAAAAGCCTTCGTGTAATCCACGAAGGCCAGATACAATGGTTTATTAAATTCATTGTATTTTTCTAAAATCTGATTTAATGTGTGTAGATGGTCTGTTGTGGAGAAGCTGGGACGAAACCCGGCTTGTTCTGGTGGTTGATGTTGATCTAGCTTGCTGTCTATACGTTTTTGAATTATTTTAATGAAAGCTTTATAAATATGTGACACTAAACTTATGGGCCTGTAGTTACTGATATTACTCTTGTCGCCTTTCTTATGGAGCAGTATTATGTTTGAGTGACACATTTTTACTGGAAGTTGACCTTTATGAAGAATGGAATTGAAAAGGTTTGCTAAATGGGGAACTAGAATGGGGGAACCTATTTTTAAAGTTTCTGTCGTAATTCCATCCTCTCCAGGACTTCTGTCATATCGCATAGTTGTCAAGGCGTCGTGTACTTCACCGCCTGTTACAAAAGGTATGGTATCAGAGTGGACGTATTCAGTTTGTGAATCTATTTTGGTAGGATCTGAGTATAAGTTTGTGTAAAATTTTGTACAAATTTCCAATACATTTGTACGGTTGCTATGCTTTACCCCATTATCGTCTTTTAAGCTGTTTATCCATGACTTGCCAGTAGACATTCCTTGTTTTGCAACTCTTAAAGAAGCATGCCTTTCCAACGCTTTTTTCACCATGAATGTATTTTGTCGTCTTATGTCCTTTCTTATGCTTTTTTTAACTTGCTTATCTATTGTTCTGTATTCTTGCGTTCCCATTTCGTTTTCTGTTCTTAAATCTAAAAGTTTTATTGTATGTTGTGACAGCTTGTTTTTCTTTTTCTTGTCTCCTTTTATTTTTGCACTGCTAGTGTGTATGGCTTTAACAATTCTTTCATATTGTAACTCTACATCTTCAACATCTTCAGTTTTATCAATTTCTAGGTTACTGAAACTATTTTTAAGCTCTAATTGGAATTTATCAGAGTTGCTTATGAGCGTTTCTTTAACATGTTTGGTAATTTTGTTTTTAAATAAGTATGCTCTATTTATTTTGAAGTCGAATTTAATTTTGGCTCGCAATGGTCTGTGGTCTTGTATATTATTTTATTTATTACGCTTATGTCTTTAATTATATGATTCTGGGAGCATAGCACAAAATCTATCTCATTTTTTGTTTGGCCGTCAGGTGACTTCCAAGTCCACCGTCTCTGAGGACTCTTTTTGAAAAAGCTGTTGGCAATTTTGAGATTTCGTCCAAACGCAAATTGCATTAGGCGAGCCCCTCGCTCGTTGCGGTTCCCCAGTCCATATTTACCTAGGATATCTGAGTTATCTGCATCTTGCCTAGACCCAATCTTCGCGTTGAAATCACCAAGAACTATAGTCCAAGTGCCACGATGTTCTTCGTAAACTTTATCAAGGTGGTCATAAAAGTCCTCAACTTCATCATCAGAATATGAAGAAGTTGGCGCGTAAATTTGTATTAGCGTTAAGATTTTGTTAGTTGTTACCTGGAATTTAAGTATGGCTATTCTTTCTGAATAACCTACAAATTCGACAATGTTATTTTTCCACTTTTTTGCGACTAGAAAACCTACACCGTGCATTCCGCTAGTTTCTCCTATATGACAAAATACATTGTCTTCGCGTTCTATAGTCTGTTCGCCCTGTTTTCTTACTTCTGCAAGGCCTACAATGTCCCAATTGATATTTTTGAGGGCGTTTTCTAGTTCAAGCAGTCGCTCGTCTCTCATCAACGTCCGGACATTATATGTGAATACATTAATTGCTTAAGGTTAGGCTTAATCTGTACCTTTTACAATGTTAGCCGTGGTCGTTTGACGGTTTGTCGATCCCGCCCGGAGATTCTTCACACCTCCAACTCCAATGCTAGTTTGGTGCCCGTCAACGCTTAACCAGCAGTTGGAGTCACCGGGAACTTGGGGCCTTTGTCTTAAAGTACTATCCATAATTGGGAGGAATTGGACCGTAACCCACCACGCTGGTCCAGTGCGTGTTGGTGAGTGAACAGTAAGCCTTCTAACTCGGCTCGGGGCTGCCGCCGTTGACACTTCTATGAAACGTTCTTCCGCCGCCAGCCTAGGTGCCCTTATATCAACCATGCCAATGTGGCCTCTAAAGTGCTTAATGCCCATAAGCCCAAATTGGTTCAGCTGTGACTCTCTTTGAGAGCTTGTATGTTACGCCGTTGACCCCACAGAGCTCTTCCGCCGTAACAATTCTGTGTGATAATTTAATCGATATCCAGGTTAACGTCTTTATGTAGGTACATCATCTTCGTTGGCGAGCGAGAATTCACGTGTCATTTTTAGGCAAAATGAGTTAATGATGTCAACGTGTTTTTATACACATTATCTACCTTATGGAATATAAGAGCTGTTTTTTTAGTATTTCCGATAATACAACAATTTCAGAAGTACATAACTACTTGTCAAGCAAAAGTCGTTGGCGAGCGAGAATTCACGTGTCATTTTTAGGCAAAATGAGTTAATGATGTCAACGTGTTTTTATACACATTATCTACCTTATGGAATATAAGAGCTGTTTTTTTAGTATTTTCGATAATACAACAATTTCAGAAGTACATAACTACTTGTCAAGCAAAAAATCAGTCTATCAAAATCATAGATCATTTCTTACTGTCGTTGATAAAAATTAACTAACGGTAAAATTAAATACTTTTTAGCACTGCGATATTAATGGCTCTTATTTATTTCTGGCAGAGGAAAAACTTTGAATAAAATGCAATTCTGTGGTTCGGTAAAAGTCACCAACAGATCTTAAGTAATTTAAGTAAGTATATGAAGGTAACCGCACGTTTTTCGGTCTTTACGTTCTCCGAAATCGAACTAAAGTTTATTAATTAAAGCAAAACCAACACAAGATTTTGTTTTTTTGAAAATGCTAGATTTAACTATTATACTTTTTATTTTATATCTCAGTAACGTTACAAATAATTAAATAATTTATTCATTATTAGGCCCACAATAAATGTAGTAAAAGTGAAAATATCAATATTTTGTTCACAGAAACCATTTTTGTAACCATAATAAGCGTTCATGAGTTATGCCGATTATAAGAACATAAAAACTAAAACGCGATTACACACTAGATTTTTGCACTTATTTGTTGACTTCTCGCTCGCCAACGACGATATTTAGGAGAGCTTGCCCAGATAATCTTTCCTGTGCCATTGAGGCACGCAACCAAGTGTTTACTCTGCGAAGAGTAGAAACTATATCTTTGCGGTAGCTATGCTGACCGGGAGAGTTGCCAGTTTTTTAAAGTTTTTTTTATGTTGGTCAAATCTCTGCCCCAAATCATTAATAACGGAATCTAATAGAGGTATGTAAATTGATTTCCGAAAGTACTCTTCTGCCGATTTCGCATTAGACCGTGAAAGTGTGAGGTTTATGTCTATTAGGGTTGTGGGCATGCCCACCTTGCCCACAACGGTGGATCCGCGCTTGCCCAGCGTTGCCTTCTTATTGTGTTTCTGCGTATTTAGGGCCCTTCGCAACTAGCTACTTATGTACATATCATTTAATCTTTAATTCAAATTCAAAATATGTATGTTTCGAACAAGAAAAATACATCGTTTTAGCAGTTAGTGTAAACATATATGATAATGGAAAAATGCCGCCGGCCCAGAAAGAGGTGGCGAGATGAACTAGACGCCTACCACAAGAGGGCTGGTGCGGGGTGGCACACGACAGAGACTCTTAGTAGGATATGGGGGAGACCTTTGCCCAGCAGTGGGACAGTATAGGAGAGAAAAAAGTTTAGTAAATAAAGATAACTCGAAATCTAAACATTATTCAATATAATATTTCATGTACCTAAGAGGCATTCGGTCATCATCCGTACGATATGCCTCAGTACAGGTGCATGCGGATCATCTGCAAAGGTTTACAGGACTACAGCTTACTTTCACTAGTTTTATGAATGGAGCATTAAGGCCTGCTTAAAAATTTGTTAGATATTTTTTGTTTGTATTGAAATATTGAAATCCTTTATCGATTTATGGTTTAATCAAATGGCAGACTAGTAGGTACGAGTATGTCATGAAGATCTAACCTAGACCTTTGATTGTATTGTGAGTTCGCCAACTTAAGTGTTCAAACCAGGATCTTGTCCATTTCAGATACCTCTGTCCCCAAGTGCCGTCGCTCGAGCAGATTCTTCGAACGTACGAAGGGTTCTTCGCCGCCAGCGAAGACGACGAGGCGGTCGATTTGACCGCCCTGGACGGAGACGAGATGGGCATGCAGTTCCCACTGCCGCCGTACGCGAGTCAATATGACGTAGTTATTCGCGATGTAAGTGCCAACATATTAACGATAGCTCGGCTTCTACTCATCTACACCAGTTTTTAAGTCAAACCATAAGCTATCCAACAGTGAAAACCACATCGCAATCGGTCAAGTAGTTTTTACATTATGCGCTTACAAACAAACAAAAAGACAGACACGATTTAAAAAAATGTTGTATCCTTGTTCAGTCGCTTTTTTTTAGTACCCTAGACCTTATTTTTTATTTATCGTTGTACAGTCTTTTTTGTATTTATTGCTTTATTATGAGTATAGATAGTTTAATACAATAGTTCAACGTACCTAGGTTGCACATAACAACAATACAATAGTTCAACGTACCTAGGTTGCACATAACAACAATACAATAAAAAAATACATTGCACTATTCCAGAGCGGCAAACAGCGGCGCGTGCTGGACCTGCGGTACGAGCTGATCCGCGGGCGAGCTTTCAACGTGCGACCGAAGCTGCGGCCCGCGCACTACACGCAAGACCCACTCGATCACAGCTTATGGTCAGTACCGTGACGAACTCATCCTTTTTCATCAACATTACGACCTCAATTCATACATTTTTCGCACTTCCATTCTCAAAAACAAATAATTATATCGCAATCTTCATTTTTCTCGCATTCGTACATTTCACTCATTGGCTTGCTACGTTTACAAATAACTGATTTAGGCATTTTACTTATATTCATAACTACAACGAAACTTGCTGTTTAAATTGTTATATGTAATATGGATCCATAATATCCAATATATATAAATAAATGCTTACTCAAAAAATTCACAATAGTCCCACAATTGAGAACAGTATCATCCGACTAATATTTGACCGAGCGAGCGCGAAGCGCGAGCTAAGCGTCTCTGTTTCAGCTTTGGCAAAAATTCGTTCGTATGTCCGGATGTCTATCCGGCTGTTCTCCTCTACAGGTGAACATCAGATCTAGACGAAACTTGGTATTTTTTAGTCGTCGGGGATTTTTGATTGGAAGGTACTTCCCCCAAAAAAGGGTAAAAAGAGGGGCTACTGAATGGTATCCCTAAAATCAAAACGACGAAACGAAATGTAGTAGATCTGTCGTTTATGTTCTTACTCGTTCCAGCTCACTCAAACCACATCAAGATAGAGTGAGATGGACACAAATCGACCTTTTGTAATGAAAGGGTTTCAACTAACAATTACAACAAAATTCATGTTTTGGTGTAGAAAAGTTCTAACTGATTTGTTTTACTTCATTTTTAAACCAGCGCCATCTAGGTCAACTTCATCGAAACTTCTGTATAAAGGTTCCAAGAGATAAAGTTGAATTGCTTTCGTAGTTTAAAAAAGTTCTAATTGGTCACATAGAATTATTCTATACCATTACTTAAATTTTATAAATAAATCTTATTTAATAAGGTTCCAACTTTAGAACCATTTTATACACTATACCTTTTTTTATAATGAAATATTCTACCCCGGGTCATTCGTGTATACAGGAAGTTGATACACACAGTACTATTGAAAAATAATTGGCTAAAAATGAAATATATTCACCTGTGGGACTTACAAGACTCTTGAAGTCAATGAATTAAAGAAAACCCCTAAGAGTAATATTATGCTTGAATCTGACTTTAAGGACTGTTGCTAAAATAATGAATTTTAAAATAGTTCCTTTTCTCAATGTTTGCAGCTTGAAAGGAGGATGCCAGCTTTCGGCTTCCAAGACTTTTAAATGTTAAATGCCGCGGACACGAAATCTATCCACATTATTAACTATATGAAATAATAACAATTTATATGAATACAAATGACCGGAAATAGCTGTGCAAGACTTTTAAAAGTGAATGTGAAGTGAAGTGTTGAAAGTTAAATGCTGCGAACACGAAATCTATCTACATTATTGACCATATAAAATAATGTAATTAATTCTTATTAAAACAATAACTTGCGGAACGGTTATTTAAAAAAAAAAAGAATTAAATTGAATAGAAATGACCGGAAATTGCAGTGAATTGATACTTATTACGAATTATAGTGTTGACACTATAACTCAATAAAGTATTAATTGCAGTGAATTGATACTTATTACGAATTATAGTGTTGACACTATAACTCAATAAAGTATTAATTGCAGTGAATTGATACTTATTACGAATTATAGTGTTGACACTATAACTCAATAAAGTATTAATAAATCGACAAACAAAATCGATTATTTTTTTATCCTGCTCCTTATTTGTTGTATAAACGTTTCAGTGGTTTAGGTACCAAGCTCATGACAAGAGCCGAGAAGGCCCAGGGTTCGATTCTCAGATTGAGTACCTAAGTACCTACTACTAATAGCAGGTATAGGTAGCTAATAATACTTTATAAATGATATTAAACATGATCGTAAAGTGTAGGTACCTACATAATATATCAGTGTAATATTAGATTTCAATAATTATCTTGGCTATATTATGCCATTGACCATAAACCGTGTCACAATCTAACGAAAGTCACATAACCACAAAAGTTAACTTTATTTCCTCATAACATATTTTTGAAAAGTTCCCAGAAAAAACTAATAACACACAAAAGCTTTTAACATAATGCTTTAAAAATAAAAATACTGTTCAGTTGTGTCCGCGATAATTTTGCATCGAGCCTAAGTTACTTTGGAGATCTGGCATAGTCCTTTACTCAGGTTTTAAAGCAGATCTCTTTTAAAACCTCATTTTTACATAGCTTTTACAGGAGTGGCAGCTTGAGATTAGCAAATAGACCAAAACAAATACAAAATAAAATTTCAGAATTGGATCCTGATATTGTGCCAAAGATAATATATGCAAATAGACCAAAACAAATACAAAATAAAATTTCAGAATTGGATCCTGATATTGTGCCAAAGATAATATATGCAAAAACTGCTACTATATCCAAAGAAAAAAAAAGATGACATAAAGCCCATGTTAAAGTTCATGCCAATACAAGATCAAGATTTCTATACAGCACTTATAAAAATTTAAGTTTTTAGTGTTTATGTCGAAGTTTGTCATAATATTTTATTATTGAAATGATAACAAATTTTTAAGTATTATTGTTTCCTATAGATCCATGAGATAGAACTTTCTTTGTAAAGAAAGTCTGTTACAATTTAATAAATATTGCCTAATTACTTGAGTTAAAAAGGTCCCAAAAGCATTTGGAACCTTGTTATGTTATGTATCTGGCACTAACAAAAAATAAAAGGGTTCCATCTAGTAAATTATGATTATTTATTTCCACAAATGCAATAGATTGGTTTTTTCATTAGAATATATAGTATTTCAGTTATGTTACTAGCTAAACCTATTAATTTTAAAATAAATTGAACATACATAAAATTACAGACATTCAAATTTTTAACCGTAGATATCTTGGAAACATCCTCTACCCACATGCAACCTTTTCATTCCAAAAGGTCGAAATGTCAAAATAAAACAAGCCACGCAATTTGTGAGGATAATACTATCGAAAAATACTAAAAATATCGTCTAAAGTCAATCAAATCTTACTATAATACCTAACGCAGATGAGAATCTAATAGCAATAATTTAAGCAAGACTATTCAATAATGTACTCGAAAATGAAGTCTTACGTGTGGAAGGTAATTTTTCATGTGTTGGTTCCGTACGGCTTTTGCAGCCTACAATGCAACAATTTACCATTATTGTAGGTCAGATTTTAATTATTCACTATAAAACACTAGTCAGAAACGTTCAAATGCAGTCAATATAGCACAAATGTAGGCACAAACCACTAAAATATCGACAACAAAAGTCTCTTGAACGGTTGAAACGAGCTTTCAGCCAAACAACCAAAACAGCATACGCAGTAAGGGACAAAAAATATTATCATCTTCTCTTTTACTATCAGGTAACGGTGTATAAGTTTATCCCGCTTGCATAATTATTATTATTAAAGGAGGATCTCTATTATTGATACTCTCTCTACGGTACGTACCATTGACGTAGGAAATGTCTATACGGTGCGTACAGTCAGTGACACGTAGAGTACGTGTACAATACAAAGTTTAAAAACGCTGAGATGTGATGTGTAAAGTAGGTGCCAGATACGTGAGCAAAGTTTGAGAATAAATTTTGTGTGCGCTAAGTCTGGCGCCCGCATTAAGTGTAATTTAATGAAAAATTGTCGAAGAAAGTAACACGAATAATTCCCTAAAAAAACCTACTCGTACAAGGAAATCGTAAAATAATAAGATTTATCGAAATTAGTTGTCCGGAAAAACGCGAAAAGAGCACAGCTAGTACAGCGCGAACTTGAAATGTGAAAGGGCACTTAAATAATAGCACTTGATTTTAAGGAACGACTCATTTAACAAACTACAAACTTCTTTTCACAAACCGCACTTTCTTTTAAAAAACTATATTTCCCTTTTCATAACTTGTAATAAATCATAATTTTTTATTAGAATAAACCACACTTATTTCCAGTTTCCTACTAGGCGTGTGGTTGGGCAGCCCCTCCGCCGAGCACATAACCGGCGTTGCAGACCAGTTAGAAGCGAGCGGAGCGTGGCACTTGGCCGTGCAGGCTCTCTGCTATCACCCACACGATGTCGCGTAAGTAGTAGTATTGCAACCCGAGCGGTGATGAGTGTAATTTAGAATGTAGGTATGTAGTTTAGAACATTGGTAAGTGTTATTTAAAACATTGGCAGGTGTAATTAAGAACTTAGGCGGCTGTAATTTAGAGCGATGCTGGGTGTAATCCACCAATTCATACTGCCACGTGGTATACTAGTGCACGTTAGAATTCAACGGCTGGGTTCAATCCTCGGCTCCGCACCAATCACTTTTCTATGTTATCGGCGTATTTCCATCGCTCCGTGCTTCGAGGGATAGGAGCTATCGGTCCCGGCTGTTATTGATAAAAAGCAGTTGTTAAGACATGTCAGAGAACCTCGGGCGGCCTGACTATCTCTGACACCAGAAGCCAGCACTGCGCCATTCGTTAAGCAAGCAATGTACTACTCATGTTCCAGCCGCGAACACCTGATTCGAAATGTCCTGTCTCGTCACGCTCCAGCCAAAGTGGACACCCCTGAACTGACGGCACGCTTAGACCTTATCAAGAAGCTGCGGATCCCAGAAAAATGGCTGTTGTTGGCGCAGGCGCATCGGGCGAAGTATGAGGTACAAGGTTGCACTTTACTACTTAGGGTTTTACTTTATCATTGTGATAAGTAGACATTATGAGAAGTAGACATTATGAGAAGTGAGTATAATGAGAAGTTGTCATTATGAGAGTTTTCATTATGAGAGTTGTCATTTTGAGAGTTGTCATTATTTGTGTTTTAATTATGAGTGTTGCCAATAAGAGAAGCTGCCATTATGAGAAGTTGATATAAGAAGCCTGAGGGGAGTTTTTTGAATGTATTCAATCTGTCATAAAAATGTTGTAATTTTTTATTTTTTCTTCATTTAGTATTTTATCGAAGTTTAATGAGTAATATTGGTGAAATATCAATCTTGATAACGTGCACGAGTGTGGGCAAAGGATAAAAAAATAAAAAACGTGACTATTTTCGATATTTTTAAAACTCTCCAGGAGGTTTCAGTAAAACGTCCACCATTTTACTGATTCGTGACTTTGACAATTATTGACTGTGACTTGACAATACTTACAATAAACTAAACTTGACATTAATTGCTAGTAGGCCAGGAACCCTCTCGCCAACTGCATTTTCAAATGAAAAAGGCATTGAAATAGGTCCATCTGCTTAGGAGCTACGATGCCACAGACAGACAAAGGCTTCAAACTTATGATACTCCTCTTTTTGCTACGCTGGTTAAAAAAGCCTTTACTTCCCCGTGCAAAGCCGGGGCGGGCCGCTTGTAATAAAACCGGCCAAGTACAAGTCAGACTCGCGTACCGATGGTTCCGTACTATTACAACAATCCAACGAGCCATACTCGCACTTGGCCGTTTTTTATCATTTGTTGTTTTACTTTAGAGTTTTGTGCTATATTTATTTTGTGCTAGTTTGACCGTTGTACAGCGTAGTAAAGTATTACTGTTTTGTATGATAGATTAAAATCAAACAGAAAAAACACTTTTCTTGGCCACAGAGCATTACAAATTGTTGCCTCTTCGTTAGGGATCCTCTTTATATAGTTCAGTACCTCAAAAAGAAAAAAAGAACCCTTAAAGGATCACTTCGTTGTTCGTCTGTCAAAATCCTTTTTCTCAGGAACGCGTGGAGGTATCAAGATGAAATGATTATCAAACACTCAGGTCTGTAATCCCTTGGAGCTGTGGAAAATAATAACAAATTTGTAAATCAACGCAATCAAAAGATACGGCTGGTTACGCCGCATATTTCGACATTCAAATCAAACCCTATAGACCTAGAATCATGAAATTTGGCAAGAAGCAATGTTTATAGCACAAGTAAAGAAAAAAAAACGAAAACCGTAAATTTGGAGTCACTACAACAAATAAGTTTTCTTATAGTCTCGATTCCCGTAATGAACGAACTATTTACATGCCTACAAGTTTGTACCATGTAAATAGTCTGGAACTCTCGCAGTTGGCCCGTTTTTATTATTATTCTGACATAATGACACATTATTCTGTAAAAAAAAAAATAACCGGCTACCTATAACACTTCAAAACCTAAAACAGGCTTTTAAAGGTAGGACAGACAGACAAACACGCAGATGTCTTAGGCTTAGTAAATGGCTCCGTTTTGATTTGACCCTTTGGGTACGGAACCCTAGGAAAGCGTGTATTATTTACACTTAATACGGCATGGGTAAAAAATATTGAAAAGTCAGTATTTTTTGTAGTATTTATACTTTTAGTTGGACCCATTCTAACATTATTTAAGAAAAACCAAACAATAATAAAAATAACCGTGCGAAATCATTGTGGTAAATATGTAACCATTGCCTTTTAGGCAAGGATGGCAAGAATGTTACCACCAAGTTTACAATAGTTTAAAAAAAAAAACAAAAACTCTTACAAATTTTTTACTACGAGAAATGCATGGAAATACTCATATAATCAAATATCAGAATGTACGTAGAACAAAATCTCAATTTAATTGCGCGGAGCTCCGTTGAATTTCAAGATTTTGAATTTCTTGTCTACAAATGATGATAGTCCAAAAACTGTTACAGCTAGCCGAATTGCCAGTACTTAAAAAAGTTGTAAAGCTTTCCGCACATTTTTAATAATAGAAAAAAGGACGAATACATTGAATGCGATATTATCTGTAGTCAAAAAACTGAGGTGGTAAGTAATTGTCCCTATTGAGGGTTATGTTACTAGCTGACAGACAGAAACGTTTTTTTAAGACGTTATATTCCTGTTCAGTAGCTTGTTTTAAGTAACTTTGATAAATTTTTTGAAATTATATTCGTTGCACAGACTGTTATATGAAGGTAAAGTGGCAGTGGGCTGGTCACATTTCCCGAGGAAATTATAACTTTTGTTTTTCTCGAGTGGAGACCACGTTTAGGCAAGCGTAGTGTAGCCAGGTGGAGTGACGACCTGCGGAAAACGGCTGAAAGAAAATTGATGAGGAGAGCTGAAGACCGAGCTCAGTGGCGTCCATTAGGAGAGGTCTACGTCCAGCAGTGGACAGATATAGGAAGATGATGATGATAATGATGACTGCTTTATGAGTATACATTATGTCATTTCAGCACCTGTATGCATTAGAAGCGGAGTACCTTGTAGGTGCCGCTCAGTGGAACGCTGCACACAAGGTGTTGTTAGAAGAATTGCTGCCAGAGGCAGTGCTAGCCGGTAAGCATACTTAACCGACTGATGAAAAGGAAGCAGGCTTTCGATTCCACCAGCATGTTTAATTTAAATCGCTCAATGAAAGGGCGAGAGTCAAGTGACTATATAAATATTACTTTCATTCATGTAGTGGTACGAGGATTTATGAGGGCTAAATTATATTATTATTTTATCTACTATCTTGCTCGCGCGCGCAAAAGCTACCACGCGCAAGACCACGCGCATGCTGCGCATGCGCACGCGTAGCGTGGTAGTGGGTAGGAAAATATAATAAAGGTTGAAAGATAGTGAAATTTATTATTATAATGAAAAATGTATTCTCTTGCTTGATGATCCTATATAAATGTGAAGGAAATTGGTTTAGCAGTTTTTTTAGTAAATTAATTTGAAGCCTGCTTTGGTATTAATATTAGTAACGGGATATTTAACCTGTATGTTTTATTCACAAAATAATTTAAAGATTTTTGGCGTTTGTTGAATTTAATTTTATATTTTTTTTTTATTTTCATATATAATTCTTATATTTTTATTCTCCAGATAATCTACAAAGCATATCCCTGCTACTAGAAAAGATGAGTGAAGCCGCGGGACGCGACGAGCTCAGTGGATGGGAGAGCGGCGGCCAAGCGCTGCACCATTACTTGCACGTTTGTGATGAGGTTTGTGTATACATACTCGCAGACAAGAAATTCACAGGACACCATGATGCACCGCGAGACCCGTCGACACTTCCTAGCTCGCCTGGTTCTCCATAAGCCTTTCAGAAACTTTGTACGCCAGATATACTATGTACTACTGCAACATATAGCAACAATGTTGACGTACACACTACACAACCTGTTGCACTGGCTATACAATTGTACACCAGACAAAAAGCTACTGCAATATATAGCAACAATGTTGGCGTACACACTGCACAACCTGTTGCACTGGCTATACAATAATTAAGCCGAAGAACCGTTTTTTTTTTAAATTGCTGAATACAAGCACTTAAAAAATAATGACACAACATGCACATGTAGGTAGGTAGTACAGGTTTACGCACCGACCTCGGCACACTCGGATGATGAGCTAGGAGATATGTTTGATGACATTTCTTTGGCCCTACATAATACCACAAGGGCCCACTACAACGTAATCACGGGAGACTTTAACGCCAAAGTGGGAGTACAGACTTGCAGTGAATCGAGACGTCGGTTAGGAGGATCGAGGGTCCCCATAACTGTGTGGACCTAACAAGGTTATGGGGACAGGAATCACAGGGGCAAATGCTAGTTAACTTTTGGAAAAAGAGGGGTTCTTTTTGATGAATTATTTCTTCAATTGCAACCCCAGAGCAAGTGGACTTGGCGAAGCCCCGATGATCGTCATGATGAAGTCAATCCTAAAAATGAGATTGACTTCATCATGACGAGCAATAAGCACTTATTCAGGGATGTCTCAGTCATTAGCAAGTTTATTACCGGTAGTGATCACCGACTTGTCCGAGGCTCCTTGAATATCGACCACAAGCTTGAAAAATGCCGTCTGGTGAAGTCTACGCGCCGACCCAACCTGCTCCAGGCCGCTGTTGGATCAGAACAGTTTCAACTTAAGTTGGAAAATCGATTCGCTGCCTTGGAAACCACAAATGACGTCGATGACGAACTCCAAAATGGTGTGGGAATCCTCAGGGAGGAAGGCACTAAATTTCGTCAGCTGCAGCGTACGGGTACGAAGTCTTAATCTCGGATGAGGTTCTTCGGCTTATGAACGCGCGACGGGAGCAACAGCAAGCCACACCGTCAGAGAAAAGGGAGCTCAATAAAAAGATCAGTACGCATGGTTCTCTCTAGTATGGGTTTGCACATTAAGAAAACGGAAAATAGTTTCGTGAGCTCGCTAAACTAACAGTTTTGGGTGTAATCGGTAGGACGAGTTCATGTTTTCAAATGAAGATCACACGATAAAAAAAAATCGAAGAACTCGATTGAACGAACTTCACACTACATATTTCTATCTCTCTTCCCCACAAGCAAAAGAAAGAGACAAAATATAGTCCACCGTATTGGTGTTTGGCGTTTTATTTTACGTATATCGTTTTTATCTGTGGTTTTATTGGGATAATATGATTATCGATTTACGTTTAATTGATGTGATAAAAGGAAAGAACGTATTTTTCTGATTCTTCCGGTTCTTTGGTCTTTAATTTCAGTACTAACGAAGTTACGGACCAAAGTAATCCAACAAAACCTAGTTATTTTAAATTGATTTTATGCCTCAAGTCAAGGGCGTCGCCAAGGGAGGGCAAGGATTAAAAAAAAAGAAAACAAAAAAAAAGAAGATTCAAGAAAAAGGTAGCCAAATACAGAGAAGCCCTAAGCAAGCAATATGTCCTAAGCAAGTCGTTTGACTGATTATTTTCCATTTGACTTTCATTCCATTCCAAGTGCCATCCGCGCTGCTACAGTCTATTGTTAAACCCTTGCAAGCCCAAGCCTACGCGCGCCTAAAACGTGTGTGACGGGTTAGCGGTAACCTGCAGTTATCCGGGTTGTACCGGGTTTCCATGCTCTATTTACGTATCTTCCTGCTGAAAGCTTACGATTATAATGTTTTGAGTTTCTGTACTAGAAAGCCATTGAAATTATCAATAAGGACAAGTAATCATAATATCACGTATATAATAATTATATTAATTACAGCTGCTTGATTCGAAAAAAAACCTTAAAAAAACTGTTATTTTTTGGAAATAAAATTACCTTTACTTTAAATAAACACAATTTTTTCAATTTGAATTTTTCTTCTTTTTTTTTATAACATTTCTCGAAAATAAGTTTAAATTTTTTTTTAAACATTATAATGATAAAATCGCCACCAGGATCTGCGCAGTGGGGATTTCAGCAAAAAAAAAAAAAAAGCTTTTTCCCCACGACTGCTACTATAGAACGATTTGGTACACTAGGTCAGATTCCGCTTTCGTCAGAATAAATATTAGGCTGTTATTTTTCTAACGAAAATCCTTCTACGTCAAATTCCTTTTTATCTGTCTTTAGTAAAGTGTTGAAGTCGGATAACAGCTGTCAAATTTACAACAGCTATTATTCGGAAATTATTGATCGTTAACTAGTAGCTACTTTACAGAAGTGATAGATCTTTTCGTTATCTTCGTTTTGGATGACAGTTATCATATGAAATAAAGATATCGATGAGATTTATCCCTTATGTATAGAAACTACTAGTATTAGGATCAATTGTTTCAGAGTTATATATATAGCCCTTTAAATTTTGACAGCTGTCATCCAAAATATATCGATGAGATCTATCACTTCTGTAAAGAAACTACTAGTCTAGGATCGTTAGTTTAAGAGTTATAGCTCTTTTAATTTTGACAGCTGTCATCCAAAATGAAGATATCGATGAGATCTATCACTTTTGTAAAGAAACTACTTGTCTAGGATCGTTAGTTTCAGAGTTATAGCCCTTTAAAGTTTGACAGCTGTCATCCAAAATGTAGATATCGATGAGATTTATCATTTCTGTTAAGAAACTAATAGTCTAGGATCGTTAGTTTCAAAGTAACAGCCATTTTAAGTTTGACAGCTGTCATCCAAAATGAAGATATTGATGAGCTCTATCACTTCTGTAAAGAAACTACTAGTCTAAGATCGTTAGTTTCAGAGTTATATCCCTTTAAAGTTTGACAGCTGTCATCTAAAACGAAAATGGGTGTTGACGTATGACTTTGACATGACACTTTGACATCTGTCACCTGCCACTTTGACCCATCTCACTTTGACACCGGTCACTTTGACACCTGTCACTTTGACACCTGTCACTTTGACACCTGTGACTTTGACACCTGTCACCTTGACACCTGTCACTTTGACACCTGTCATTTTGATGTGCAGCTTGTAAACATAATCTTAACCGTCACACACGTGGGAGAGCAGTATGATGGTTAGTCGGTCGTGATCAGGCATGAGTGTGAACGTGAGAAAATAATAAGAAACGGTGTTACGGTTAGGAAAGCAAATTCCTAGCCTTAATACTAGTGTGAAGGTTAGTAAATTTTCTTCCTAACCATCACACCGGTGTGACAGAGCAGTGTGAAGGTTAGTCGGTCGCGCATTATTTAAATCTTGCAAATGGTACGAAAGTTGCATTGAAATGTCCAACTCTGATACTCCTTCTACAAGACTTAGCGACGCCTTCAACTTCTAACACCCAACACAAAGTAGCTGCTTACACCCTACGAAGGCTACACCTAATATACCACATTATCCGTACAATACCTTGCAACAACCACTTGTGCAAACACACCCTTACCCTCAACCTTACCCTGTACATTCAATTGCTGCAGATTTTAAAATCCTGCACTACCTATATTTTGCCCTCCCTGTTGAAAAGATATCCATGCTTTATGTCAATGTCCCTACAGACATAAAGTTTGTTTTCGTTGCGGTAAAAAAGACGTAATTTTTACCAATTGCCCTGTATGTACACAAAATTCAAAAAACTAATTAGAGAGGAACTAGAAGCACAAAATTAATTTTTACCAATTGCCCTGTATGTACACAAACTTCAAAAAACTAATTAGAGAGGAACTAGAAGCACAAAATTGTAATACTAACAATAACTTTGATCAAAACTGATTGGAACAATTGGCTTGAAACTATTTCAATATTTTTCTAAATATACAACATTTCTACGCCACTCTTTGATAATACATCGGACACTGATCGTCCATACCTTAGAGAACATAAATTATTACTTGAACATGGTTTGGAACTACAACGTGACCAAATTATCAAAGGGTATGTTGCTAATGGTCAATCAATCAATTCAATTGGTACTATTAAACTTCGAACTTTATTTAAAAAGAAATTTGCTATAATTACTGCCCATGTAATACCCGCTATTACTCAACCTTTCATATTAGGTATCGACTTCTGGGAAACTTTTAAGCTGGCTCCAGACATACTTAATACGGTCAGTATGCACAAGAGTTCAGATACTCCCATGTTTATAATCAATACTAACGATACTTACTTGCAGTCTTATGACAGACTTACAGACACGCAATTGATTCTTGCTAATGCAGTCGTAGAACAATTTCGTAATATTTCTACCGACGTACTTCCTTTAGGAAGAACAAACCTTATTGAACACTGTATTGATACAGGTGACCACCGACCAATTCGTCAACGTTGCTATCGATTATCCCCTGAAAAACAGAAAGCTCTTCGAGCAGAAGTTGATAAAATGCTAGAACTTGATGTTATAGAGACTTGTGAAAGCCCATGGCTAAATCCTGTAATTATTACCCCTAAGAAAGATGGTACTTGGAGATTCTGCGTCGACAGTCGTAAGCTTAACGACATAACTAGAAAAGATGCTTATAAATTACCATTCATATCAGACATTATAGACAACCTTAAAGATTCTAAATACCTGAGTTCAATTGACATTGCTAAAGCTTTTTGGGAAGTGCCTTTACGTTTAGAAGACAGATCTAAGATTGCTTTTCACGTTCCAGGTCGTGGATCTTTTCAATTTAAGTTTATGCCTTTTGGTCTTACTAACGCACCAGCTGCGCAAAAAAGATTTATAGATAATCTTCTTTCTGATGAGTCTAATAACGACTCCCTTTTTTATTATTTGGATGATATAATAATAGCTACGAAAACGTACGAGGAACACGTACGTTTGCTTAACAAATTACACGCAAAACTTCCAAAAGCAGGTATAACAGTAAATTTTCCAAAATGTGCATTTTTTCCGAAATGAACTTAAATACCTAGGCTACGTAATTGATGATCAAGGTCTCCATACATACCCTGATAAAGTCAAAGCTATCTTAGAAATACCAGCACCCAGGTCTGCTCGCGAAGTGACTTTTCTAAACCCTTTGCTGTTCATTGAGACGCATCCGCTTTTGGACTTGGAGCAATGCTTACCCAAGACTTCGATGGAGTTGAAAAACCCATAGCTTACATGAGCAAATTACTCACAGGTCCCCAAAGAAACTATTCTATCACTGAACGTGAACTCTTAAGCGTTATAACATCATTAGTATATTGACGTTGTTACCTAGACAATGGCCAAAAGTTTACTATATATACCGATCATTCTGCACCTCAATGGTTCTTACACTTGGATAATCCTACAGGTAGACTTGCCCGTTGGAGCATACGCTTATCAATGTTTAATTTTGACATTAAATACAAACGTGGCAAGGAACATTTGGTCCCAGATACATAATCTCGTATTAAACCAATTAATGTGATTAATTATGATCCAACACATACTTCTGATTCGTGGTACACTTCTGTATACTCCAAGTGGAGCACAAATCCCACATCAACTCTTGATTATATGATACGACACAATAAACTCTACAGGTACACCCGTTCTAATTCCCTCATAAACTCAGAATTGAGTTGGAAAGAAGTAATCCCATCTGAATTTCGTACAGCTATTATTGACGAAAACCATTCGTTACCAACAGCAGCTCATTTTGGCACTTTCAAAACATACCATCGTATTAAAGAAAAATACTTCTGGCCAGGAATGTACAAAGACATTGCCAGCCATATTTCCAAATGTGAAACATGCCTCGCTTACAAGCATCAGAATCAAAATACCATTGGTCTGATGGGTAAACCCAAGAACTGTTCTCGTCCTTTCCAATGTATATCTATTGATATTGTTGGCCCACTTCCAATGACACGTAAACTTAATAGATTTATTTTTGTAGTCCCGTGTTGTTTTGCCAAATATTGTCTTATATTCCCCATGAAGCGAGCTACCTCTTCTCAAACATATACTTGAGAACTTAGTGTTTATGGTTTATGGTATTCCAGAGACCATAATCCTAGATAATGGCCCTCAACTAATTAGGCATGAACTCCAGGGTTTATTTCAATATTACAACATATCAAAAATTCATTAAACCCCCCGTTACTGTCCGCAAGTCAATACTGTTGAACGTTACAACAAAACAATTATAACAGCAGTTGCTTCTCTTGTTGATAATGACCATCGTACTTGGGATTTATATTTAAATCAAATCCAATTTGCCATAAATTCAGCTGTTAATGAAACTACTAAATTTACACCAGCTTTCTTAGTATTTGGTCGCGAACTTGTAACGTCTGTTTCTGTATATAATGCTTCGGATCTAACTGAAGAATTGATTTTTGCTCCACGCGATGAATACGCTGATAACATAGGTCAGTTAAGCCCTTTATTTGCTGAAGTACAAGCACGTTTATTCCGCGCTCATGAATCTAACGCTAAATATTATAATAAACATCATCAACACCTTGAATTTAACCAAGGTGACATTATATGGAAACGTAATTATCCCATAAGTTCAGCAGGCAAGTATTTTTCAGCTAAATTAACTCCTAAATTTGTAAAATGCATTATGTTGCATGCATAAAATTTCGCTAAAATTTCACCACTAATTTACGACCTCAGTGATTTGTCTGGTAATCCCTTAGGCCGTTGGCATGTCAAAGACATTAAACCTATACCAGGGCGGTCGCACTCCGCAACAAGTACAAATAAATTCAAGGACCCAATATTCGGGTCCGTTCAGTCGAGTGTCAAGCGTGCGCTCGATGAGTCGCGCGCCTTGTACTTAGCGATAGAGCACCTACTTACGTAAAGTTATTGACAAACTTTATTCTTTATTCGTACCAAGAAGAAAGCTAGAAAGTACTGCATAGCATTCAGATGTTTAAATAGTGATAGAAATGACGAATTGTCATTCTTTACGCTTCCAAAGGATATTGAAAGGTAATAAATTGTAATACCTATAATAGGTCTTAGTTATGTAGTTAGATATTGTTTTTTTTATTACGTAGGTTCCTATAGTTTTATGTTATTTCATTTGTGTTCCATACCGAAGCTACGCATATTTAAGGTTTTTCCGCGCAGAAATAAAGTCGTTTATTAAACCACATTGATTCGCCGTGTGTGTTTCGATCAACGTAATTTTATAATTGATTATAGTAGGTATTGTTGATCGGAAAATGAATTACTGTGCTGACTTAGTAAGTAGCTTACAACTAATTAGGAATTTACCTATCATGAAATAAATCAAACGAGTGATATAGTCTGAGAGCTGACGTAAAATTATTATGAAGTGCTATGGCATTAGTTCAGACGTCAAATGGTTTTTTATCGATTCCTCGAATTCTACTTAACAGATTGAGATACCAAGAACACCAGTTTTTAAATGAAAAACCCTAAGCGATTCAACAGTGAAAACCGCATCGCATTAGGTCCAGTAAATCTACTGGACCAATTGCGATGCGGTTTTCATTGTTGGATAGCCTCATGTTTTGACTTAAAACCTGGTGTACTTGGTTAATTATTAGTTTTTATTAAATTGCTTGGCCCACCATCGGACCAACTCATCCTCATATCATACATCAATTTTAAATCAAAACCTAAGGCTATCCAACAATGAAAATCGCATCGCAATCGGTCCAGTAGTTTTAACGTGACGCGCGAACAGACAGACATTAAAAGTGTGGTACCGTGTTTTGAAGGCCATAGTGTATTTTTTCAGTAAATTTTGTATTAAATTCCGCTACTTGCTTAATTTTGTAAAGGAGTTTAGAATATTTCTTAACAAACACACTGCTAGGCAATGTAGGCACTTTTTACCCGACTAAAGCGAAGCAAGGGAAGGGTAATGAGTTTAACAGTCTATGTAAGTGTATGTTGATGTTTCACCACAGCGTCGCCCCTATTGGTTCGACTATGACAAGCGAGGTGTCAATCGATTTGTCTTCGTAGTGATTTAACCTTTTGAACTTACGTGTTGTTTTGAGCTATAAAAGCTTAGTTGATTGTATTGTAGTAGTTAATTGTATGCTCGTTCCAGATCCGCGGGCTGGTGAGTTCAGCGGAGGCGTTCCGCGACCGGTCGCGCGTGCAGGCGCGGCTCGAGGCGCTCCGCCCCGCCGTTGCCGCCGCCTGCCGCGCGCTCGGAGGCCTGCAGCCCAAGTAAACACCACTATATACTATACTATAGCTGCGCGTTGATGATTATGATGAAAACTATCTATGTTCATACCATATAGTAGTTATATGTGGATACTACTATGTGGATTTTTGACATAGAGCGTTAGAGGCGGGTACCCGATGTAGTTACAGGAAAACGTAGTTAGGAGACTGTCCTTAACATCTGTAGTTATTTTGACCTGCGTTCACAGATTTTGATAAAACTGAACAGTCAGAAAAAATAGGCAATTTACACAAACACTTATGTTATGCCAATCGATACTGTTTCATATAAGGATCAATTGTGGTCATAGTACCTAAATGTCAAATAAAAAATAAAATACGGTTCAGAAGTTTCAGAGATATGAGAACAAAAAACAGACGATTTCTTCCGTCGTTTTAAAAATCGATTAAATATCAAAACTCTTTTTTCTACGGAGGCTTAATTGGTAAAAGGCATGTGCTACGTAGAGGCATGGATGATGGTAGTTCGAGTCCCTCCCGTAATAATAACTTTGTTATTAGAAAAATTATAATATTATGTAATAAAAAAAACACCAAATATCAAATTTTACATATTGTTTTTCGCGTTTTTCCATCAGTTAAATTATGATACATCATGATACAGGTCGCCACGTCACGCAGCCGCACGTGCGGAGATGGGTGCGCGGCTAGTGCAGCTGGCGGTGGCAGCCGGCGAGCCACCGCACCACCTCGCAGCGCTGCTCAGGGCGCTCAAGCTGCCACCTGACTGCACGCACCACGCGCAACACAAGGTAGGCTCCCCCCTTGTTCTCAACTCCCCGCCCCACCCTCCCATATAGCTAAAAACCATCATGTTAACATCAAACATAAAAAACCGCACAAATATATCGGTCCATTCGTTTGGGAGCTCTATTTTTCTCTATTTTTTGAGTTTCACTTTCAATATTGGCATAGTTTTGTTGGCAACATTTAGAATGGGAGCGAACAAAACACTGCCTTGCGCATCATCACGGGGGCGGGATGCCATGTCAGGAACGATGCGATAGCGAAGGTTGCAAACCTGGAGACTATGGATAAGTTCATCGTTCGGTTGGCACGGAGGACGTTCGACGCTGCCGACAACGGGCCACTTATCCATCTCCATGGAATAGCCCCACTTAACACCAGACCACCAGAAGTAAGACAAAAGTGGAGACCACTTCCTCGTGAGTCGCTGACAATGATTCATCACCGTCCGAGTCCTCCGATTTTTTTTAATAATAAATCAATGATTTCAATTCCTTCCTTTCCAAACATCCATTCCTTAATCGCCCTGTGCAGAGCGGTCTTTACAAAAAAGCCTGCACGGGGTGTATGCAAGTACTGGTTGGCAGTCGCCAACTGAGATTACGCCTGGGCGAAGAGGTTCGACCTCGGGGCCCAAAGCAGCCTCAGGTCTGACGAATCACGGATCGATTGAACTTGAACACACCTAGTTTGTTTTCTATCTGTGATGCCGATTCAGTTTACAGACTTTACAATGCTATTGTTCGTAAATGAATCGTTTTCTTTTCACCCGCAGATTACAAACGACTTGGCGGACCAGGCGTCCGAACTATGCATCGAGTCCGCATCGAGCTCGCCCATCTCTTCACACCACCGCGCCACGGCAGCCAGTTAAAACAATACATTACTTTAAACCAATTACCAATTTTACTTTTTTTTTTTTTTTTGTTTATTACCAATTAATTATTATATAAATTTATGGATTTCGATGTACTTTTGTTTGTTGTGGTAATCTAATAAGAACAATGAATATTTTTTTGGCATTGAAACTATTTCGACCGTCGAGATAATACAATATCTTGCAATTCACGAGCGTGCGTGAATAATTTCAATGCAATCATAAGAAGAAACATTTTGTTTTGTTTTTTTTTTAAATTCGGATGACGCCGTTTCATGCCCCAGTTTATCTGTAATCGAAATATTTCCTGTACAAAAAAAGTCTTTTTTATTTTCTTTAACATTTATAAAATAATGGTGTGGTTTAAAATGCGCACGTGGCGCTGAGAATACAAACTGACGCTGCCATCGATCGGTTTAAATTGTTGATCAAAATATGCACACAATATAAACCGGTGATCGCACGCTTGTCATTAGTACGTCAGGAACTGTATAGTGATAATTTATTCATTAACATTGGACCGCAGGACCGCAATCTAAGCTTCTAATTGTTGCGCCAGAATAAAGTGGAGTTTTTATGGATGTTGTACATTGAAATTGTATTTTTCTATGGTAGTGATGACATAATGACATAGTTTTGGTCTGTAAGCGCTGATTGCACACCAAAATTACGTCACTCATGACGTCATGTGTCTGTCTGACATCTTAATCCTACTTTTTGCGTGCACTGTGCCCATTTTACTACACAAAAATAAGATTTTTTAAGTTTATCCCGATAAAAAGTAACCTAACTCCTTTCCCAGTGTTCGATACATCTCCATATAAAATGTCACCAAGATTGGTTCAGCCGTGTAGTGGTGAAAAGTGAAAGACAGACAGTAACATTCACTTTTATAATATTAGTTTGTCTTTGTTACCACTAAGCGCTGAGAAGCGGATTTTGATGGCCTATCGTCAGTAAACCACTTGATCCTGAAGTACGGACCTTCTGTGCTTTTGTATTTTGTGTTATTAGTGTGCAAACGTTAATTTCAATGCTTTTTTATGCAACCCTACGTGCTTACACACGCACGTACACATATACAATATACATACTACACGACATCGACACAACCAAGAGTCATGCGCGCTCGTGCATTGCAAGAACTTTACTACAGGGGTTGCGCATAAATGTGTCGGTGCCTGCGGTAGTGCTACGGTGCGGGAGGGGCGGGTGACTGCACGTGAATAGAGTACTTGACTATAAAAACACGACTGCCCTGCCAAAAAATGCCATAAAATTATATATATTTGGAAGGTGCTCATCGAGGCCTTCAATTTGATACCCATATTTTAAAATTAGAACATATTTTTTTCTCATTTGATAATGGAGCCTTACTGCCGCCATATTGATTTTACAAAAAAATATAGCGATGTTACTCGGGATGATGACCCACGATGTTCTTATGACATCCAAATATGTTCAAGCATTTAAAAGTTATGGTGGAATAAAGAAACTCACATACCCACAAACATACATGAACCCTGAAAACATTACACTCTTTTTTTGCGCAGTCGTGTAAAAATAAAACGTACCTTTGCATTATTAGATTATATCTTAAGGATTCTGAATAATAAGTTAAACTTTCATTAATAATTACAATAATTTTATTTTTAAACAACCAAAGTCTTAATAAGTAACTTTTTACCATTTGACTAAAACACTGCGCAGTGCGCGTGACGTCACTGTTTTCTAATTAGTGGTTGTTTGTTACTGTGTGGCTTGCGTTTTATGTGCACCTTTAGAGCTATAGTGACGACATACGGTTCGTGGTCGTTTTGGCCAAAGAGAATACAATACTAGGAGTTTTGGCGCGATTAATTAACAACAATAATACAACAAATAATAAACAATGACTTTCATTTGTTTTCTTCACAAATAATCTATTATTTTTCTAATATAGAGTTTGCACCCTATCGATTAGTTTACGAAAATTAGTCAAGCAACCTATTACCTTCTCACGCACCGCTCCTCTACCGCAGAAACCTACTACTTATGCGCTACCCCACGGAATACGGAATTATGCAGTTGTCTACGGCTGTACTGTACCAAAAACAGAAGTAAAAACAAGCAAGGTGCGAGAGGGACGGAGCTATACCGTATTTTCTTTCTCGCTAGATGCCGTCGCCGAAAGTGGCCATTCCTATAATTCTACGAAGGAGGTATTGGGCAATTTATTATCTGGGTTCCGTTCGAATTAAATTAATGTCAAAAGGTCTCGATTTGTTTGGCATGTAGCCACGGTCACCATTTTGGCTTCAGAAAATCATGTGTCCGCTGTTGGACCAATCGGCGCACAGTTTTTCAATTTTACGATATTAAGATACTATGTGGTTGTTATGTTGTAAACCTTTACCTGATTGATCGGTCTGAGTTTGTTACCATAGAGCTTCAAATTAAATAGAAGGTCACGAAACGAAATCGGAGCACCCCAACCCCAGGTGCATTCCAACTTTGAGGTCATGTCGGAGTGAATGATCTCGATCATTTATAACTCTATGGTGATAAACACGAGTCTGACCAATCAAGAGCAGGTTCACAATTTTACGGTAGCAACTGAATCGCAGAAAACGGATAAATTGTAAAACTGTGCACTGATTGGTCGGTAACTGCACTTGGTCCACTTTGCATGTTCGTTCACAATTTTTAGTCTAATTACAGACTAAAAAATTGTGATACTAATTTTAATCCGTCAGATTGTAATCTAACGGTTCTTATTACAATTAACCGGTAATTATATATGCCAAATTTAAGTAATCAATTCCAAGTTACAGTTTAATTAAGTTTCATGTTAATTAGATATTTGATAATTGTTTGTGTACGTGTTTTATCTATGTATTGTCCCAAGGGAGCACAAAAAAAAAACAAAAATAAGTTAATAAAAAAAATAAGTGTTTTTATCTTTATTTTAATTGCATTGTATTTTTTTTTCATTCTTTGTTAAGTACTTGAAATTTGAGTCTTAAGATTCCAGGTCAGACAAATACATAAATAACTACATACATACAAGTGAAAAGTGAAGTTAAATAAAAGCTTTTAATTGAAAAAAAAGCATTACTTAGAATTAGTCATAGCGTAACTGCTGGGACTTACTCATTACGTTATTTTTAAGTGTCAAATCCATACCTCGATACAGAAATAGAATATTATTATTGTTAGTTTTAAAAAGGGTCCGTAGTATTCTGAAAGCAAGGTCTGCAACTCAGTCTCAGAAACGGGAACTATAAAGAAAACCATTTGCGAGTTTCTATAATAAAATTGAACAACTTTCCCACATGTTTTTTTTTTTAAATTGACCTAGTGTTACGATTTCCCATACAAGTTGTCCTAAACATGTGGTCCCTTGTTCTGGTTAGGACAGATTCCTTTTAGACAGATTATGGATAAGACAGTCTGATTCATAAAATAAGTTGCATGCAACATTTTACTGTTGATATCTAAATATTAAAGCCCTACATAACATCAAGCTCTGTCTTTTATCATTGCTCGGTTCAAGCTCTGTTTTATCATATATAACACTAATAGGAAATCCAAAGCTCTGTTTTATCATCGCTGGGGTGTGTTTATCTTAAATCTAGCACCGCGCGCACTCATTGGTCAACTGATACACTGTTACACATGTTAACATGTTACACTTTTCTCGAAATCACTCCCATATATTTGCAGGAAAACGAGAGGAAAGATGTTACACGTCAATAAAAATATATAAAAATAATAAATCAGTATATTAAACATAAGTACACTTAAAATGTAATTTAATTCATATCGTTGTATAATGTGTGCTGTTATTTAAAAATTACCATTAAAAGTAAACCAAAACCTCCGGTTATGTAATCCGTTGTAATATCTCGATTCTAGATAAAGATATGAAACCGCTGTCACTCAAGGTTTCGTCGAATAACTCGACCGGTGTTCGGACGTTAGACGTCCATCCTCAGGAGTTAGCGCAGCGAGGGTTCGACGCAAACTCAACGTCGACTTGAACATGCGCGTTACGCGAGCACCCGTTGAGTTTTTCGACGAAATAAACCGTGACCGTAACCGTTTTATATCTATAAAAACCGAGCGAGCCTTACAGTAGTCGCATATGATGTGTAACATCTGAAACTATTATATGTCCTACCTCGTACTATCAACTCAAATCATACCAAGTTTCATTTAAATTCATTCAATAGTTTCAGCCGCGTGATGCGCGGCCAAGATACAGGAAGACAGAAAGACAAAAATGAAAATAAACAGTTTTGCTTCAGTATAGAATACAGCGAAACATAAAAAAAAACAAAATGTCTCCTATGTACAGAATTGAACCCATATCCCAAAGGAAACCCATATGTTTTTCGCGATTAAAAGTAGGTATCCCTTATTATCACCCATCATATAAACTATGACTGTGCCAAATAGCATCAAAATCCGTGGAATAGTTTCAGCAGGATACATGTTCTTTTAAATGACATACAAACCCTATCATGTGGGAACCCTTTAATTTTTTGGGATGAAAGTATCTAATGTCCTACCTCAAAGTATGAAATTGAATCATACCAAGTTTTATTTGAATTCATTGAGTAGTTTCGTCATGATATGCTGCCAATATACAGACTGACAGACGGACACACACACAGACAGACAAAAAAAAACAGCTTTGGCGTCAGTACCAAATATAAAACAGACTAATATTTTTTTACTAAATATTTTCAATGTACAGAATTTGGACCCCGCAGGAACACTTTATATTTTCTGGATTAAAAGTATTGCTAATGTTCACCCATCACATAAACTTTAACTGTGCCAAGTTGCATCAAAATCCGTTTCAGCGTGATACGTATTTTTTAAATACCACCCCTATCCTGCGGGAACCCTTAAATATTTCGGGATGAAAAGTGTCCTATGTCCTCCCTCGAAGTATGAACTCAAATCATACCAAGTTTCTTTTGAATTAATTGAGTAGTTTCGGCGTGATGCTATGCCAAGATACAGAAAGACAGACGGACAGACAGACCGACAGAAAATAAATAAAAATAAAACAGTTTTGGCTTCAGTTCCGAAAATAAATTCCAAAAAAAAATTACTAAATTTCTTAAATTTACAGAATTTGGACCTCTATCCCAAAGGAACTCTTTATATTTTGTGAATAAAAAGTACCCT
The DNA here is from genome assembly GCA_946251855.1 of Alsophila aescularia. Taxonomy (NCBI): domain Eukaryota; kingdom Metazoa; phylum Arthropoda; class Insecta; order Lepidoptera; family Geometridae; genus Alsophila; species Alsophila aescularia. The sequence continues at coordinate 68,199,046 of OX276373.1, forward strand.
TAATTTTCAATCATCATATATACTATAACTGTGCCAAGTTGCATCAAAATTCGTCCAGTAGTTTCAGCGTGATACGTATTCTTATAAAAATCTTTCAACCCCTTTCCTGCGGGAACCCTTTAACTTTCAAGATGAAAAGTATCCTAAGTCCTACCTCGTAGTATAAACTCAAATTATGCCTAGTTTTATTTGAATTCATTCAGTTCCGGCGTGATGCCTAGCCAAGATACAGACATACAGACAGACAAAAATGTTTTTTTTTACAGTTTTGGCTTCAGTATCAAATATAGAACAGCCTCCAAAAAAATTTACAAAATATCTTCAATGTACAGAATTGGGCCTGTTACAGTTTTATTATAAGTAAGTATAGATAGATATCAGCAGGCATTACATCAGTCTGACAATAAATAAACCTGATCACCTCACTATCAGCTAACCCTCTAACAAACTGATACCTTATATATTTGTATGCTTAGACCTTGCGCCGTTAGAAAGACTATAAACTAACGTGCTAGCTTGCTAGCACTTTGACTATTACTCAAAACAGAGTATCTGTCCAGTCAGTTCAGCATAAGAAACTTTCATATATAAAACTTCTTGGCAGCTCACAAAGAGCAATATATTCTGCTTCAGTACTCACTATTCAATGCTACGCATAGCTGTTTGCGAGCTTGCCAAGCTACAGCAGCATCACCAAAGATAAGTAAAAAATAACGAGCATCAGGCCCATTTCTCCAATCAGCATCAGCATAGGCAACCAAATGCAGTTCCTATAGCACGCTATAGATCAATCGTCCTCTTCAGTGGATTATGATACCTGTAAATATCACACGTTTGAGTGCTGCCAACTGAGTAGAATTGTTGAAATTATTAAAACTCATCTGTCTGTCTGTCTGTATGTTTGTTCGCGCATCACGTAAAAAACTACTGGACCGATTGTGATGTGGTTTTCGTTGTTGGATAGCTTAGGGTTTGACTTAAAAACTGGTGTACTTGGTAGTAGAAAAAAACGTAAAATTTTTTTGACGGCTGTAGGAGGTAACGGCATACGAGATGTCTGGGCCCTATATTATATTTATTAAATTTCATAAAACTATAGTAGACTGACAAGTGTCTATCGACAAATGCCGTCTATTCCCGTTGTCCCCCACATTTTGTCCACCACTGGGGGACAACGCTACTAAATTATTCCCGTTGTCCTCCAGTGGTGGATATCGGGAAGAAATGAGTTGCACTGTCCCCCAGTGGTGGATTTCGAAACTAATGTGGCATTGTCCTTATCGGTATAACTATTTTATTAATTACTACTGTTTCATGTACATAGTGACAGGTGTCAATGTGACAGACATCAAAGTGATAGGTGTCAAAGTGACAGGTGTCAATGTGATATGTGTCAAAGTGACATGTCAAAACTTCAAAGTCATACGTGAACACCTGACAAGATTTAATCGATATCTTTCGTTTTGGATGACAGCTTTCAAATTTAAAAGGGCTATAACTTTGAAACTAGTGATCCTAGGCTGTGTTCACTTACACGCTCGAATCATCCGTGTGATTATCGCTCGATCATCCGGAGTTAGTGAACGACTTTGGACGTCCACATAGAACTGACAACTGTCAAGTGTCAGTTTCATACTATTGCTCCCCTACTATTTTTCGGATGACCCAGGCGAACGCCCGACGATGCCGTGAACGATTTCGAGTGTACGAGTGGGTGATCCGTGCGTCCTCGAACGTATAAGTGAACGGTCCCCTGGACTAGTAGTTTCTTTACAGAAGTGATAGATCACATCAATATCTTCATTTTGAATGACAGCTGTCAAACTTAAAAGGGCTATAACTCTGAAACTAGTGATCCTAGACTAATAGTTTCTACAACGCTACTTTTTTTCCCGTTGTCCCCCAGTGGTGGACAAAAAGTGGGGGACAACGGGAATAGACGAATGTGCGTCTTTCATATAACAATAGTAGTGACCGGCAGTCAACCGACAATTGTCTAACAAATGTCAATAGAAAAACGTTTTATGAAACGGCGGTTGCTTAAAAATTACCACGATTCGTAGAATTGTCGTGACAATTGCGACAGCCGAAGCTTTACCCTTCACACTACTATGACTGGCATTGTGAAATGCAATATGTCTGACAATCATCAGTCCTGTCGTGATTGTTTGCTAAATGAAACGCAGGTTTGGCGTATTTGACTGACATTTGTAGATTTATTATGATTTGTCGCTTTATGAAATAGGGCACTGCAGTGCGATTACGTAATGTTGATCATATCGGTTTCAAGCCATCAAATTCACTAATGCTTTGCGATAGTCGATTTTGCTATGAAAAAAGTGTCAATCTGATTGAAGCCAAGTTCTGTGGTCGGGCCCCTGCAGTGCGATTACGTAATTTTGATCATATCGGTTTCAAGCCGTAAAATTCAATAAAGCTTTGCGATAGAGTCGATTTTGCTATGAAAAAAGTGACCGATAATCCGATTGTAACCAAGTTCTGTAATTGGGCCACTGGACTAGTCATGAATTTGTAATACTTCGTAAACTGGACCGCGTACTTCCACTAAATTATCATTCATACAAACCTAAATTCGCATACAACATAAAATATTTTTTTCTTTTTCTCCTGTCAAAGTAGAAAATTAAGCGGAATGAGATAGCGGTAGTAGTTTGTCCTTGTTTGTTTGATGTTGCCGTAGCTTAGTCAAATTCTTTTTGGTAGTGTTTGGGAGAAATCTTACATTTGAAAACATTTAATTTTCCTGAAGTAGTTTGTATATTTTACTTTGAAAGTAATATTATTAATATCTTTAATCAATTTTAATTTTACATTGAATTATTTTTTGACTAGAAAATTTCAAATAAAATCCATACCAATATATAAAACGTTGTCTGTTTGTTTGGGGAGCTTAAATGCGATAACGGCTGGACGGATTTTGTTGAAATTTAGAGTGGAGATAGCTTATACCCTGGATTAAAACATAGGATACTTTTTATCTCGGAAAATTGTTAGTTTCCGCGGGAAAACTAGAAAAAGTTGATTAAATTGTTATTAATAGTTATTCATAGTTGTTAATTAGACGTAAGGAACGGTTGTCATCACAGAATGGTCTGTGGTTGCCATAAAAACGCAATAACAAGTCTGTCCAAAACATCAAGAGTGGTGCTATACCTACTTTTGGATTGGTTTTTAATATCCTAGAGTAAAATAGGATGCTTTTTTTTCGCGATAAACAGTAGTCTGCGCCTACGAAGTCGCGGGTGGGTAAACTAGTACATAATAATACTTACCAAATTAAAAACATATGTCGTTATCTTTAAGTGGATACACTGTTGAGTAATCAAAAAACTGCTTGGCGTTTGTTGTAGATATATTGTGACCGGTGTTTTTTTCGTGTTTCCAGCTGAATCTATCAGTAAAATTATATAAAATGGTGTATTTTGCTGAGCAAATACTTGCAAAAAATAATGGTATCGTGGTTGTGGCCATGGGCCATGGTGAATTCATCCCAGAAGATAATTTTAGCTTGTTTTAGAAGTTGACCCCGTCCAGATTTTCCTGAGATTATACATGTTGTTATTTATCCGGTTCATTATAACGTTGTAAACTTTTTCTTGATTGTAATTGAGGAGTGGTTTGTTGTGAGCAATGTATTCAAGTAGTTCATTGACGTTGTAGCTTTTTTTCCTTTGTAATTTCGTAGTTTCGCACACTGAAAGCATTTCTTTGTGGTGCTGGCATTCCAAGTTCTACTAAGGCCTGGTTATTTATTGCTAAACATTTATCTTCGAAGCGAATGAGTGTTTCATTGAAGATGTCGTCATTGAATTCTATAGTCAGTTCTGGATTATTTTGTCGGATTTGGTACAATATATCATACTCCTCATACATCATCCTCATCATCTCATACTCCTTTTGAAAGAGTCCCATAGCTGTTTTAGGTTTGATGGGTTACATGTTGTTAGAATTATGGCGAATAACTCTCGAATTTGTTCAGCTGAAGCTGTGAGTTTGGCTTCTTGTAGTGTTAATTCCCAGTGATAACCACTGGGAATTAACCGTTTTCCAATAATCCTAAGCGTTGACATGCTTCTCTGTACGTCTGGCATAGGTAGCCGTCAATGGTCCTGAGATCTGTAAAACTTGTTGGTCCCCGTATTTCGTGTAACAACATCCGGAGATAGAAACATTCAGCATTGTTTGGATGTACAGTGTATACTCGACCTATTGCGTTAGTATTGATGATTTCTGGATGACCCTCCTCTGACATTCCTTGTTTTCGTCGTTGAAAAATTTTCCTTGTTATTATATTTCCAAATAAAACGATGAAATTACTAAAACATTGTAATGAGCTGTGTAGCAGAATTCAAGCAGAGAAACAAGTGACAGTCGAAAATGCTTATAAAAGAAAGAAGAGTAAATCACTAAAGAGCTTGGACAAACAATACTATAATACCTTCTTGCACAAAACCTATTAACTAATACATAACATACCTTTCCCCCAAGTACAAAACAAGGCACAACCAAAATTACAAAACTTAAATCTTAATAGCTTTCTATTTACAAATATTTATGCTATGTACAATTCTTCTGGTCTTCCATAAGGACTCTGACTATGAGACATTAACTTGTTTTTAATCTTGCCTCCAGAATAACCAGACTCATATTCCGAAGGTATACCTAACATCTCAGCCCATTTTTCCGAACTCGGTACTTCAATGATTTCTTGACTCACTTGACTTGAATCTGTGCGTCCCATATCCTCACGTTCCAAATCAAAGTCATTAGGCCCTCTAGTGATTTTTTCCTCAGATCTTTTTCCACCCTCGATTTCTTGATCTGCATTGGAGTTCTTCTTGACCAACTGGTCAATGTGTCGGTTAACCACATTGCCGTCACCAGTTGCCACTCCATAGCTAGATGGACCCTGTCTGTTCACCACTGTACCAGGTAGCCATCGAGGTCCGCTGCTGTAGTTCCTGTACATCACACTCTGACCCACATTAGTTTCTCGGTGTATCTTTTTAGCATTATCAGTAATTTGTTGATGCATTCTATGGTTCGAACGATTATCAGGATGTATTGTGTCCAACAGAGTACGTAATCGTCTGTTCATCAAAAGTTCAGCTGGACTTTTGTTAGTGACAGTACATGGTGTTGCTCGCAGTCCTAATAACATTCTCGGAATCTTAACATCCCATGAAATATCTGTCATTTTCCGTAATTTGTCTTTCACAGTTTGAACCATTCTCTCGGCCAAACCATTGGTTGCTGGATGGTATGGTGCTGTTGTGACATGTTTAATTTTATTTGCCTCCAAAAACTGATTAATTTCCTCAGAAACCAATGATGTTCCATTGTCAGAAACTAATGTCTCACACAAACCATGGATGGAAAATATATTTCTGAGGTGTTGAATGACAGTTGAAGAAGTCATGTTGTTTATTACAATCACCTCAGGCCATCTGGAATATGCGTCGACTACAATCAAAAAATGTTTGCCCTGAAAAGGCCCTGCAAAGTCCACATTTATACGTGACCACGGCTTCGTAGGCGTGATCCATTCGCACTTAGTTTTCGGCGGCATGTGCCGATTTTCAAGACATTTGTTGCATCCATTTACTAATGCCTCGATATCGTCATTCAATTGAGGCCACCAAACATAACTTCTGGCCAAAGCTTTCGTTTGAACAATACCACTGTGTGTCTTATGTAAAGCACGTAGAATTGTTTCACGTAATGATGGCGGTACAACCACGCGACAACCAAGTAGAATACAATCTTCATGCATAGACAATTCGGATCGATGTAACCAGTACGGACGCAGTTCATCATCCGACACTTTAGCAGGCCAACCACTAAGTATGTAATGACTGACACGTGATAAATTTCTGTCTCGCTTCGTCGCCAGTGCAATGTGGTCTGCATCAACAGGAAAGTCTGTAGGGGTCTCTGCCATCATCAAAACGTCACACAGCTGCTGTTCTGGTTGGTCTGGAACAGGCTGTGGCCACCGGCTCAACCCATCAGCGTGACCGATCTGATGTCCTGGTTTGTACACAATATTGTAACTGTGCGAGGTGAGAACGATAGCTATTCTCGTCAAACGAGGTGACAATACCGCAGGCATCGGCCGCTTCGGATCGAAAATACCCAGCAACGGTTTGTGATCCGTTACGATTGTAAAAGACCTTCCCATTAAATAATTATGAAACTTACCAAGCCCAAAAGAAATTGCAGTCGCTTCTTTGTCCAGTTGTGAGTACCGGCGTTCGTGACTGTGTAAAGTTCTGGAACTCATCGCAACTGGACGTTCCTGTCCGTCGTTCATGACATGTGATAATACAGCACCAACACCATATTCTGAACTATCGCAAGTGAGTACCAACGACTTATTCAGATCGTAATGAACGAGTGTCAACTCAGACGACAATAAACGCTTAGCAGTGTCAAAACTCATTTGCTCCCTGTCAGTCCACTGCCAAGATTGAGACTTGTCAAGCAATCTATGTAGAGGCTCGAGTATGGTGGCTTTGTGAGGTATGAACCTTTCATAAAAATTATACAGCCCCAGAAATGCTTGTAGCTGTTGAACATTCTTCGGTTCAGGAGTGTTGAAAATCGATTCGACCTTGCTAGGTGCGGGATGAATACCCTCAGAGTCTATGATAAACCCCAGGAACTCTACACGCTGTTTAGCAAACTTACATTTGTTTTTGTTAAGACGCAATCCAGCCTTTTCTATGCGTTCCAACACTGTATCCAAACGCTGCGTCATCTCCACCATCGTCCGGCCACTGATTATGACGTCATCAATCAGAACCGCAACGCCGGGCACACCAGCCAGCAACGCCGTCATCAAACGCTGAAAAATTCCAGGGCACGCCTTCACACCAAAAGCTCGTCTGTGTACAGAGAATAGACCTTTGCACGTATTTAAGGTTAAAAGTCATGCTGTAGCTTCTGGCACACTCACTTGAGTGTATGCTCTATCAAGATCGAGGGTTGTGTAAAATTTCCCGCCAGCAACTGTAGCAAAAACTTCACTGGCAGTAGGCATCGGATAAGTATCCGACTCGGTAGCCTGATTCACCGTACTGGGGTAGTCTCCGCATAAACGTATGTCCCCATTTAGCTTTGGTATAGGCACAACCGGTGTAGCCCATTCAGAAAAAGACACGGGGCGAAGTACCCCCTCATCGACCAAACGATCAATCTCTTTTTCGACTCTGTCTTTGATAGCGTAAGGTACGGGACGAGCTTTTAAAAATTTTGGAGTCGCGCCCTGTTTCAAATGTATAGCAACAGGATCCCCTCTGTAAGTACCGAGTCCGTCCCTGAACACCTCACTGTACTTTCCTACAATACTATTAGTCGCGGTCATGTCAATTTCAGATATTACATTGACGTTCAACTTAATGCCCAGTGCCTCAAACCAATTACGTCCTATCAAATTCGGTCCCGAGCCTTTAGCTACAATAACATTCAATTCACACTTAATGTCCTTATATTGTACTTGAACTGTGGCCTGGCCCATCACTGTCACCGGTGAGCTGTTCCACGTGCACAGCCTGTTGGGCACCGCGCGCAATGTGCTACGAGAACGCACCAGCGCCCACGTCTGTTGGTTCACAAGAGAGAAAGCGGCGCCAGAGTCAACTTCCATCGTCACCGACACGTCGTCCACTAACAGCTTCACTTCGAACGCTGGGACGCGAGCACTCGATCTCTCAACATTGTATATACCGTTCATGTTCATATCAACATTATCAGCCTCATCATAGGTAAAATTAACTTTGTTTGAATGATCTCTCTTTTTGGCAGTACAAATTTTTGCGATGTGACCTTTTTTCTTGCAGTAATTACATACAGCATTAACAAAACGACATTCGCCTCCATGGCGTTCTCCACATCGATAACAAAGTCGAACGCCTTTTGATTGCACAGCGTTAACGTCCATCGGTTCACATGCCAGCGGTGTGTTCATCGCGGCGCTCGTCGCCGTCGCGTCGTAGCCGGCCATAGCACCTGCGATGGCAGCGCTCTGCATCATACGAGCGTCCCTCCCCGCACTTTCAGATGATAACATCGCGTCCACCACATCTCCATAACGTAAATTGTCCCTTTTTAACAGTTCATACTGTAACTTCTTATCATTCATACCGCAAACGAGTCTGTCACGAAGCATTCGTTCCATGTCCACAAAATTACATCTTGAGCATATTTTCCGAAGTTCTGCAACATATTCTGCCGCTGTTTCACCTTTTTTTTGATCACGTTGATAAAATTTGTATGACACAGAAATCTCATTAGATTTAGGACTGTAATGTTTAGTTAGGATTGTCACTATTTCATCGAATGTCACTTCACTAGATTTCTTTGGTGTAATCAACGCCAGTAAATTCTCGAATACTTGTGCACCACATACTGTATAGAAATTAGCCCTCCTAACCTCTTCCGAGACAATTCCGTTTGCCTCAAAACAATATTTTAATCTGTCTATATAATTGTCCCAATTATCGCACTTAACATCGAATTCTTTAAATTTGATCGATTTTCGCGCCATTTTTATCTTTAATCCTCGTCGCCACTATTATATTTCCAAATAAAACGATGAAATTACTAAAACATTGTAATGAGCTGTGTAGCAGAATTCAAGCAGAGAAACAAGTGACAGTCGAAAATGCTTATAAAAGAAAGAAGAGTAAATCACTAAAGAGGTTGGACAAACAATACTATAATACCTTCTTGCACAAAACCTATTAACTAATACATAACACTTGTTTTGTCCCACGTATAATAAATAGGGACGTCGACATACAGTAATGTCTTTGCGAATGGATCCGTTTCGCACAGTTGGAAAAAAACTGTTAATGTTGTGTTCTGAGGTGGTTCACTTGCAATTTTTCTAGCCGAGTCTTTTGTGAAGTAAACTCTCTGTCCATTCTCCAAATGTACTGCTACATGTTGCACAGCTGGTTCGCGTTCGTGTATGGGATAACCACGGTCGCTTCGTTACTGTTGATTGGTACATGAGGATCTCATCATTTCTGTTATTGGCAAATGTTATTCATTTTTCCGATTACAACATATGTATGATTGTAATATTTTTTCGTCGGTTCGTAGTGGAATACTTCCTTTGTTAGATTATCTTTTAAAATTCTCGATTCTTCAATACTTTTATTTTCTTTTCTTTCTTCGCTTTTTCTGCTTCTCAGGGTGCTCATTCTGGTTCGTTGATTTTGTAAACGTGCTTCGTGCTCTTCTTCCGTTTCATTTCTTCGATATTCTTTTTGTTTCCGCCGTTTCGCTGCAGAACTGGCAAGATCTCCTCCTCTTTTACGTCTAGGCATTGTATTCTGTAAAATATAAATTAAATAAACATTTTATAGACAAATATATTGTTACGTAAACGTGGGGTACGTTGAGACAAAGAAAAAAGTTATTTAACCTTCAAGCGGTCACGCGATATTTTGTTTACGGCCAAAAGTATATAGAAGGCATCGATTCAACGTCGCGCGACTGCTTGAAGGTTAAGGAAATTACAATTAAAAGATAAGAAAAAAAACCAATAGAATTAATTAAACACACTATTAAAAATACTCACATTTGATATTTCACAATAAAGGCTCACAGACAACTTTTTTCTTCTTCGCTTCAAAATCGAGAATTAATTAAACACACTATTCAAAATAAAGGCTCACAGATATCTTCTTTCCTTTTCGCTTTCAGCACAAGTTTTCGGTAAATGTTTGGGCTGGAATGATAGACGATATCCTTATTAGGCCTCTTATTTTGCCCGCTACATTAAATGGCCCAAGATTTTTGGAATTCCTGCAGAATGACTATCAAGACGCATTAAGCGAATTGCCATTGACGTATAGGGCAAGAATGATACTCCAATTAGATGGAGCTCCGGCACACTTTGCGGTAAATGTGAGAAATTACTTAAACAACACATATCCAACATGGATTGGACGAGGTGGGACGATTGCTTGGCCGCCGCGTTCCCCGGATTTGACACCCCTAGATTATTTTTTATGGGGCACAATAAAGCAGAAAGTGTACGTTAACGTGCCCAACACAAGAGAAGAACTAATTGAAAAAATATTACAAGTCGGGGATGTAATGAGGGCGGACAAAGCCATGATAAAAAGAGCTACACAACATGTGTCAATTAGGGCAACTGCTTGTCTACAACAAAACGGAGGACATTTTGAATCGTGGCTGTAGTACCTAGTTTAGATGGTATTAAATTAATAAATGATAATTAATGGTTTTACTTTGTTCTTTTCTTGCCTTTTCCCATCCCAATCATCATAGCTTTGACGTGTGCTATTAATAGAGTTTTTAAGGGTCATATTTAAACCATCATAGCTTCGAAAATATTTAATTTAGGACCTTGATGTAAGATTAATTTTAATGGAAATATCTTGTACTATGATAATACAATTTAAAAAAAATAGCTTGACAGGTTAGTTTTCATAAAAAATTTAAAAAACTAAAAAAAAAGAATGCGATTTTTATTTTGTTAATATTGTTATGTTATTTTGTGAAAAAGATATTGAATAAAATGTATCATAAATTGATTGTCTTCATTGTTAGCTTTCAAATGATACCTCTTTCGTCTTCCTAAGACGTCTACATCGATAGCAATGATTAAATCAGTGTAGGCGTCTGAGCTGCGAAGTAAAAAAAACAAAATGGCTGCCATTTTAGTATGGAGAGGCCAAGAGAAAATCGAGATAGTGATTTGTCGATAAAAATCCCCATATTTAACCCCCCTTAAGTCTCCGACACCGGTGACCAGACACATTGTATATAATGATGTTATCAAGATCGGCTCAGTCATTTGGTCGTGAAAAGGAAACAAGCAGACCCCTCTCGAATTTATAATAATATTACTAAAGGAAACTGTGAGGTTTTTGTATTTCTATAAGCCAGTATACCTAGAGGCACGTAAGTCTAGCGGTGAACGAAACGTAGCGGGGATCTTAGCACAGTCAAAGTTTATATAATGTGTTAAGATGTTAAATACTTTTTATCCCGAAAACTGACTGTGCCAAGATCCCCGAAACATTTCGTGCACCGCTAGACTTACGTGCCGCTAGCTATAATAGGTAGGCGCCGTGCCCATTGAACCCGCGTCGTGACGTGTCGCCCTCTTTATTGACATGTGCGCGAGCGCTTGCAGGCATCCCTGCTCGTGAACGGTAGCTATAGCATAACTGCCTACGATTCGCACCGAGGCGGCGCGGCTATAGCCGCGGTCTATACTTTATTAATATTTGGTCTGAGGGCTGAACATATATCGTACAAATCATCATCCCCATCAAGTATTTACCTATATTTTGACATTTCACTTTAATGTTTGACATTTGATAGTTGATATCCTGGGGTGCGTTCACTTACTACGTTCGAGGACGCACGAATCATCCGCGCGATCACTCGAAGTCGTTCACGGCGTCGTCGGGCGTTCGCCTGGATCATCCGAAAAATAGTAGGGGATGGGAGGAATAGTATGAATTTGACACTTGACAGTGTCAGTTCTATATGGACGTTCAAAGTCGTTTACTAACTCCAGCAGCCCGCAGTGCGATTACGTAATGTTGATCATGACAGTTTCAAGCAGTCAAATTCAATAATGTTTTTTTTTTTTTTCGATTTTGCTATGAAAAAAGTGACAATCCGATTGTAGCCAAGTTCTGTAATTGGGCCACTGATTACATAACTTGGCTTCAATCGAATTCTCAGTATCGCAACCACTAATGCCTTGCGATAGAGTCGAAAATGCTATGAAAAAAGTAATAATCCGATTGTAGCCAAGTTATGTAATTGGGCCACTGATGATCGAGCGATAATCGCGCGGATGATCCGTGCGTCCTCGAACGTAGTAAGTGAACGCGCTCCCGGGGGTGCGTTCACTTACTACGCTCGAATCACCCGTGCGAATATCACTCGATCATCCGGAGTCAGTTTCATACAATTACTCCCAGTGTATGAATATAAGCTGATCGAACATAACTGATTGTACTTACTTATGCTTCTAGGATTCAAGGATGAAAATATAGCTGACACGTGGAAGAATACCTGGGAAAGTTACGAAGTCATCAGTAGTATGTAGTCTACATATTAAATATGAAGATAGTTTCGGAATAAAAGGCTGTATTATTAACTACCTCAGGAAGTATTTAAGTACGCCACACGATGCTATCTTTGTTGCACTGAAATGTTTCTATAACACCCATTATTTCATTTTGTTAAATGTTATTACATTAACTTTCTAGTTTTATTTCTTACACATGTGTTAGAAAATAAACTCTTCTAGGTTATCATAATACAATATATTCTGGTACCTACTTACCTAACTCAATCATAAAAAATGGCTCAAATTATAGTTAACAGCCGGCAACTGCCCATTTTGCGGAGTATAGGCAAGAATAGGCCTTTATTCTTCTCTTACGGAAAAAACCTATTTTTTTATTATAGATTGCATGGACACCCTATTAGAAAAAGATATGGTACTACTTTGATGCCTCTCATTCGGCTCGTTTATATGAAACACTGCGCAGTCCAGTTATAGTAGAGGTTCGTGGGTCTAGTACCATATTACCAAAGAAAGAGTATAGTAATATATGGGGCATATTACTTTATAATTTGTGGTCTAGCTATGGGTCTAGTACTACATGCCAAATACACATTTAGTCTTCTGTATTTTCAACCGTGTATTTGATAGGCTGATGTAGTTCAGCGGGGCAATTATACCTAGCGGATGCTAGCGGCACGTAAGTCTAGCGGTGAACGAAACGTGTCGGGGATCATGGCACAGTCAAAGTTTATATAATGTGTTAAAATGTTGAATACTTTTTATCCCGAAAACTGACTGTGCCAAGATCTCCGCCACGTTTCGTTCACCGCTAGACTTATGTGCCGCTAGCTATACCTATCGTGTTACAATCAGACTTTCATTATTGCGGGGCATTAAATTTGAAATTGCTTTGAAATTCTGTTTGCAACAAGTCATATTGGCATAAGTGGCAGTTCTTAAGTTTAACAAACAGTTGCTGTATCTATAATCTGTGGTAGATAACTCAATATAATTTTCGAAATTACGGCATACGGCAGACCCTTTATTACCGTATCACAAAATACGGCAATTGGATGCAGGTGAAATTAAACGTTATTTTCACTAGTGTGGTGAATAAAACGAAAACGCACATATAACTTTTATAACACGCCGGGGAAATCCTGTGTACAAATAAAGTGTTGTAGTATCTAGCCTTCACGAGATCTAGTATCTAGCTTTCACGAGTTTCACCTCGATTAGAAATAACCAATGATGCCACTAAACCAAAAATCGCTCGTCATGTTGACAGTTTTATTCGTTTTCTATTCCAGTAATTAGTTAAGTATAATATCTCCCTATCCGCCGTAAAGAGCCACTATTGCAAAACCACAGGTTTTCAGGGGGAGGTTTTTTCTAATTTTCTCTTAAATTTCTTAGAGAATGTATGTTTTATGGTATCCTTAACGATTAGGTGATATAACGAGCATACAGTGATATTTTTATTTATTTAATATCATCAGTTTTCACACACACACAAACCCTCACACACAAACACACACACACACACACACACACTTTCGTTTTCAAAACATGCGTACACATGACTAAAAAAATATAAAATATAAAAATATTAAATTTTGTTATTTCATCATTATAAATTAGACCAGTAATGTTTATTGCCTGGAAGGGATGCCTCCATTAAATTAAATTGTGTTATGGAATTCAGACCAGGCTTCCACGACACGGGCCTAGAGCCTAGTGTGGGGCCGCTGCCTATCATTGTATATCCACCTTATTTGGTTAATAAACTTATTATTATTATTATTATTATATATTTTGTCCCTTAGGACTGTATTCCGCGGAACTTTAGCGTATTTACATGAACTCAATCGCCATAAGGGCTTTATTCTACGGAAAATGACTAGCACGCGTAAATTTAAAAGACGTTAGGACTTTTTTCGACGGAAATAGAAAAGTGGTGGCTTTTTACGAACAAAGTGTTAAGTTAAATGGCATATTTCCGTACACAAAATTAAAGAAAAATCTGTTTCTTCTTCTATGAACGGACTGATTTATATACTATTGATTTACTTTCAGTAATTATAATGAACAAATAATTAATTATCAAACAAATAATTATCATTGTATTTTATTTTAATCGGGATATTAAAGTTAAAATTAGGATTGTACATATTGTTTATAATGTACAGTATCAGCAGAAAAATGTTACGGAAACATGCAATGAAAAAAAAACATCGACTCAAAATATTACTTTACTGTATTGGTAATGACAAAAAAAATGACATGTTACTCTTGCATGTTACCATTGCGCATAGAAAATGTCTATATGACCATGTCACACAAAATAGATCATAATAAGATAGTTGTTATCAGGAAACAACAAGAACAAATTTATTTTATTAAGCAACTACTCCTAACAGACACACAGATATTTTATAAGTATTAGGTTTAGAAATGGTTAAAACGTATGATTTATTTTGGCCGTATGATTTATGTCCGTATAATTTATTATCAAAGCAAAAATTCCGCATTCAACATTATTTATTAAAAGGTAACTTTTAATTAAAACTCCATACGTATATCAAACGAGATTATGCAGGAGCAATGATGTAATTAATACTGAATCATTATTCGTGTCATCATACCTTATAAATTGATATTGAAATGAAATGAAATGTATTTATTGCAGAAACTGTGTTATAAAGCGTTGTTATGCAATATTGTTTGTTTCAACAGTTTGTCCAACTAAGGACGTACAATATTTATAATAATAACATGCACATTAATTTACATACAATTTTAAAATTAATTTAATTACAATTTTTATTTAATTTTATAAATGTCAAAGAAAATCATATTTTTTTTAATACATGTCAATTTAATTTAATTATCAATTGAGCAATTCTTTTAAGTCATAGAAACATTTTTCAGATAGCCACTTAAACAGCTTTGTCTTAAATTGCTTTGTTGGTAATTCTCTCAGATCTCGAGGTAAAATACCTCGTAAATACCTAATAATAATTGAATATTTTCACTGACATAACAAAACAGTTATTTCTAAATAAAGCAGTTCTGCAAGCAGGCAACAACAATCGAGTCGGATGTCTATTTTTTATCTTTGATTTCGTATTGTTCTTGCATTGATTGAAAAGCGATGAGTGCTCTCTAACAAAACATCCTACTTGAAAAACATACAATCTTGTTAAGGTTAATAGATTTAATATCCTAAAAAGTGGTTTACAAGATTCAAGTGGGCCGACTCCACATACGGCTCTCACACTTTTTTTTTGTACTATGAAGGCCCTCTTGACATCTGTGAAGCTACCCCAGACTATTAGACCATATCTTAAAACTGAGGCGACATATCCATGGTATGCTGTTAGTGCAGTGCTTTGTCCAGCTGTGCGTCTCAATCTTTTTATAGCAAAAACAAAACGATTGAGTTTTTTACACATTACATTAATATGCGACTTCCAGTTCAAACTAAAACGCAATATGATTAAAACTATATAAGATAAACTATACAATATTCAAAAACAACAAAATATTTACTTATAATTGACTATTTCTATTTATTACGTATTTCGGAGGTTTTTTTTTTTACAATATGGCACGAGTGAACATAAAATAATGATATGAACCGGAAGAATATTACAAAATTATATTATTTTTCAATAAGTTTTATGTGCCGTGGCGGTCTCGGTTTAGATTAGGACCCCTCCCAATCCTCCCGTGGATGTCGTAAGAGACGACTAAGGGAATACACACCGGAAGATGGGCAGCAGCGTGCTCCGAGTACATATTTGTAACACTGCGGTCACCAATCCGCCTGCCAAGCGTGGTGACTATGGCAACCCCCCTAGACATATTATAGACACAACGCAAATTCAGCTCCCAGTCCCCGGCGGCTCCGTTACTTCTGGCACCGCTAGCAGCCATGGTAACGGCGGAGCAGGGGGTGCTAAGAACCCCAGAGACCCAGCTACCAGCCCCCACGATCTCCGGACCGGGCAACCTACAACGCACGCACCTTGAGGCCGATGAGAAGTTGATAGAGCTGGAAGAAGAAGTAAGTGAGTTGCGCTGAGGTATTATAGGGTTATCAGAAGTCCGAGGAGAGGGAGAGGATACGATAATCCTCAATTCCGGCAACTTACTCTATTACCGGGAGGGCAACCAGCAGTCCCAACACGGCATCGGGTTTCTCGTCCACGAGTCCCTCGTCAACAACATTGTAAAGATCCAAAGCGTTTCGAGCAGGGTGACATACCTTATACTCAGAATAACGGAGCGGTATTCGTTGAAGGTCTTACAGGTGTACGCCCCAAACTCGAAACATCCGAACGATGAAATGGAGGCTATGTACGACGACATTTCCAATGCCATACATGCCCCGACAACACACTTCACAGTGGCAATAGGGGACTTCAACGCACGACTGGGCATGAGGAATGGCGATGAACTGAGAGTGGGGCAGTTTGGATTTGGACAGCGGAACCAAAGGGGTCAGCTATTGGCCGACTTGATGGAGAAGGAGGGACTTTTTATGACAAATCAAGAAGCGCTCGTCCAGGAAAAGGACGTGGCTGCACCCCGGTGGCCATAAACACGAGTTAGTTTTTATTTTTACGACCAATAGGCATATATTCAATGATGTCTGTGTGATCAACAGGTTTAAGACTGGCAGTGATCACCGTATGGTAAGAGGCTCATTGAATATCAACATAAAGCTGGAAAGGTCTCGTTTGATGAGATCTACTCTTCGCCCAAGTCTTGCCCAAATCCAAAACCCCGAAAGCTTTCAGTTGTAGCTCCTACATGGCTTCCAAATCCTTACCGAATGCGATACAGTGGACGAACTAAACAACGGGTTGGTGGAAATTGTTCACGCGGTCGGGTCGGAGTTCTTTAAGACCCACCGCAAAAATTGAGCACAGAAACTCTCTGAGCATACACTTATACTTATGGCAGAACGAGGCGAGATGAGGCTGCAGTCTTCAGTGGATATTTCGAGTTACAGCTTGCTTAATAAACAGATATCCAAGTCGATGCGACATGATTTTCTTTCCTATAATACTAATTGTATTAAGAACCCAATAGAGCGGAACAAGGGCTCCAAAGTGTTTGCAAGAGATCTGTCTATTGAGCAGAGCTTGTTGACGAAGCTGAAGACGGCCAGTGGCAGCATCGTCTCGTCGAAGTCAGAGATTTTGAGTGCGCTCGAGAAGTTCTATGGGCAATTATACACCTCATCACGTAGTCCTCTTAGCATGGCTAGCGATGCAAAAACCCGTTTGACCCGACATTATACCGAAGATATCCCGGACGTTAGCCTGTGCGAGATCAGAATGGCTCTCAAACAGCTTAAGCGCAACAAGGCACCAGGGGAGGACGGAATAACGACAGAGCTACTGAAAATGGATGGAACACCTGTACTTAAAGTCCTTCAGAGGCTGTTTAACTCCGTCATCCTCGAGGGTACTACGCCAGAAGCGTGGTACAGGAGTGTAGTGGTGTTGTTGTTTAAGAAAGGTGATAAATAAGAATCTCTTGAAGAATTATAGGGCCATTTCGCTGCTGAGCAACGTCTATAAGCTGTTTTCGAGAGTGGTTACAAACCGTCTCGAAAAGTAGGTTTGACGACTTCCAGCCTGCCGAACAAGCTGGATTCCGGAAAGACTTTAGCACCGTAGACCTCATCGGAGCCGGAGCGTAGCTGATTATACAGAAGACCGAAATGTATAATCGGCCACTATGTCTAGCTTTGTCGTAGTCTTGTGGACTACGACAAAGCCTTTGATTCATTCGAGACCTGGGTAGTGCTACAGTCATTACAGGAGTTCCAGATTGAATACCGGTACATCGAAGTGTTGAAATATTTGTACAGCAAGGCCACCATGACTATACGTTTTCAGGATCGGAGCACGAATTCTATCCAGTTGCAAAAAGGGGTGAGACAAGGAGACGTTATTTCTCCGAAACTGTTCACCTCTGCACTGGAAGATATATTCAAGCTTCTGAACTGGAATGGATATGGGGTTAAGATCAATGGCGAATACATCACTCACCTTTGATTTTTACTACGGACACTTATACGCTTCACAAGCTCCTCGGTCAGAGACTGTTTGTGAGGGTTCAAGAGCCAAGTTGACTCGCCTCTATACTGATGAGCTACCAGACGTCAGCTTGGAAGAGATGGAGATGGCCCTGTGATAATAAAATTGAAAATCCTCCGGTGAAGACGGAGTTACATTGAACCTCTAAAGGTAAACCTATTCTCAAGGAGTTTCAGGTCTTCTTTAACTCCGTTGTCAACTGTACAGAATACTCGAGGCATGAAACAAGAGTATATGGTGGTACTATTTTTCAAAAAGGGTGATAATACCTTGCTTTAAAGGTTTATAAAGTCCCTAGATTAGGTAGGTAACTATGTGTTTTATTATCAAGCAGGTTAGATACCTACGTAGATTGAAGTACCTGGATTAGGTTGGTACCTAGGAGTTTTATTTAATTGTACATTATGGAATCTGATGTTATTCAGTGTGTGCCTATAGGCAGGTCTGAATAGATTCCTACCTAAGCAGGTACCTAATGCTGACGTCAGACCTGAATTTGTGGTTCAAAAATTATCTGTTTTCTGACGGTCACGAAGTCTCTTCATTGGTTTAATTATTTCGCCTTGAAAAGTGAAGCTGAACTGTACAGGTGAACCACAACCAATGCCCGACGCCTAGCAATTCCGCTGAGTAAAGGCAGCGATGCGCTTATGACCTCTTCCCCCGACTTCCCGCACAAATATTTGCGTGGAACATAGTCACTGAGGCGACAGTGGCCGTTTTCAACGGAAAAATTCGGATGCACTAGCGTTAGTGGCGGTATTCGTTGGAGAATATTGTTACGTGGCTGTTTGCGTAAAACAAAAATATATATTTTTTTATATCAAAATAAGGTCAATTTTTTTTGCCTGTGTGTATAGATGCATATGCAATATAAGATCCCAAAAATGCAATAAAAACATAAAGACCTAAGGGCCACTGTGGCCCTATTCCACGGACAGGGCGATATAACGTACTAGCTTTCGCCCGCGACTTCGTCCACGCGGACTACAGTTTATCGCGAAAAAATAATCCTATGTTCTTCTAGGATATTAAAAACTAATGCAAAAGTATATCATCAACGCTCTTGATGCTTTTTGACAGACTTGTTATTATTTCGTTTCCACGGCAACCGATCCTTAACCAACATAACTTAATCAACATTTTCCAGTTTTCCCATATAAGCTTATCATTTTCCGGAAAAAAAGTATCCTATGATTTATTCTAAGGTATAAGCTTTCTAAATTGCAAATTTCATCAAAATCCGTCCAGCCGTTATCACGTAAAAGCTCCCCAACAAACAAACAAACAAACAAACAAACAGACGTTTCACTTATATATATTGCTGTGGATGTTACGTATATGACTTGAGTCAAACAAACTGCCTTTCATCTGACACAATTATTATTGTGCATAGCATTTTTCGGGGACAACAGCAACAAAAACTTCGGTGCAATAAGAAGAACAGGAACAAAAAAAACCACGCAAGCTAAAAGGAAATATGTTCATATTCACGTGACGCTTTTCATTCATATTTCAATCTACGCGAGTCATTCAAAATATTGCAGTAACTATGAACCTACCAAAATGATTTTAATTAATAATTTGTTTTGAATTTGAAGCCAAAAAGGAGAGAGTTCTATATTATTAATATTTTAGTTAGATAAGTTCCTACCTAATTTTTATAATAGAGTACGATAGATATAATTAAATTATGCTATTGAAGTTATTTAAGATATTTCCAAGCAGGCGAGAATTATGTTATTTAACAAACAAATAAAAAAATAAAAACAATTTCGTCCGAGGAAAAAACCCGTTTTAGACTATATGTCCGGAGTTTACGTAATCTTTGTCCGGTTTCAGCCATATAGATGATGGCAACCCTAGGTACAACAGACTGCAAACCTTGAGAGATTTTCTCTTGATGTTCTGTCTTCCACACAGTAATGCAGAATGTGAAAGAATTTCAGCCAATTTAACAACTTAGATCAAAATGCGTAATAAATTAATAACTTCTACTGTGAATATAACTCGACAACTGATTCAAAACCAAGGAAACTGCAAACTTCTTTTTATTAGTTCTTTTTTATTTTCAATCACTTACACTAGAAAAAGATTTACCTTTACAAAATAAATTGTGAAATACGGCAATTTAGTTTTTTTTTCTATAAATACGGCAACCCAAGCTATGACATACGGCATACGGCAGGGGTGCGGCAAGGAATTATTGGTTAGTGTATTTTATCTATTAAGTAGCTTTCTTATCCAAGGAAAATATGAATGAGCCTCCTGACCCTGGGGGCGGTATGGATGTAACTAGGCCACCGTCTCCGGCTGCCTATACAATGGTGATGACTTCTGAGCAGGTTGAGTCCTCATGTGCTCGAAAGCGCAGAGCGTTAAATAGAGAATGTATTAATTGTTCTCGTTCGGTATCACAATCTACGCTGACAGGTGATGAAGTTGATCTCCAAGCAGGGCAGCGTACTCCTCCAACCTCCTTCTCTGATGCCTCAACGAATATAACAGCTACTTCTCCTACCCTGCTTCGCCAAGTCCCGGCTTCCTTGTCCTCTACACCTGCAATAAAATCGCAAGATCTAGGTCAAGCTTTTACACCTGTAGGTCGCCACTTGTATATTCATACAGATCGCGGGCCTTTTACGGTTCATGTCCAAAGATCTCAAAGTTCTGCATCAGACGGTATAACATTACACCCAGTCACCTTTGGCCGTTTTTTGTTTAGCCGATACAGAGAGTTTCAAGGGATTATTGATGGTTCAATAAAAAGTATCGGGCGAAACAGAATATCCTTAGATTTTCATTCCGGAATCGACGCCAACAAATTCATAGAATCTCCGACTCTTAAATATGCCATAGACAATAATAGTTCAGGGTGGGCCAAATTTAATGAACTCACTGATATAAATTCTCCTAAATTACCTGTCATAAATTCTTACAATAAAATCCTTTAAATCCTTTCTTCTTTAATTCTTAATCTTGTTCTGATGCGCTTGTGCACAGTTTGTTAGAGTGTGCTAATGGGTCTTTCCCTATTAAAAAACCTCATTCGAATAAAATTCCATCTCCTCCGTGGTGGGATAAAGACTGTACTGAAGCAATTAAATCTCGTAAGGTTGCTGAAGTCACCTTTTGTATGGCTATGACTAGTGAAAATTTATCTGAATTAAATAAAGTAATCGCAAAATCTAAACGCCTCTTTCATAATAAGAAACGTGATAGCTGGAAAGTTTTTTGCACTAGCATTGGCCCCGACACTCCTACCTCTTTGATATGGAAGAAGATCCATAGGTATCGTCGTTCGTGGTGTCCTCCTTATCAAAGTTGTTGCCCATCCCAGGCTTGGGCTGACTCCTTCATGGACAAATTAGCCCCTCAATATTGCCCTCTTCCCTCAGAACTACCATCTCTTTCTAATCCTTCATCTATTGAAACTTTAGACCAACCGTTTTCTTTAAAAGAATTAGTTATAGTTTTGAAATCAGTGAGAGACTCAGCCCCCGGTATGGATGGCATTCCGTATTCTTTTCTTTCGAAAGCTAACGTCCGCCTTCATATCTATTATTTATCTCTTATTAATATTATTTTTGATTCTGGATATGTTCCAGTTACTTGGAAATCTCAATTCATAATCCCTATTCTTAAACCTGATAAAGATCCGTTAGATCCTAATTCTTACCGCCCTATTGCTCTCTCTTCAGTTTTGGCTAAACTTGCTGAACACTTAATAAAGAACCGCCTTGAGTGGTTCCTGGAAAGTCATGAGCTTCTTGCAAAGTCTCAGTATGGCTTTAGAAAGGGTAAAAGCACTATGGATAGCCTGGGTATATTTACTACCGATATAAGACTTGCCTTTACTCGCAATGAATCTGTTGTTGGTGCTTTCCTAGATATTTCTGCAGCCTATGATAATGTTCAGCTTCCCCTTCTCAAGAATAAGCTTAGTCGGTTGAAAATTCCAGTAAAGATAAGTAATTTTGTAATGAACCTTCTTTCAGAGAGATACATATTCCTCCACTGTAGTGACCCCTCGATTTCTTCAACTAGAACCATATGGCGGGGATTACCTCAAGGCTCTGTCCTCAGTCCTCTCCTTTATAACGTCTATACATATGATCTAGAATCCTCAATTGGTCTCTGCCGCATTCTTCAATATGCGGATGACATTCTTTTATATAGTACTCATCATAAAATTAATGATGCTAGTAACTGTATTTCCCTTTCCCTTAATTATTTAAATGTTTGGCTTCATAAAAATGGCTTGGATCTCTCGCCTTCTAAGAGTAATATCGTTATCTTTTCTCGTAAAAGAAATCTTCCTGATATAAACATTACTGTTAATGAGAGCAGAATTCCAGTTAAAGAGTCCGTAAAATTTCTCGGTCTCTTGTTGGACAATAAGTTGTCTGGACGTTTGCATTGTGAATATATTGCAAATAAGTGTGAGAGGAATCTGAACATTTTAAGGTGTCTGTTGGGAGTATGGTGGGGTGCTCATCCTTTTAATCTTAAACTTTTATATAACGCTATAATTCGTAGCGTTTTTGATTATGGTACTTTTCTGCTTGATCCTGCTTGCAGGGTTGGCTTAAGAAAACTTGATTTAATTCAGTCAAAGTCACTTCGGATTATTGCAGGTGCGATGAAGTCCTCTCCAATCAATGCACTCCAGGTGGAGTGTGTTGATCCTCCTCTCCATCTTCGCCGACAATTTCTTTCCAACAGATTCTTCTTTCGTTTTATTCAATTTTCTAATCATGCTCTTATACCCAAGCTTCAACTTTTCTATCAATACGTTTATACCTCCCGTTATTGGAGATGTAAACATCATCCTCTGTTGCTCAAAAGTTTCATAGTTTATAAATCCCTTAAAGACCCTACATACCGGTCTCCAAAACTCCCAATTTTTAATTTTGATTACGATATTGTTACCTTTCATCCGCAAATAATTTTAGAGTTTGATATCTGCAAAGGTGACCTTTATGCTGATGAGCATTTTCGAGAGATCTTGCACAGGGATTGGCTTGGTTGGCATACAATATTCACAGATGCCTCAAAATTATCTTCAGTTGGATGTGTTGGTTGTGGTGTTTTCCATTCTCAATTCGACATTGTCCTAAAAGTTAAGTGTCCTCCTGAGTCGTCAGTGTTCACCGGTGAATGTTTGGCTATCCTTGAAGCGGTTAAATATTTCCTTCTCTTTAAACTTCGTCGTACTATTATCTTCTCAGATTCACGTAGTTCCCTCCAATCTTTGCTTTCTAATCCATTTTATTCTAAATTTCATCCAATCATACTTCATATCAAAAAGTCTATTTCTGAATGTCTCCTTATAGGCTTAGACGTAGTTCTTGCCTGGGTGCCTGGGCATGTTGGTCTTTCTGGTAATGAGCGTGTTGATAGAGTGGCCAAGGAAGCAGTTTCTTGTGGCGATAAGATTCCTTTTATAAATTATAGCCAGGACCTTATTTGCCTACCAAAAAAATATTTATTAAATTCTTGGTGTATAAACTGGAGATCTTCTAGCAAATACAAAGGTTCTGGTTTTGCTAGAATTCAGCCTGACATCCCTAGTAAACCATGGTTTGCACGGTGGCACTTCAACAAGCTTTTTACATCTTCAATCATTCGTATGAGGCTGGGTCACTGTTGTATCCCTACTCATTTGCAAAAGATTCATGTTAAAGATTCTTCAATATGTGAATGTGGTCTTGATGAAGGAGATCTCAATCATATTTTCTTTTCATGTCCGCTACTGAATCATTTCTCATTCTTTCAGTCTCTTATTTCACTAGAAGTTTCATTGCCAACTCATATAACAGAACTTTTATCATCCAATAGTCGTAATATTTATATGTCTTTAGTTCAATTCCTTTCATTAAATAATCTGAAACTTTAAGTATTTGTGTATATTGTAGTTTTATAAATTATAGTTCATATGTATTTATATATATTTAATTCATTTATGTATGTAGTTCTCCTATGTTTGTAAAATTCATCATATTAATCTGGTCTTGTTAACGTTTCTAAATTTCCTGTACTAGTAAATTATCTATAAACTTTTTGACGCGAAGCTTCATGACTGGCAGAAATGTCAAAAAGACAATTGCCACTAATAAAAAAAAAAAGGGGGGAAAAGTATTAATTTATTCTAATTACTTGTTGATTACTTGTACATAATCTATTCATTTCAACATTATTTTCGTTTTCTCAGAAAACAAGTACTGAAAATAGAAAAATTAAACTTTAATCCCGGTATCTCCTATTTAATTTGGGCTTTATTAAAATAAAACTAAACAAGACAAAAAGTAACGTGGAAAGAATGTGGAGGAAGGACTTTCCAATATTTGTAAGTTGTAAAAGGGTTTGGAGGGGGTTTGTTGAATGGGCTCCCCCATGGAAGGGGGCATGGCAATAACAAATAAAAAAACAAAAAAAAAATGCTAAGTTTCGGAAAAAATGTAAAGAATTAACACATTCGCGCAGGTTGGAAAAGGAATAAAAATTTGTCTTCAGTATGGGCTCTCGCCAAGACTCTCGCGAGGTCACCCCTGAGCGTCGTTTCGCCCACTCGACCTACGCTCCACTTCGGCCTCGCGGTCTTGCTCCACTCAGGACCTCCCACGCGAGCCTCTGGCTCCGCACTTTTCATATACACTCTAGGGCTAGGGACCACAAGACCAGGTGACATCGGGGTACTCTGTGTCGGTTCTGTGACTCATTTAGAACCTAACCTACTCATGTTGGGGTGCTCTTGTTTTGGTTCTGTGACTCTTTTAGAACCGAACCTACTGATGTCAGTTCTATGACTCATTTAGAACCGAACCTAATCATGTCGGAATGCCCAATGTTGGTGTTGGCCTGCCGAGCGGCGACCTCGCGAGAGTTCTGGCGAGAGCCCATACCGAAGACAATTTTTTATTCCTTTTCCAACCTGCCTCACCCCTCTCAGTGTCAATTCTTTACATTTTTTTCGAAACATAACATTGTTTTTTTTATTTGTTGATGCCATCCCCCCTTCCATGGGGGAGACCCCCCTCGCAACCCCCTCCCCTTCCCTAACCCTTCTACAACTTACAAATATTGGAAAGTTGAGCCCTACATTTGGCCAAAAAGCCGGATAGAACATTTTTTAAGTGTTTATTAGATGTTTTTTCACTTTTTTATAGGTAGGTAGGTACCTACTTGAAAACAATAATCTAAATATTATCATCAAAAATCAACCTACAAAAAAAAAGATAATATAGGCCAATATAAATCAAGACAGACAGACAGACAGACCAATAACAATAAAGATAATAATGTTAAATTGAAGTAATCTCCAACACACTAACTGTACCTACTTCACCTTTCATGCGTGTGGAGGTCATGTGTGAACACTGCATGGGAAAAACAATGAAAGGGGACCTTACATTTTAGAATTAAGCATGCGAAAAAACAAAAGTCTCTCAGATTTTATATAAGAATTTTATGACCTTTTAATAATTGAAATAAAAAAGTTTTAAGTTACCAAATTTTTAAGCATTTTTGGGTATATTTGCCAACTGCTGTTTTCTTTTCATTCATAAAAAAGATATGAAAAAAGCAGCAGGCAAAAATCAAAAATCATAACAGGTGAAAAATATTGAATACTAGGTTCTACCCGTGGCTTCAACAGCTTGGCTAGCAGTCATTATCTAACAAGACACACAAATACCTTGTAAACTATTGCTCAGAATATAACCATCACTAATACTACTTAGGATGTCCTATTTAAGCATACAAAGTTTTTTTAAGACGTGTCATGTGGAATAGGTATATCAATTGTTTGAATGTGTTTGTGTGCTGTACTACAAACACATTCAAACAATATGTCAATATGTATATTTAGTATGTCTGTGCACATACTGTACACAGACATACTATAAATAAATTACAAAATATAATAGAATGAGATGCCATTTAACTCATATGACATTGCTATGTAGGTAGTATACTATAAATATCTAGAATATTTCTCTATGACCAATAGCCTGACTAAATCTGGACTGCCGGACACGTCAATGTTTGGCCAGACACAACTGTAAAAAGCTGGACACCTGGAAAACCTATGCTGTGGAAAGTGCAGATGCCGTCATTCAATTAAATGAACCTTAGTCTGTCAAATCGCTGGTCTCGTTGACCAGCATTGATATAGTATTCTCTGTAAATGTAAATTATTATTACGTCACAGGAGAATACTAAATGATGACGAGCCACATCAAAACATACAAAGAAGCATACACTGCAGAAAAACCTTATCATTGTGGTAAGTGTGATTACAAATTTGTAAGAAAAAATCACCTAAAAAGCCACATAAAGACACACACTCAAGAAAGAACATATGATTGTAATGTATGTGATTATAAATGTGATAAAGCAATTATTTTGAAAAGACATGTGAGAACAAAAGCAAAGCCATACAAGTGCAATCTATGTGATTACAAAAGTTTATGGAATCGAGATTTACAACGTCACATCAGCACACATACTGGAGAGAAGCCATATGAGTGTGATATGTGTGATTATAAATGTATACAGAAAAGCAACTTAAAAAATCATTTAAGCATACACACTGGGGAGAAACCATACGAGTGTAATATGTGTGATTATAAAAGTACACAAAAGGGTAGCTTAAAAAAACATTTATTGATACACACTGAAGAGAATTTATATTTGTGCAAAAATAAGACTGGAGAGAAATCATATAATTGCAATATGTGTGATTATAAAAGTGCATATGCATTAGCATTAAAACAACACTTAAATACACACACTGGAGAGAAACCATACAAATGCAGTATGTGTAAATATGAATCTGCATGGAAATCCTACTTAAAGCAACATTTAGCAACACATGCTGAAGAGAAACCAC
This sequence comes from Alsophila aescularia, assembly GCA_946251855.1. Lineage (NCBI taxonomy): Eukaryota > Metazoa > Arthropoda > Insecta > Lepidoptera > Geometridae > Alsophila > Alsophila aescularia. Next base: position 68,226,146 of record OX276373.1, read on the forward strand.
ATGCATGTAATATATGTGAGTATAAAAGTGCAAATAGAAGTAATTTAAAACGGCACTTAATAACCCACACTGGACAGAAAGCATATAAATGTAATAGATGCCATTATAAAAGTATGAAAAAAATGAACCTTAACAGACACATGGAGAAACACAGTGAAGAACATGCAAATGATGGCAAAAATATTTCAAAACACTTGCATGCATGTATTATGTGCGAGTATAAATGTACAAATGGAAGTCTGTTGAGACGGCACATAAGAACACACACTGGAGAGAAGCCATATAAATGTGATGTATGCCATTATGAATTTGCACGTAAATGTGATTTAAAACGACATATTCTGGGGAAACATTCTTGTAACAAGCCATATGAGTGTGATGTGTGTGATTATAAATGTGTACAAAAACGTGACTTGACTAATCATATTATGCGGAGACACTGAACTAAAACTATATGTAATATGTAAAAATTTAAGTTAAACAATATTTTTTTCTATGTTTTTTTATGTGTTATTACTCACGTCAGTTTCAGCCTTCTGTAGTTTATAAAGGACACACACTACAGATAAACCACATGAATTTGTAAACGCCTAACCGTGCCTATTTATGTATTTTTTTAGGATTTGACTTAAAATCTGATGTACATTAATGAGCTGAACAATCAATAAAAAACTGTATGTAAACCTGTGTATTTTCTCATTAGCTATTTAAAAACTTTACTGATCTGGCTACAGAACCCTTAGTCTATGCGTGTCCGACACGCACTTGTCCGGTTTTTTTCTTACTTTTAATTGACCGAGCGGGCGCGATCGAAGCGTCTCCGTTTCAGCTTGGGCAAAAATGCTTTGGTATGTCCGGATCTCTGCAGCCCGATTCCATAACTTCGCTTCAATCGAATTCTCAGTCTCGCAACCACTAATGCCTTGCGATAGAGTCGAGTTTGCTATGAAAAAAGTGATAATCCGATTGTAGCCAAGTTATGGAATTGGGCCACTGTTCTTCTCTACAGGTCGCATTTCTCAACCGATCTAGACAAAACTTGGTATGCAGGATACAGGTTAAGCGAATTTTTTAGTCGACGGGGATTTTTGATTGGGAGGGTACTTACCCATAAAAAGGTAAAAAGGGAACTGAACTGTATATCTCCGCATTATTTATTCCGATTTCGATGATTCTTTTTTTATTTGAATGGTAGTAACTTAGTTAGTTTCATAAAAATTTGAGAGAGGTAGACACAGCGCAGCCATAGACTAAATTTTACTTTTTATAAAGCTTGTATTGCTAATCGGAGGAATAGTTATGACGAATTTATTTGTAAGAAAATTATTCCTAAGATATTCTAAACATAAGCCTCGAATAAACGTGGTTTAAATATATTTTTATTTGTAAGGGGGCTATAGTACAATGTATATACTTCTAATATAAGAGAATGCAGCACTATACAAGCAAAACGAAAGTCTTAAAAAATTATTTCATTTATTAAAATTGTAAAATGATTGATTTCGCCATTTACACGAGAACATTCTCTTAAAATCATTAAGTATAACAATCATAACGACGAACGGAGCGCGCACGTCGTCCGCCGGTAAACACAACAGACGTAACCTGGAAATAAAACAAACTTTATCAAATTACTAGCGACCCGCCACGGCTTCGCACGGTTTGCTAAGGGTTTCTCTAATAGCCGTAACAGACGTTTCAACTTGGCTGACCTGACTAAATACCTACTGTCATTCATACAATCATAATAACTTTTTATAAGTAAGGAGGATATTTGTTTAGCCGCTCGGTTATCCACGCGCTGAAGACCGCAGGACCAAACTGATAACCCAAAAAAAAATGGCCGACGCGACACATCTAACCTCAAACTGGTAATTGATTGTATATGCGTTGAGACTACAGGTACTTGATGGTCAACCCACAAAAAAAGAAGGTCGACGCGACACATCTGGCCGCAAACTGGGGATTTATTGGGTACGTGCCGAGATCACAGGTATCTGATTGTCAGCCCACAAATAAAGGTCTACGCGACACATCTGGCCGCGCCGACTTTGCGTAAACAAACAGTTTTTATGACCACTTCATTGAGCGCTTAGATAAACAAACTGGTGATCTATGGAGCTAAATAGGTACGGCACATATTTCAAGTGTTTATGTAGTGGGTTTCGAAGCAAAATAATTATATAAACACGCTTAGATTTGAATGATTATTGAGGTCAATAATGTTCAAAATCGAGTGGCAAAATTTACGTCGCTATCGAGTGGTCCGATGATCGATGAAAACAAAAAATGTGACCGTAGCGTTAGTTGCGATGATCAATGAAAACAAAAAATATGACTGTAGCGCATAGAATCAATCGAGCGGCTACACAAAGATTATTTTCTAATAATCTTTGGTTTAGAGGACGCCACAGAATAACTATAGTTAAACACAAACAGCTCAGTGTCCATTACCTACAATGGTTCTCCGTAAGGCAATTAAAAAATAAAATAGTTCATATAAATGTGATAGATGGCGCTGACGAGACGTGGATCTGGAGATTTTGTAAAACCACACAAAGAAAGGCCGATAAAATAAAATTCTTACTAACATAGACAAGCGTATATCTGTCTGTCATGCTTGTTTTTGTTATTTTATTACGTTTTATACATTCTTCATATTGTTTTTGTTATTTTATTACGTTTTATACATTTTTTGGCTATTGTTTTATATCAAACCATAGACATATATATTTACTTCGTAATTCTATGTTACAAAGTATTTTTGCTTTTCCACTTCACAACACAAATTAGTAGGTATATAAGAGTAAACTTTGCATTTTCATTGATTAAATGCGAAAAAAATCAGAACCATGTCCCGTCAGCGCCACCTATCGATGGTTTCCGAACTACGTTATTCCAGCTGTCAGAAAACCTCTCATTGCAATCAACATTAGGTTATTTGGGATTACGCAACTTGTCTTGCCCCACTTTAATGCATTTCCAATCTATAGTTAACAATTTAAAGCTGTCCGTAAACATACCGATTAATAAAATATAATGAAAATCTCATAGCAATCGTTTGACTTCAAATAGCATCGAATTTCAGTAATCGCAATGCTGGAAAATTGAGTCGAAAATCATGTTATTTTTTTTGTTGAAAAACTTTCACTTTGGGCTTACTATAATAGGTGCACAGTGCACACATAATGGGGTCGCGAACTTATTTATTGCACTTTTTTGTGACATCTACACTACATTTTACAAAGCGCAAGCATAACACACGAGGCAGCAAATGTTTTCCAACTTCTTCGTTGAGAAAATTCGCCCTAGTGTGGACAAATACAAAACACGAATGAATGAATTCGACTTTAAAACCTTGCAACAAAGTGAAAAAATACGGTTAAGTATTGTTTGAGATATTTGTGCACAGATAGACAGATAGAAGCGTTTGGTGACTATCTAAGTTTGGTTTTCTTTACATAAAGAACAGATGTAGTGATGATATCCCCTTACAACTCGTGTATCCATACCTTAAGCCCTTAAGGTCAAGAGACAAACACAAAATACCATGGTACAAATAATCGACTTCTAATGGATTAACAGCTATAACTAAAAAAAAAAAACTACTGAACCAATTTTGATGAAGTTCATATGGGATACTGAAAGTCTACCCTTTTGAATAAAACAACAACCATACAAATCGGTTGAGAAAAAGATTTGAGGCAATATAAAAACAAAATCAATGGATATACTAAAAAAAACCTAGGAAAACTACTGGACCGATTTTCATACAATTTATATAGGAACTGGAAAGTAACAAAATTAAAAAAAAAACAAAATCAGTCCACAATTGACGGAGAAATCTATGTAGATAAATAAGTAGGTTGTAAAAAAACATACAAACGAACATATAACCGTCTCCTTTTGTGAAGTCGATTAAAAAATAAAACTCGCGTATTAAAACAAAACAATAAATCATATTGATAGCGCAACTGTCAAATGGGACACCTATTCGACATCAGTATAGGATCGCAGATTCGTACGAACAAAATTCGCGCGAACTTGCGATGGTCCCATGATCGCGTTCAATTAGGACGACGCGCGACGCCTATGCGACGGTTTCAAATAAGGAACCATTAGTTTCTTGATGTCTGTCCATCTGTATATCACAGCTATTTTATTCATACACTATTAACTCTGCAAGGTTGAAATTTGGCACATGTATACATGATATAACAGTGTTTAAAAATTATAGGATTTTATCCTTCCTTATGTGCTTACACTAAAACTGTAGATAAAAAATAATGTGTTTGTACCCCATCGACTGGGATCTCGAAGAATAGGAATTTTAAAATTATATCGAGGTTTCTTCAAGTTTTTCTATTCGGTTCAGTTTAAGAAATATTCGGCTCCAAATTGTTATTTTCCCTCAAACCAGGTTTAGAGATATCAATAAAAAGTGGTATAAATACTCACATTTACTCAACAGTAGATGCGTCCAAATTAACAGTAACATAACTGGCCCCCATGTTCTCTCGGTGACGTGCTGACACCACATGCCTCTTGGCATTCTCTCCTTCCTCCACGTCAGCATCGCACACACCACACTTCAGAGCCCCGAACTGATAGTAATCATACTTGTTTCTTGCCAACATATTCAAGTTATGCTTTAGTTCAAGGTAAAAACGGAAAACGCTTTCAGTTGACGGTTTCACAACAAAATGCTCTGCGTAAACTAAATGTGTGAGGAGCGAGCGAATAGAGTTGAAAACAGCTTTACAAGAAACGCACGTGAACGATGCACCTTCACTGTGCAAGATGTAGTTCCCTTTCATGTAGACGGAGATGATATCACCTTTATTAGCGCCGATCTTCGATTCGGCTACAGCCGATTGGTGCTCAACCGATGACAGGATATGTTTCATTGCTAAGCTAATTTCGGGGAAAGTCTGATCACAGAGTTCGCATTTTATCGCGTCGTTCTTAATAATCTTGTTCATCGTAAGAAACTCTTCGTCGGTTTCAGGGGACAGGGCTGCTCGGATAAGCTTCGATATAACTTCGACGTGACCGTCGCTTTCGAAGTGTTCGACTATCGCCGCGTAAGACGGCAACGCGACGTAATCAGGACAGATGGAGCAGACGTAAAAATTGCCGAAGCTAGCGAAATACTCTGAAGGGCGACAGTGGCTCTTATACAACATAGCAAGCTTTCGAGGCGCGGCGTTGCGGAGATGCTTTTTTTGGCGGATGTGATTGAACAGCACCTGTCTTGGGCCTTTCAAAGTCATCTCGCAGCAGGTGCAATAATTTCCGACCTTCCCTGATGGTTTAATAAAGTTCTCGATGATGACGTGATCGTTTCGGTTCTGCGGCTTCCCAGAGCTCGCTAGGAACTTCGACCAGTTTAAGTCTTTCGGTCCCCAGTCCTCTGGAATGCCGCCGTCGGAGCTCGCCTTCTTAGCTAGCAAGTAAAGCTCGTCTGAAAGCCTGGCCAGGTGCTTCTCGTCTAGAATGTGTAAGATGGTCAATTCGAATGTGTCAGTGTTGGCGTTGCAAAGCCGACATTGCCATCCGTTGGAATGAGATATCACATCGTGTCTTAAAAGGAAATGCTCGTTGATTTTCTTAATAGTTTCAATAGAAGGATCTTTAGGGACGGTGAAAGGAACATGTTTGTCCGACTGCAGGATGCAAGACAGGTTGTGAATGTGCGTCTCACTGAAGACGTGGTTCAGGACGCTGTCGTAGTGGAATCTTAGAGTATAATACTCGCAGGCGATGCAGAAAAACGCCAGCTTGCCCGTGCGGTCATCGACTAAAGTCAACAGTTTGTGATCGGTAAGCAATTTCAGGATCAAATTCTCGATGGGCCCGTAGTAACGGTACTTCTTTGCTTGCGTCTTGGGCTTCTCAGGCGTTTGATCGTTATCATCCGTTTCGGTGTTCTTATTAGTGTCTGCAGCAAAGTTCTGGTACACATTATCGCGGATACTCATTATAATAGGTGCAACAGAGCTCGTTTGTGTCGAGAAATCGATGTTAGCCACATCTTGGCAGAGCTTATCGTATGCTTCCTGATAAAACTTCACTGCGGCACCGATGCTGGCTTCAGAATTATCAGGGAGGCTCTTCATCAACGCCGCACTGAGTTTAACGTAGAAACCCCTGTCCAACTTTTCTGTAGGTTTGTTCACTTGGACAATTTCGCTTTGAGCGGGGATTTCGCCTATAGCCATTGCTGACAGCCGTCTAGACATGTTAGGTAAGTACACGGGCTCTGAAACGTCGATGCTTTCGCGTTTCATTTTGGGAAGATGGATTGGTAGATTGAAGTGTTTCTGTAGGGACTCCATTAGGGGTTCCTCGTCGTTTAGTTCGATCTCCACGTTACAATCCGTGCAAATATGCACCTGCTTCGCGTTGTCCGCAGTCAGAAACTCAGCCTTTAGCAGTTCAGGTACTTCGCTCACAGGAAGACTGTTAAAGCGTTGTCGTTGCAGATTACTTTTCTTCTCCGTAGTAAAAATGTATTCGACTTCAACGCTCTCACGCTTTTGCGTGAAAATCCTCTTATGTGTATCGTCTAAACTCTTCATATACTTAAGTAAAATTGGATTTGATTCAGTCACAGGGTGATTAATGACGTACCGAAAGTGGTTCACCAGTCGCTTCACCTCGTCCACTTTCCGGAATGACAGTAAAGTCAACTCGGATAAACCTTTGGTGATGTCTTCCATTTTGTCTATCTTCGAAAATAAAAATGATTGTCTGAGACTGGGTCTTGGTGAAACCAAGATTTCGAGTCTTCGCTGTGGCCCAGCAGGACCTATAGCGTTGATGGATGTGTGAATTTATTTGCCCGTACTTATAATGGCCGAAAATTGATCTAGTGCGTGCAAAGTGAAAATAAATGCCTCCAAATTTGACAATTTTTGGATAAAAAATAATATGATTTTGTGGGGAATATCACGGCATTTCAAGATCTGAAACAAATAAAGAAACAGCATTAGTATTTACTGATACTGAGTTATTTATTCCTTGTGTCTTCACAACAGCCTCAGCCCTAACGTGACCTAACGTTTGGTCTACTGCTTGCAGTACAATAGTTGTCCTCCCATCCATGTGGAAGTTGTGCGGGAGAGGTGATATCAGAGGATTTTCAATTATTTGTGGGAAAATTAACTATTTGGCCGCGGCAGCAACGGCGAGCGCCAAAGTTAATTTGCCGATTTTTAATAAACTGTTTAACATACTTAAAACTGAAATATCTCATAAACTTAGCGTCTCCGCGGGGGGGAATGGGTACCAGGGGGCGGCCTTTTCCCACCCCCCACATCCCCGCCCAACTCCTGCCCCTCGATTCTATATATGTACCATTTGATTAGTTATAATGATATATCTGATATAATTTAGTGATGAGATTAAGAGATTGGTAAGAACCAATCGATATTATAAGCACAGATTAGAGTTATCTTCCATTTTATTTTCTATACAATACCAATGATAAAATATGATATGTTCTTGGCATCCATATTCTACTAGACTATACGTAGTATTTATTCTGGGTCTATACCACAGATTACAAAATAGTTATTGGGTAAACTATACTAAAAATAAATATATTCGGGACAATTCACACCAATTACCTAGCCCCAAATAAGGATACCCTGTACTGTGGCCACTAGATAACAGATAAACATACATAGATACGAATATTACATCCATGACTCGGAAACAAACATTTCTGCTCATCATTCAAATGACTGCACCTTGCGGGATTCGAACCCGCGACCTTTGGTTGACTTTGTAGTCAGGGTCACTAACAGCTATTCTGCCAACCGGGCATCACTATATACTATCTATACTTATAATAGTTATAATAAAGCAGGAGATAAATGGTCTAGGGTACTTCAAATAAGCTACTGTTTTTTTAACCTGTTGTGTCCCACTGCTGGGCAAACGTATCCCCCATTATCTTCCGCTCATCTCTATCTAGAGCTAGATCCATCCAATTGGGTTGATAGGCGATTATGTTGTCACGCCAGCTTTTACGGGGCCGGCCACGACGTCGCCGTCCGTCTTTGGGCTCCCATTGTGTGACAACTTTTGCCCATCTTTCTGGGTGCATACGGGCTACATGCCCTGCCCAATCCCATTTCAATTTAGAAGTTTTGAGTCCTGCATCTGCAATGCCAGTCTTTGAACGGAGCGTGGTATTTCGAACTCGATCTGTTCTTTTGATTCCGAGTATGCTCCGCTCCATGGCTCTCTGGCAAACCTTGAGTTTGGCCTCGGTCAGTGACCAAGTTTGCGCACCGTAGGATAGGACGGGCAGAACACACATGTCAATGAAGGTACGCTTAGTGACAGCGGAAGGTCACCCTTCATGAGCGTTTTCATGGCCCAGCAGCTCCTCCAGGCATTCTCAATGCGGCGACCGATCTGTTTGTCCTGCCGATTTTCGAAGGAGACTAGCTGGCCCAAGTACGTCAATGAGTATATTCATTGACGTATTGTAGTACATGTCCGACTACCTCAACCCTACTTTTTGGGCTATTGCTATTGGTCATGATCCGAGTCTTTGACTGATTCATCATAAGTCCAACCTCAAGGCTTGCTGTGCTCAGATCTTGCAGCATTTGTTGCAGTTTGGATGCAGTCGGTGCAAAAAGGACGATGTCATCTGCAAAGCGCAAATTTGTAAGTTTTGTAGCGCCGACGTTAACACCCCTTGTTGCCCAGGGCACAGAATTAATAATAGTACAAGTACAGAAGGCTAACTGAGTAAAGTCATTTAAATAAATAGCGACTCTCGCTACAACGCTATAAAGTGCAATTTAACTCGCACGGCGCTGCGAGCTTTCAATTATATTTACCTAGAAGGCGCTCGCCCACCGCGTGCAGGCTAGAATGCACCGTATCACAACGCGCGAGAACTTCCATTGCTCTAACCGTTTCAGAATCGTTCTGTCCCTTTTTCGCTCGGTAGGGTTGTATTAAGATATGACTAGGTACTTATACTACTAATTATTCTGTGATATGTTATGACTTAGATATTGTAACAGAATAAATAAGTAATAATGTATTATGTTATTACTTATTATTATAAATTAAAATAGTTCTATTACATACAATGACATTCTTATCAGAATAGACCTACTACCTCATTTTTACTACCTACCTATCCCGTTTTTAGACCGCCGATAAGTTTAGTGAGATACCTACCTACGTGTCGTTGGTTGATTATGATTATATTCTATAGGTATTGATGCACTTTGATACACTTTGATGAATAAAGGTGCCTGTCTGAATTCCATGCTTTTTAATGAGTGAAAAATAAATTGCTACCTACTTAGTAAAAGGTATTAAAAGTAGGTAGGTATTATACGAGACATATATTATATAAATTCCTAATTAGTTGTAGGCTACTTACTAAGTCAGCACAGTCATTTTCCGATCAACAATACCTACTATAATCAATTATAAAATTACGTTGATCGATTTAATAAACGACTTTATTTCTGCGCGGAAAAACCTTAAATATGCGTAGCTTCCGTATGGAACACAAATGAAATAACATAAAACTATAGGAACCTACGTAATAAAAAAAAAAAACAATATCTAACTACATAACTAGGATCTATTATAGGTATTACAATTTATTACCTTTCAATATCCTTTGGAAACGTAAAGAATGACAATTCGTCATTTCTATCACTATTCAAACAGCCAAATGCTATGCAGTACTTTCTAGCTTTCTTCTTGGTACTCATAATTAAAACACGAATAAAGTTTGTCAATAACTTACGTAAGTAAGTGCTCTATCGCTAAGTACAAGGCGCGCGACTCATCGAGCGCACGCTTGACACTAGACTGAACGGACCCGAATATTGGGTCCACGAATTTAATTGTACTTGTTGCGGAGTGCGACCGCTCTGCCCAGGGGTCCGCTAGTGTCTTAAATATCTCCTCCAAGGTAATTTTGGAGAAAGCGGATCACCCTGTTTTACTCCTTTCTCTATTTTGAAATGGGGACCAGAAGCGTGTAGTTTTATAGAAGCTGTGCTATTGTTGTAAATAATTTTTAAGAGGTCTAACAAGAATATAACATTTTTTAAATTCGTGTCTGTCTGTATTTTTGTTAGCGCAACACGTAAAAACTACTGGACCGATTGCAATGCGGTTTTCACTGTTGGAAAGCTTGGGGTTTGACTTAAAAACTGGTGTACAATAGAAGCCATGGAATCGATAAAAAAAACTTTTTGACGGCTGAAGGAATTTTGATCAAATGTTGGTATATTGGTATTTTAGGTCTAGGAATAGTACATAGAGTACTTTTGGACTAAAGAAATGAGCACGCGTGCGAAGCCGCGGGTACATCTAGTAAATAAAATAAAATTATGGGGCGTAGCGTAACCTGAGTAATAGAAATTCGACTCGCTCCACGATTTTATATTCTTTCTACATTATCTGCAACATTCTTATGTATAAATCTATACTTATAATATGGCAATACGAACGAAAATGTCTGTACAATGAAGATACTTATAAAAACAATGGTCAAGGGTACTTAAAATAAGCTACTGAACAAGAAAAGATATATTTTTAAATCTTGTGTGTCTTCTCTGTTTGTTCGCGCATCACGTAAAAACTACTGGACTGATTGCGATGCAGTTTTTACTGTTGGATAACTCAGGGTTTGACTTAAAAACTGGTGTACTTGGTATCTTAATCCGATGCGCGATGATTAGAAACCGAGCTATCGATAAAAAACTATTTGACGGCTGAACAAATTTTGAAGAAATGTAGTAGGTATATTGTACATTATAGGTACTTTTGGTCTACTTTTAAAAGAAATGGCCACGCGTGCAAAGCCGCGGGCACTATATCTAGTCTGTTTATCTATACTTGTAACAAAAAGATTACAGAAAGATCATAAAAAAATGGGTACCTTAAAGGAAACAAGTTTTTTTTTTTTATATGGTGTCTGTTTGTCTGCTGTTCGCGCATCAAGTAAAAACGACGACTGATTGCGATGCGGTTTTCACCGTTGGAAAGCTTAGATTTGAACTAAAACTCTGGTTTATTTGGTATCTCAATAAGATGAGAGAAGCCGAGCAATCGATAGTAAACTATTTGATGGCTGAGCGAATGTACATACTGAGAAAAATGTCTACCCTGGCAAAGCCACGGGCACAGCTTGTATAAAAAATAACTGCTTTAAGTACTCTGATTCTTTTGTAGCGCGGGATAGAAAGTTCTGTATGCTAGTGTAAAGTATTATTTACGTTATAGTGTATGTACTAATTGTGTGTAAAATTCTGAGTCTGAACAACAATCATATCAATTCTTATGAATAGAGTCTATCTGTGTGTTTATGCATTGCATGATATCCGTCTCAGCTCATGATGTACTGAAAAAGCACTGAAGTGTGTGCGTAACAAGGTTGAATATCGCGAGCGCTGTTTGAACACACAATTTAGCTCGGAACTAAATGGCATGTCTCAATAGTTATTTATTTTATTTTACGAATATGTAATTTAGTTACGTAAATTTTGTCTAAATATTAGATGATAAATTATATTTTCTTGCTGTGAGATTTATTTTAGAGATAAAACTTAGCCGTTGAGTAGAAAAATGTAAATATTATTGAAAATAACGTAATTTTTGATAAGAAAATGAATTGAAAGAAATTCTGTTTATAATGTTTTTGTCTTAGTCTTAGAGAGATAAAGATCTCAAAAACATATATGTTAAGTTTCACATTTAACAGGTTTGTGGTTGGCCCAGCATATTTATGGAAAAAACCCTTAAAAAGCAGAGGTCTTAATTTCTCCGCAACAGAAGTGAAAAGCAGAGTGTAACTTGTATTTAAAAAAAGGATGTCATCTTGTCTTCAATATCTACCCTCACCTACAGCTCGGGCGGATAAATATCTCGAATAAATTGGCTTGTCTGTACAATCTACTATTTCTCATAATTATATCTAAATGTCCTATGAAATGTGTTTTTGAGAAAAACACATTTCATAAAATGTCCAATTCAAGGGTAAACTTTCGAATCCAGACGCGGGTTTTTGGCAGAGAGGGTATATATTCTCTGGTCTCTGGTAACCCAAACAAAACAAACATGTCAATCAAAGTGTCAATCATAGAGTAAGGAATTTTTCCCATTTCTTTGCCATAAAGGATGCTGTTACACGCACACTTTTTAAATTAAATTTAGAACTATATACTCCCCGGGATCTGACTTGTATTGTTATAGGCCTATTTAAGCTCTACAAGACAAATTAATAATGTTTACCCATAAAAAAAAAAATTGTTACTTAGAAAAATAAAACTATAGAATCGGACTAAATATGTTTATAAAAAATGGGATTTCCTAGATATGCTTTTTAGGCAAAGTAACAGAATGCAAGTTTTTATTAATAACAAAAACAAAAGTCAGAACAATTACATTTCTACTATGTAACATAAACAATAATAAATTTATTGGGATATAAATAACTTAATAATAAACACAATTGTCCCTTTAACAAGGAAAATAAGTATTTAAATATACCCAAGAGGTAATGTCCTTAATAATATAAAAATGGGTTTATAAATATACAGGACAAGTACAGTCAGTTGTCAGTAACGGAAACATTATTCCCCCCCCCCCCTTCCCCCCCGTTATAACGTAAAAACACACACTTAAAATAACAGATATTTAATAAGCTTTTCTTAAAACTTATGAATAATTCAAAATTTGGTGAAGTTCTTATTTTGAAGTGGTCTGTAAGTATATAAATGTCTATATGCAAGCACTGAATGGCACTTTACACTTCCCTCATACTGAAAATCAATTCCAATTTTTTAATAGGGATTTTCCTAAAAAAGCGTGTTTTACATGTAACCAGCAGGGGCTCTACGGAATGGAAAATACTAGTAACATGTAAATGTAACTGGCTGAGGCTCTTCTGGTTAAATGTTTCATGAAGTAATATTTATATATTATTTCATGCAACATTTTTACAGTTCAGATCTAATGTTTAAAAACTTACCAACTATTTTAACCTACACATAACTAAAACTCTGTGTATCGCCCTAGGATACAGGGAATCCTAATTATCGCCAATCTATAAGTTGTCACCTGTTCTTCATTCCCTAATACAGGAAGGTAATAACTTAGACAGGGTGAACACTTAATAGTGCACAATACTGAACTGAACCAGTCCCAGAACCCCTTCTGTAGTATGATGATTGTATTAGACCATTCCTTAGATAGGGGAGGGCAAAACATCACCAACAAACACACCATACAACTATGTGAACAGGAAACTTTTTCCATTATAGAATTTCTGCAATTGTAAATTCATTTTAGAGGTCGCATAAAAAGTAAGAATGAATAAAAAGGTATATTAGAATAAAATAAGACTAACTTTCCATGTATAATGTATGAGCAACTCTTGTAGCAAGGAAAAATTAAAAATATTCCGCTAATGTTTACGTGATGTGTATGAGATGCATACCTACGTCTTATCTCTGTGTTGGTACATTTTGTAGATTTTCCTTCTTCTCTTGAGACGTAAAACTTGATTACAACACGCAAGAAACACTTGTAAGATATTTAACTAAAGTTTAGGAACTTTCGATGAGTTTTAAAGAGTTATTTACAAAGAAAACAAATAAGTAGCACGATCTTACGCAGTCGAAATTTTGGGGTTATGATGATAATGCAAGAATACATATACATGTTATTGAGGAGGCAAAATGTTAAAACCTAAGAATGTGGTTGCTAATTACCTGAAAGTCTTGATTTTGTGCATGGCAGCGTGGACCGCCTAATAATTTTTAATTTGTACGGGCATTCGGTGACAATGGTGGTGGTGACATGACAAGAACATGGAAGTGACATACAGTGCTGCCAGGTCTAATTTTCATTGGTGTACTAAAGCAAAATTGGGAGATTTTATTGAGAAAATTTATGATTTTCCCTATTTCATAAATTTTCTATTCTACATAATATGATAATATTTTGCTGTGTGTCTTTCACATGTAAGTTTTTAGACTGTGGGGTGGGCTACTGAAAAGTAATGGACTGACCGTAGACTGACGAATTAAGAAACATTTTCCATCCAACACAAGCAAGACTGTGAAAAAGTATGAACGCATTCAATAATTTAATATATTTTCCGTACCCATAGATAAAAATATTTCGACCAGCTCCCGATTTAGAACCCTTCGATAACGAACCGAATCGATTCGATTCGATATAGTTCTCGAATCGGGTTATTCCCTTTCTCCCCACCAGCTTTGTCTCACTAGTGGGGAGAAAGGGAAAAATAAAATATGTATGGTCTTTCTCCCTACTACGCAATCCTTGATATCTCCATAATTGCCCTTACTGAAAATAATGTTTGCTCCATATCAAGTCTATTGGGACATTATACTATGGTAAATTTCGTTATTCGCTTTTTATTTAGTAGTGACTATGATAGGTATATGTTTTGATTCCATAGTGGGGACAAAGAGAATACTTTTTCGATTATTACCCACTGTAATGTGTAACACTACACACACACTACACTGTTTGCCCCACTGTCAAATAATCTATTCCATAGTGGGGAGAAAGGCCATACATTTTTTATTTTTCCCTTTCTCCCCACTAGTGGGACAAAGCTGGTGGGTGGAAAGGGAATAATTAAAGCAAATAACCCTCGAATCGAATGTCTATTTTCAAGCTATTCAGAACAATTGACTTGATGGTTCGATTCGTTTTCTACTAACTATTGAATTCGACTGCATCCACGGAGTAATGTGCAGTTGTATATGGTTGCATCTCATGTTGCATTAACGAAGCTCTTCATGATCAATAATTCTCAAATTTGAATTCTTTATTTAAGAATATATTCAAATGTAATTGAAGGTAATTCTAGTTCTATCATATCAAACATTTAAGAAATAAATTAATATTGCAGAAAAATATCAGATATTAAATTAAAAGTATGTATTGTAGTTAAGCTATGTAGGTACTAACTTTCAAACAAATGGTATTTTATTGTTTTGTTGATCCCGCAAACTATTCTGTGTCGCAAGATCGAATACGTTGAGTCCCTATATTGTACGGCCAATAATTGGCAATCAAATAATGTACAGCCAATAATTAGCTGAGGCTGGAGGTGATTCTTACGAAGCGATATAAATATCACAGTAGATAAGTGTCGAAAAATTCTATTGTGATATTCATATCACATATCATTCATATAATTATCACCATAGATATTTATCGAGTCCAAGCGATCGACATGCAACGAGTGATCCCTAGCAATCGACATTGGTTTATCATAAATTATCACTGACATATCGAGTGAGTTTTTGTAGGAATCACGTTAGTTTGGGGTTAGGTTTGTTTGTATTGTAATTTTAAAATACAGTTACCTATAGTAACTTTGAGATTATTATTCTTATGATGACGGCGGAGGAAATTATATAACAGGTTTTATGATTGACGTCGGAGAGGCCCGATTGGAAGCAGAAGTGCAAAGAAGAAACTCGGTTGCAAGAGCCCCGTTTGATCTCTCTGACAACAGCTTTTAGAAAAGGTTTTGGCTGCCAAAAATCTCACAATTGAAGTAATGGCTTTTGTGGAGCCTTTTATTGCCTCGAAGTAGCCTTGATCTAAAGATGATGGTCCGTACTTGCACTTTGTAATAAGCACCCTTTTCCAACTATGTTATGTATTATACCTCCACCGTATAGTACGTCTGAGGGTACCCAATGATTCCAATTGAATGAGCCTATGATTATTGGATGCCTAGATAGATATTGATAGGTACAACCATGTAACATACACATCAATGGGTACAACAGTAACTGCGACCCACTCTACCAATGCACAGGCTATTTATTACCAGGCATAGTAAAACATATTTTATAGATACCTATTTATGTTGCATAATACATCATCAATCATCATCAAAAGCCCCAAAATGTCTACTGCCATTTCAACATGGGCTTCCCGATAAGAAATTTGGGGGTTTTTCATGAACACTGGGCATGGCGGGCGACTTGGTAATCACAATTGTTGATAATGTGCAAGAAAATGTGCTGCCTATTTAATATTTTCCTTTCCTTGTTCTCAAAGCACCGTGAAGGGTTATCACATGGCAAATTATTTACAAACTATTACACAACTTCTTCAGTTGGTAGAACAAACCTTGATGATTGAAACGTAGATTCATGGTTCTATTCCAATCGCATGTAGGTAACATAGACATTTACATTAGGTCCAAATTCGGTCGATCGTTGCAGTGAAATTTAGCTGGAATTTCATATGATGACCTAACCTAACCTAATATAAACGCACCGTTAGATGCGTTGAAAAATAAGGTATCTAACTGTGTTGATGAAAATTAAGCAGATCGTATAATTTACTAACTCTTCTCAAAACTCTGTTCAATTCATTGAATGTTTCAGGGAAATTAACCCACTGTCCAAAAACATTCAAATGGTTCAGTGCACTGACAACCTCCGCAATGCACCTTGTAACATTTGACTGGAATGTACCATGCACCAAGCACCATCATATGTAGATCAAGGCTACTTTGATGCAAAAAAAAAAACACGATGTCATCACTTCGGCTGTGAGATCTTTGGGCAGCCAAAACTTGTCCATGTCACCCCCATAAGTAAATTCATCTTATTATAACTTAACGACTAGGTAACAATTAGCGAGTACGGTTACAGTCTCACATAACACACAAATAAAGTTTAACCAACATCTTGGCTTCATCCGACAGCGGGGAAGCCAAGATGCCGTTACACATACCAACATTAGCTATCAAATATAACTCATGTCCTGTCGCTGGGCCTCATTCCGAACACATTCTGTCAACACATAGTGAACAGCTTCCACTACATCACACTCCGGGCAGTTAGGTGTATAGGTTACCATAGCTATCTGTGCACTTTTGCCATTTCATAGGCAGTTCATTGATGTCCTTTGCTGATGAAATTGTGGGAGCAAGAATCAATCAAATCTTTGAAGGCTGTTTGGACTGCCTCATCGGAATAGATTTTTTTTCCTTGCTGATAAAATGGTAATCTTATGTTGACAGTACACATCTGCCATAATTATTATCTGGACAGATCTTAGGAAGATGTAGTGGATGACAGCAGCACTGGTCCTCCAAACACTCACCAGTACCTTTTTCTGAGTCAACTTTTGCTTGGGGCAGGATTTGCCGGGTTCTCTTGTGTTCAACCATTGCGATTAGCGTTTCCGATTATCGAACATGATCAATTTTTCATCACAAGTAACAATACAATTAAAAATCTCCTCATTATTGTGCCAGTTGAGTAATGTAACGAAGCACTTGAGACGTATTTGTTGGTGTGCTTCACTCACACTTCATGCGGTACCCAATTTCGTGCTTTTTTGTTCTTCCGATGTGTTTTAAGTGAATTAAAACTGTTTTATCACTACGAAGGAATTGGTTGCTACAGCGCCAAAGGGGATTCAGCGGTTAGCAGTAGCTGCCCCATACACAATATTAATCCTTAGAGCTGTTGCCGCAGCGCTGGTGCCGCGGTGCATGGACCTTGTGTTCTTCAATAACTTGTGGATGGACCTTGTTTTCTTCACTGGCCTACTAGCAATTAATTTCGCCAATGTAAAGTTTAGTTAATTGTTAGTATTGTCAAGTCACAGTCAATAATTGTCAAAGTCACGAATCAGTAAAATGGTGTACGTTTTACTGAAACTTCCTGGAGAGTTTTGAAAATATCACAAATAGTCACGTTTTTTATTTTTGTATCCTTTGTCCACACTCGTGCACGTTAACAAACACCTAATGATTAATATTACACCAATAATACTCATTAACAATCGAAAAAACACTAATAAGAAGAAAAAATAAAAATTAACAACATGTCAGTTTGAATACTTTCAAAACACCCCTTTTAAGTTTTTAATATCTGGAGATCTTTGCATTCTTTGCTGACAGCTTGACACAGCTGATGACAGATGGCTCATGACGTCATGACGACTTGGACTTTTTTTTTTAATATACGTTACGTGCAGAATATTTTGGGCAATTTCTTCAAATATTTCATCAAGTAAACACAATCGAGAAAACGGAACGTTTTTCATCTCAACCGTAAACACATTGTCTATAACTTCGGTATTTTATATCTACCGGTCGCGAGAATAGCGTTTTCTAGGAAAATCGATAATTTCACGATATTTTTAGTCGATATGTTAGACAGGATATATATCGGGATTCGATAAAATATAACGTAATCGTGAATTGCCCTCAGGGCTGTCTCATGGCAATATCATGTTCACCAGTAATAGATTTTGATCACAAACCCAGCGTTCGAGATGATTAGATGGCGTTGTGGGCAGTTTCGAAATGTATATTTTTAACAATAACAATTTTGCCGTTTTTGCAACTTTTGACACCACCGATCCTTTCCAAACTGAATGTAAAACAACCCTATCCCTGGCGGAATAAAGTCGATTTTCCTATGTCAACATGTCATCGAAACTTGAAAAACGAAGGGTGATCGAAAACGATTAATTGGGTCATTATCGCCACAAGAGTTAAATTCATCTAATATGATAATTATGAGGCATGTTCAGCAAAAGGCGTTTTCAAAGGAAATTGAGATCTTAGACAAAGGGAATCCATTGAAGTCACATATGTCTAGTCTGCACCCTTTCCTAGATAGCAATACTGTTCTAAGTGTTGGTGGTAGATAGATTGCAGAATGCACTCAATTTGTCCTATGACAAAAAGCACCCAATTATTCTTCCAAAGTCTAACCGTATAACTGATACGATTATAGAAAAAGAACATTTGCGTCTTTTACATGCAGGAGCTAAGTTGGTTTTTAAGTTCCCTCTCTCAAAAATATAGGCTTTTGAACGGCATTCGAGAAGTTAAAAAGATTGTCCACAAATGTATCAAATGTTTCCGTCTTAAAGCAGTAGCGGCTATCAGCAGCCATACTAAATAAGTAAATGCTAGTAGTATCAATCACGTCGTACTAAACCAAATTGCACTTAAATGCCATGCATTAGAGCTGATATTACTTTCTCCTAATTTAATCAGTTGGATTAAGCATTTCGTTATACGGCGCAAAGTAATAACAACTCTAATGCGCTGCATATTTAGCATGCACAAATCTGAATGCAACTAGTCGAATTGAATTATGTAATACCCCAATGCTGATTTAAGGCGGGCTTCTAGCACATTTGAAGGTTTAAAACCTCTGTAAATCGACTAAAATATAAGAAAAAAAAAAAAAAAGTTTTATTAAATTTGAATATACACTCTAGAAATTGTAAATTATAGAAACGTGATTGAGAATTGTTGGCTCGATAAAAAATAATTCCAAAGATGACTCTAAATCGGTATTTAAAAAGTGTCCTGTTAAGTGATACTATCATAAAGCCATGTGAAAGTTATTCCAATAGTCGTGGCTTTTTATTCTTTAGGAGCTGCATTAAAAAAATATTCTAATTTCGTTCTTATTTTTTTCCAAGAAGGAAAATCAACCAAAATTTTGCATTTCGAGCACTAGTCGTCGTCCGTCAGTGTCGCCGAGGCTTCTCCGAGGAAGGACCTGTGTCGTTTGTCTCCGCAAAAATACCCCTCCCGTTTACATGTATGAGCATTGTAGCGTAGAACTGTAAATAAATGTTTGGCGTAGTAAAGTTATTGTATAGGTAAAAATTGTGAGTAACGTATTTTTATTCATTGATGTTGATTTATATTTTCCAAAATGGGTAATAATAATAAAATAATTCAGATTGGAACTGAAAATAAAAATTATATATTAAATAAATATAATAGATACTTATACCTATATCTATCGAAAATAGGTATGTAAATACTTGAAAAGTTGTAAGCAGGTTATTTATTTTTTATAATAATAATTATTAGGTATGTATTTTGATTTTTAATTATGTAGATAAAAGTTTGTTACAAAAAAATAACAAAAAATTCTTACCGATACTTAATCAATTACCTAACTCATTTATTTACAGTATATTATTTACGTTGACTACCTAATCATTTTTTACGCAAGCATGCCACAGTATAAAAAAGTACAGTAGGTAAGATTTTCTGAACAAATTGAGTTACTTAGTTAAAATTCTTTGCTCAATTACCCCAAAATAATACTTGGGTCAGTAATTCAGTATAAAACGATGGGAAATGAAAAAGTAGTGTAGTAAGTTCACCAGTTCTTTGCCAATTGCTAGTAAAGGTGTTTTTTTTATTTTATGTATGACTGAATATGCACATTTCGCCAGTTGTCGACCCTAAATCCAGTTTCGTCCACCTGCTGACTAGTTTTCAACCAATCACTGAAATCAAGGATAAAGTAGAAACAATGTTTTGATAGACGTAGGTAATTAACAAGTAAAAATTGTTATAAAAATACAAAAAACCCGACTGGCGTGCAGGCGTGGGGCGCGGAACACACGACGCAAACGTATGCTCATGCTCGTGTTTTTGCTTTTCAGCCACGCTAGCGGACGGACCTGCAAAAATGATAATAATATAATTTTAACGTTTCATATTTACTTACATATTTTAAAATAATAGTTGCAATTGCAATATTGGACTATAGTACTAACGTTAAAAGTCTAATTGAAAATTTTGTGAGAAGCTTAAAAGACATTTGCTTCTATTTAGGAAAAAAAAAATTTTTTTTTTGGAATGGTCCTTTAAAGACCTTAATTTTTATTCCTCACTCGATAGGTTTGGTCGAAAATACAATATTTGAGCTGTATGCCGTCATATTAGTTTTCTTGACCTTTTATATATTCTTTAGCACTCTCATGATTAATACGAATCCAATGATACCTCATTTATCAAAATCTATCAAGGCGTTTAGGCAAAAATTTAATCTCCTAAGTCGTGACTTAGGAGATTAAATTTTTGCCTAAATTTTTACTCAGTGGCGTGCCACTGAGTACGGTCTTCAGCTCTCCTCATCCATTTTTTACCAGCCGCTTTTGACGGGTCGTTACTCCACCTGGCCACAGAGCTTCCTACACTACGTTTGCCTAAAACTGGTCTGCACTCGAGAACTCATCTACCCCAACGGTTATTGGTTCTTCGGGAAATGTGACCTCTGAGCAACTTTAAATTTGTGGACTAGTTTGACCATGAGTGTCCACATTTCGGCTCCGTAGGTCATGACTGACGTCAGGCAGTTTGTCAGTTTAGTGGCGGGTCATTGCGTGGGAATCCTCTTTTCTGGGTTCAGGTTTAGAAGCATGCGAGTCATACAATCCACCATAGAAGTCTTCGTTCTCAGACAGAATCTCCGGCTTAGAGACGATGGTTGTACCATTATTGGTATTGAGCTTCGTCAGATGGGACCTACTCAATTAATTGCTGGGCGAAGGCTTTCGACTACCAATTTTGCTCAATCGCCTTTTCTATCAGGTGTGTATTTGAGCATCGGAGGTCACATCACACCAGCTTACTAATCTTCTGATGGAGCTACCTTTTTTCTGACGGTGTGGCTTGTTGTTGCTCCCGCCGTTTGTCCATAAGTCGAAGAGCCTCATCTGGGATTTTAGATATCTTGTCCGTACGCTGCAGCTGACAAAATTTTGTGCCTTCTTCCCTAAGGATTCCCACAACTTTTTGGAGTTTCTCATCCAATTCATTTGGGGTTTACAGGGCAGTCTTTTTAATATAGCTTTTGCCCGCAACTTCGTCTGCGCGGACTACAATTTATTTCGAAAAAAGGCATCCTATGTTTATTAGGGTATTAAAAATCAATGCAAAAGTATAGCACCAACGTATAGTATTCTCTTTTGCACCAACTCTCTTGATGCTTTTTGACAGCATTGTACAGCGAGTAATCGATAATTTCCAGTTTTTCCGAGGAGACTTATTATATTCCGGGATAAAAAGTATCCATTGTGTTAAAATAAATACCATCAGCAGACCGCTGATGTGATCTCTGATTTTAGTTTCCATGTCATTCTAATTTGATTACCGTTGTTTCTGTTTTTATATTTGAGTATGATTGTCAATTTCAATTAATTTATTTTAATATAGGTACGACACGGTACACTTATGAGCGTCAACAGAGAAAACATAAAATACAAATCTATTATAAACAATAAAAATATCGATATATTAAAGAACTAAAGTAAATTAATGCTGTGAAAATTATCTTAGAGTTTAGTACTTATGGTACAGTCCAAATTCAGCCATAAAGCCTTGTCACTTAAAAAATCTTTAACGCTATAATATGCCTTTTGCTTTAAAAAATTCTTTTACTTTAGTTTTAAATACGCTGTCAGTTTGAATTAATAGTATTGTTTTCATAAGAAGAGGCCTACGTGCAGCTGTGGACAGATATCTAGGATGATGATGATGATGAAATCTACAGAGAAGCAACTAAAATATTCCGATCCACTCGTTTGCACAAGCCGCTTCTCACTTACACCATGTTAAGCCGATCGTCCGCCACATCGCAACAAGATCTAGACCTTGTTCGTCGTTTCAATTCTGTCAAGTTCTCATGAAACATCAAAAAAAATGCAGTCTTTTGTGATAAAATTGTGTATCAATCATAAATTATCCGCTCACACAAATTATTTACTCCATGTGAATTATTAAAACGAACATAGTTTTTAAAAAAGGAACGGTAAATTTTTGATAGCCTAGTTTTTGGCAGCACAAGTTTATACTTGTGCCTTGTCTCATGGTTGTGACGTTGTCCGCATGTTGTAATCCTGTTTAAATGTTTCCGAGCGTATAGAATATCCAAGAGGACATATAAACAAGGCAATGTTAAAAAATTCACTTGTGAAAAGACGTTTCTTAGCGATTCTCTAGGGCTAAGCTTATAGATAGACCTTACAGCACTTTTCTGTAATACAAAAATTATATTGGTATCAGCAGCATTGTCTCAGAAAAGTACGACATTACAGAGTGAAAATATTGTGAAACATTTTAGTTTATACATACATTAAAAATAATATGCCATATCACACTTTTTCTAATTTTAGCCGTTCTTCCAAATCCGTTCAGCTGATATAGATAAAATAGTTTCAATCATAAATAGGCACACACACTTTATTAGTATGATATTATTACAGCTATACGTTTATTAGCTGCGCCCAGTGGTTTTACCTGCGTGGAAAAATGATGATGGATGATGATTATGATAAGATATACACAATTTCATCAAAATCCATTCAGCCATATCAGCGCTTAATGGTAACAGACACACATAGGTATACTAACAAATATGAATGTTTATATCTGAAATAAATCAAATTGAATATACATAAATGCACACAAACTTTTGGATATTTATTATAAGATTAGATTGCAATTACAATAATAATTCAGACCTAGGTACCTACATAATAATTAAACGTACTCAGTAGAAAAGCAAATTTATTTTCTCTTTCGTACCCACCCAATATAGCGAAAAGCTAAACCAGATTATACCCTAACCCGATCTACATATCTTCTGCATTTACTTATACTGTGGAATGCCGAAAAGCGCGGCGGCATCCCGACTCGCGCCGTGTTTCTCGCTCGCTGCGTGTTTACGCTCGAAACATTTGCGGGGGCTGAGGAAATGTTTTCATACCTACATACTGCCCTAGAAGAGCGCCTTAAGAGAGTTGGAGGGTAGTATGTAGATACATTGTCAGCTATGTTCGTCTCTGGGACCTATGAAATTATATTCGAAACTAGCTTTTGCCCGTGACTTCATTCGCGCGGACTACAGTTTATCGCGATAAATTGCATCCTATGTTCTTCTGGGATATTAAAAACTAATGCAAAAGTATAGCACCAACACTCTTGATAATTTTTGACCGACTTGTTATTATTTCGTTTCCATAGCAACCGTCCCTTACAGGGAGTAATCATTATTTTTCATGTTTTCCCGTGGAAACATACCATTTTCCGGGTTAAAAAGTATCCTATGTTTAATTACAGGGTATAATCCATCTTCATTGCAAATATCATCAAAATCCATCTAGTCGTCATCTCGTAAAAGGTCGCCAAAACAGACGTTTCATTTTTATTATATTGGTGTGGATTATGATTTTGCTTTATTTCATGTACTAACTAGCTGCGCCCCGTGGTTTCACCTTTGGGAGGGATGATGATGATGATGATGATGATGATGCAAAGTATCCTATGTGTTATTTCAGGGTATAAGCTATCTCCATTCCAAATTTCATCAAAATCCGTTCAGCCATTTGAGAGTGAAGTTTGATAAGGATGATGATGTGTTTGATGATGATGGTAGTGATTTTAAGTATTATATGTATTAGTCCAGGGTATAAGCTATCTCCATTCCAAATTTCATCAAAATCCGTTCAGCCATTTGAGAGTGAAGTTTGATAAGGATGATGATGTGTTTGATGATGATGGTAGTGATTTTAAGTATTATATGTATTAGTCCAGGGTATAAGCTATCTCCATTCCAAATTTCATCAAAATCCGTTCAGCCATTTGAGAGTGAAGTTTGATAAGGATGATGATGTGTTTGATGATGATGGTAGTGATTTTAAGTATTATATGTATTAGTCCAGGGTATAAGCTATCTCCATTCCAAATTTCATCAAAATCCGTTCAGCCATTTGAGAGTGAAGTTTGATAAGGATGATGATGTGTTTGATGATGATGGTAGTGATTTTAAGTATTATATGTATTAGTCCAGGGTATAAGCTATCTCCATTCCAAATTTCATCAAAATCCGGCGAAATAAGAGTGAAGTCTGATAATAATGAAAACTATCCTATGTGTTTATTATTCCAAAGTATAAGCTAGCTCTATTCTAAATTTCATCAACATCCGTTCAGCCGTTTGAGAGTGAAGTTAGATGAGAATGATGAAAAGTATCCTATGTGTTATGTGTTATGCTATTCCAAATTTCATCAAAATCCGTTCATCCGTTTGAGAGTGTAGTAAGATAATGATGATAAAAAGTATCCTATGTGTTAATCTAGAGTATAAGCTATCTCAATTCCAAATTTCATCAAAATCCGTTCATCCGTTTGAGAGTGAACTATGATGATGATGATGAAAAGTATCCTATGCTTTATTCCAGGGTATAAGCTATCTCTATTTCATCAAAATCCAGCCGTTACCGTGTTAACACTCCCCAAACAAACAAAAAACAAACAGACAATGTTTCACTTTTATATATTGGTATGGATTCTCTTATTAAGTGAATTAGTTTGATTGATCATTAAAATAAAATACTCTATTGTGTATGTATGTATTAATTCAATTATGATAAATCCCTGTCACACAAAAACCATAACTATGTACCGTTCTCTATAGCAATAAAATTCAAATAAATAATTATATTCAAGGAACAAGCTAGAAGCTAAAAATCTAAATTTCCCTATTTTATGTTTACGGACTAAAAGTCTACGTCATCATCATCATAAACAACGCGTCTTAGTTGTTTGATTATTGTGAGTTTCAAATGTGTTTTATATGCTAATTAACTTTATATTATAACGAGGTGACCTTGTTATTCTGAAACAGCTTTATTTACGAATGAGTCATTAAAATCATCAAATAGATAAAATTATTGCGTGAAGTAATTAAAATTCTTTAGTCAGTACATGCCTTTCGCAATAATAATTGTTCAAAATACGTTTAAAATTGTTTAATTTTACATGTCATACAATTATAAACAAACTCAAGGCAATTATTATTCATTAGATCCAAAGGTGCGATAGACACGACGCATTATTGTAATTTTGTTTAAGATGACAGTTTTCGTATTCAACTTCATTTGGCTTGTGCTGCAACAATTACGCCAATGTTGCGTAAATAGAGTGGAAGACAAACGGTGGAGATGGCCATTCACGTAGAATGCATTTCTCTTGACGCGATGTTAAAATCGTATAGGCGCCGTGAACAGTACACATATCATTGTTCTTATGTGTACTGTGGTATACTGTAGGTCCATCCTAATGCCATGCAAGGGCCCTTGAGCACACAGAGTTTTGGGGTCCTTTTAAAAAGTCAATCAATGTGTGTCGTCTTTGGCCCTGCAGAACAATTTGGAGGAGGTGCACTTATAATAAAACTGTAACAGGCTCAATTTTGTACATTGGAGATATTTAGTTTTTGGAGTATACTCTTTATTCGATACTGAAGCCAAAACTGTTTTTTTTTTGTCTCTCTGTTTGTCTGTATCTTGGCCGCGCATCACGCTGAAAATATTGAATGAATTTAAATGAAACTTGGTATGATTTGAATTCATAGGACGTAGGATAGGTACTTTACATCCCGAAAAATTAAAGAGCTCCCGCAGGGTAGGGCCTGAAAGTTATTTAAAAAAAAACGTATCACGCTGAAACTACTGAACAGATTTTGATGCAACTTGGCACAGTCATTGTCATATAATGTGTTAAAATTGAGGATACTTTTTACCTCGAAAAAATAAAGGGTTCCTACAGGATAGGGATCCAAAGTTATGTTAATTTTGAAGTAATAAATATCTATCTATTTATCTATACTTATAATAAAGCAATAAGTACGAGCAAGTCAGTACGAAGAAGGTAATAAAAAAAATATGTCTAGGCTACTTAAAATAAGCTACTGAACATTAATATAACATTCTTAAAAATCTGTCTATCTGTCTGTTTGTCTGTATGTTCGTCCGCGCATCACGTAAAAACTATTGAGCCGATTGTGACGCTGTCACTGTTGGAAAGCTTATGATTTGACTTAAAAACTGGGTTACTTGGTATCTCAATCCGAAGAGAAGAAGCCTAGCCTAGAAATCGATAATATTTTTTTGACGTCTGATGGAATTTTGATCAAATATTGGTATATTGGTATTTAAGTCTTGGAATAGCACATACTTGGTACTTTTAACCTAGAGAAATGACCACGCTTGCGGAGCCGCGGGTACAGCTAGTTTAAAATATAAATCATTATGAAACGCGAACATAGCGAGCGAGAACATTTTGAACTATGGGGTATCGATCAGTGTAATATATTACAAACAAAGCAAATTTAATAAGCACAAGCGAACTGAGCGCGAAAATGTAGGTATATAGTAAGTAAGTGTAAAGCTCAAACATTATAGGTATGTAAATATAAAACTTCATTTTTATAAATCCTAATTTAATATTTTATTCATTTGGGTGACGAGACGAAAAGGTTGCTCTCTTAATGGTAAGCAGCACGCCTGCCCGCAATAGTTGCAGTGTCATCCAGATCTTTGGCTGCACTGCGCTCGTCACCCTGAGACGTTGGTTTTTATTTTGCTGTAAATCACTTATAAATAAAATATCATTAAAATCACAAGGTACCCTTTGGAGGAATTAAAAAGGAGACATGATTCCAAATTTGAAACAAACTACCGCAACCGTGTCTCTCTACGACCGCAACCATTGATGTATATGTTACTTCAATGACCGCAACGAAATAAATACGAGTGTTCCAAGCGCAATCATATTTAGTCGACTTCATAAAAGGAGGATCTTCTATGTTCGACTGGTTTAAAAAAATGTATTTTCAGAGATTTTGAAGTCGATTTTTTGTACCATTCTATTTTTGTACAGCACTTTTCAGCTATTTATATTCGTATACCTACAAGTGCTGCACTAAATAGTATGCTACAAAAAATATACTTCAAATGGATTAAATAATAACTAAAAAAACAGCTAAGTTCGATACAATTTAAATGGGACTACATCGAGAGCATAGAATTAAAAAAACATACAATTTTTAACGGAGAAATCAATGAACATACATAAAAAACATACATAGTATATTTGTGCAGACGATTAAAAATGAAAGCATATTAATTAAAAATCATATAAATAATAGACCGAGCACGATCACACCGATTTCTATCAATGTAAAAGTATCAAAAATGATTCCAAGTCATATGAAAGGAGTAACACTAAAAAAACTTAAAAAAATATGTGAGCAACTAAAATGTAAGTCATATCAAAAAGAATAGAACATTATAAAACGCAAGCGCGGAGATCACGACAATTTTGAGACACGGCCACAGAATAAATATTAGTATTACACACTGCTTAGGTATTGCAGTCAGTATAAAAATAACAACCAGAAACACGTGCCGGGCGTGCCCCTATGCTAAATAGGGCACCAAGTATAGTGCAGGTATTCCCAGTGCCGCTATTAACTAATTGCAAATTAGATTCGCGCAAGCAAGGAAGTTCTGCATAGAACTAAGTAATCTAGCCTACATTAAAATATATATATGAAAAAAAAAAACGACTTCATATTAAAAATGTAAACAACCACAATGAATAAAATAATTACAATTGAGCCAAAACAGTATCACTTTTTCGAAATTACCAACGTAATAATAATGCAAAAATACAACAGAAGATAGGAAAGAGTTTTTTGAAGGCGGTGCCAACCCGAGCTATAATTTATTGATACGGTTGAGCTTATTCAAAAATATAGTGTGATAATGTTAATGTGGCTTGACGTGTTATATAAAATAATAAGCTACATAAATATAAACAACTGAAGTATTTTGAAGAAAATTATCTATGATTTCACTTGTAATAGAACTTTAAAAAAATGGTTACTCATCTCGTAGATATGAGGAAACATAAACCCAAAACAAATGGATTTATAAGTTGTAAATGCTGTAATGATGTACGTGTCTTTTTTTAAAGCAATATTTGACAAGACACCACCAGTTCCACTTAAGACCTGAGAACTCAGCGAGACCAATCGTATATAAGCCTAAACTCGAAGGGATTTCATCATTTGATGGTTGGGTAATGGGTTCTTATGACTACATCTCCATCATTAGACCATCGATACCTTATTAGACTAGAGAACTTATGAAGACAAAACCCAATGAAAACAAACTCAAAGGGGTTCAATTATTTGATTGTTAAGTTCCTATGACTACCTTCCGGCTGCATCATCAGACCCTGGATACCACGTAAAACCAGAAACTCATCATGACGAACCAAATGTGCCAAAATTGGAAAGGGTTCAATCACTTTGTTGTTGAGTTCCTGTGAGTACCTTCCGGCTCCATAATCAGACCCTGGATACTACATAACACCAGAGTACTCATCAAAACAAATCAACTGAGCCCAAACTCGAAGGTGTTCCATCATTTTGTTGTTGAGTTCCTGTGACTACCTTCCGGCTCCATCATCAGACCCTGGATACCACATAAAACTAGAGGACTTATCTAGACAAACCAAATGAGCCCAAACTCGAAGGGGTTCCATCATTTTGTTGTTGAGTTCCTGTGACTACCTTCCGGCTCCATCATCAGACCCTGGATACCACATAAAACTAGAGAAATCATCAAGACAAACCAAATGAACGCAAATTCGAAAGGGTTCCATTACTTTGTTGTTGATTTCCTGTTTCTACCTTCCGGCTCCAGCATATGTCGGATATATCGACCGACATAAATATAAATAAAAAAGTGAAAAAAAACATACATCCAATCGAACATATCGTCGTTGCGACTTTAAGATCTCTTATGTGTCACTTTAGTCAAAAGATATGGTCAGAAGTGGTACTTTATTCCGAGAAAATTCCAGCAGCTATGATATATACCTCATTTAAAAGCTAAATATATGTAATTTATATTTTATTGAGCCTCCATTTAATAAACAAAATTGAAAATATTTTCCTACATATAAAGTTGAACAAAACTTTTAATATTTTCCATTCTATTGAGTTAGTGCGTAAAATAAAACAGATTTCTATATTTTATATGTTTTGCAATGTTACTTATTATATTATACCATGTGAATATAAATAATAATAAAATAACAAAACGTTCTTATTGCAATGTCATCAAAAAAGAACCCGTGTGAAGCCTGTAGAAACAAAAACTTAAGGTCCTGTCATCTGTCATCCATCAGCTGTCAGTGCCAGATCTACATACATTGTGCCGTGTTGAATGTTACTGTCCAGGGGCGCGTTCACTTACACGTTCGAGGACGCACGGATCATCCGCGCGATCGCTCGAAATCGTTCACGGCGTCGTCGGACGTACGCCTGGGTCATCCGAAAAATAGTAAGGGGAGTAGTAATAGGAAGAGGAATAGTATGAAACTGACACTTGACAGTTGTCAGTTCTATGTGGACGTCCAAAGTCGTTCACTAACTCCGGCAGTGCGATTACGTAATGTTGAAATTCAAGCCGTCAAATTCAATAACGCTTTGCGATAGAGTCGATTTTGCTATGAAAAAAGTGACAATCTGATTGAAGTCAAGTTCTGTGGTCGGGCCCCGGATGATCGAGCGATAATCGCACGGATAATTCGAGCGTGTAGTACTGTCAAATCAGAATTGCCAGAGGTAAAGTACCTAGTGTGGCAAGTTTATTCATTCTACCAAACGAAAAACAAAACTCAAATAAATAAAAAAAAATTATTAAGGCATTTTTTTTGTTTTCATTTGCTAGTCATTATCAGCAAAATATTCCCTTTCTTCACAAATATCTAATATATTGTTTAGAATTTTAAATTATTTTAGTACCAGACTTCATACATTTTCCGAACATCTCTTTTAGAATCGATTGGTGTAAAGAAAGTAAACGAGATGTTCGGAAAATGTATGAAAGCTGGTACTAAAATAATTTAAAATTCAAAAATATATATTAAATATTTGTGCATAAAGGGAATATTATTCTGATAATGACTAGCAAATGAAAACAGAAAAAAATGCCTCCAATTTTATTTTATTCGAGTTTTGTTTTTCCTTTAGTAGAAAGAATAAATTTGCCACACTAGGTTCTTTACCTCTGGCAACTCTGATTTGACACTATGACCACAGTGATATTCAACACGGCACGATGTATGTAGATCTGGCACTGACAGCTGATGGATGACAGATGACAGGACCTTAAGTTTTTTTTTTCTATGGGCTTCACACGGGTTCTTTTTTGATGACATTGCGCTATGAACGTTTTGTTATTTTATTATTATTTATATTCACATGGTATAATATAATAATTGAAATAGCAAAACATATAAAATATAGAAATCTGTTTTATTTTATTCCCAGTGCACGAAAAACGCACTAACTCAATAGAATGGAAAATATTAAAAGTTTTGTTCAATTTTATGTGTAGGAAAATGTTTTCTCTTTTGTTTAACAAATGGAGGCTCAATAGAATATAAATTACATATATTTATGTAGCCCAGTATATAAGCTTTTAAATGAGGTACATATCATAGGTGCTGGAATTTTTTCGGAATAAAGTATCACTTCTGACCATCTTCTTTGAATCTCTATCGAATGCAAAAACTCTTATGTGTATACGACGTTTCTATCTTGTTTTATTTACAGAATACAAGATCTCCAATGTGCTTGCTCATCAAAATTTTGTAATTAAAATATCTTAAGTGTAAAAGTACACATAAGAGATTTTGTAGTAAGCCTTAGCTGTGGACTTTAGGCAATTATTTTAATAAAATATCTTATGTGCTATTACAAAATTATTATTAGTAAGATTAGACCAATAATATGATAGAAAGAGTGAGATAGATAGTGATACAGTGTGCATTGAGAAACCTGAAAGAGTTTTGAAACCACGTTGTTCACACACGTGCATGGTTTCTAAATCTAAAAATTCTTTTCTCTGTTCTCTTTTATCCGACGAAGAGCCAAAAACATTTTTGGGAGCTCAAAACTTGGCTAGAGAAGATTGCTATCATAATAGCATCAGCAAAAAGAAGATGCATAAGACAACTACCACAAACTATAAAGAAGATACGACGACGCAAACGTGGCCGCGACATTTTCATAAATAAATTAGACGCCAAATGCACTAATAATGTTATCTAGTTTGGGATGTTATCCAAGAAAATATCAATAAACAAAATGCAGAAAATAATGCATCAACTATGGCAAGAACAGGAAAGAATTTTGAATTAGCAAAAACTGTTAAAACATGGCTTGATATAATACCAAAAGTGTCAAGCAATTACTGTCGTTTTACATCAAAAAACTTGTATGTTGAATCGATTTTTTACTCTGAATTTCACATGTATCAAGTTTTTAAGGACTAGTGTACTAGAAAGCACTACAGGGCTGCCTCTAGAAAGACATTTTAGAAAGTACTTAAATAAGAAAATATCGGAATCTATAAAACCGGTAACATTTCCAAAGAAGAAGAAGAATATGATAGTCACATTGTGAAGCAAAAAAGCCCGTGAAGCCAAGAAGAGTGTTTTGCAAACGAAAAGGTTGTGATTTTAACCGTCGACGTTCAAAGTGTTTTCCTTGCCCCAAAGCTATTGGCTAGTGCATTGCACTACAAATTGAAATTACAATGCCATAACTTCACGGTTTATAACGTGCTATCGAAAAATGTGACAATTTATTTTTGGCACGAAGCAGACGGCATTATTACTGCTAATGAATTTACATATTAATAGATTATTGTCAAAACTTGCCTCTTTCCACTGAGAGCGTTATTATTATTTCTGATAGATGCGAATATCAAAACCAGAATAGAATTTTGTCAAGTGCTCTAAGCGATTTGGCGCAAAGAGTTCAAATCAGTATCGAGCAACTTTATCTAGAAAAGGGACACACTATGATGTAGGTAGATAGCGTTCACTCCACTATTGAGCAATACATAAAACCACCAATAAACGCTCCCATTGACTAGTATTGCCCGTATGAGACAAAGCTAGGTCACAAAAGCCTTAAGACGTGAAATCAATTCACTATGATATCTATAAAAAATTCGAAGACATGGAATCGAACCTCAAATCTATACAACCTGGTAAGAAGAAGGGAGATCCTGTCATGGTGGACATCAAGGGACTGATGTATTTACCCAATGGATTCATATTTTATAAGTTGAAACACGTCACTGAGACGTTGTGACACTACATACTTCCATAGAGCAGAAATAACCAAAGAAAATGAATACATTTAAATATTTTCAAGAACTAAAAATGTTAATTGATCTGGATTACCATCGGTTTCATAATTCGTTGCAATTTAATCCGGGCACTTAGGTTACACAAACGTAACTATATTTCTACTTTCTGTGGTTTTGTTTATTACTTTGATATGTATGCCAACTAATTTTTTTCCTTGTGATTTGACTGTTACATCCTAGTGTATCGTGTGTGCGTGTGTGTGTGTGTGTGTGTGTGTGTGTGTGTGTGTGTGTGTGTGTGTGTGTGTGTGTGTGTGTGTGTGTGTGTGTGTGTGTGTGTGTGTGTGTGTGTGTGTGTGTGGGTGTGTGTGTTTAACACCAGGACACTACAAATAATCATTAAAATAATATAAGTAATCGTTTTTTATTTCAACTCTTAGAGGGATTATAGGTCAAAACCTCAGATGTGATACAAAACGCGTAACCAAAACCTTTTATGTGTTGAAAAATAATTAATTTTATTTATTTACTATAATACTTCTATTAATTCCAAACAAAAATAGCATGGTTATAATGCAGGAAAAAACGTGCTTGCTACCTATATTTTTTGTTTTTGTTGCTTCCCTTAATTATTTTTCAGTAAATGGTTTTTATCGATTTTCTCGTGAAAGTCATTTTTACACATAAGAGATCTTAAAGTCGCAACGACGATATAACCTTCTCCAAGTGAAGTCGCTTAAAAACTCCCTTGCTGCCAAGTTACCTAGTTTTTGATGATAAACATCTAATGGCGCGGTACGGTAAGGCTGAGTCTTGACGTGGCGTTCGATCGCCACGGTGGTGGCGTGGCAAAGCGCCGCTCGTGGTTCGTCGGCTCTTTCTACCCCAGCTCGGTGATATTAGATGTTTCACATCTGTCAGGTGTCCCACGAGACGGCTCATTTTCTGTTTTTTTTTTTAAATTGTCTCCGCACTTCACAAGTTGTGTGTTTTTTTTTCAAATATTCAACATTTCGAGTCCCAGTCAAGTCCCAGTCAGTCAAAGTGTAGTCAAGTTACGATTCAGTAAAGTGGTGGAACATTATTGAAAACATCCTAGGGAATTCGGGAGAAAACACGAAATGGCACGTTTTTCTGCTTTGTATCATTTGCATGGTTAATATTCCAATAATAACTATTGGACATTAACACTCGAAGAAACACAACTCTATGAAAGAAATAAGCAAAACAACCGTCTCGACTCCCTTTCCCGCCAATAGTGCTATTATCTATCTTGTTTTCAATCCGATTTTCAATACCACTTTCACTAATAATAATAATATATTCATAATATATTCGGGACAATTCCACACCAATTGCGTTATTTCATTGTTATGCGTTGCGATAGAGTCGAAATTATTATGAAATAAACTACGAAATATTGCTTGTTTCATAATGAAACATGATAGGCAATTGCCCTGCAGAAGTCCCCAAGTTACTGTTGGATGCTGTCACAAACTACAAAGAAGATATGGGGATCTGTCAACTGTATATTCCGATTCATTCACAATAAAATCGTTGTGAGCGATCACAGTGCTAATTTGTGTTCCGATTCAGATATCGTGTTCATGACAGTTGAGTGCTCAACGTGCTTTCAAGGTCACAACAACATAACTTCAATATTTGCTCAAAATACAAAGTATTACTCGTGAGGAAAGTAATCTTATCCCAGAATTGGTAAATTGTCTGTAGTAATAATTAGAAAAATTAACGAAAATCACAAACAACTGAATTCAAACAACAGTTTTCTTTGCAAACAACCGTCAGTCTGTCACTTTGTCAGTGTTATAAAAGTTTACACCATGGTTGGGTGTAGTGTGTCTGGCTACCAACGACGTAGTGAATACAAAAATCCTGGAATTAGCTTCTACACGTAAGTATTACTTTTCACCTAACATTTTCAATATTATGTGCTACAAGCTCGTCTCAAATAAATTTCCTATGTAATATTCTTCACAATAGTAATGATTTTTAATCCATAGTCACCTATTTCCAGGAAATTAGGTCGCAATCAAAACTAACATAACCTTAAACAGTAACAAGGAGCATGTTTCCATAAAATGGAAGTAGTTTTACCCAATTAATAGGGTAATGATTTTGTTTTGCAGTTTGCATCATGAAACATCAAAAATAAACTTAATAGGAATTTGCCATTTCTTTCAATCATGTTTTTATTAAATTTAATTAAAACGACATACAGTAGGTATTTATTATTACTATTTATTTATAACGGTATTTTTGTATGGAATAAGGAAACCGGAACGAGATTTTTACGTTTTCTTATTATTGATATTAAAATACAACAAGAGGCATGATTACAGTATGTAATAAAATAATAAACAAAATTATTCTATTTCAGGTTTCCCTTAGACTCAACTATAAAACAACAATGGATAAATGTAACAGGCCAAACAATTTGGGTACCAAGTAAATATGTAAGAATTTGCTCAGTCCACTTTGATGCTACACAAATAGTAACAAAAAATTAAAACGAACGGCTCGTTGAAGTTGCAGTTCCGGTAGAATTTGTGCATGTAAGTGCTTTCTTGTTTCTTAGTTTTTTATTATTTCATCATATAGTGACAGTACCAGTTACTTAATTTTTAGTTATTAAAAATTCATGCTGTCATTAAGTAGGTAACTAAATGTTTTTTTTTGTTTGTAAACTCAATCTTCAGAGCCTAGAGCTGCAACCAATCAACCTATTGTTGTGGTTACTTGCAAACAACAAGAAAACAAGCCAATAATGAGTATTTCAGAAAAACAGCTGTACGGTAGGTAATACATATTATCTATTTACAGTTTTATAAACTGTAAACCTGTTCCTTTTCCAGCACTCATTTTTTTATTTTCAGATAATTCCTTCAACATCAGAAGGCACAAGTCAGTCTTCAATAATGTATATGGATAGCGTCATGTAAAAAGAACGCTACACAAAAGTACTCGCGCACAAAAGTACTAAGCCTATTGTTTTAAATAATTATTAATTAGCCTTTCGCTTGCAGCTTTGTATACCTACCCTCCCTACACCGCACCTCATATAATCAAATAGACCGATAAATTACCTAATGCGCAGCTTAACCACCAGCGATCTTTTTACATGACGCGACCTATACCGCCAAACGACATCTAGAATGTCAAGAAACTCGTGTTTCTAAAAAACATTGTTTGGAAAGTATTTTTATAATCAATGGGCGTTTTTCTTATACTATTTCATGTGATTTCTTTCGAAGCCTCTAGATATGTATGACGTTGTCTCATTATCCTTTGTCTTGCTCGTAGACATTTCTTTCAACGTGCTCAAGTCTATATATAATGGTCAGCACCGCTAAACAACATCAAGATTGTTCAAATACTAAAAAACAAAATTTGGTAAGGGTTATAGCATCTCATATTAAAAATGAATTACTACCGCCCATGTGCAAGTCTGATTTGCGTTTATAGAGTTATGTAAAGTTTCATTTGCAATGAACAACAATTGCAAGCCTCGACCAACATTAAGATGTTTTTGCTAGATGGTTGGATTAAGGGTCAGATGCAGAAGGCAGCACTCCTTACACTACGCGTATAGTCAGGAGGTTCCTCACTCTGTAGCCCTAGCCACCGGTAGTTTGAGCCCTGCTCCGCTGCCCGTGGTACTAGGGCTAAAGTACCACGGGTAAACTGCTAGGTTTAAAGTTTTTTATAATATTTTTATAGAAACACTAGCTGATGCCCGCAGCTTCGCACGCGTGGTCATTTCTGAAAGTTAAAAGTATTCTTTGTGCTATTCCAGGACCTACAATACCATATACCAACATTTGATCAAAATTCCTTCAGCCGTCAATTTTTTTTATCGATTGCTCGCCTTCTAGTCATCGGATTGAGATATAAAATAGCGTTGTTTTTAAGTCAAAATATAAGCTATCCAACAGTGAAAACCACATCATAATCGGTCCAGAAGTTTTTACGCGATGCGCAAACAAACATACAGACAGACAGACACCAATTTTTTAAATGTTATATTCTTGTTCAGTAGCTTATTTTATGTACCATAGACCATTTCTTTTTTAATTATCTTCTTTGTACAGACTTTTTCGTTCCTATTGCTTTATTATAAGTATAGATTGTAAAAAATTGTAATCTAAGATATCAAATAATTAAAGTGAAATAATAGTAATGAAAATGAATACATCATCATCATCATCATCATCATCATGTCAGCCTTTAGAAGTCCACTGCTGAACATAGGCTTCCCCCAAAGAGCGCTATGATGAGCGATCCTGTGCCACTTCCATCCACCGACTTCCTGCGATGACTACAATGTCGTCGGTCCATCGTGTGGGGGGTCTCTCCACACTTCGCTTGCTTGTTCGTGGTCGCCATTCAAGAACATTTATTCCCCAGCGGTAAAAACTTGGTTTGGCTTGGTTGTTCGTTCTTCTACGGATTTCCTCATTTCTGATTCTATCACGTAGTGAAACACCGAGCATAGCTCTCTCCATTGCACGCTGCGCAACTCTATTGGATCGTCTGACCCAAGTAGACATAGTGATCAACAGCTTCGATAATATCGTTCCCAACATAAACTGGCATGGGTACGATATGGGCATTTGACATGATGTTCGTCTTGCCCATGTTCATTTTAAGAATACAAGATTTTCTTTTTATTAGAGTTCTGACTGTAGTATTCACATAATTTTAATAGGCAATCGTGTTTTATATGAAATTAGTAATTACTTATGTTATATTTGTTATCCTTTGGCTACTTATCTTTTATGTTGTGGTCCTATAATAAATAAGTACGTACCTTTCATTATTGTGTTTAATTTATTATTTATTTACATTCCCAATCATCTTTTGACAATATTACATTGTGTCGTACGATTTAGTTCCGTTAGGGGTAGTTTCAGTTATAATATGGCAGCACCTAAGTAAGACAAAACTATTGCTATCTAAAAGAGGCACGCGGAGACTACTTCTATCAGTGTAAATATTATAAGGCGTAGACAGACGTTATACTTTCTCTAAAATAATTAGGCTGACGATATGTCCGCAGCCCGATTCCATAACTTGGCTTCAATCGAATTCTCAGTATCGCAGCCACTAATGCCTTGCGATAGAGTCGAATTTGCTATGAAAAAAGTGATAATCCGATTGTAGCCAAGTTATGGAATTGGGCCACTGTTCTGTTATCAAATCAATTAGAATCAGTGTTGCCATTGCTACGGTAATTGCCGTGTTCTACGGCAACGGGGTTTTTTTTGACAGCACAATAAAATGAAGAAAACGCAACT
Organism: Alsophila aescularia; assembly: GCA_946251855.1. Lineage (NCBI taxonomy): Eukaryota > Metazoa > Arthropoda > Insecta > Lepidoptera > Geometridae > Alsophila > Alsophila aescularia. The sequence goes on from OX276373.1 coordinate 68,264,319, forward strand.
TGCGGCGTTGTTAGATTGTAATAGATAGCGTTGACAAATAATGAAGTTAGTGTGACCTTTCTAGCATTTAATTTAACCTATTCGGTACATATCTTGTTGACGTGTGTGACATTTACAATAACTTTTTGATACATTATAGATCACAGTCAAAATAAAGTTGCAAACTTTGACATTTGACTATTATTCTTCAGAATGAATTTATTATTCATTTATTTAGTCTGAAATCAGGAGGTACAGCTACAGTAGTGCTACAATAGTGCTAATACCGATCTTGTTGCAAACAGGTTTTTCATATTTTCATAGCAATTTCGACTTTAACGCGCTGCATTATGTGCATGTGATAGTGTTACTCTGATTGCAATCAAGATCGCTAACAGTACTACAGTAGGTAGTCGCAGCGAAAGTTTGTGTCTTGGAAGTTGTCTGCAAGTCGCTGCGCAAATTGCTATTTTTCAGTCGCAATCACAATATTGAAGTTGTAGACAATATTGTATAAATGCCTCACTCACTCGTTTACGTTTTTCGCATATTTATTACTACACTATTACTTTATGCTGTTTTATCCTCACAGCAGTACCTGCGCAATCATCCACAGAGCCTAACTTCAAAAAGATAAAGCTGCGAGTACTATATATTTTTTACAAACACGGCAATTTATTCGGTAGAAAAAAGGCTTGAATTGCCGTGTTCAGTCACTGAACACGTCAATTCAAGATTTAGTTCTGGCAACACAAATTAGAGTCGGTCGCGGTCCCCGTCTATAGTTATCACATAAAACTATTACGGAGAATTACTATACTCACTGCGGTCAGCGTTGCCAACTTAGCAACATTGTCACTAGATTCAGCGACATTCTCATATTAAAAGCGACATTTTATTTGCCTTCAGCGACATAAATAATCTTTAGACTCTTCTAGCGACTTCTTAACGGCAAACTTTCGATATGATTTCATTCGTAGCCAGCTTTGTAAACGATCTACGATAAGATCCTATTACCAACTGTAGTGTAAACTCTTTCTAAACTTTCTACTATACCTACTAGACTGTATTGTTTATATTTTGACAATGTCAATTATTGTCTGTGTAATTAAATGTTGAGTTCTAAGTTGAATAAAGCTACAATTCTAATGTAATCATTCTTTATTATGCAACAATTTATTCAACTTAGTAAGTAAATAAAAATGACGGAAAATAAAACATCAACGATTTATAGTGATGCACCATCAACATCATATATTTCTGGTATAGCGAAATACTTACGCCCTGATCGTTTCGACGTCACGCCAGACTCTTCAAACTCCGAAATTAGATGGAAGCATTGGAAAATTTTATTTACGAACTTTCTACAAGCTGAGCTAGACAACTCCGCATCCGACGTTGTAAAACTAATGCTTTTGTCAAACCTCTTGGATGCTAACGTGTACGTACAGGTACGTGAATGCCAATCTTATACTGTTGCAATAGAAACATTGGATAAAATTTATATAAAACCGAAAAACGAAATCCATGCAAGACATGTCCTAGCAACGCGACAACAACTACCTGAAGAAGACGTGGCTGAATACATCCAAGTTTTAAAACAACTCTCACATGATTGTAATTTCGTAACCGTCACTGCTGAGCAACACAAAAATCAATTCATCCGAGATTCATTCATAGCTGGACTCTCATCACAAAAAATACGGCAAAGATTATTAGAAAATATGTCCCTAACTCTCGATGAAGCTATAAATCAAGCAATTTCTTTTGAAACTGCTGAGAAGAATGCGAAAACTTACATCAATCAAAACATGTTGTCTCTGAAAACTGCTCAAAATCAAGCGCTGAAACATTTGGAACCTATTCTACCATCCGCGCCACCACCGTTGAATCAGAATATAGCTGCCGCGGCACCACCACTCAAACGTTGTTGGTTCTGTGGAGGCAACATACATCAACGTATTAAATGCTTTGCGTTCCATAGCACTTGTCAACTGTGTGGAAAGAATGGCCATTTTGCAAAAGTGTGTCGCAGTTCCAAGCCCTCTGCAAGTGCGATCGATTCAGTTGGATATTTAGAGTCATCTTCTATATGCGCTGCTTCGCCTTCAAGCCTCAAACAAGCAACAGTTCCTGTCACAATAAACCAGATTCGCGTTGACGCCTTAGTAGATACCGGCAGTTCCGTAAGTTTTATCAATAAAAGTATCGCTCAAGCGTTAAATCTCAAGCGTAAACCATATCGTCAAACGATAACTCCACTCCTGATAGTCGAAAATCTTTGCGCTGACGTCATAATTGGCCATGATTTATTGAAAAACCACTCGTCTATTGAAATGAAATTTGGAGGCAGTCAAGAGCCCCTTAAAATATGCAACGTACTAGCTGCTGGCGTACCATCTGCGTCCATATTCCATAACTTGTCTCCAGATATCAAACCAATCGCTATAAAATCAAGACGATACAACACATCTGATGAAACTTTTATTAAAGAGGAAGTAGAGAATCTTCTCAAAGATGGCGTTATAGAGCCCAGTATATCTCCATGGAGGGCACAGGTCCTAGTTGCTGGAGGAGGGCAACATCGTAAACGGATGGTCATAGATTATTCATTAACGATTAACAAATTTACTCAACTGGATGCATACCCTCTGCCAAATATCGAATCGATTGTATCTAAAGTGGCAAAACACCGATTTTTCAGCCAAATCGACCTCAAAAGCGCGTACCATCAAGTGTCAATCCTTGCGAGTGAAAAAATATACACAGGTTTTGAGGCTTGCGGAAATTTATATCAATTTTCACGAATACCATTTGGTGTTACTAACGGAGTCGCTGCTTTTCAGAGAACTTTACAATATATCATTTCTAAAGAGAATTTAATCGGGACTTATGCGTATCTCGATGACATTACCGTATGTGGCAAAAATCAAACAGACCTTGATAAAAACTTAGAAAAGTTCATGCAGGCAGTACAAAAATATAACCTGACCTTAAACAAAGATAAATGTGTGTTTGGACAAGAATCCATTAACCTTTTAGGATACACAATTGAAAATAACACAATAAGACCAGACGAGGATCGCTTAAGACGATTAATCAAACTGCCTGTACGGACTGACATGCCATCTTTGAAAAGAGCATTAGGAATGTTTGCACACTATTCCAAATGGATAAAGATTTTTTCAGAAAAGATTCATCAACTAACAACTATCACGACATTTCCTATGCACAGTGGCGCCATCGAGTGCTTCGAAACTCTGAAGTCGGATATTGCAAAAGCAGTCCTTACATCCATTCTAGAAGATGTCACATTCACTGTGGAAACAGATGCTTCAGATCATGCTTTAGCTGCAACACTATCACAAAATGGAAGACCTGTGGCGTTTTTTTCACGATCTTTGACAGATCCTGAACGCCGACATCCCTCCATAGAAAAAGAGGCCGCTGCGATAGTAGAGGCGTTACGGAAATGGCGTCATTTTCTGCTCGGAAGACACTTCATCCTCATCACGGATCAACAATCAGTGTCATTTATGTTCAGTCAAAATCATACCAGCAAAATAAAACACGAGAAAATAGAAAGATGGCGTCTTGAACTCTCTTGCTATAAATACGATGTTATATACAGACCTGGTCGAGAGAATACGGTCGCAGACACTTTTTCTCGCGTATGTGCTCATTCAAATACTAATAGACTGCATGAATTGCATAATGCACTAGGACATCCAGGAATAGTAAGAATGACTCACTGGATTAGAATGAAAAATCTTCCATATACCACTAACGACATAAAAAGTATGATAGAAAGTTGCAGAATATGCGCTGAAATCAAACCTCGTTTTGCAACAACAAAAGGAAATTTAATAAAAGCTTTAAACCCTCTTGAAAGATTGAACATTGATTTCAAAGGCCCTTTACCATCTAATTCACAGAACAAATACATTTTGACCGTCATAGATGAATTCTCCAGATTTCCTTTCGCATTTCCTTGCAAAGACATGACTACAACTACAGTCATAAAGCACTTAACAGAAATTTTCATGATGTTTGGTACTCCTCAATATATTCATTCGGACAGAGGAACATCATTTATGTCAAATGAACTACGAAATTTCCTTGTTCCATTAGGTGTAGCATGCAGTAGAACAACGCCGTATAATCCACAGTGTAATGGGCAAGTGGAACGACTGAATGGAACTTTGTGGAAGACGATACGACTGATTTTACGATCCAAGAACATGCCAATCACTGAGTGGGAACAAGTTCTACCTGTAGCATTACATTCCATCCGGTCTTTATTGAGCACCAGCACGAATGCTACACCACATGAACGGATGTTCAATCATTCGCGGCATTCTCCAACTGGAGAATCTGTACCATCTTGGCTTTTGACTCCAGGGCCTGTATTAATAAAAAAACATGTTCGGAATTCAAAGTTTGACACTCTAGTGGAAGAAGCGGAGCTCATAGAAGCGAATCCACTTTACTCCCACATAAGGCTCCAAAACGGAAGGGAAACTACCGTATCTAACCGACACTTGGCACCTTTGCCAGATGAAGATCATTTCGAAGATGCCACTGACGATAACGGTGAGCCAGCAACAGAGGAACGCGCTGGTGAACCTAACGGACCTACGCCCGTAGCTCGAGAGGATAATTTAGAGGTCCGATCCGGCTCCGCGTCGATCGTCACGTGAAAAACGGACCCCCGTATACTTGCGAGACTATGTCACAGACAAAGATAAGAGGGGGTGAATGTAGTGTAAACTCTTTATAAACTTTCTACTATACCTACTAGACTGTATTGTTTATATTTTGACAATTGTCTGTGTAATTAAATGTTGAGTTCTAAGTTGAATAAAGCTACAATTCTAATGTAATCATTCTTTATTATGCAACACCAACACTACTGTGGTACCAACCCCAAAACAATTAATGACTTTTTTGTTTCTTTAATCTGAACTCTATTAAATTGGCACAAAGTCAGATTTTATATGACCTTGCTTGTGCTGCTAGGTACGGGATATTGAATCGACAACCAAATCGACGCGATTTCATTAAGTAATTATTATAGTAATATTTCTCTACTTGTTACTTAATATTATAAATTCGAAAATTTGCGATGATGTTTAGATAGACATTTTATTAATATCACGCGGCCAGAACTCTATAAAGCAAGATAATTATAAAATGTCTAGCAAAATCTTGCGACTTTTGGATCTCAAGTCATTCAGCGACATCTAACGACTTTACCAGCGGCTTCTTAGCGACATTTACTGCAGTCGGGCTGGCAGCACTGCAGTGCGATTACGTAATGTTGATCATGACGGTTTCAAGCCGTCAAATTCAATAATGCTTTGCGATAGAGTCGATTTTGCTATGAAAAAAGTGACAATCTGATTGAAGCTGAGTTATGTGGTCGGGCCGCAGGGGCCCGGGGCCCGACCACATAACTTAGCTTCAATCGGATTGTGAGTATCGATATCACTAATGCCTTGCGATAGAGTCGAAATTGCTATGAAAATAGTGATAATCCGATTGTAACCAAGTTCTGTAATCTGTGGCCCAATTACAGAACTTGGTTACAATCGGATTATCACTTGTTTCATAGCAATTTCGACTCTATCGCAATGCATTAGTGGTTGCGATATTGAGAATTCGATTGAAGCCAAGTTATGTGGTCGGGCCGCGGGCCGCCGACCACAGAACTTGGCTCCAATCAGATTGACACTTTTTTCATAGCAAAATCGACTCTGTCGCAAAGCATTATTGAGTTTGACTGCTTGAAACCGTCATGATCAACATTACGTAATCGCACTGCAGGCGTACGCCCGGCGACGCCGTGAACGATTTCGAGTGATTGCGCGGATCAGCGTTGCCAGACGTACGAGAAATCTCGTACCCTTACTAGATTTACTTAGCAGTTTTTATAGTAGCAGTTTTTTTTTATTTTGCAGTCTCAGTACGATATAAGAGAAAAATGGAAATCTCGTACACTTTTTACGAGATTTTAATAATGATGACTGCCTGCCTGCGTCATGTATAAAAATCAAAACATAATTATATAGTAAAAATGTAACGGTCCGTGCCACAATCCCAACATAGATATATATTGTATTACTTCCTTATTGCACTTAAATATGAGTATTTGATTTCTTATCTCTCTTACACTAACTGAAACATGTGGGGCTTAGTATTTTTTTCGCCAATGTATTTGTACTTCCAGTGCATTTCGGCATCCTCTAATTATTCAGTCGTTAATTTTAATGAATACCTAGTGACAGCGAATCTTCATCGACTCCACCTAGAAAATAACAAAACAAAAAAGCAAGTAACACGATTTACGTTTATGTCGTTCGAAAACCTTTCGCGATGCGTGGTTAAAGTATCCGGTTTTTCAAGACTGACTGCAGCAAGATCCTAAAAATCCCACACATCCCTTAATTAGTGTGATTTAAGGTCTATATACGTCATTTTTAACCTCTATAGTTTTATGTACGAGATTATGTATTGAAAGTACGAGATATTTGGCAGCCCTGGGCGGCATTTCTCATGAAGTGATATAAATATCACGATAGATATATATCGAAAAATGTATGGATTTTTCGACATTTGTCTACTGTGATATTTATATCACGTCGTGAGAATCGCCCTCCTGGTAAGAGAAAAAGAATTCGCCACCTGGCAACCCTGGCGCGGATGATCCGTGCGTGCTCGAGCGTATTATCCGCTCGGTTGTCCACGCGCTGAAGACCGCAGGACCAAACTGATAAACCAAATAAAAAATGGCCGACGCGACACATCTAACCTCAAACTGGTAATTGATTGTATATGCGTTGAGACTACAGGTACTTGATGGTCAACCTACAAAAAAAAGAAGGTCGACGCGACACATCTGGTCGCAAATTGAGGATTTATTGGGTACGGGCCGAGATCACAGGTATCTGATTGTCAACCCACAAAAAAAAGAACGTCTACGCGACACATCTGGCCGCGCTACCTTTGCGTAAACAAACAGTTTTTATGACCACTTCATTGAGCGCTTAGATAAACAAACTGGTGATTTATGGAGCTAAATAGGTATGGCACATATTTCAAGTGTTTATGTTGTGGGTTTCGAAGCAAAATAATTATATAAACACGCTTAGATTTGAATGATTATTGAGGTCAATAATGTTCAAAATCGAGTGGCAAAATTTACGTCGCTATCGAGTGGTCCGATGATCGATGAAAACAAAAAATGTGACTGTAGCGTTAGTTGCGATGATCAATGAAAACAAAAAAAGTGACTGTAGCGCATAGAATCAATCGAGCGGTTACTACGTTCGAGGACACACGGATCACCCACGCGATCACTCGAAATCGTACACGGCGTCGTCGGGCGTTCACCTGGGCTGCGTTCGTAAACGTCGCTCGACGACGCTCGATGACACAAAAGCGTTCTAAAACCCTCGGGGCGATCGCTCGGCTATCACTCGGAGGCGTTTTTAAATGACGCTCGACGACGCTCCGGTCGCCTTACGAAATAGGTGGGTGAAAGTTGGCCTGACGTTTTAATGACACTATTTGAGTGCTGACACATATTTTGTTTAGATTATTTTGAGGTTGTTATAATAATCGGGAGCATATTTTTCTTCGAGAGGTATGGAAACTGCTATGTAAGATATGGAAATGAGGATTGTTATTGATATTAGCCAGCTAGTAGTCGATGAACGATGAATTTTTGTTGTCAAATCTATTTTGGCAGCGACAACTACGCAGTGTCGTTTGAAAACGTCCGATGACAAACGTCGCACGCCATGGGGCGAACGCTAGTAGTCGGACGAGATTTAAGAACGTAGCCCTGGATCATCCGAAAAATAGTAAGGGAGGGGAGGAATAGTATGAAATTGACACTTGACAGTTGTCAGTTCTATTTGGACGTCCAAAGCCGTTCACTTCGTTCGAGGACGCACGGCAGCCCGATTCCATAACTTGGCTTCAATCGAATTCTCAGTATCGCAACCACTAATGCCTTGCGATAGAGTCGAATTTGCTATGAAAAAAGTGATAATCCGATTGTAGCCAAGTTATGTAATTGGGCCACGGATCACCCGCTCGTACACTCGAAATCGTTCACGGCGTCGTCGGGCGTTCGCCTGGGTCATCCGAAAAATTGTAGGGGAGGGGAGGAATACTATGAAACTGACACTTGACAGTTGTCAGTTCTATGTGGACGTCCAAAGTCGTTCACTAACTCCGGCAGCCCGACCACATAACTTGGCTTCAATCGAATTCTCAATATCGCAACCACTAATGCCTTGCGATAGAGTCGACATTGCTATGAAAAAAGTGATTATCCGATTGTAACCAATTTCTGTAATTGGGCCACAGATGATCGAGCGATAATCGCACGGATGATTCGAGCGTGTAAGTGAACACAGCCCTGCAGTGCGATTACGTAATGTTGATCATGCGGTTTCGAGCCGTCAAATTCATTAGTACCTCGCAATAGAGTCGATTTTGGTATGAAAAAAGTGACAATCTGATTGAAGCCAAGTTCTGTAATTGGGCCACGGATGATCGACCGATGTTCGTACGGAGTACGGATGTTTCGAGCGTAGTAAGTAAACGCGCCCCTTGAATTGAAGCCTTCATTCTTACGTAGTTCTTTATACTCTTTGGCCTTTATGTACTCTATAGAAACGTTTACGTTAGTCATTAGTCCAAAGAGTATAGTAATTTATGGGGGTTTAGTCCCTCTATACTCTTTGACGTTAGTACGTCAATCTATAGCCTTCATAGTGAAAACCGAAATCTGCTAAAATTGTTTTCATGGGGATTTCAAATAACTAAAATGGGCGATTCAGATACTGAGGACATCGAAACCGAAGGCGAATACGTTCAAGAAATCGCATACATGCCCGATCCCGACGGCGACGTTGAAACAACTTGCAAGATCTGCCATGCCGAATTCCTCGACGCTGAGGACTTAAATGTGCATGTGAAGCAAGTTCATAAAGGTTCCACATCGTCTCCTAAGATCTGCCAGTTTTGTGAAGTATCCTACACAGATCTAGATGACTACGCGCGGCATATCCGCGACGATCATATACTGGAGCTAAAATGCTGCCGCTGTTGTACAAAATGCTTTAAAGATCAGAGGAAGGCAAAAAAACACGAAAGGAAACACTTGAGTCATAAATCGAGCATGTATGCTTGCTCCCAATGCAACGGGCTATTTGCCACTCAGAAAGAACTACAGCTGCATGAGACTATAAATCATGATAATAGATATGATGGTGAAATCCTGAGGTGTATGCCGCATCTCTCTTCTCTTCTCAAGCTTAAAGCTACTGCTCTTCTGCAAGCGGATGAGACAAATCTAACATGTCATTCATGTGAGTTCACATCATTTGGTGTAATTGAGTACCTTCAACACTTGAAAGATGACAAATGCTCCATAACAATATGTGTTTGTGATAAATGTGGCGATATTTTTAAAAACAAAAAAAGTTTGATAAAACATTTGCATCGTAAGAATAAATGTTTGGATCTTAGAGAGTATGCTAACGACTTGACGAGATGTCCTACCTGCAAAAACGAAGTACACCGTAAACAAATGCAGGCTCACCTTAAAGTTTGCAAGGTATATGAATGCGCTCCTTGCAAGATTAGATTTGAATCTATTGACCAATTGTCCGCTCACCAGTCTGAAGCCCACCCTTCAGAATTGGACATCACAAAATGTAAATACTGCCCGAAAGAATATGTTGGCGCACATGCTCTTGAGAAGCACGTTCAGAGAACCCATCAACACACATTTATTTTGTACAAATATGCTTGCAGAAGTTGCGAGGAAATCTTTAAACATCCGCAAAAACTATTCGCTCATTACTTTATCAAGCATAAGGAGTTAGAACCATACACTTGCAGAATATGCGATCGGAAGTTCAAGATACGCAAACGGTTCACAATTCACATAAAATTGGAGCATAAAGGAGCTGGAGTCGTTGAATTTGATGACCAGTATCATGTTTTCTTTGCAGAGAAAAAATCCGAGAATCCTTTCATACCAAAGTGTGTTATACCTGAATTAGTTCCAGAGGAAGACTTGAATGACAACCCAAAAGTCTCGGGCAAACAAGATAAATCCAATAAAACAGGTAACTCAAAAAAAACAAGCCGAGATTCAGAAGCTAGAGATACTAATAATGACACAACCACATTGGATAAACACAAACTGTTAAACATCGAGACTGAAGATGAACCGGACGATAATGCCGAATCAATTGAGCAAGCAGACACAGAACCAGCTAAAAAAAAAAGAAAAAGGAGAAGTAAAAAGGATATTGTCACTTTAACATCATCTGATGATGAGGAAGCCGAACCTCTGTGGATCATAAAAAAGCGCGCTGAGAGAAAAAGGTTCCAGAAGCAATTCGCACCCGGCAAGAAGGAAATGAAACAGAATATGATAAAACAAAAGCAATTCACTTGCAAGGTCTGTAAGAAATATTGTTATACTTATCAGAATTACCACAATCATATGAAGACTCATAGCGAAAATGAGTCAATAGAGTGTGTCAAATGTTCTAGTAGCTTCAAAACTAAGAAAGAGTTGACAGAGCACGTTTCTACTGACCACGCAACTTCTAAACTCATTGAAACCCTCAAAAGTGTCCTTGAACGTAAGCTAGTTGAAACACGGAGCATTACTCCACATAACCCTGATCTCAACGAAGAAATACCGCTTTCAGAAAGATTTAAAAGAACAATTAAAAGAGTCAAAGTTGATAAATCAACTATACAGGCCAAAATCAGCCCGGCACCCAATAACTCGTCCGTTAAGAATTTTATTGAGAGTTTCATACCGGATGTTGGTGAACCTGCACAAAAGGAAGTAAAATCTGAACCAATTGTGACTATAAAACACTATGATAGTCCATTTTATAGAAAGCATACAATAAAAATGATGAGATTTACTGAAGAGACAGAGACACCAATAGAGGGCATCAAATTAAAAATGCCCGAGAAATTCAAACAGCAAGAGGTTGATAATACAGTAAAGTTGACTATCAAATTGGTTCAACAGCCACTTAGACAATCTGTATTTGAGAGCTACGAAAAGAATCAGGTTTATGAAAATACAGACAACTTTCAAGATTTCGATGATTATGAAGATTACAAGAATATCCCGGACGTAGCCCAAGAAGTTATGTTAGAAGGAACGGAAGAGCCTCCAAAACCGCTACCGCAAGTTGCTCACAAAATTGTAATACCAAAACTGCCTCAAGGATACCCGACGATACACATCGCAACATTGCAGCCGCAAGCACCTTTCTTTAAGATTATCAAATTAAAAGGCACAGCAGACGAGACTATTATTATAGACAATAATAACATGCACAATATAACCAATGAACCAGATAAAATAGCTCCTAACCTTAAAACTGAGAAAGATGACGTTATTAGACTACCCGACGGCTCAAAGTTTATCACAGCAAACCCTCTCGCTCATCTATTGGGTGATAAACCAGTGGAGAAAGTTCTAGAACCAATAAAGAATAGACATTATAAGCCAGCTATTACGGACTTTAAAGGGTTACTAGTAGACGCTTTGCAGAATTTGGATAAGCCAGGTCGAAGAAAGAACACAAAAAAGAAACCTGAAATATAAAAACAGAATGATTGTATGAGCAAAATTGTGTTTCTTTTTAATCAGTTTATTTGCTTATGCAAAAAACATACATATTCTCAGATTATTGTATGATGAACTATCAGAGTTGGCCCTTATAAATTTCATCAAAATTGGTTCAGTACTGTTTTTGTAAATCCATTTGAGGTTGATCTTTGTCTAAATCATCATCATCATCATGTCAGCCTCTAGAAGTCCTCTGTTGACATAGGCCTCCCCCAAAGAGCACCATGATGAGCAATCTTGTGCCATCTCCATTGATCGACTTCCTGCGATGGCTACAATGTCGTTGGTCCATATTGTGTGGGTCTCTCTACACTTCGCTTGCTTGTTCATGGTCGCCATTCGAGAACCTTTATTCCCCAGCGGTTGTCGGTTCTGCATACTATATGGCCTGCCCACTGCCACTCCAACTTGCAAACTCTGAGAGCTATGTTGGTAACCTTGGTTCTTCTACGGATTTGTATAAATGAATTATTGTTATTCACTCATATCTCCAAGATATCAGAACAGATTTGAATGTCTCTGTTTTTTTTAATGGGTTGACCTTCAGTGTTGGCCCTTATAAATTTCATCTATATTGGTTCAGTACATTTTTAGTAAATATCCATTTGAGGTTGATCTTTGTATAAATGTATTATTGTTTCATTAGGGCACATTTAGCTACTATAAACTTTACTATTGTACATTATGTTATCATTAGATAGTATAGATAGATAAATAATACTTTATTGTACACCAGTTTTCAAAAAAATTACAGGAAATAGAAACAATCTTATAACTAAAGTACAACGGGTGGACTTATCGCTAAAAGCCATCTCTTCCAGTCAACCTTTGGATGGAAAGAAATAATGGAGTGAGAGAGGATGGCTGTGTAAACAATTAAAACAAATATATATAATTGCCATTAAATACAAATACACATACTATAATAAAATTAAACAAATAAAAAATAATAATAATAATATATAACGATTCCAACACATAGATACCTCTAAAATTTAAGGAGATCCTAGTTACAATGACTGAGAAAGATAAAAACTCTTAACTAGCTTTTTAAATATTGCAAGTGACGGAGCCTGTCTGATGTATGTAGTATTGTAATCTTTAGATGTTGACCAAGATACATTGTAGTAAGAACAGACAGCTGTCTCGCTAAACTGCTTTTGATGCAGTTTTAGCGTTTGATCAAATTTATTTTCTAGAGATACTTTGTGTCACATGAAAATTAAAAGTATATTGTATATGAATTAAGATTATAAATCTTGAATTAATAAGAGTACCTAGAGTCTATTTTGGTTCTTATTTATAATAATTTGTATTGTATGAATATGATATATGTACACCTTTACAAGGGCTAGTGACAAGCTCAGTAGGTACATTTTGCACTTAACAATTACAGAAGTAAAAGACTTGGTACTATTTGTATGGTTCAGACTGCTTTTGCACTAGTTATTTTGTTGGTGAATGTACATTCGGTAGAAGACTAATCTGATAAATACATCATTATTTTTTAAATTGGAATCTTGTGTACTACTAAATCTAAATAGTGGAAATAATAGTGTTAGAAATTAAGCATTTTCATTTGAATATAATTTTATTAAAAGCATTTGTCATTTTATTTCAAACAAACCACGCCCCGCAGCCGTGTTTATGTTTTTCAAAGATAAAAGTTCCTATCCTAGGTATGTGTTATTCCAGAACCAAAAGTACCTTTAAAGTACAATGACCAAAACTAATATGAGTAATTTGTGCGTGAATAAACAATTTCCTAAGTTAGTGTGTAATAGTTTTTTATCTAAACATAAATGTACGACTTACACGAATCATTTATTGACACAAATATAAGCACTGCATTGACCATTGATTCACTCGTTTAGTTGCTATGGAGTTAGCGCGCTGAAGCGAGCGTCAGGTCATTCTGCCTAACCACTCTTCTAAGTGCACCAGTTTTTTTACAAATAATCTAGCTAGCATCAATTTCAACTATCTTTGTTCAGATTTGTTATTGAATTTTCTGACATGCTCTCATCATTCCAAACCACAACAATTTGCAGCTGACAAACTACTTAGGTGCTGCTTTATATTAATATAATAACTATATTCATTTTTACTAAAAAGTAAAACATCCGTTTGTTTGTTTGTCGTTTACAGACGACCAATTTTGGTGAAACATACGTGGTCTGGTTGAATATCTGGCAAAGTGGTACTTCCCGGAACTAGGCAGGATTTTGTTAGTCCTACAAGGTTGGTAGGGGTTCCCAGAATTTTACCGGAAATCCCTCTCTGTATACGATCTGCGTGGTGGAGATTGTATTCGTTATTTTTCCAGTAGGAACCTAATCCCCACTGGGTGACGAAGCTGGTGGGGATTTCCTCAATGACCCCTATTATCGTTGATAATATGGGAATACCTAGGGCCGGTGTGGAATTCTGGGAAAAAAATTTAAGCACCCCTACCAATTTCTTGGTGGGGAATTCCGGAATAAATAAATAGCGGCTAGGTAGGTACAGTATACTTAATTCCACTTTATTCTAAAAAAACATGCCAGTTTCAAGCTTGAGTCAATTCTGCGGGCAGGGTGTCGACTGGTATCAATTTTGGCGGGCTGTCAGCGTCGCAGGTGCAGAAGCAATTCTTGCCCGCGGGCCCGTTCGGCAAAATAAGGACTTTCAGGTTCATACTAGCTTCTACTGCGTTCATTATATCTGAAAATATTACAATATTGGAAAATAAACAGCAAGTAACTACAACTGAACAAGGATTTAGGGTCGGATCCGACCTGTCCGCACAGCATTGCGTTTTCCGTATTTCTATCCCACTATTGCGCATGGAGGCGTAGTTTTCTACAGCGAGTAACAGTGCAGGCGGACGGCCGTTAGTCAGCAGTACTTTTCGTTCTAGCGAACGACGCTTCTGGGCGACAGAAAGAGATAGAACTACGGAAAAGTGCGGTGGACAGGTGGGGTCCAAACTATTATGGGGAGGCCCATGTTCAGCAGTGGACTTCTTCGGGCTAATGATAATAAAGAATGATGGCGAGTTGTTTAAGATATCTCGCTTGGTGAACAACTTTTGATCATGTGCATACAAAGACATGAATAAATTAAGCATGTCTTAAAATCCGTACTTCCTTAGTAGTCTTTCTATTAATTACCTTTACACGAATAACAAATCATTATGAAATTTAGTATGGAGATAGTTTGAACCCTGTTTGAACATGGGATACTTTTTATCGCGATAAAATGTCCGCGCGGACGAAGTCAAGGGCAAAAGATAGGAATATTTACCACGCGTGCCCTGGTGAAGCGCGAGTTTCCCTCCAGACTTCGGCGTTGTTAGTAATTCTGTCATCGGTTGTTCGCCGCCCGGCCTCGGTTGTCCGGGCGGACTTGGTTGATTCAGCTGAGGCGCCAAAGTTGTGGTTGGTTGATCAACTGGTTGATCCTCGTCTTCATCTTCACCACTGTCAATCTGTGATGACGTTTGATCGCTGTCTGATGTCTGATCAACGCATTCTTTGGATTCAGTTGTTTCTGTTACTGATTCAGTTGTTGATTCCGATTCGTATGTTGATTCTGATTCATTTATCGATTTTGATTTAGTTATTGATTCAACTTCTGTTGTTGATTTTGTTTCAGTTGTTGATAACGTAACGTCATGTACTATTGAGTTAACTGTTTCTGTAGTAGTCTTTAGTTTAGTGTATACTTCGGACTCAATTGTTCCATCCGCGTATTCATCGTACTGAGTTTCAGTGTTTGCAGTTTCTGTGGTTTCATAATATGTATCTTCAGTAGTTTGATATCCAGATTCAGTTGTGCCTTGATCATCAGTTGTGGAGATAGAATAATCAGTATTTTGTTGGGAAATATCATCTGTCAGTTTTTCGATGACGTAATTTTCATCTGATTCAGTTGTGTCTATAGTTGGATATTCCGTGGTTTCACAATCTGTGTACTCATCTTCAGTTGCTGAATAATCTTGATATATGTTTTCATTAACGGCATTAGTATATTGAGTTTCATATGTGGGTGAAATTGTTAAAAATTCAGCTTCTGTTAGTTCCGTAGTAGTTATTGTTGGTTCTGTAGTGGTTATTGTTGGTTCTGTAGTAGTTGTTGTTGATTCTGTTATAGTTATTGTTGGGTTGGTTGTAGTTCTTGTTGGTTCAATTATAGTTGTTGTCAGGTCTATAGTGGTTGTTGTTGTTTCTGTAGTTGTTGTTGGTTTTTCAGTAGTTACTAATTCAGTGGTCTGTTCTGTCGCAAAAGTAGTAGTCTCATCATCAATTGTATCAGGAACACACGTGAATTCAAAAGTTTCTGGCTCTTCAGTAGCATCAGTTTCATATTCATCAGTACTGTCATACTCATAATTATCAGTGTAAGTATCGCCATTATCAGTTGTATCGTACCAATCATTATTTTCAGTTTGCGTAGTTGAGCCATTAGTTGCTGAAATTTCTTGTTCTGTGATTCCTTGCACCGTTTCATTGGTCTCGGTTGTTATTTGATGTTCTATTTGCGTTTCATCATATGGTTCGTTTGCTACTTCAGACATTTCTGAGGTAATTGTATCTGTATACGACTCTGTTATTTCATCTGCGTAATAGGCATCTTCAGTGGTTGCTTGAGTGTTAGGTTCCGTATGGTCGTCCAATGAGGAATCCTGACCATATCCTTCTATACCAGTTTCTTCTGTTACGAATTCTGGTTCAAATTCGGAAGTAGTTTGTGAATCTATTGTTTCAGTTGTGGTAGTAGTTCCTTTAGTGCTATCTGTAGTGCTTTCACCGTAAGAAGTGCCATTCGCATCAGAAGAGTCCGTAGTGGCTTCTTCATCATACATTTCTGTTTCTTTGACAGTGTGGTGTGATTTTGATTCTGATTCTGGTTGAGCGGCAGAATCTCTGCCACTGATCCGAAAAAACTGCAGGGTCGTAGTTTGGATTGGTAGCTCTGTTGTGGATGTTAAATCAATGGGTGCCTCTGTGTTTTGTGAAGTTATAGTAGTGTATGTATTTTCTACTGGTTGATTTTCAGTGATAGCTTCTGTAGTTTCTTCCGAAATTTCTTCTTTATTTTTTGATGATTCAAAGATTTCGGTTGTTGTATAAATATCTTTCTCTGTTAACTCAGTAGTTGTGTAACTAGACTCTGTTGTAATATCTCGTTCTCTTTCAATAGTTGTATCTTCTGAACTGTCTACTTTGTTTAGGGAACTCTGTTCCGCCTCTGTATTTGCTGTTTCTTGATACTGATCATCATAATCTATTGTAGTTTCTGTTGAAGCCGTTTTTGGTTCAGTTGTCCGTTCTGAAGTTTCAATTGGCACTTGTTCTGTTGCTTCTAAATCAGTGCTTTCAGTTGTTTCGATTATTCTTTCGTCTTTTGATTTTTCTGTAACTTCATCTTCAGCGGAATGAGCTTCAACGCTGTATGTGCCGTCTTCATTTTGCTTTATTATTATTATTGTCTTTTTCACTTCATTTGAGGTTTCAGTGCTTGTTTTTCCTTGAGTCTCGTTTGTTCTTTTATATCGGGAGATGTCTTCGGAACTTTTTGTTGTTTTTTCAGTAGTTGTGGTAGTTGATACTTCAGTTGTGATGGGTTCTTCTGCTGTCGTGGGTTCTTCTGTTGTCATGGGTTCTTCTATTGTCGTGGATTCATCTGTTGTTAAAGTTGTTATTGTTTCAGTTGTAGTAGTTGGTGCTTCAGTTGTCATGGGTCCTTCTTTTGTCGTGGATTCATCTGTTGTTAAAGTTGTTATTGTTTCAGTTGTAGTAGTTGGTGTCTCAGTTGTCGTGGTTTCTGCTGTTGTTGTAGGGAAATCTGTTATTGTAAAATATTCAGATGTCATGGGTTCTTCTGATTTGGCAGTTATTAGTATTTCAGTGGTAGTTGGTTCAGTTGTGGTTGTTTTTGGTTCTGTTGTTGTGGTTAATTCTGTTGTAGTTGGTTCAGTAGTAGTTGTATTAGTTGGTTCTGTTGTTGTTGTTAGTTCTTCAGACGTTGTTGTAGTAGGCACTTCTGTTGACGTCGGTTCTTCTGTTGTTTTAAATCCATATGATGCCACGGGTTCTTCTGTGGTTGTAGTTGTAAGAATTTCAGTGGTAGTTGGTTCTGTAGTGGTTGTTGTTGTAGTTTTGAATACGTCTGTTGTTGTTGTAGTTGGTTCAGTTGTGGTTGATATTAATTCTTCAGTCGTTGTTGTTGTTGTTGTTGTAGATTCTTCAGTTAGTGGGATTGTGGTTGATTCTTCATTTGTTGTTGTTGTTGTTGTTGTTGTAGTAGTAGGCACTTCTGTTGTCGTCAGTTCTTCTGTTGTAGTGGGTTCTTCAGTTGTTGTGGATTCTTCTGTTGTAATAGGTCCTTCGGTTGTTTGTGGTTCTTCTGTATAAACTTCTTCAGTTGTTGTCGGTTCTTCTGTTGTTGTTGGTTCGTCTGTATAAATGTCTTCGGTTGTAGTCGTTACTTCTGTTGTTGTAGTAGGCACTTCTGTTGTGGTAGGTTCTTCTGTTGTCGTTGGTTCTTCTGTTGTAGTGGGCTCTTCGGTTTTTGTGGTTACTTCTGTTGTCGTCAGTTCTTCGGTTGATGTGGGTTCTTCTGTGTAAATTTCTTCGGTTGTAGTCGGTTCTTCTGTTGTTGTTGTTGTCGGTTCTTCGGTTGTTGTGGGTTCTTCTGTGTAAATTTCTTCGGTTGTAGTCGGTTCTTCTGTTGTTGTTGTAGTTGGTACTTCAGTTGTCGTCGTCGTTGTGGTTGTTGATCTCTCTACCCTTGGTTTGTTCGCCTTAATGTATTCTATTGCGCTAATTATATCTGAAAAAGAATTAATTAAACCATTAGTTTAATATCATCAAGTCGCCTGTTTTTTTGTGTGTGTTTCCCCATTTCTCCAGATTTGGTGCACCGATTTTGATAATTATTTTTATATGAAAGGGTAGATATCCAGTGTTGTCCCACATAAATATCATCCAAATTATTAAAGTAGGTTAGTTAAGTAAATGAATTGGTTTTATATTGATGTTCCTTCTTATCTCCGGGATTTCTGTAGGTACAGGAATCGGATGTTTAAAAAAAAAAGATTTGATAGTGCAACATCCCAGCCAGTCAAGTATAAATTTCATTAAAATTGGTTTAGTATATTTATTTATTAAGTCGTTTTTTGTTCATAGAATTAATTACCTTGTTGTCCTGTAGCTCTCTTCAAGTCTGCTAAAGCGTCTATGAAATCTGAAATTGAAATAAACTGATTATACATAACCATTTTGTATATATCATTTTTCTTGTCGTATGAGGTTGTGCTGGCCACTAGTGTCAGTGTGTCAGGCCGCCCGAATGGTTCTGACATGGCTTAACGACTGCTATCCATCAATAACGGTCGGGAACGACAGCTTAACGTGCCGTCCGAAGCACGGAGCGATCGAAATCAGCATATAACATAGAAAAGTCATTAAACAGCCGAGGAACGAACCCGGTATCGTTGGATTGTAACGCGCGCTTGTATACCGCTCGGCAATAGAGTAATAAATATTTTTTGATATCTTACTGAATGTGTCCGTGTACTCCTCGATTAGTATGACGACTTCTTCGAAAACTGAAAAATAAAAGGTATTTTTATTCAATTGAATGACGAGACTATCAGTTCGCTCGCTTGATGGTAAGAATCTCGTCAGTCATAACACTTAAAAGAAGTTACATTTCATGGGGGGGGGGGGGGGGGGGGAAATGCAACTATTATGTTATACACGCGTGTGAAATGACGTCGTCTGGATACTCCCTAAAATGCACTATTGTACAGTCTGCACCATGTATCATGGCCAAACCGTGAAGTTACCTGCACGTTACTTTGGATATTTTAGGGCCAGAAGGTCGCTCGCGCGTCTTTCCGACGATGCGTGAAAGATCGGAATACTATAAATTGCTCCAACTTAATCTTTGAGAGATTATTGCAAGTACCTAAAAAAATACCTAAAGATTAAGTGTATTTTCATACAGTATGAAAGGTTCGAGACATGGAGTAAGAACATTTTTTTTAACCAACTGGTAGGCAAAGTTGTACTTTTTAAACATCTTTAAATATCTGAGTAAGGTAGAGTGTTGAAAGTATTTTTTTCCAAAGCAAAGTATGTTTGGGTCGGCAAAAGAGTATTCTACGGAACCTGCTTCGGGTCGAATAAGATCCGTCACACGTAGTGTATAGTGGATATTATAAGCGATACTTACAGAATCGTTTTGAAATTGTGATGATAAGTTCGAAGAACTTGACTTCGTCTGGAAAATTAAAAAAACATTGTCATCATCATCTCGGGAAAAACAATTTCCTCGGGAAAACGGATAAAGTACGAGAGAAGCGGATGTACAGCTAGTAAAGTATAATTATGTTAACTTACCCATTCCTGTTATTTCAAAGATGCTTTGAATTACCTCGAAGAAACCTGAAAACAATCGACTTTTATAATACCTGTTTTTTTTTTTATGTTTCGTAGTCAAACAAGAAACCCTTATAGTGACGTATGTAACAGACGTTTTATCAGAAACGGGGCAAAGTTGAAATTTGGCACATGTATAAATATATTAATATAAATAGATTTAAATACATTCGGGACAATTTGCACCAATTAGCCCCAAACTAGGATACCCTGTACTATGGGCACTAGATAACGAATCCTATCCTAGTTTGGGGCTAGGTAATTGGTGTGAATTGTGCCTTTTTTTTTTGTAAACTACTTATTGCTATATAAAACTAATTTAATAATATTTAAGTGCGGATAAGTGTTTTTTTTTGTATGGACAAGGTCCCAGTATACTCTTTTCCTATGGATACTCACTTCTCTTGTTAGATATTTTGCACAACATGGCCGCCGCGACGCTGAAGTTGGTGGAGTTGGTTATTCTTAGGAGAGTCTCTATAAAGACTATCACGTCTACATCTGTGTACTTTGACACGGTCTCGAAGAAGTAGAAAATGTCTGAAAAATAACAAAAAGATTGCAAGTTTTGAGGGTAGTCCACATTATGCGTTGTGTTAGTTCGCGTCGTCTTCTATCTACCGACTGTCAATTCACCATACACATACATCTAATGACGTCACTGCACACGCCAACCATCATACATTACAACGCACACATACATAGCCTTCTATATGATTAAAACAATTAAAGATATACTTGAAGTTTCTCTGAAGGAATTCGTAATGAAGTGATTCGACAGAGAACCAAGGTAACCGACCACAGATATCGGAATATAATACAGATATGGTGTGTACCACCTCAAACTATCGGGAACGGATGTCGCCAACTCGCCGCTACTACTACAAACACATACAATAACAACGCAATCATGCACACGTACGTTCCGAGAATGCTGTGCAAACTAAATTGAGACGTAAGCACAGAATAAATAATAGTACAAGACGTAAGTGTAGTCAATTTACGTTGCAATTACGTAGCGTTGATTCGATTACACACACATGAATATCAATTGTTTCATATGTGTTAGTGACTACGTTGTCTACACTAGTGCTTGACACAAAATAGCGGTGATAACGCTAAAACCGTTATACCAGGGTAACCTAATATAAACTGAATAAAATGAAAATACTTGCAAGTATGTGCTTCAATTTTCAAATAATAGTCCTACTAATATTATAAATGCGAAAGACCGCATACAAAGCCGTTATTGGCATACAATTATCCTTTGTTATTCCGGGACCAAAACAAAATTACCTATAAAGTCACAATTCGTTCAGCCATTGAACAGTTTTATACACGACTAAGACTAAGCTAGGGAATGGTTATGAGTTTGACAGCCTGTATGGTATTTATGTATATGATATGTGGATGTTCTACCACAGCGTCACCCATATTGTCAGAGGTTTTTGTTTTACCCGACTACGGCGAAGCAAATGAAGGGTTATGTGTTCAAACTTAAAACTTTGTACCTTGACCATGACGTTGTCGGTCACTGCGTAGTGCATTGATTTTCTAGAGCTGTACGGTCCAGATATTATTGAACATATGAGGCAATGTAGTAAAAAGTATTGTAAGTTACAATAAAGAGACGAACTGTGATTATCATATTACTTGTATGGATGCTTTATATTTTGTAGTGTATTTTATTATAAAACGGCATTAATACTAAAAGAAAATACTTAGCGATAAAATGTTATTCGATTAATGGTATGATTACAACTCGCGGAACAATTTCCGCAATTGGATGTGCTGCAGGACACCATATTTACAACTGCACTGTTCGAGAGCAACTAAACGACAAAACGCGCACTAACGATAAAACCCGATTAAACACTAGTGCGGCGACAAAGTACCTGCGTGCTCCACAGTTCTATTGATATTATTATTCCGATTTCTGTGTAAACCGGCATAGATTTAGGGCAATTTTATAAGGAACCGCGAGGGTGTCCGCTTAATGCAGTTTCAGGCCTAAGGATAAGCAAGCTAAAGTGGCAGTGGACTGGTCACATTTCTCGAAGAACCGTTAACCGTTGGAGTAGACGAGATCTTAAGTGGAGACCACGTTTAGGCAAACTTAGTAGGACGCCCTGTGGCCAGGTAGAATGAAGAGCTGCGAAAAGCAGCCGGCAGATAATGGGATGAGGAGAGCTGAAGAGCGAGCTCAGTACCGTGCATTAGGACTTAGGAGAGGCCTACGTCCAGCAGTGGACAAATATAGGCTGATGTTGAATTCATACTATTTTTTTCCATCGTGAACAGTGTTGACCGGGAAAGAAGGAAGCAAATAAAACAATTATACTTAAGAGCGTATAAAGTTAAACTTACCTGTTATGAAAGTGATGCTCTTCACAACTTCCCACGCTTGTTGCACGGCTGAAAAATAAAATAAATATTTAAAAAAAAACAATAAATGTAATTATAATTGATTTAAGCGATTTAATTAGCATTTAACTGGCAGGGCCGTTACCTAATAATCAAAACCAACTTGACGCAAAGTAAATAAATTACGTATGAGCTTTAAATGTGTTACATGAAGCACATTTTACAAAATAACAAAACTAGTGTACGACTCGCGAACCACTCGTCGCTTGATATTATGTGCTCTACGTTAAACTATTAAAGCTCATATTGCAATGCTTACTTTCAGCTAAGTTGGTGTTACAAGGGATGAAATAACGATGCAAAAGCAATAGTTAGATATGGGCAGTTAATGTCAAAGTATTTATTGTAAATTATAGGTAAAATAATACCACTTTTACAAAACAAAACTTGACGTATCATGAATATAGAGTTAAACATTACTTATTACAAGTGAAATAAAAAAATTAAACTATCCCGATACATAAATTATAGTTACGTACCATCTCGATCACATCAGTTTTCAAACAAAAAAAAAGCATTAAATCAGTCCATTCGTTTGGGAGCTACTGTGCCACAGATAGAAATTCAGATACACACGTTAAAATTATAACACCTCTCTCATTTTTTTAATAAATAAAGTAAACTAAATATGCTTTTAGTTTGAAAAGGATATTTCATGTGCCGATTCAGAGTTGAATCTCGCACTGGAAAGGAAATACCCTTTTGTCTCTACGGGTGCTTCGGAAATACGCCCGTTAGAGAAGAGAGCACCAAGTAACTCTACGGGGATGTCCTTTTCTCAATTTTTGACAATGCAACATTTTTACTTACATTTGGTGCCGGTGAAGAGAATCAGCTTCCTGAAGAAGTCCAAGATATCCTCATGGCCAGATTTGACCCGTGTCTGTTCCAAAATGTCCAACACTGATACTGAAATTAAAGAATAACTAATGTTAAACACGATGCCCTTCTCATGCCGCTGGTGCTGTGACAACAAAGGGAAGCCTTACAGTAATCGCTTAATATGATGTTTAACATCTGACATCTCACATTGGTAATAAGCAACATTGAGATACTCTAGCACCACACGCGCTCATTGTTCAACTGTGAATCAGCAACTACTTCATCTGATCTATAGATCTTACTTATAGTCCGAAACCCATATATCGGGATAGCTCAGCTTGCAAACGCTCGGCTGCTAATTTGAAGCACCGGGGTTCTATTCCCGCCTGAATTATTTTCAAATTGCACTATAAACATTTTATGTCTAGACTTCTAGCTTGATAGCAGCGCGCGCTCATTGGTGAAATCAAATAGCACACGCTTCCTCGGCTTCATGTTACACACTTACGGTTACACATTGTCTACTCTTTTCACGAAATCACTCCCATATATATTACATATCAAAAACCCCCGACCAGACATAGTTTAAGACAAATCTAATGAGATCTAATCTAATCAAACTAGAAGAGTTTACTAGTAGCCATTTAAGGGTTCCGTTGCATTCCTGCTCCATCATCAGACCAGCTCGATGGTACAAAATGTACCAAATTAATGTATTGTCATCGAAATTAACAATGTATCAAACGGATACCTATAATTTCACCAGAAATTGGTGAAATTCTGTTCCTTATAGATTATATTGCATAGTTACAGGTCGTTCTAATAAAATGGCTACGGGGTCTTGTCACCCCTCAAGTCCCCCTTGAGGGAGACAAGGAGATTTTTTTAGTGGTCTTGTCTCCCCTGAGCGGGGGGACAATATAATGGTGAACTTGGCGGACCCGGAATAATGTTATACTCGTCATTACAGTCATTCTTGTAAAAATAACAATTATTCTTTAAACATTAGTTATTCTCTTTTACATACGTTTCCTGATGGTGAGCCCCTTGATGACATCTCTGGCCTCGGTCAAGTACTTGGACTGAGTGACGTCAAGCAGAGAAAAGAGGAAATATATCGGTTCCTGTAGCTTCGTCACTTTGTTGATCTTCTGGATCACTGATACTATGTCTGGAAACAGAGAAATAGCAATAATAGTTAATTTACAGTCTCGCGCGCGTGGCGAGACGAGTGTAGGTATATGTGCGCTCCTGACCCGCCTCGCACCTCATCTCGCCACTCGCAACGCTCGCATCGGTAGCGTTTTTTTGTAGCCAATTTACACTCTCGCGCGAGTGACGAGACGCGCCACGCGGCTAGCCACGAGACGAGCCTGTAAACGGTAAGGTCGTGGATCGCGTTCCACCTCGCGTGATCGTTTTTTTGGTCACGAGTCAAAGGACCTCGCAAGGGACGGGAGCATGGTGGTCACACTCGCGCTCTCGCTTCAGTCTGTTACTGGCTTTAATTGAGCACTTTAGAACATATTATCCTTATTTTGCCTAAAACTAAAGTTAAAAGAAATATAAAAAGACGTGTAAAATTACATGTCATTATTTAAATAAAATACACAGACACAGGGTTCTATTGCGATGAATCGATATACCTATATCACCATCTCTTGCTACATTTTTTTTACTTCTTTTTATTAGTTACGGAGTAATTAATGAAGCTCAGTTAGGAAAGAGTTGATGCGGCTACAACTTCAACGTTTTCCATAGTGACTACTTGCTCAAAGACAAAAGTATCACGACAGTGTGAAGAGAAACTCATTTACATCGGGTCAAGCGAGCTGTGAAGTGAGGCACGAGACCTGTAGCAGTATTACAGAATTTGGTATCAATCAGATTGTCACTTTTTTCATAGCAATTTCGACTCTATCGCAAAGCATTAGTGATAGCGATATTGACAATCCGATTGAAACCAAGTTCTGTGGTCGGGGCACTGGTAACGAGACTAGCAGTGAGGCGCGAGTGTAAATTTACAATAAGAACTAGAAATAGTGCATAAAAATAAATAAATATATATATATATATATATATACATATATATATACATTTCAGAACTTTAAAATGTTCATTTCAGAACTGAGAAACATACATTTAAATTTTTTAATATACTTACGTTTAAAAACTTATAAAAAATAAATCAAAACTTGGAATTATACATTTTAAAACTGCACATATAACATCATCATCATCATCATGTCAGCCTTTAGAAGTCCACTGCTAAACATAGGCCTCCTCCTAAGAGCACCATGACGAGCGATCTGTTGCCACCTCCATCCACCGACTTCCTGCGATGGCTACAATGTCGTCGGTCCATCGTGTGGGGGTCTCCCCACACTTTGCTTGCTTGTGACAAGCACATATATAAAGAAGATAAAAACATGCATGTATATTTAAGAACTTCCAAATATACATTTAGGCCAACTTACTGTCAGATTCGAAGACTTCGTTGAACACATTTTGTACATCCCGCATGTTGTCACATCCGGTAATCTTGTACAAACTGTTCACTATCACTTTGATGCCTGGAATTAACATTGAAAATCGTTATAAACTACTATTATCATCTTAGTCGAACTATAGTAGACAAATTAATAGTAGAGAGTGAAGCCCGACCGTCCATGACGCAGAGCCGAGTAAACCACGACAGTCATTGACTGCAGAGCCGTGTAAGCCCAACAGTCAATAATTACTGCATAGATGTGTTTTTTTTCAGCAGTCAAATGTCTGCACAGCTGAGTAAAGCCCAACAGTCAATGACTGCACAGCCGAGTAAAGCCCAACTGTCAATGACTGCAGAGCCGAGTAAAGGCCAACAGTCAATGACTGCAGAGCCGAGTAAAGGCCAACAGACAATGACTGCAGAGCCATGTAAAGCCCAACAGCCAATAATTACTGCATAGCTGAGTAAAGCCCAACAGTCAATGACTGCAAAGCCGAGTAAAGCCCAACAGTCAATGAGTGCAGAGCCGAGTAAAGGCCAACAGTCAATGACTGCAGAGCCATGTAAAGTCCAACAGTCAATCATTACTGCATAGCTGAGTAAAGCGCAACAGTCAATGACTGCAAAGCCGAGTAAAGCCCAACAGTCAATGACTGCTGAGCCGAGTAAAGCCCAACAGTCAATGACTGCACAGCCGAGTAAAGCCCAACTATCAATGACTGCAGAGCCGAGTAAAGGCCAACAGTCAATGACTGCAGAGCCATGTAAAGCCCAACAGCCAATAATTACTGCATAGCTGAGTAAAGCCCAACAGTCAATGACTGCAAAGCCGAATAAAGCCCAACAGTCAATGAGTGCAGAGCCGAGTAAAGGCCAACAGTCAATGACTGCAGAGCCATGTAAAGTCCAACAGTCTATCATTACTGCATAGCTGAGTAAAGCCCAACAGTCAATGACTGCAGAGCCATGTAAAGCCCAACAGCCAATAATTACTGCATAGCTGAGTAAAGCACAACAGTCAATGACTGCAGAGCCATGTAAAGCCCAACAGCCAATAATTACTGCATAGCTGAGTAAAGCCCAACAGTCAATGACTGCAAAGCCAAGTAAAGCCCAACAGTCAATGAGTGCAGAGCCGAGTAAAGGCCAACAGTCAATGACTGCAGAGCCATGTAAAGTCCAACAGTCAATCATTACTGCATAGCTGAGTAAAGCGCAACAGTCAATGACTGCAAAGCCGAGTAAAGCCCAACAGTCAATGACTGCTGACCCGAGTAAAGCCTAACAGTCAATGACTGCAGAGCTGAGTAAAGCCCGGACACGACCATTCGGTCATCTACAGTCTAATATTATAAAGAGATAAAGTTGTTTGTAAGTATGTATGCATATTTGTAAGAGGTATTCTGTAAATTCTTTCAATAATAGATAGCTGCTATACCATATGGACACAGGCAACTTTTTTTCTCCAGGGAAAATTTCCGTAAAGTTTCCGTAGGTTTCGGGAAAAACGACGGGCGAAGCAGTAAGGCAGAGCAGCTAGTAAATAATAAAACCTGAAAACCGCTGTTACAGAAATGATTTTCATTAACAATTAGCTAATAGCCATTTCTGTTGTACTGTACGCGACTTGGCTCACAGATCTGCACTTTCCTTATCTACATCTATCCTTTTCTGTCGCACGCATCATGAGTGTGGCTGCTCTCCCGCTCTAGCGAACGACGTTTCTGTATGACAGAGAGGTATGAAACTACGGATAAATGCAGCTCCATGCAACCAAGGCCCCAGTGGCCCAATTTCAGAACTTAGTTACAATCGGATTAACACTTTTTTCATAGCAAAATCGACTCTATCGCAAAGCATTATTGAATTTCACGGCTTGAAACCGTCATGATCAACATTACGTAATCGCAGTGCAGGTATGTTAGCTATTGAACCGCGATAACGCATGTCGATATTATGTTATTTTTTGCGAAATTTTCTCTTTTACCACTTATAAGTGCTAGAAGCGAAAAACATTGGGGAAAATATAAAAAAAACAGTAAGCGAAAATCGCTAAAGAGAACATTTTGCAAAATAAAATAACATGCGATCGACTTGCGTTATCACGGTTAGTGTGCTATTACCGATCTTGGTTTGAATCAGATTGTCAATAACAAGTGCACATAATGCAGCGCGTTAGAGTTGAAATTGAAACCAAGATCGGTAATAGCACTACAGTTGTGATCCAATCATAAAACAGCTATCAAAACAATTTGGGAGATCCCACAGAAAAAAAAGGCTTTAAACTCATGACACTCCTGTTTTCGCGGCGGGAGTTCAAATTGTTAAAAACTAAACTAATAGTACTTACTTCCTCGGTTAGTAGCTTCAGTAAGTTCCTCCAATGCATATTTGAATTCTGAAATAAAAATAAAAAAAATACAAAAAAAACACTTCACATTTCTTATACCTGCAGTAGTGTGCAAACATTACTGTGTTCCGGTTAAAAGAACACGGTTTTTTGAACGTGATTTGTACTATATCTAATAATTTTTTAAAGGAAATATTTGAATAACGGACGGGGTTTGAACCCGCATCATTTGTGGTTTGTAATATTATTTATTCTGTGATGTGGTATGGACGTTGTCGACCTTTTGGAGTCCTATATGACCGAAATCGAGGGAGAAAGCTAGAAATAAAAAACTCACGGGTTTGTTTTGTGACTTTCTTCAACAATAGTATGGCTTCAGAGATTGAGTTTGTTCTCATGATATTTACGAATTCTCGTATCGCCTCGCCAATCTCTGTAATCAAAAACATGTTTATCTCAACAGACAAATATGACCGTCAACGCGGTACTAAACACGGCATTACTCTAAAATCACGTCTAATCCTAAATTATTTTGTCCCGTCGCGTTGTCTACTTGATTTACAGCCTTGTAGACCTTCTCCGCTAGTTGTGTACTAGGTACAGAAGCGTACCTATATCACTTCCTTGTGGTACTCCAGCTATTATTTTTTTAGCTCTGAGAAGAAATCTTCTTGTGCTATTCTAAATACCTACTGCATTTGTTATTTAGGATGACGTAACTAAGATATCGGTAAAATATGTTGGTAGCTTTTTTCTCAGTTTATTTATAAGAACTTCATACCATATCGTGTCAAAAGCTTGCGCTACATCTAGAAAAAACCGTAGACTGTGGAAAACACGTTACTATCGTTGCGTAAATATGTAACATGTTACTATCACTCTTGAAGATATAAGAGTGTGCTCTTGTATAAATATGTATTTACGCAAAGATAGTAAAGTGTTTTAAAAATGTCATATTTAATTTACCTCCAGTTCTTGTAGCCAATATTAGTAGATTGAAAGCACCATTCATATCTGAAAATAATTAACACAAATTATTTGAGTAGAAAGAAACACTTTGGCAATCTTGGTGAACAATGAATCCTTTGTCTATTTCAAGCAAATATTATAGGTAATCTTGGTGAACAATTAATTCTTTGTCTATTTCAAACAAACATTATAGGTAATCTTGGTGAACAATTAATCCTTTGTCTATTTCAAGCAAACATTATGGATAATATTGGTGAACAATTAATCCTTTGTCTATTTCAAGCAAACATTATGGGTAAATGTCAAATGTAATTACATTATACAAGCTGTTCCAGAGTGGTCATTTATCTAAAAGTGACCTCTGTGTTATCCCAGGACCAAAATTACTTTTAAATTACAATAATACTACAATTCATCAAAATTCGTTTAGCTCTCAAACAGATTTTATTTATGGCTCGGCTTCTACCTATCCTATTGTGATACAAATATACCAGATTTTAAATTAAAACTTAAGCTATCCAACAGTGAATACCGCATTTTAATCGGTTCAGTAGTTTTAACGTGATAAACGAACATACAGACATACATCATCATCATCATCATCATTTTCAGCCTGTGTCCGCCCACTGCTGAGCATAGGCCTCTCTCTTTGTACGCCACCCATCTCGATCCCGTGCTGTGCGCCTGCGCACCTATGTCCGACCCACGATCTTTAGTATGTCGTCGACCCACCTCGCCACTGGACGACCGACGCTTCTGTTGCCAGTTCTCGGCCACCACGTCAACGTTTTGCTGCACCTGTTTTCACTCTGCCTAAAGGTGGGCCGTTGACGGTTTCTCCGTAAATTTAATGTAAGCGTTCATCAATGGTCAACTGGTTGAAAAAACAGTTAATTTAATTATTAGGTTTTTTATTGTGAAACATCGTTAACGTATTTCATCAAGTTGACCATTGATGAAAAACTGTTACATAAAATTAACGGAATAACTATCAACGTTTTGGGTCATTAACGACTGTAACATTATCAGGTGGTTGACGATAATAATAAAATGATAATATAAAATAGAAAACGTTTTTAATTAAATTGCCCTTCTTTCGTACGTTTTCAGGCTTAGGTTAGCAATGTAACGGTGTCTGGTCTGGCGTACGTA
Organism: Alsophila aescularia; assembly: GCA_946251855.1. NCBI lineage: Eukaryota > Metazoa > Arthropoda > Insecta > Lepidoptera > Geometridae > Alsophila > Alsophila aescularia. The sequence continues at coordinate 68,294,621 of OX276373.1, forward strand.
AACTCGTTTAATTTTAGAAACTTTCGCTATTTACATGGTGTTTTTTTTGTTTTCCTTTTTTTAGATATACCTATTTACACTTTTTTTTACTTTGTTAGTCTTTTTACAGTAAACATATTTGGATAAGCTGCTTTCGTAAACTTAGTTACGCACAGAAATAATAACAATACTCGTAACTCGACACCGTAACCTTTTGACTTATTACATTCTAATCTGCAAACAATAAATAGGTACCTATAATTTTTGCGAGCTATCTGTAGAGGCCTCTGTACCTCTCACCTATGTGAATTTTATTGGCAGGGTAATAATTTAGTTAGGTAAATTTTGTCATAGCTTTAGATAATAAACTATATTTTCTGTGAGATTTATTTTAGAGATAAAACTTAACCCGTTGAGTAGAAAAATGTAAACATTACCGAAAATAACGTAATGTTTGATAAGAAAATGTATTGAATGAAATGTTGTTAATCATATTTTTGTCTTAGTCTTAGAGAGATAAAGATCTCAAAAACATATATGTTAAGTTTCACATTTATCAGGTTTGTGGTTGACGGTTGACCCAGCATATTTATGCAAAAAAACCCTTAAAAAGCAGAGCCTGGTCTTAAGCGTTGACCATAAGTTAACAGGTTTTGAAATGTTAACCGGCTAACATATTCTTAGAAAACAGTTAATGCGTTGACGATTAAAAAACCGTTGAAAAAAAAAACAGTTCGTTGAATCAACGCCCACCTCTTGAATTGGAAGACAGACTCTCCGACGTTCTTGACCTTTGTACGGCGTCTTATTTCTGTGTTTCGAACTCGGTCTTGTAATTTGATGCCAAGCATGGCACGCTCAAGACAGACAGACACCATTAAAAAAAAACACGATAAACAGACTTTTTGGTATTACTGCTTTTTTTAAGTACTAGCTGTGTCGCCTGCTTAGTTATTTCTCTGGGTTAAAGTAACCTATGTCAGGGCGGTCGCACTCCGCAACAAGTACAAATAAATTCAAGGACCCAATATTCGGGTCCGTTCAGTCGAGTGTCAAGCGTGCGCTCAATGAGTCGCGCGCCTTGTACTTAGCGATAGAGCACCTACTTACGGTAAGTTATTGACAAACTTTATTCGTGTTTTAATTATGAGTACCAAGAAGAAAGCTAGAAAGTACTGCATAGCATTCGGCTGTTTGAATAGTGATAGAAATGATGACTTGTCATTCTTAACGTTTCCAAAGGATATTGAAAGGTAATAAATTGTAATACCTATAATATAGGTAATAGGTCCTAATAGGTCCTAGTAATAGGTAATAATAGGTCCTAGTTATGTAGTTAGATATTGATATTTTTTTATTACGTAGGTTCCTATAGTTTTATGTTATTTCATTTGTGTTCCATACGGAAGCTACGCATATTTAAGGTTTTTCCGCGCAGAAATAAAGTCGTTTATTAAATCGATCAACGTAATTTTATAATTGATTATAGTAGGTATTGTTGATCGGAAAATGACTGTGCTGACTTAGTAAGTAGCCTACAACTAATTAGGAATTTATATAATATATGTCTCGTATAATACCTACCTACTTTTAATACCTTTTATTAGGTAGGTAGCAATTTATTTTTCACTCATTAAAAAGCATGGAATTCAGACAGGCACCTTTATTCATCAAAGTGTATCAAAGTGCATCAATACCTATAGAATATAATCATAATCAACCAACGACACGTAGGTAGGTATCTCACTAAACTTATCGGCGGTCTAAAAACGGGATAGGTAGGTAGTAAAAATGAGGTAGTAGGTCTATTCTGATAAGAATGTCATTGTATGTAATAGAACTATTTTAATTTATAATAATAAGTAATAACATAATACATTATTACTTATTTATTCTGTTACAATATCTAAGTCATAATATATCACAGAATAATTAGTAGTACAAGTACCTAGTCATAATATCTTAATACAACCCTACCGAGCGAAAAAGGGACAGAGCGATTCTTAAACGGTTAGAGCAATGGAAGTTCTCGCGCGTTGTGATACGGTGCATTCTAGCCTGCACGCGGTGGGCGAGCGCCTTCTAGGTAAATATAATTGAAAGCTCGCAGCGCCGTGCGAGTTAAATTGCACTTTATAGCGTTGTAGCGAGAGTCGCTATTTATTTAAATGACTTTACTCAGTTAGCCTTGTGTACTTGTACTATTATTTATTCTGTGCCTATGTGTTATTCCAGGGCCAAAAGTACCTATAAAGTACAAAATACCGAATTTCGTTCAGGCGTAAAATAGTTTTTATAGATTGCTCGGCTTCTACGCATCGGATTGAGATACCAAGTAAACCAGTTTCTAACACCAGTACTTTTTAAGTGATGCACGAACATACAAACAGACATCATTTAAAAAAGGTATATTCTTGATCAGTAGGGAAAGTTTAGGTCCTCACCAGACCAGTTTTTTTTAATTATCTTCTTTCAGCACTACAAAACCCAAAAATCAATGACCATCTACAATTACATTTTTATGTCAATCTTGTCCCGTGCGATTATTTTTCGTTCCCCACCATTAAAAAAATACTATGGAAGACTTGTGATGAGGCCGTTGATCTTCAGCAAAATCTTTTTTTAGTTGTTTTGGAAGCTAATTACCTCCCCCCCCCCCATTCCTCTAAAAATGTAACGAGTCGTTTTTCCAACATCTCGTTACTTTTTGTCGTTTTTTGTATGGCGTTTATGTCAAAAGCTGACGGACAGTAAGCGAAAACGGTTCGTTTTAGGATATAGAAACCGGCCATTAGTCAAATGGATAAGTCTATAGATGATCGAGTGAAGTATTTTGAAAAACATTAAAAAAAAACTCATCTACTTATTATTTATAGTTTAACTAACAACTTTTGGAACAGCCAACGTGTAGATAGACGGTGTTATTACTTACCAACTTCAGGCAGCAAAACTTTCATGACGCGAGGAAACTCAGATGGGCCGATTCCTCCAGTTATGTCTAGGATCTCCTTACGTACGCCTGCCATTCCTGAAATATTTCATTTTAAGTTATATTTCATTATTTGAGAGTCGAGCGGATATTCACATCCACTCGACTCTCGTTAACAAATTTGACTAAATTTTTGAGCGGTCTTGTCTTTGCCGCTTAAATGTGACAAAATGTTTTTTTTTCGCCACATGACTTTTAACTCTATTTCTTTCTATTTGTGTAGAGTCAACATTCATAATAGTGTTACGCCGGTCGATTCTTAGAAAAACAGTAGGTACTAAAATGACGCAATACCTACATTTAAAGGAACATTCTGGAACACACTAGTAGAGCGTAGGTACCTACAGAAGTTTTCAGAGCGCGCGATAGGTATATACCTACGGGCGCGGAAACTAGGTATCTACAGGGCGGCGCGACATCAAAGGTGCCGCCGGCCTTAAGTACCTACCGGCACGGCGCGGCGCGGCAACTCAAAGGCGCCGCCGACCTTGAAAGTTCAAATACCTAACGACTACCGCTAGTACATACGAGTACGTACGAGCACCTTCTGGAAACGTCCGTCGCGGTATAAATAGAGCGCGCATGGACTGCCTGGAACAGTATTGACTTGGCTTTCGGAACGAAACGATCAAAGTGATTCGAAGCGAGTATTCAGTGATAATTGATAAGAGAGTACAGTCGAGTTAAAGAGTGTTAGAACGTTATTTGTCGGATTAATTTCTTTTTGTGGTTTTTCGAATAAAGGTGTTAATTTTTGGTGTAATTAGCGTACATTAATTTTATCCGAACCCCAGCTCGTAAAAATAGCAAACCATAGCTAAATAAATTCTTGACACGAATGAAGTGATTTTGCCAACCTAATGGATTAATCATTTTTTGAGGACAGACCATTTATATTAATCTAAATTTTAATACATTATTCGCTACTTTGCACATCACGTGAGCAAAATCACGCGACACGTTCGCGCGCTTTTTAGTCACGTGATTGCAAGTTAGCAGATATTGAATTGCCAAAACCTTCCCTTAACTTGTTAAAACCCGCCGGCTCTCCTGAGAGGCACAAACAATAAAATAAGCAATACGTCTAATTTCGTTTTCACAGGTTAAAAATCGGGGCCTGGATATAGTTAGTTCATAACTATTTGTACTTACCATCAACATGGTTGGTGCTCTTATGTTTGAAGTAATCGCATACTTCGTGAATATCTAAAAAAAAAAGCAGTATTTATAAAAAAATAAAAGTAGTTTTTTTTTCAATTTTGTTGACGTTAACATAATATGACATGACGCTAGGGCACAGAAAAAATGCCAGGGCCTCCTCTAATGCCAGTCATTTAAAGCTACTAGAGAGCTAACAAAGCTCGAAGGATTAAAGAGTTTATGGTCCTTCGAGCTTTGGTTGTTATCATGCGTCAATCACTCGAACTATATTTGTATCTAGGTATACTTTTACATATATTTTTATTCCGTTGGCGACGTACGATCGAGCAGGTCGCTCACCTGATGGTAACTGTCAAGCCTGGCCAAAACATTTGCAATGCCACCCAAAACTTTGGTAGCAAAATCTTGCGCGTCACTGCACTCGTCCTCTGCGAAATTTTTACACACTTCTGCTTGGCAGTTGAATATATGAAGGTGTGGTACTTCCCCAGGCGGACGGGTCTAAATTGATATTATGTGAAGGACATAATATCAATTTAGATCATATGTATATGTATATATATATATATATATATATGATATAGATTGCACTATGGAGAGTGTGCACAAGAACTGCACAACCTGATTCCCCCATCACCTTTCTATCACCGTACGACTAGACGATCAGCAAAGAGCCACCCTGGTTGAAATACCTCGCACAAGAACGAAGCTTCATTTATTATAAGAATTGCAAAGGAGTGGAATGCCCTGCCCTCGTCAGTGTTTCCGGTTAATTATAACCCCGGTGTATTCAAGTCAAGAGTGAATAGGCAAGCGTGCTACACCTTTGACCACATCATAGCTTTCCATCAGGTGAGATCGTGGTCAAACGATTGCCTAATCCGTAATAAAAAAAATTAAAAAAAACTTAGTGAGAATATTGTGTTTTTTACTCGACTGTGGAGGTTATGTTTATATATGTACTCGTATGTAAGTACGAGTATGTTTGTTTCTTTATATAATAAAAATACCAAAAGCTATCGAGTGAGATATCAAAATGAAGGTCTTTAAAAACCATTCCAACAATAAATAAAAAGTAAACTAAAAAGTTTGATGTAAATTATTTTAAATAATCCCGACTGCAAACAAAAATAAAAAGAGCCCAACAAGCTTTTCTCATGAGGGTAGATCGCCAGATTCTAGCTGATCCCGTCAAAAGAGAAAAGATTGATTGCCTCTTTTTAGTTTTGTTCGCAGTCGGGATTAATGTTTATTTTTTATAATTATTTATTTTTATAAAGGTTGTTGTATATTCAGGAATATAATATTATTATTCTTTGGTGTACTGATTATATTATTGTACTTACATTTCTCTCCGGATATCTTCTGCATGCTTTCAAGTATTCCATCGAAATCTGCGTGTCCGGTTAGCGGCCGCAGAATCTTGAACGCTTTTAGTACATCTGAAATCATTCACGGATATATTATATTTATATCCCATTAAATAAAAATAATCAACAAATCGGAAAATCCTGTAGTTAAATCTTCATAATTGTATATTTTTTTTAATATTTAATCACTTCCCCTCACCTTGCTGATTGGTGAACTCCCTCAAGATGTCCACTATTACATGAATATCTGAAAAACATGATAAATTAAATCAGCGCTTTGCAAGCATCATCATCATTTCTAAAAAAAATACTTTAGTTTAGTCTTATAAAACTATTGTATATATATATATATATATATATATATATATATATATATTTATATTATATAAAACTATTAAAAAAATACTTTAGTTTAGTTTAGTCAAACAAGGAAACCTTATAGTTTCGGACGGACACAAGTCCGTCTGTATGTCACAGCCATTTTGTTCAGAAACTATTAATACTACAAAGTTGAAAATTAGCACAAAGCTGAAATTTTGGTATAGATAAATATAACCGCCTCAAAAATCCAACCTGTATATACCCGTATACAGGCTGGATTTTTGAGGCTCTTCGTCTCTTCTCGTCCAGGTTCTGCCGGCCGCCTTTCACAGGTCGTCACTCCACCTTGCCGGTGGGCGTCCTACACTACATTTGGCAAGACGTGGTCTCCACTCGAGGACACGTCTACCCCATAGGCTGTCCGTCCTTCGAGAAATGTTGCCAACCCATTGCCATTTCAGCTTACTACATTTGAGCTAGCTTTCATCCCGAGACTTTGGTTCTCGAGCGAATAACCTCGTCTCGAATTTTATCGATCAGAGAAACCCCGAGCATAGCTCTCTCCATAGCTCGCTGAGCGACTTTAAATTTGTGGACCAGACCCACTTTAGTGTCCACGTCTCGGCTCCGTATTTCATAACTGGTAGGACGTTCTCATTAAAGACTTTTGTCTTCAGGCACTATGGAATGGACGACGAGAAGACCCGACGAAGTCTACGAAAGACAAGGTCATTCGACTGACCTTGCCAGCCCAACAGAATTCTTTTGTTGGCTTCCCTGTCGAAGTTGTTTCTGCCCAATTGCAAAGTCTGCCCGAGGTAGATATAATCCTTAACAACTTCGAGGGGTCCACCATTGATGACTACAGGGCTCGGGGGAATAAGATCGTTAAATATGATCTTGGTCGCGTCTTAGTTCATCCCGAGACCGATTTGTCGAGAAGCATTAGCCAGGCCGTTCAGCATTCGCTCAAGTTCCTGCACCGATTCCGCCGTAAGGACTATGTCATCGGCAAACCTTATATGTGAGTGTGCTCGCCATTTATATTTATGCCCTTCTCTTACCAGTCCAGTGTCTAGAACATATCTTCCAAGGCGTTCGTGAACAGTTTCGGGGATATGACACCCCTCCTGTCTCACTCCCCTGCGCAGCTGGATATGTTTAGACTGCTGGTTCTATACTAGAACTCTCGTAGTCGCGGCGTCATACAGACATCTCAGCACTTGGATATGCCGCCAGTCCACTTAGCATCGCTGCAGTGACTCAAAAACAGCCCAGGTCTGAATGGAATCGAAGGCCTTTTCATAGTCCACAAAAGCAAGACACCGGGGCTGATTATACTCTTCGGTCTTCTGAATAATATGCCTCACTGTGTGTATATGTGGTCTATCCAAACCCTCCACGAAATATCAACACATGTGCCATATTTCAACCTTCTAGTGTTACAGTGTCTGAATAAAATGGCTCTGACATACATAACGACACGACGAAATTATAATGGTTCCTTGTCTATCTACGGAGCCCTAAAAAGGATGAAAAGACCTAGAGACTCTACCCTGCGTCGTTCTCTGACTTGGACTTAATAATGAACTGTTACTTACTCGAAGTTCCTTGGAGGGTATCCATAAATTCCATGACGAACTTCCAACTCCTCGAGCCGCGAGCTTTCCTCAAAAAACTGTAGGCTTGCTCTTTTGCTGTGAAACAAGCAACAAATATCGGTTCAGTGTGCCCATGCGGTTAAAACATACACACAGGCGACACTGTGGCAAAGAAAAACATACAATACGCGAGCAATAACACTTAAGCTTGTTTGCTCGTAAAAGCAGTCGCGGCTATGTGTGTGAGTCGGAAGGCGCGCGGGAGATGCGCGGGGCGCGCGGTGTGTGGAACCGGCGAGTTCTAAACTCTGATTCTAGCGATGGGTTCCTCATACGATTTAAACGAGGATGAGGGAGGCCTCCCTCATTGCCATATAGATCCTCGTTTCTCATACCTCAAATGAGGCGAGGTACAACTACAAATCGCGCGTGTTGCCGAACGGCCGCATCGCGACGTTACCCCGCTTTTCACCTCGCCTTATTTGAAGCTAGAGGAACGAGGCCTCAAGGTCCTCAAGCCTCAAATGAGGCGAGGTGAAAAGCGCGATTGTTGCGGAACATCGCAGCGTTGCCGCTCTGCTCCTCACTCATAAGCTCGCAACAATCTCCTCTCTCGGTGGATTTGAGCGGTCAGTGAGGGGCGAGCAGACAGCCTCATTTGTGTAGAGGTGACGGAAAATAATATTTGTTACATGAGCGATAACGACGCGGCAGCGAGGCGAAAGGCACGAAATATTTGCGCATATGAAATGAGGAATTGAATGAGGTTGTTCAACGCCTTAATACGAGGAACTCCCTCATTTCAAATTTCGAGGACCTCGAACGAGGTAACTCACGAGTGAGTAACTCATCACTATTTGATTCAAGGAGAGCTAATTCAACGAAACAAGGTCATCGGGCACGCGGTCTCATACGTAGATACAGGGGTCGTTTTCAGCCAATAAAATCGCTGCGCAATCGTTACCATTGGTGTGGACATACTAAGAAAAAAAACTGGGTATATGTGGGGGGAAGAAGGTTTGGGGAAGTATAAGAATACATACGAACGGTACATGCCCAGCCATGCCAACGGTACATGTGGTTGAAGATGGCTTCAACCTGTTTCTTTATAAACCAGCATCTTGTAGACATACTTTTTTATGCAAATATGCACATGTTTCTCTACGCAGAAACACACTCATAACCCCTATGCTAACTTTATTAGTTTTTTATTGTTTTAATATAAAATAAGTATTTGTAAAAGCACTTACATTGAATCCCAGTGATTTTCATTACATAGGCTATTACGTCTCCTTCCTCTGTAAAATGATAAAATTTAAATATAAGAAAAAAAAATGTATAGATAAACAGCGGATATGACCCACGATAACCAGTCGAGTAACAGAACAAAACAAATAACGTTGATCTATGCTTGGTTTTGTGTGTTGTTCAGTCTATGCACTCACAAAATGGTTGGTGACACTCTTATGCTGCTTCCACAGCTGTGCGGACGATCTGCCCCAGACTGTCCGCACTATACGGGCCGTCAAAACGCATGACATAAATAGCGTCATTTCTAAAACTATCTGTATTTGGCCCAAGTATCCATAGAGTTCCAAGAAACCACGTTTGACTGAAAAAATATTTAATTTACACCAAAATCCTCTTAACTCTTTACTGTGTGGTCAATTGGTCATGTCATGCGTGTTAATGTGTGGTGGCCCGCAGTGCGGAAGCTCTGCACCGGACCATCCGCAGCGCAGTGAAAGCAGCCTTATATGTATACTTTAACTTTGGCACTATACAGGGCATCCTACGCCTATGCCAAATGGAAGGCAAGTGTAGCATATTAATAGGTAATTATTTTAATTTATATTTATACCTGTTTCAGAAATACGCCACAGTGCCTGTATTCAAAATTTAACCTTAGCAGAACAAATTTTGATTGCTAATAACACAATGATTTTTGTTTGTTATTAATGTGCCACTGGTGGCCGACTGCTCTGCCGATAGTTAAATTATCTGTGCGATGCTAGAGCGCGTTCAAAATATATGTTTTTTAAGCAAGACCTTTTTTTGCGCCTTTTCCGTAATAGACATAACAACCGGTAATAACTTCATTTCATACGTTTTGTTTAAACAATTGTTAGGTTACGGCCTCGTTCCGCACTTGTACCAATTACCTGGCTACTTAATATTGTTGTAGTTAAACACGATATAGCGATTCTGCTTTGTGTGAAAACTCTGTTTGCACAAGGAATTGCGCAGAGAGCGAGTTCGCTAATTTCGATTGAGTATTGCGCGCACAAGTTGCGTATATGCGTTTTACGATTTTTATATAATTATAAAAATTACTTGCTGTGTCTGTCTCGCTGCTTTCACACCTTCAGAGAAGGACTCTATATAAAAAAACGTAGTTCTCTCCTAGGATACTAAAGATATATTTCCATCTTTCAAATCTCTAGGTAGATGAGATAGATGTAGCCTAACGGTTCAATAGCGCGATACCGCGGGTTCGGTCCTAGGCTCCGCACCATTGACTTTTGTATGTTATGTGCAGTTTTCCCTCGCTCCGTACTTCGGAGGGCACGTTAAGCTGTCGGTCCCGGCTGATATTGAATTAATAGCAGTCGTTAAGCCATGTAAGTGGTCCTCAGGCGTCTTTACAAACTCTGACACCAAAGGCCAGTACTACCTCATACGACAAACAAACAAATCTCTAGGTCCACCGGTTGCGTTGTCTGTCATAGTCAGCAGTGAGGGTACTGTTTTATAGAATCTATCGGAAGAAGGTAACCATTACACAAAGAGTAGGTTATTACTTAACAAGGAGGTATAATAGTAGGCGCAGTGAAAGTATGTGTCTCGGAAGTTGTCTGCTAGTTGCTGCGCAAACTGCTGTTTTTCAAGCGCAATCCGAATGTTGAAGGTGAAGACAGCATTGTATAACTGCCTCGCTCACTCGCTTACGTTTTTCACATATTCTATCTCGCTCTTCATTTATGCTATTTTATCCCCACAGCAGTACCTGCGCAATCGTCACAGAGCCTAACTTCACAAACATATACATTGACTGCGACTACTGTACCTACTGTACAAAATAGCATGGTACGAAAAATGCACTTCAAATGGATTAACCAATAACTAAAAAAAAACGAGTGAGCCTTAGAGCAGACGCATAATATGATTTGTGTAATATGTGTCATCTCACCTTGGTATAACATACGCTAGCACCGCGCGCGCTCAGTGATCAAATGTGATCAAAAAATGTGTGTTTTGATACCTCGGCCGGGAACGGTTCGGCTGATAGGGTGAAATACCTGATTTCTATTCCCGATTGAAGTCTTTATTTTGCACAATATCAAATTTATGTGATGGCTTCTTGCTTTATAGCACCGCGCGCGCTCATTGGTCAATTCAAAATCTTGCGCTTCCCCGGCTACCTATTACACTTCCGGTATACATTGTCGAACACTTTTCACGAAATCACTCCCATAGATTTCAGGGAACAGAGCGGAATTACACATCAAAAAACTACTGATCCAATAATGATGCATTTTATATGGGACCATCTCGAGTGTATACCCTTTCAAACCAAATCATTTTCAAAATAGGTCTGTAACCTGTTTCTTTATAAACCAGCATCTTGTAGACATACTTTTTTATGCAAATATGCACATGTTTCTCTACGCAGAAACACACTCATAACCCTTATGCTAACTTTATTAGTTTTTTATTGTTTTAATTTAAAATCCTGGTATTTGCAGGACTGAGGGGCCTTGATCCCGCTAATCCCACTGGATCCCACTCAAAACTAAGCGCGGGACTGGTCCCGCTTAAACTATGCGGGTTCCCGGTATTTGCATTTCTTACCCTCCTCCTCCTTAAGACTCCAATTCAAACAAAAATGTTAAATTCTAAAGATTTGTTTCTTTGTATTATGTTTTTTTGTTTGTAACGGATAAACTCAACAAATACTGAACCGATTTTAAAAATTTGTTCACCCATAGAAAGCCACACAGTATAAGCGAGTAGCATGGGCATTATTATATGTTTTTTTTAAACTTTACGAAAACTGCAATAATGTAACCCAAGGTATCAAAAATACAGAACGGAATGACATGTTGCCATGGAAACGAAATAATAACAAGTCTGTCAAGTACGCGAGTAATGATGCAGTTGTAGATTTTGAATTACGCTTACTGGCGTATTTTTACACGAGTGTCCAAAAAAAGGAGTGTTATTATTTACATGTTAGGACGGGTATGAAATGGTAAAAGTAAGAAAAATGCCGCTTTGTGAGCGCTACCCGTGCGAAGCCGGGGCGAGTCACTAGTCTGGCATAAATAAACTTTGAAATTTACATTTTGACCAAGTTAATAGTTCGGAAGCATATCAATAGAGTTGGCCATGTGCAATACCTACTCTAAAATAAAAATAAGACTGTTAATTAAACACTAAGTTAGAATAAAATAAAATACTTACTTCTGTAACCCGTGAGCTCATACATGATATCGCTGGCTTCTCTTGGCGCTGAAAAAAAAAACTATTTTTTGTTTAAATTATTTTATATCGGTTTAAACTGGATTAATTAAAAACTACTGAACCAACTTTAATGTTTATATAAGACTGCACTGGAGGTGAGGAGCACTACCCTTTAAATATAAAAAGGATATGCAAATAGGTCGCCATCGGTCCAGTGCATATTACGAGACTCGCGAACAAATATACAGAAACCATTTAAAAAAAGTGATATTCTTGTTCAACCTGCCAGAGACCAATTGTTTTTTTATTATCTTCATTGTACAAACTTTTTGTTTCTTACTGCTTTATTATAAGTATATATAGATAGATAAATAAATAATTTAATACTTACATTTAGCTCCAAGAACATACATCATGTTTTCCGAGATTGGTCCTGTAAACACACAGAAACACATAGGTACTTGTTATTGTAAAATTATAAAATAACGTACACACTTTCAAATAATTTTGATAAGAATTTTGATTTTATGGATATAAATAGGTATGGATAATCATCCAAAATTGAACAGCTGTTTTGTCTGTAAAATTTGAATGACAACCATGTCAAGGTGTTGACATACTTAAAATGAATTTATGCAGATTTTCTGTACATACCTAAAGCAATTTTAAAAGCATTTTCGCGAATCTCACGAAAGTACCGTCTATAAGTATCTACATATAGTTTCTGGCCAGTTCTCCTCATTAGAGTAGTAGAGTAGGAACCAATCTTTATGGCGGCTGGGAAGTTAGGCGCAAGGCGCTGCGCAATAGCAAATTTTAGGTGTAAGCGGGCTTTGGAGAGGTGAGAGGCCGGGGCACACCCTCCCGCTAGCCCACCGCATCCCGCGCGCGCCCGCCGCATTTGTGCTTGTGTGCACGCTACATCCGTACGCTGCATACATGCATGCGATTCTGTGGCCCAATTCCATAACTTGGCTACAATCGGATTATCACTTTTTTCATAGCAAATTCGACTCTATCGCAAGGCATTAGTGGCTGCGATACTGAGAATTCGATTGAAGCCAAGTTATGGAATCGGGCTGCCGGTCAAGTAAAGTCTAGTTAGTTATTTTAAAGTTCTTTGTTACCAACCAATACAATCCACCAACACGATATCAGCATATATTCCGATATTAATATTATTGTATTGACGTATGTTAACATAATTTCATGATTGGTTAAAAAATAATAAATAGGTTAACGCGTTAAGTGTCGACGCTAATTTAGCTACTAGAAACAAAGCTATAGGCATAACTTTTTTTATCATTTTATTTGTATGTACTTAACACATATATTTTTTCAATCATAACATTATTTGCATGTGACATGTAAGTATGGTTTGTGTAGTTTATTAAATATGTATGTAGGTATATTGATTTAAATTTTGCATGATTTATTGTATTGTTTTGCACCACCGTCCTTTTTTAATTCGTAATATCTGTCCATCCAATGGTTGTCTAGAAGAGATCGCTTTTAGCGATAAGACCACCCGTTTTGCCTAATTTGAAATTAAATTCTTGTATATTTGTTCCATAATTCTGGTGTAATAAGTGTTTTTTATTATTAGCATGTTCTACAAGTAGGTAGTTAAAAAATTACTCTAATAATTGCGAACCTTACTGTACCAGCGCGAAGTCACACTCGCAGCGCGCTTCACAGCCACCATTAAGATTGGTTCCTACTATATAAGGTATGCTGTTGCAGATAGTTACGTCCCGTGGTTTTACCCGCGTGGACATAATGATGATGTATGATGATGAAAAGTATTCTATTTGTTATTCCAAGACCTAAAGTATAATTTTTAAGTTACAGGTATAGGGTTCCAATAAACAATTAAACATTAGTGATTAAGACAAAAAAAAAACAACTTGAAATTCATCGTTCATAAATCAATAGTGGTCAACACTTCGCTTCAATGGTCAATAATACAAAATTAATAATAAGTATTTCAAACAAAATTACTTATTTTTATAATTAAATAAAAATAAAAACACTGTTACTGTTATTACAACTATAAAATGACTACTCAACCAGGCGTTTTCTTCAGGGCGAATCCTATGCCACAGAATAAATAATATTGCCTCTGCGGTCGAAGGTGGTACCTAAACACGCGGCGCCTAGAATGGTCCAAACCTCCAAACTATGACAAAAAAAAACAAAAATACCTACCGATATCCTCATCACGAACAGGAACTTCTTCCTTCTCCTCCTTGCTAAAGTCACCAAAATCGTCTTCTCCAAACCCATGAGGGTTCCAAAGACCATGACCATGGTCATAACCTTTCCCCACTGTTTCTATCGCTGATTGCAAGTCGAAAGCACTGCGTTCTTCATTCCGCTGATCCTCCTGCTTCTGATAGCTATGACGCTTACCGAAGTTGTCATAGCTATCTTGCTTCTTCAAGCTGTTAGATTCTTGTCGTGCTTGGACAATCGCGTGCTGCTGGTATCTGTGTTGGCCGTGTTGATTGGAAAGTTCGCTGGATGAGCTCTCTTGCTTCTGGTTGAAGCTATGAGAGTCTTGTTGCTCCAAGCCCTTGGACATATGGTGACTCGCTTCGCCGGAATGACCTGCTGTTGATTATAAAGTATGTTTATGAAGATGTTGGCTCAAAGACTCAATGTCCGCCTTCCACTGCCTCGTGGGCTCGAATGGAGTAAGTACGGGCTCCGAACGGAGTAAGTACAGCTCCGAACGTAGTAAGTACAGCTCCGAACGGAGTAAATAGGTCCAAACTTATTAAGTACGGCTCCGAACGACCGGAGTAAGTACGGCTACGAACGGGCGTAAGTACAGCCCCGAACGGAGCAAGTACAGCCCCGAACGGAGTAATTACGAGCTCCGTTCGACTCGCAACAGTGAACTTCAAAAATGCTTCCACTCAGGCCATGTGAAGATGGTGGTGTTCCGTACCTATTTCACTCTCATCACCCTTTCGCAGTGGAAGGCGGGCTTAAACACCGACTGTGCGAAAAAAACACGTTGTGGCCGTTGACAAGAAATTCATGTTATAGCTCTTGAAAAATGGCATGTAAACAAAATCCAATAGTTTCTATTTTGGCAAACTAAAAGACCAGATTCTTATTTGAATCGCACAGTATGTGTTTTCGATCGTGAACTCGGAGCTAATCTGTAACTCTGGCTGTATTATTGTAATTGGTTGTGGGAGTTTCGTTTGACCGCTATCTCACCCTCACCTGGTATAAAGTGATAATGTGTTCACGGTAGGCGCGCGGATATCGTAATCATATAGTTTCCTTTCTGTATGAATACAGTGCGGAGAGGACGCGGTATCTAGAGGGCGTGGGACGAGGCGAGGAGGAGGCTGCCTCCATCCGCTAATCCACCCTCGCTGCCCGCCCCGCGCCCACCATGTTTGAGTCCAAGAACTGCTTCCGTTTCCGTTTCATGTTTTCCATCACCGAATGCTTATGCTCAAGTGATCGAGTTCAATTTAGCCAGAGTTACAGACAAGCTCGGCATTATTAAAGTAACTCCGGCTGTTTGGTCAAAATTGGTCAAAGTTAGTTAGAAAACAAAAAGCTATTGTTAGGTAAATAATAACAGCAGAAGGGCATTAAAAGAAAAAAGGTAAATGTGCAAGAGTAGAATGAAGCGGCCCTCAACCTCAAGAGGATCGATGCTAGGCCCGTATTAATAATTCGCTCTTGGTTGAGCTCTCAAGCGCGATATCAACTGATACGCTCTCAAGTTGTGATCAGCATCTTAAGATCGTCGCTGATTAATAAAGTCATTTCAAGAGCATCTCAGATCATGTCGCTTTCAAGAGCCGCATCTCAAGATGCTACGTCACGAACCAGAACTTGACAGCAAGATTGAATGAGCTATGAATGAACGATTTATTTTCTTTAGTGAAAGTTCGGTTTTCGCTCAAATAAGATATAGCGAAAGGTTAAAATTTATTAATTCGATGTAGTTGAATCAAATTAAATGCGATTATATTAAACGTAATGTTTATTTTCTACATAATTACCATAACCTTACTTTATTTTATTTGTAAAAAGGATGTAAGCCTTATGGCTTTTATTTGTCTATATTTTCAAAGTTACTCTATCTAATAAAAAACTTAACGCAATTCATCAACAAATAACTATAATCTATGAAAATAAAAATTCGTTGATTAGCCATGCAGTATTTCCAGCGCGTATCCTTTGGTTACGATTTCGGATCTTTTTAGACTTCAGCGAGTCCTCGCCAGGTTCTGATATCTACCAAATCTTCGGGTCTTTTCGCAATCATGCCAAATAAATTTGTTTATTTCCAGAGGAATATAAAAATATTCTTATAAATATGGTTAATATAATTATAATTATCAACTTCTGACATAATATTTTCGAAATCCTTGATTCTAGCAACTGGCAATCAACATAATATTTTCGAAATCCTTGATTCTAGCAACTGGCAATCACGCTCTCAAGTCAGGGATCGACTGCACTCAACATTCTGCATCACAAAGCACATCGCAAATGCGCTCTTGAGAGTCGAGATTGATTTATTATTAAACACTAACTCAGCTGATTACGGCATCTCAATCCACAGCTTAAAATATGTTTATTAATTAGATTAGCATCTTGAGATCGCTCTCAATAGCGCTCTCAGAGTTGAGGTCGGTTTATTAATACGGCCCCTAGTGATTCCTCGTGTGCACACATACACAAATCCTCACACCCACACACTCCTCAGCGGGATATTCCCTGTCACTGTACTTCTCGCACCTGGGCCTGGATTCTGTATGACCACTCACTCCAATTCCACGCGAATTCCACGTCGATTCCACGTTGCCTGCGTGGAATCACGAACAAATTCCACGCAGGCGGCGTGGAATTGGCGTGGAATTGGAGTCTTAAAATTAGAGAATTAGGCCCCTTAGCTTGCTACTTGTTTATTATTGTTATTTGAAACTTGTGGCAAAATAAAATAATAAAACCCATATTTCACAGCATTGCATCAATAGCATCACATGGGATGTAAGCACAAAATAAAATAATAAAACCCATATTTCACAGCATTGCATCAATAGCATCACATGGGATGTAAGCACAAAACGATCACGAGGCAAGGCAAAGAGACCCGTCGAGTCGAGTCACCTTTATTCATACATTCTAGGTCGACGCAACGGGTGTCGCCAAAAAAATATCATTAGTCTATCCCTGCATTCGAGTAGAAGCAGTGGCGTTTTGGGCAGTTTCAAGTGCCATTTTTGTTACTAATGATCCTACCCAAGCCGAACGAAAAATTACCCTATTCAGTACAGATAAAGTCGCCTTTGCGATGTCATATTTAACTGTCATATTCAAGAACGTAAAAGCCAAACGTAGAGGGTTGCAGTAAGCGTAATTCAAAATATTTGAGCAGAAAGCACAGAAACCCAAAGGATACCTTGTACAGGCTGCGTAAGCCTGCGTTCTTTTGGGTTTCTGTTACAAAAAGTGTCGGCGCGGTACCTATGTTAAGCGCGGGAACGGGGAATGTTACTTATTTTAGGAATTTACTATTAGTCTATGGGTAAAAGCCAGAAAGCACATATTTACGCCGCCTGTACAATTTTCCTTTTTGATAACCATGGCGTTAGTTTTTTTACCGAGTTATCAACCGAGGCAAGTGTGACATAAAATCATTAAGGCAAAAGTTTATTTTTGAATATCTCTACATTGTAATAGTTTTATACGCAGATTTTAGTTTTAAAACATTGATTAATAATTTGTTATTGATTTTACCGATCATTTAAAACGTTCCTAGTTAGTAGTTTTGAGACTTTAATGTAAGCAAAACGAATGAATGCAGGTGCCTGACACACTTCCCCCACTAATGAGGTAAGTGTGACAGTGATCATTTTTTGGATGTATTCTTGATATTGCCGGTGGTATTCTGTTAAAATTATTGAGATGTTTTTTATGTGAACATATTTTATGATCTATTTTGATGACATGAACGTCCACTTTTGTTTAGCAGTCGATTTTAATTCTAATGGGGCAAGTGCGACAGATTTTTAGAGAAATAGTGATGCGCCACCAGAGAAATTTGTCACACTTGCCTCAGGTAGATTTAAGCATAATAAAAAACAAAAATTTGTTCTAGTTGATAATGAATTTTAATTAAAAATCTATAAGTTCTTACATAACAATATAAGTTTCACAAAAAATAAACATTGTCTTTGTGATTTGACACGTTTTTTTTTGGATTTTCTTGATTTTGCTATAGCTCAATTTCAATATTATTTCTGCGAATTTATTGACCACAAGAGCTTTTCCTTCTCGCTGAGATAAACAGAAACCTTGACATTCCATGGTGTGTAACATGGAAGCCATTTTTTTGTTCAAATTCCTCAGTATACACTGTCAGTCTCCCATGAGATTTCGATTTTACGCCCCGTTTGAAATGATAGTAGATCTAGGAACACCATAAACTTGGGATGCTTGCAAAGCCGTCATACGCTGCTCCTTTAAAGCTTTGGCCGCATCAAGTAGAGTTTCCCGAGAGTATTTATCTGTTGTTTTTCTTTTATGGGATCGTACCTACCATCTAAAACAATACAATCGAAATTTAATAATTACATAGGTAAAAAGTGGTTGCCTGGCAGAAATCGCTTTAGGCGATAAGGGCACTTAATGTATTACCTTGAATTGGTATTACTGTACCTTATCTTTTTTTTTTGTGGTGTACAATAAATAAAGTGGTATTTTTGTTGTAATATTTCGTTCTGGTTTCGCAACACTTTATATTTTGGCTCACAATTTAAACGGTAGGGCGGTAAGGCTACAATAAAATCACTTCACGATACAATTAAACTCCCCTTTTTTTCATCGGCTAAAAAGATACGCTGCCCCATCACTAGTTATGGTCTCTGCATAAAAGAGGACTGGGATAAGCGTGACACTGTCACACTTACCCGTATTAGTTATACGGGCGAGGTAAGTGTAACAGTGTTCATATTTCAAAGGATATTACATTTTAGGTCACAGAAACATAATATGTTCAAAACAAGTTTCAATATTTTTCTTTGTTCTCCTTGAATCTCGATAAAAATACGCCAAACATTGAAAAAAAAAACACAAAAATGTAACCCTACGTGTCTTTGAATTCGGTCACCAGACGACTAGTTTTTCAAAATGGCGCCTGTCGATAAAACAGTTTAGGATTTGGTGTATGCCGATTCAAAAATCAATGGCGTAAATGTCCTCCGTCGTTTGGTAGATGGTGTAGAACGTGTTTATGGAGCGTAATTCGAATTTGTCACACTGTCACACTTGTCAACCCCATTGTCACACTTGCCTCAGCTAACCTTACCCAGTTTCAATGACTATAATTAAAAAATACTTTTTTTAATAACGCGCAAGTACACGTGGAAATTGATCAAAAAGTGGTAGTCGAAATGCGAATTTAAAGGAAAAAAAAGGGTAGTTAATATGCTTTTTTTTTTTTTTTTTTAGAAAGGATATGTGCTGTTGGTCTATAACTGACCTCTACAGCGTCACCGGACGGTGGGGCGGGCGCAAAAGCGCTCCGCCGCAATGCGTGACGCAGAAGGCGCACGCCAAAGTTAAGTTTTTGGCCACTTGCTCAAGGGCACCCAGGGGGTCGAACCTCGGCTTGGACAGTTGCCATTGATTACTTGGGGAGTATCGAACTAAATACTTGGGGAGTATCGAACTAATAGTTAATATGCATTATGTAAGTTTTAATACATAAACTGTTCAATATTGAGTTGCTTATTTATTGGTACTGAAATTGACTACGTGGATTCAATGTTAAATGTGTCTGTAGGTAGGACTCGAGCTATTGAGATAATTAAAATGAAATAAATACATAGCGCTGCTTCACGTTAATGCAATATGAGTACGAGGGACCACAAGTGAAGTTTTATTTATATGAAGCCCCTTAGAATTATATACACCAACCTCTTTGGCTATTGTATTCCTGTATAACAGTCACATGATGTGTCGAGTGGCCTAGAAATAATGACAATGCCATAAAATTAGAAAAGGCACAAGTCACTAGACAAAGGCATAAGACAAAGCATACAATACACATATTCCAGTAGCTTATACAAAGTTAAATAGACACTTGGTGTAGATTCTGAGTGCACCAATTAAAACTAAAACTAAATTTGACAGCTCTAAAATTGTTGCTGTCCCTTTCGTTTCCAAAATGGTTGAAAGTGACAGCAATAATTTTAGAGCTGTCAAATTTAGTGTTATGTTTTATTGGTGCACCCAGAATCGACATCGTGATCTATCTATCTATACATATATTAGAGCAAATATGAACGAAAAAACTGTACAATGAAGATAATTAAAAATATGGTCTAGAGTACTTAAGGCGCTCTTCTAGGGCAGTATGTAGGTATGAAAACATTTCCTCAGCCCCCGCAAATGTTTCGAGCGTAAACACGCAGCGAGCGAGAAACACGGCGCGAGTCGGGATGCCGCCGCGCTTTTCGGCATTCCACAGTATAAGTAAATGCAGAAGATATGTAGATCGGGTTAGGGTATAATCTGGTTTAGCTTTTCGCTATATTGGGTAGGTACGAAAGAGAAAATAAATTTGCTTTTCTACTGAGTACGTTTAATTATTATGTAGGTACCTAGGTCTGAATTATTATTGTAATTGCAATCTAATCTTATAATAAATATCCAAAAGTTTGTGTGCATTTATGTATATTCAATTTGATTTATTTCAGATATAAACATTCATAGTTGTTAGTATACCTATGTGTGTCTGTTACCATTAAGCGCTGATATGGCTGAATGGATTTTGATGAAATTGTGTATATCTTATCATCATCATCCATCCTCATTTCTCCACGCAGGTAAAACCACTGGGCGCAGCTAATAAACGTATAGCTGTAATAATATCATACTAATAAAGTTTGTGTGTCTATTTATGATTGATACTATTTTATCTATATCAGCTGAACGGATTTGGAAGAACGGCTAAAATTAGAAAAAGTGTGATATGGCATATTATTTTTAATGTATGTATAAACTAAAATGTTTCACAATATTTTCACTCTGTAATGTCGTACGGGTCTGAGACAATGCTGCTGATACCAATAGAATTTTTGTATTACAGAAAAGTGCTGTAAGGTCTATCTATAGGCTTAGCCCTAGAGAATCGCTAAGAAACGTTTTTTCACAAGTGAATTTTTTAACATTGCCTTGTTTATATGTCCTCTTGGATATTCTGTACGCTCGGAAACATTTAAACAGGATTACAACATGCGGACAACGTCACAACTATGAGACAAGGCACAAGTATAAACTTGTGCTGCCAAAAACTAGGCTATCAAAAATTTAACGATCCTTTTTTAAAAACTATGTTCGTTTTTATAATTCACATGGAGTGAATAATTTGTGTGAGCTGATAATTTGGGATTGATACACAATTTTATCACAAAAAACTGCATTGTTTTTGATGTTTCATGAGAACTTGACAGAATTGAAACGACGAACAAGGTCTAGATCTTGTTGCGATGTGGCGGCCGATCGGCTTAAGATGGTGTAAGTGAGAAGCGGCTTGTGCAAACGAGTGGATCGGAATATTTTAGTTGCTTCTCTGTAGATTTCATCATCATCATCAGCCTAGATATCTGTCCACAGCTGCACGTAGGCTTCTTATGAAAACAATACTATTAATTCAAACTGACAGCGTATTTAAAACTAAAGTAAAGGAATTTTTAATGCAAAAGGCATATTATAGCGTTAAAGATTTTTTAAGTGACAAGGCTTAATGGCTGAATTTGGACTGTACCATAAGTACTAAACTCTAAGATAATTTTCACAGCATTAATTTACTTTAATTCTTTAATATATAGATATTTTTATTGTTTATAATAGATTTGTATTTTATGTTTTCTCTGTTGACGCTCATAACTGTACCGTGTTGTACCTATATTAAAATAAATGAATTGAAATTGACAATCACACTCAAATATAAAAACAGAAACAAAGGTAATCAAATTAGAATGACATGGTTTTGTGTTATCCTCGCCATTTATACGGCAATTTTTCGACCTTCTGATGCTTAATTATCAATCAAAGACAATATTTTTATATACTTTAAAAATATGTGTTTTTGTAGCAACCATCTTAGCAGCACAAACACATATACAAATAATCACTTGCGCAGGCGTATTATTGAAAAAAAAATACAAATAAACCATGGTATGAAATGTGGTATAACACAATGGATACTTTTTATCCCGGAATATAATCAGTCTCCTCGGAAAAACTGGAAATTATCGATTACTCGCTGTACAATGCTGTCAAAAAGCATCAAGAGAGTTGGTGCAAAAGAGAATACTATACGTTGGTCCTATACTTTTGCATTGATTTTTAATACCCTAAAAAACATAGGATGCCTTTTTTCGAAATAAATTGCAGTCCGCGCAGACGAAGTTGCGGGCAAAGGCTATATTTAAAAAAACTGCCTTGTAAACCCCAAATGAATTGGATGAGAAACTCCAAAAAGTTGTGGGAATCCTTAGGGAAGAAGGCACAAAATTTTGTCAGCTGCAGCGTACGGACAAGATATCTAAAATCCCAGATGAGGCTCTTCGACTTATGGACAAACGGCGGGAGCAACAACAAGCCACACCGTCAGAAAAAAGGTAGCTCCATCAGAAGATTAGTAAGCTGGTGTGATGTGACCTCCGATGCTCAAATACACACCTGATAGAAAAGGCGATTAAGCAAAATTGGTAGTCGAAAGCCTTCGCCCAGCAATTCACTGAGTAGGTCCCATCTGACGAAGCTCAATACCAATAATGGTACAACCATCGTCTCTAAGCCTGAGATTCTGTCTGAGAACGAAGACTTCTATTGTGGATTGTATGACTCGCATGCTTCTAAACCTGAACCCAGAAAAGAGGATTCCCACGCAATGACCCGCCACTAAACTGACAAACTGCCTGACGTCAGTCATGACCTACGGAGCCGAAATGTGGACACTCATGGTTAAACTATTCCACAAATTTAAGGTTGCTCAGAGGTCACATTTCCCGAAGAACCAATAACCGTTGGGGTAGATGAGTTCTCGAGTGCAGACCAGTTTCAGGCAAACGTAGTGTAGGAAGCTCTGTGGCCAGGTGGAGTAACGACCCGTGAAAAGCGGCTGGTAAAAAATGGATGAGGAGAGCTGAAGACCGTACTTAGTGGCGTAGGAGATTAAATTTTTGCCTAAACACCTTGATAGATTTTGATAAATGAGATATCATCGGATTCGTATTAATCATGAGAGTGCTAAAGAATAGATAAAAGTTCAAGAAAACTAATATGACGGCATACAGCTGAAATATTGTATTTTCCACTGAACATACAATGATCCAAACCTATCGAGTGAGGTATAAAAATTAAGGTCTTTAAAGGACCATTCCATAAAAATACAATTATTTTTCCTAAATAGTAGCAAATGTCTTTTAAGCTTCTTACAAAATTTTCAATTTTAGACTTTTCACGTTAGTACTATAGTCCAATATTGCAATTGCAACTATTATTTTAAAATATGTAAGTAAATATGAAACGTTAAAATTATATTATTATCATTTTTGCAGGTCCGTCCGCTAGCGTGGCTGAAAAGCAAAAACACGAGCATGAGCATACGTTTGCGTCGTGTGTTCCGCGCCCCACGCCTGCACGCCAGTCGGGTTTTTTGTATTTTTATAACAATTTTTACTTGTTAATTACCTACGTCTATCAAAACATTGTTTCTACTTTATCCTTGATTTCAGTGATTGCTTGAAAACTAGTCAGCAGGTGGACGAAACTGGATTTAGGGTCGAAAACTGGCGAAATGTGCATATTCAGTCATACATAAAATAAAAAAAAACACCTTTACTAGCAATTGGCAAAGAACTGGTGAACTTACTACAATACTTTTTCATTTCCCATCGTTTTATACTGAATTACTGACCCAAGTATTATTTTGGGGTAATTGAGCAAAGAATTTTAACTAACTACTGTACTTTTTTATACCGTGGCATGCTTGCGTAAAAAATGATTAGGTCGTCAACGTAAATCATATACTGTAAATAAATGAGTTAGGTAACTGATTAAGTATCGGTTAGTATTTTTTGTTATTTTTTTGTAACAAACTTTTATCTACATAATTAAAAATCAAAATACTTATCTAATAATAATTATTTAAAAAAATAAATAACATGCTTACAACTTTTCTAGTATTTACATACCTATTTTCGATAGATATAGGTATAAGTATCCATTATATATAATCTGAATTATTTTATTATTATTACCCATTTTGGAAAATATAAATCAACATCAATGAATAAAAATACGTTACTCACAATTTTTACCTATACGATAACTTTACTACGCCAAACATTTATTTACAGTTCTACGCTACAATGATCATACATGTACTAAAGCGCGCTGCGGAGGGGTATTTTTGCGGAGACAAACGACACAGGTCCTTCCTCGGAGAAGCCTCGGCGACACTGACGGACGACGACTAGTGCTCGATATGCAAAATTTTGGTTGTTTTTCCTTCTTGGAAAAAAATAGGAACGAAATTAGAATATTTTTGTCATGCAGCTCTTAAAGAATAAAAAGCCACGTCTATTGGAATAACTTTCACATGGCTTTATGATAGTATCACTTAACAGGACACTTTTTAAATACCGATTTAGAGTCATCTTTGGAATTATTTTTTATCGAGCCAACAATTCTCAATCACGTTTCTATAATTTACAATTTCTAGAGTGTATATTCAAATTTAATAAAACATATACTTTTTGATTTTTTTCTTATATTTTAGTCGATTTACAGAGGTTTTAAAACCTTCAAATGTGCTAGAAGCCCGCCTTAAAATAAGCTACTAAACAAGAATATAACATTTTTTAAATCGTGTCTGTCTGTTTGTTAGTTTGTCTGTATGTTTGTTCGCGCATTACGTAAAAACGGCGATGCTGTTTTCACTGTTGGATAGCTTACAATTTGACTTCTTTCTGTGATTAATAAAAAGAGACCTGAATTATTGGATTTGGTTATGGTTTAGTATGGTAGAAACGTTTTCTCCCAAAACGCAAATTTCACGGAAATGTAAGGCAAAACCTGTAGAAGGATGCCCTTCGGTCTTAAAATAAGCTACTAAACAAGTTTTTTTTTTAAATTCCAAACTTTGTTAATTTATGTCTGTTAGTTTGTCTGTATGTTTGTTCGCGCATCAATGCGATTCATCTGTTGATGAACTTGGTATCTCAACCCGATCAGTAGAAGCCGAGCAATCGATAAAAAATGTTTGCCGGCTGAAGGAATTCTGATCAAATGTTGGTATATTGGTATTTTAAGTCTTGGAATAGTACTTATAATACTGTCCTAAACCTAAGGAAATGCGCGTGCGAAGCCGCGGGAACAGCTAGTAGAAAAATAAAACTGTCCACGGCTGACTGTCGGCTTGCTTGTTTATTACCTTTTCTATGACAACATGGAAAAACCTTATTCCAGTCCTATGTAGGATATAACTAGTGGCTCTGTGAGCTGTAGAACTCGCGAGTCTGAATACATATAATAATTATCGAACCTGCTCACAACATTTCACAAGAATCGGTTGAAAAATGCGACCTTTAGTGAAGAACATACGAAAGCATTTTAGCCCAAGCTAAAACGGAGACGCTTCGCGCTCGTTCGGTCTATTACGGAACTGTTTATTTCCGAGATGAGGAGAGATGTGTTGCTGGATTTTTTATAACCGAGACAAATAGTGCAACCATGTTTTGGACTCCGTATAGCATTGTTGTATTACACATACAGTGAATAGTATTAGAACAGGATTAGTCACGTATATTTTACGTTTATAAATTTATATGTACCTATACGTTGTCAATTTTTCAAATATATGTATCTACGGCGTTCATTTAGTCAAAATTCATTTAACTAGTTTGGATATTTAATGTCAATTTTCTTATCTTTTCCTTTTTTATTACACAATTTGATGAATTCTTTATATTGAAAGAACTTTAAGTATAGACATTTTATGGTTTTGCATGTATGCATACATATATTTGAAAATTAGTCAACGTTTATGTATTCTTGCTCGTGACTGTAACTAGTTTGTTTTTACGTATTATTGCTCGTGACTGTAACTAGTTTGTTTTTACGTATTATTGCTCGTGACTGTAACTAGTTTGTTTTTACGTATTATTGCTCGTGACTGTAACTAGTTTGTTTTTACGTATTATTGCTCGTGACTGTAACTAGTTTGTTTTTATGTATTATTGCTCGTGACTGTAACTAGTTTGTTTTTACGTATTATTGCTCGTGACTGTAACTAGTTTGTTTTTACGTATTATTGCTCGTGACTGTAACTAGTTTGTTTTTACGTATTATTGCTCGTGACTGTAACTAGTTTGTTTTTACGTATTATTGCTCGTGACTGTAACTAGTTTGTTTTTACGTATTATTGCTCGTGACTGTAACTAGTTTGTTTTTACGTATTATTGCTCGTGACTGTAACTAGTTTTTTTTTTGTGCACGCAACTGGTATGTGTATTATAAGCTTACGAAACTATGAACGGTGAATTTTGTACACAGGTAGGTATATGATATCGAGAAAGAAAGATACACACCAAATTGAGAAAACTTTAAAGAAAAACAGATCTTCCGAAACCAAAATAGAATTCAGGCAAATATACAGCCTATGTACAGAGAAAATACACAATATTAGGTACAAAATAAAGACACTGTATGGACAGGTTTTGAAAAGTGTATTTAATAATTACTTACGTTTTGGGTCGGCAGCTGCTTTTGTCTTGTAGACCTAAAAACAAAGGTTTTGTCACCGAATAAATAATGGTACTAAGTTTTGTCAACATAAGTAGATGAAGTTCTAGTAAATAGGTACAAAGCGTCCGCAAACCGCAACAGTAGATCAAACACAGAATGCGGCGGCAAAGTGTAAATTCAGCGGTGGACCGTGGCAGCGGCATACTACATTCAGCTGTGGACCGCACATTCAGCGGTGGAATGTAGATGCAGCGGCATACTGTATTCGGAGTTGGACCATACAAACATCGGTATACCATACATGGAGCAATAGACCGTAAATTCAGCGGTGGACCGTGGCAGTGGCATACTACATTCAGCGGTGGACCGATCATTCAGCGGTGGAACGTAGATGCAGCGGCATACTACATTCAGCGGTGGACCATACAAACATAGCTATACCATACATGGAGCAATAGACCGCAGATGCAGCGGCAAACAAATATACAGTGGCAGACCGTAGCTACAGCGCTAGACTATAGATGCGCGGCAGACCATAGATGCAGTAGTAGAAGATGCAGCGACATACCATAGATGCAGCGGCGAATTGCAGAGGTTTACTGTAGGTAGGTGCAGCGGTAGAGAGATAATTGTAGGTACCGCAGCAAACCGTGGCTGCAGCAACTGACCGTATGAGCGGTAAACGAAACCGTGAGGCAGTAGTCTTAAATAATATTTGTGCTCAGTGGGCATATAATTTACTTCTTCTACTGTGGAAATCATACAAACCGGCCCCCCGATACAGAACACTTCGGTAACTCAGTTGTCGATCGATATGGTATTATTCTGTGGATTCGGTGTGAAATCGTTCATTTCAATACATTTTTCATTCACAATAATGAATGTAATCGATTCGGTTCGCTATCGAAAGCTTCTGAATCGGGAGGCAGGAGACCAAGTTTCTTGTCGGCTCTTCTCTTCTCGGAGGAGTCGGAGTCTTATTCGAAAAGTGTACCTATATTTATTTTAAAAAAAAAGTTTGAAATAACTAAATACGCACATCTAGGTGAAAGTAATATGACTAGTTAAGATAAATCTAATGAGCTCAAACTCGATGAGTTATAAGCAGTTCAAGGGTTACTCACCTTCTAGCTCCATCATCAGACCAGCTCGATGGTTTATTATTGTATTGTACATGCATTTGCAAAATTTCAAATGCATACGAGCAATAGAAGTGAGTGAAATAAAGTTCCTTAGATTTCATTACATACTTACAGGTATAGGTAGGTATCTACCTACTATAAGCGTGTTTAAAGTAGAGAAACATTTTGACCGCAATGGAATGTGGATGACGTCCATCAAATTTTCCGCTAAACCAGATGTTTACGCCATTCTTTTGATGAAATTTCGTCGCTGATTCATCACTAGTAAAATGTGATCACTGCTAAAGACAGCCTTACATAAATTCCATTCAATCAGACGTATCTACTTACGTCTTGTTTCTGTCAACTTCTTTGCGCATGTAATCCTGTTGTCAACAAGACTCGGTAAGTTTTCCATTGAGCGATGGTGGCCGACGGTTGATATTTGCACCCTTTGATCTCACGACGTCGGTTTCGATCCTCTATTACCACCAATGACTTGCGCATGGGCGTCCTGACAAACTCTGACACCAGAAGTCAGCGCTACCTATTTCAACTTATTTTTAAGTTGAACTAATAGGATCAATTATGTCCAGCAATGGCGTGTCCAGCGTTGGTGGACTACGAGAAAGCCTTTGATTCAGTCGAGACCTGAGCAGTGCTATACAGTCATTACAGCGGTGCCAGATTGACGTATTGGTATATCGAAGTGTTGAAGTGTTTGTACAGCAATACCACCATGACTGTCCGTCTTCAGGATCGGAGCACGAATTCTATCCAACTGCAAAAAGGGATGAGACAGGGAGACGTTATTTCTCCGAAACGGTTCACCTCTGCACTGAAAGATATATTCAAGTTTCTGAACTGGAACGGATATGGTATTAACATCAATGGCGAATGCATCACTCACCTTCGATTTGCTGATGATATAGTCATCAAGGCAGAAACCCTGGAAGACCTAAGCACAATGCTCAGTGACCTCAATATTGTTTCCCAACAGGTGGGTCGTAAAATGAACATAGGTAAGACGAAAATCATGTCAAATGGCCATGTCGTACCCATGCTGGTTTATGTTGGGAACGATATTATCGAAGCTGTTGATGACTATGTCCAACTCGGATGGGCAGCATTCGGGAAATTACGCCATATCTTCTCGTCGCAAATACCGCAGAGTCTCAAGACAAAAGTTAATAAACAGTGCGTGTTGCCAGGGATGAGTGATGACAAACGGCACTGAGACGTGGTGGCTAACTATTGTTCTCATACATAAGCTCAGAGTTGCGCAGCGTGCAATGGAGAGAGCTATGCTCGATGTGCCACTACGTGATAGAATCCAAAAGGAAAAAATCCGTAGATGAACCGAGGTTACCGACATAGCTCTCAGAGTTCGCAGAACCGACAACCGCTGGGGAATAAAGATTCTCGAATGGTGACCATGAACAAACAAGCGCAGTGTAGGGAGACCCTCCACACGACGGACAGACGACATTGTAGCCATCGCAGGAAGTCGGTGGATGAAGGTGGCACAAAATCGCTTGTCATGGCGCTCTTTGGGGGAGGCCTATGTTCAGCAGTGGACTTCGAAAGGCTGAAATGATGATGTCCAGTAAGTTTCAAAATTATATACAAAGTTTGGGATCATTTTTGTCCATCATTTTTGTCCATATTGTTAAACAGGTTGAACTTATAGTTGAATTTAGTGGAATAGGTCATTCGAGGCTCAGGTACGAAAAGGTGTTTTCATACGAAAAGTTCAAAATAGAAAATGACTGACTATACAGGATGCTTGGCGCATGGACCGACAGTTTTTTTGAGGGAAATGGAGGGGGGGGGGGGGGGGGTCATGCTTTAGCTTTCCCCAATAGGCCAGATTTAACAAAGAACAATAACTAGATTTTAATTTGACTACGAGATAACAACGGGAAACGTACGGGCACTTCGTATCGTAGAGTAATCTCGACTGATTCCCGGCTGGGCTAGTCACCGTCATCAACTTCCAACAAGATAAATAAAGACAACAATAACTGTACATACTAGAAAGAAAGAGATACTTAACCTGCTGGTTGTTGACTGCATGTAGTATATATAGTTCAAACCGGTTACATTGTTACAGTGCGTGTTCCGCCCTGGGTCCTAGCGAACGAATCTTATTTTGAACATCGTATGAATGATTTCTTATGTCATGTAGCATACCGTTAGAAAGGGTAATAACTAAAGAACTTTTTAAAAGAAAGCTAAATTCAAAATGTCTATTAGTTTTAACTGCAATGAATTTAGAAGTTGTCACTTTTTATAACATTTACACAGATTTACGACTTTGAAAGCTCAGAAGTTATTTTCATAGGAATTGTTTCAAGTAATGATTTATTTAGAATATGAATACATTGCAGAACACAGCACAAGTTATTTCTTGGTATTACACCACAAATAAAAAAAGTTAAGATTTCGGGTGATTTAAAAAACTAAAGCATTATAGTACGAACCAAACTTAATGGCGGCTGTGAATTTCCAATATACCTACACATAAATATGTAAATATATAGTACAGTATGTATATATATATATATATATATATATATATATATCCATATACATAGCATATACATTATAATAAATTACATTACATATACATTTACAAAATATATACAAACATAATAAAAATAATATACAGTGAAACCACAACAGAATAACAACAAAATAGCAAGAAGTGATATTAATTAGAGAGATAAAACTTCTTTACTTGAAGTTTAAAAACAGGGAGTGACTGGGCACGCCTTATAGTAACTGGCAGAGCGTTCCTTATGCGAACTGCTTGGATGGTAAATGAACTGCCATTAAAATAACTTCTATGTAGAGGGATCATCAAAGCTAAATTTTCTGATGACCTGAGTGACAACTTGTTAGAATCAGACAGGAAATTAAAACGTTCCATAAGATATCGCGGGGAGGAGGGATTAAACAAAACTGTATAAAGAATAGAGAGTATATGTGCATTCCGGCGGAGGCGTATTGGAAGCCACTTGAGCTTAGTGCGAAATTCAGAGACATGATCATATTTGCGCAAACCAAATATAAATCAAATGCAGAAGTTTTGAAGACCGAGTTTTGAGGTATATACATATATAAACTACCGTGACACTTAGTACATAGGGTCTATTGGGGAAAGCTAGCGCATGACCCACCCAAAACCCCTAAAAAATGTCGGTCCATGCGCCAAACATCTTGTAGTTAGCTAAGTGCGTACAAGGGAGAATTGCTCCGCTGCGCTGGTCCGGTATTCCCAGTTAATCATTGGAGTTCTCCCCAAAATCGAACAAAGATTACACTATTAGTAGAATGCGAGAGTAACTGCCTCAGTCTGTTTGTTACCTTTGCACGACTACATGACTGAACAAATCTTGATGAAATTTTTGTCAAGGGAATAAATAGTGTGCATCATGAGGATAGGCTACTTTTTTAATTTTCTCCGAAAATATATCAAAGCCGCGGGGCGCAGCTAGTGTGACTAACTTTACAATACAATAAGTAACAAAAAGTCTGTACAATCATATAAAAAAGGTCTCGTGTTCCTAAAATGAGGTACAGAACAAGAATGTAAAAAAGTGTCGGTCTGGATGTTTGTACGCGCATCAAATAAAATCTACGGGACCGATTGAAATGCGGTTTTCAATGCTGGATAGCTCAGGATTTGGTTTAAAATCGGATGTACTTTGCATCTCGATGCGATGAGAAGAAGCCGAGCAATCGATAAAAAACTATTTGACAGCTGAGAGAATTTTGATGTTCGGTAAATTGTACTTATGGTTTTAGTCCTAGAATATCACATAGGATACGTTTATCTCAGAAAATTGACCACGCGGACAAAGCCGGCAGTGGTGGCAGGTTAGATATAATGATGCTACATAACATACCTCGCACCCGCTCGATCGCGCCGCCCAGCACACCGAGGCTTCCTGCCGACTTCCCTTCACTGTTACCTTGTCCAGACGCTCGAAGCTTTATCATTGCTTCTGCAGATAATTAACAAAACTACTTACAAATGTAATCGCCAAAAGAATACACCACACTTTGGTCCTCATGATGTCAAAACCACCGCCTCTAGTGGCCAGACTTCGGTATCTGAAATCCACTGAAACGTATCTTGCTATATGTCATTTTATATAATAATGTATGTAAATAACACACATCTGAATCAACAGTGTATGTGTTTTCGGTTGATTACGTAGCCAATTTTGTTTCGCGATTTACAAGGAAGATGTGACGATGTTCATTTGAGAATTAGGCTTAATTTGATTTTGTGTCGATTTGAATTCATTTAAATGAGTGTTGCCAAAACAAAGACAAAATTAAACAAAGTTAGCGTCCTTACCTGATGATTTATATACGGAGCTGAGACGTGGACACTATAGACCACAAACAAGTCATTCAGCGGGCTATGGAAAGATGCATTTTATCTAGCATTCGCATCTAGCATTTTATCTAACGGATCGAATTTGAAACCAGATGATCTGGTAGAGAACCAAAGTTAC
The DNA here is from genome assembly GCA_946251855.1 of Alsophila aescularia. Classification (NCBI taxonomy): domain Eukaryota; kingdom Metazoa; phylum Arthropoda; class Insecta; order Lepidoptera; family Geometridae; genus Alsophila; species Alsophila aescularia. Next base: position 68,326,958 of record OX276373.1, read on the forward strand.
CGATATAGCTCTGAGAATTAGCAAGCTGAAGCGGCAGTGGGCTGCCATATTAGCCGCAGAACCGATAGTAAACGTGATCTTGATTCATCATCATCATTTCAGCTCTTAGTAGTCCACTGCTGAACATAGACCTCCCCCAAACAACGCCACGACAAACGGTCTTGTGCCGCCTTCATCCACCGACTCCCTGCGATGGCTATAATGTGATGGTGGGGGGCTCCCTACACTTCGCTTGCTTGTTTGTGGTCGCCATTCCAGAACCTTTATTCCCCAGCGGTTGTCGGCTCTGCGAACTACATGGCCTGCCCATTGCCACTTCAACTTGCAAACTCTGAGAGCTATGTCGGTAACCTAGATTCTTCTACGGATTTCCTCGTTTCGGATTCTATCACGTAGTGAAACATCGAGCATAGCTCTCTCCACACGCTGCGTGACTTTGAGCTTATGTATGAAAGCTTATGTATGACCACGTGTCAGTGCCGTATGTCATCACTGGCAACACGCACTGATTATAAACTTTCGTCTTGAGGCACTGCGGTATCTGTGACGAGAAGATGTGGCGTAATTTCCCGAACGCTGCCCACCCGAGTTTGATTCGTCGGATGACCTCTTTTTCGAAGTTGGATCTACCCAGTTGGATTGTCTGACCCAAGTAGACATATTGATCAACAGATTCGATAATATCGTTCCCAACATAAACCGGCATGGGTGCGACATGGGCATTTGACATGATGTTTGTCTTACCCATGTTCATTTTAAGACCCACCTGTTGAGAAACAGTATTGAGGTCACTGAGCATTGTGCTTAGGTCTTCCAGGGTTTCTGTCATGATGACTATATCATCAGCAAATCTAAGATGAGTGATGCATTCGCCATTGATGTTAATACCATATCCGTTCCAGTTCAGAAGCTTGAATATATCTTTCAGTGCAGAGGTGAACCGTTTCAGAGAAATGACGTCTCCCTGTCTCATCCCTTTTTGCAGTTGGATAGAATTCGTGCTCCGATCCTGAAGACGGACAGTCATGGTGGTATTGCTGTACAAACACTTCAACACTTCGATATACCAACACGTCAATCTGGCACCGCTGTAATGACTGTAGCACTGCTCAGGTCTCGACTGAATCAAAGGCTTTCTCGTAGTCCACCAACGCTAGATCTTGAGTGGAGATCGCGAATTGGCAAGCGTATTAGGACCTACCAGCTAAAGCACGGCTACTGTAGAGGGATACATTCCTCACTAGTTATCTCTATCGCTCGTACATAAATGTGTATTAACGTCGCATTCGCACGAAGTGCAAATTTGTATTGTCGAATACCGGACCTGGTGAGAAATATGGTGTGCCTTGGGAGAGGCTTATATGTCCAGCTGTGAACGAAGGCAGGCTGATGATGTTATGAATATACTCGTAGTATTGTAACACCATTGAAAAATACGTTTCATGACCACGTGGTATAATAAGGTCGATGGACTTGCCTTATATGGCCCGAATTACGGATCTGATCCCACGACCGGAATATTATTCAAGCTTGTTGTGTTCGTAAGATCATAGTCCACCTAAAGCAATAATGTTGGAGTACATCTGCATAACCTGTTTTGCACTGGCTATACAAATGCGGCTATAGCCCGTTACTGAGGAACTTTTGAAAATCTATTATGGCAGGCAGGATCGTTAAAGGACAACAACAACAACAACAACAGGTCAACAACAGGTTGAGGACAAGATAAGTCTTGTGAACTCCCGAGGCAAAAAGAAGTATTAAATATATAATACTTTAATAATGTATTATTTAGCAACACAAGACGGTTATAAATTTTATAACCGTCTTGTGTTGCTATATAATACGTTTAAAATTTGGTTTGTCAGTTCAGAATATTACCAATAGATAGCGTTACCGTCCCCGTAACACGGGTTTAGAGACTAAAGAAGATATTTGGATGATGAGTCAGTGGTACCGCCAGCCGATTGTTAAAGGCAAGTGCCGCGCAGAGGCACGGAATGATGCGGGTTCGAGCCCCGTCCGTGATCCAAATTTTTGCTTTAGAAAATTATTAAATTCATTTCAATATTATACTTAACGCCACAGATCCTCTCGATTCAGATCTTCATCATCATCAGGTCAGAGTCAGGGCGTCATATTTGTAACTGAATATTTGAGCAAAAGCTCAAAATAACTAGCTGAAAATGCTGAAATAGTGTCCGAGATCCCTATACAAAGGTGAATATATTAGGAACAGCTGCAGCGATTATTTCTTCTAACTACAGCTTTCAATTATAAATAAGTTAATTTAAAATATATATAAATTTAAAAAAGTTTTTGTTTAGTAGCTGTGTTAGATTTAGAATGACGTCACTTTATTGCATTTCGCTCATCTAGCCCTTTCATTACCCGACTACAGCAAAGCAAGGGAAAGGTAATGAGTTTAACATGTATGTATGTATTTATTTATTTAAAGGCAAACAAAACAGAACACTCTCAATATAAACATGATAAATAGGTAGGTACGTAATAGTTTTGGACAAGACAGTGGATGTGGATGTTTCACCATAGCGTCGCCCCTATTGGTTCGATTTTGATAAGCGAGGTGTCAATCGATTCGTCTTCAGGTATAGAGTGTCATAGGCTATTTTTTACCCGACTACGGCGAAGCAGAGGAAGGGTTATGCGTTCAAACTTAAAACTTGGTTCGATTTTGACAAGCGAGGTAACAATCGATTCGTCTTCATTTATAGTGTCATTGGCTATTTTTTACCCGACTACGGCGAAGCAAAGGAAGGGTTATGCGTTCAAACTTAAAACTTGGTTCGATTTTGACAAGCGAGGTATCAATCGATTCGTCTTCATTTATAGTGTCATTGGCTATTTTTTACCCGACTACGGCGAAGCAAAGGAAGGGTTATGCGTTCAAACTTAAAACTTGGTTCGATTTTGACAAGCGAGGTATCAATCGATTCGTCTACATTGCAAGAGTCTATTTTATAGCCGACCGTAAACTGGTTTTAGGCTTTGAACTTATGTGTTGTTTGATACCCATATCATAGGGGTTGCTGTGGAAATAATAAATCGCCATTTTGTAACGTCCGCCATATTGGATAAAAAATGGCGGCATTTAAGTAATCGAACATTGTCACGAGAACCAAACATTGTGCCAAATTTCAGCCAGATAGCTTCAGTGGAAGTGGTTGAAATATTGATTGCAAAGTTCCAGGACATTCATACAAGTGAAATTAAATAAAAGCTTTTAAAATCTGCATTGAAATCAGTCTATTCGTTTAGGAGCTACGATGTGAGACAGACAGACAAAGGCTTCAAAATTATACAACTCCCAGGGGTCACATTCACATCCAAAGAGGTTGAATTACGCTGTAGGGTCACACCCAATGATGTTCGAAGAATAACAGCAGAATAAATAAAACGCCTGCTCTTGTTACAGTACATAGTGATCTTGCCAGCTTTCATTAATGTCTATTTCACACGAGAGCAGGACAGTAAAACAGAGCGAAGAGAACAGTAATAAGACATGTGTGCTTTCCACGCGTGACAGAAGAGTGCTGTCGGAACAGTAATCTCGGCAGTACCGTTTAAGGGACAGAAATGTACGAATGACGTCTACTAACACAAATCCTGCTTAAATACTACTCTGTGCTGTACTCACTGTATGACAATGAAATTAAAATAAATGATACTCATGCGTGACAATTTGATCGAGTCCGAAACAAGAATACACTTTGCTCGATGATAAAAAATACCAAATACCTCTCCAAACAGTTTCCTAATTATGTTTGTTTGTTTATCACATGCAGTAGTGCTGGCCTCTGGTGTCCGAGTTTGTCAGGCCGCACAGTTAGTCCGTTTTTGAACATCTAATGGCACGGTACGGGAGTATATAAGGCCGACTCTTGGCGTGGCGACGTGCCACTCTTGACTCGTCGGCATTCTCCGCCAAAGCTCGACGATATTCGATGGCATCAGACAGGCGACCCGCGACGGCTCATTTTTTTCCTAAATATATCCTACATTTAATTAAGTATATTACGGTATCCGATATGATACATCACCTAAACATTGCTTTTACAAGAAATCACTTCGGCCAGCATTTTTTTTCGAAACGACTTATTATGTGTATTTAATTACTAATTATTTATCTTTTTCTTGCTATGCGATGGAGCGATTGTCTTAACAACCACGTTACAGCGCGCGCTAATATGGACGTTATTTTAATGGATTTTAGTTCGATTTTTGTGCCGACCCGCATCAAGATGCGTTACTCGTGAGTTTCAGGCGCTCTATTTTTTCAGGGAACTGTTGCTACTGCCTCGGAACTGGACCCGTGTGAACGCATGGGCGGTATAGTACGGTAGGACAGAGACCTGTCACTGTCAAGTCTCGTGAGTTGATATGACATTATCGTCGACGCTCCGTGGCTGTACTGTATCATTTAAACGCCTACTGTTCTGTCCACTGCTCTGCCTCTCTGCCCTGCTCTAGTGTGAAATAGGCATAACCACCGACTATGCAAAACTAAATGTTCACGATAGCGTAGGTACCTATTATGTAGTAGGTAAACGTCTTAATTTCATTTGAACAATATCGTCTGAAGTTATTGGTTACACAATTGGTAAATTAATAAGCTATCAGAAAAACATATACACATATCATTATATGTAAATGCATATGGCTTCCACGTGTCTTATTAAATTAAGTATTTATTGATGACAAACGCTGGTACACGCATGTCCAATATAAATGCAAAATATGATTATTTTTCGTGCGTAAATCTAGCAAGTATGTACCTTTGCCGCTGATTGTACCAAAACAATGTTATAAAAAAACGGTGAAAATACAATTAAGACACAAATCCACACCACGCGGTCCAGGATAGAACCCATTGTAGTTACATTGCAAATCCACACCGCGCGGTCCAGGATAGAACCCATTGTAGTTACATTGCAAATCCACACCGCGCGGTCCAGGATAGAACCCATTGTAGTTACATTGCAAATCCACACCGCGCGGTCCAGGATAGAACCCATTGTAGTTACATTGCAAATCCACACCGCGCGGTCCAGGGTAGAACCCATTGTAGTTACATTGCAAATCCACACCGCGCGGTCCAGGATAGAACCCATTGTAGTTACATTGCAAATCCACACCGCGCGGTCCAGGATAGAACCCATTGTAGTTACATTGCAAATCCACACCGCGCGGTCCAGGGTAGAACCCATTGTAGTTACATTGCAAATCCACACCGCGCGGTCCAGGATAGAACCCATTGTAGTTACATTGCAAATCCACACCGCGCGGTCCAGGGTAGAACCCATTGTAGTTACATTGCAAATCCACACCGCGCGGTCCAGGATAGAACCCATTGTAGTTAAATTGCAAAGATCACGTTACATTACGTTACGTCGGGTGCTCCGTCAACCACGCTCTTACTACGAGTACGTTATATTAGGACGAATAATTACTCGTACATTTTACTAGTAGGAATTTATAGTGATGCTTAATAGTGTAACTTAGAATACAACGGTACAGGGTTCGGTCCTAGGCTCCGCAACAATGACTTTATTGAGTTATGTGCGGTTTTCCATCGCTCCTTGCTTCGTAGGGCACGTTAAGCTGTCGGTCCCGGCTGTTATTGATTAATAGCAGTCGTTAAGGCATGTCAGAGGCCCTCGGACGGCCTGCTATACTCTGACACCAGAGGCCAGCACTACCTCATGCGACAAACAAACATGAAGTTATTTTATTCTCATAATTCGCATCTTCCTAATTGAAGTACCTGCTTACTATATTATTAGTAGGAATTGATATTTTGCTTTGAGATCATTCTTCCATAAGTTAAACCTTCTGAGGAACCAAATACCCTACCAAGGAAACCGCATTGTTCGCGGAATATGTAACCATTTTCCCGCAGCCTCACATGATGATAGTTGGAAATCAGGTCGACGGTAGAGCATGCTTACCTAGAAGAACCTATTCACTCATCTTAAGTAAAGACTGCAAAAGATATAATAATCAGCTCAATCAAAAAATACTTCATATAGTAAGAACAACATTTTTGTCTCAGTAAAGATTCATTGACTCCGCACCCACACTTGTGCAAAGTTTGTTTAAGCGGAGTCTAACAGTGCCTCATGTGACCGCGATTCGCAAATTTAGTTAAACAGGCTTCTTGCGGATGTACGCAATCAGAACAAGGTTTCAGTATGAGGGTGTAATCATATTTTTTACTACTGCCACCGAAAAAGCGCATTTAATACATCGATACTCATAAGAGAATCAAAACATTTTGAATTTGGAACAAGCACGAATTATACGAATTATGTACAAAAATAGTAGATTGACAACAAGTGCATGAAACAAGCCATTTTATCCGAGATATTTATCTGCCCGAGCCAAAGGCGAGGGCAGACATTGAAGTCGAGGATAAAAACACTTAACTTAAATTGATTTAACTTGACTTCACTTGACCTGACTTGACTTAAATGAGCTTATCTTATTATAATAATAATCGAGCAGATGACAACCACACACCGCCCGCCGCTACAGATCCATGGTTTCCAGATTATCTCTGAATAAGATTAGTCGCAGTGCACCATTTCTGTTTTATCGAAACAATGAACTTGAAACTTAGAATGCTACATATATTTGTTTTCACGTCATATTATTTTGCGGACGTGTGTACGAATATGCGGATGCAAATATCGGTGCGGATCAGACAGTGCTCCGCATCCTATCCTGTTGCCGACGTTGTTCCTAAATGCATAAAAAACAAGACACAAGTTCACAAAACTAATTCCCGACTACGGTTAGGTAAAAAATAGCCCATGACACTATACCAAAAGACGAATCGATTGATAACTCGCTTGTCAAAATCGGACCATTAGGGGCGACGCTATGGTGGAACATCCACCTAATACATATATGGATACATACATAGACTGTTAAATTCATTACCCTTCCCTTGCTTCGTCGTACTCGGGTAAAAAGAGAGCTGTGGGCCAGGCGCGTGCGGACAAATCCGCACTTGAGGGATCTAAAACCGCGTCCGGAAACCATGTCATGTATCAGCAGCCTGCATCTAGTTGAAAATGAGAGGCCTCTGGAATCAACTGTACAAAGCTTATCTTAATAACAGATAATGTCCTTTACAGAACAGACGAACATACATACGCTGCCTAATAAGTCATAATCATAGCCCTCCACTTTCGTAGTCAGGTAAAAAGTACAGTCGAGCGGTACGTTCGTTTGATGGTATGCGCAAAAATACTAACAATAAAGAACAGTACGCCTAGTACAAGTTTGCACAATAAGAAAACGGAAAAAAGTTTAGTGAGCTCGCTAAACTTACACTTTTGAGTGTAATCGGTAGTTGATTATGAAGTTCACACGATAAAAAAAATCGAAGAGCTCGTTGAACGAACTTCACACTACATATTTCTATCTCTCTTCCCCACACGCAAAAAAAAGAGACAAAATATAGTCCAACGTATTGGTGTTTGACGTTTTGTTTTTCGAATGTCGTTTTTATCTGTGGTTTTATTGGGAATAAATGATTATCGATTTACGTTTAATTGATGTGATAAATGGAAAGAATGTATTTTTCTGATTTTTCCGGTACCTTTTGTCTTTAATTTCGTTCAGTAATAACGAAGTTACGGACCAAAGTAATCCAACAAAACTTAGTTATTTTATATTGATTTTATGCCTCAACTACGACATCTAGGTTCGATGTAATACTTGATTTTTGATAATTACTAGTTGGAAATCCTGGACTAAGTGTTTGTTTTATCAATTGAGTCATATTTGGCGAAATAGAAATCGTTTTGACGTCATCACGACATTGAAATTGTAAAGTATGTAGATTGGTAGTGTTTCGCACTACAATTCATGTAATTTTTTTGGAAATATTGTTGTAGGTATATAAGTGCTACAAAAATACAAAATACAAGTTCAAATAAGATAAAGTGTCTATAAGTATGAGTACATAAGTATCTAACTATTAACTTACCTTGGTATCTAGATCTAGAGTATAGAGAGAGATCTTTGAGAGTTCCTGAGATTTGTATTTTCCCGCAGAGTATTACAAAATATAGACAAAACCTTCTCTAGTGAGCCCGTGAGCCGATACCGTTGCACAAAGTTAGTGTAAGAGATGCGGCTGTTTGTAATTAATCTCCGCCTACGTCAAGCTCATGTCGCTCTCCTTCACGACGGTCAGCGCCTACAGCCTCCGAGGCTAACCTCCAGGCAAGATACCGTCTCGTTATCATAATAAAATAAAAAACGCAAGATCTCATGAAGCCCTCACGAAAATTTATCTAACGAGTAACAATAATTTGAAAGTGATCGAATTCGTCAAAGTTTACTACCACTAACTTGTCAAAGTAGCAACTTGTACTGCAAAAATGCAAAGAATACTCGAAAACTTTATTTCGAATTCGAATACTACCATTTGCTAAAACCCGTCCTTACGATTTTAGTTCCTACAAGTTTCCGATAGAGGCGCTGCCAGTAAATGTATGGAACTAAACGAAACTACATTTTGTTTACAAAAACTATATAAACTTGTACTAAGGGTACTGTTCGTTTTTACTTCACGCGGTACAAAGCTGTGTTCTTTTCGCGGGCGCAGGAAATAGGTATATAGTATTTTTAGTTTAAGGTGTTTTATTTTTTAATATTATTCATTTTTCAAATATATCTTGAAGGCAAAAGTCTTAACTTTAATGTAGTGTTGACAACATCGAGACAGGAGGCGGAGCCTGGCAGCTGGTGGTGACGTGGCGTGACCGGCTGGGCAGACATTTCGTCGGTGAGGCGCCGGGAGCAACGCGCACCTTATTCGTCGGCAGTCGAAGGAGGCAGACGTTCCTTTCCTTCATTCTCGCACATCTCTACGAGATAGTGAGCTGTACGGACGTGTCTGTTGTGTGGATTGTGTCTGTTTAGTTTGTAACTGTAAAAAGTAATGTGATTGTTCTCCCTGTTAGTTTGATTTGATGATTAAAGATTGTAATCAAAGATTGTGTAGTCCTGAAATGTTTTTTTTAATGAACCCTGTTAAAAGTAGCAAATTTGATTTAGGAGAAAATTGACTGGCAAGATTTTGGTTAGCAAATGTTTGTAAAATAATTAGCAAAAACTAAAAAAAGACGCCTGCCCTGCCAAAAAAGAGCTTTTGCCAATAAATTATATAAATCATATAGGTACTGTTGGAATGGGCTTATCAAGACCTTCAATTTAATACCCATATTGTAAATATCGGAGAAAAAAAAAACGAGTTTGAAAATGGTGCCATACTGCCGTCATATTGAATGTTTTCAAAAAATATATAGCCTATGTTACTCGGATGTAAGGATTTAGATGTATGGGGTATCGATTACCGATACCCCATACATCTAAATCTGTTCAGGCATTTCAAAGTTATGGTGGAATAAAGAAACTCACATACAAACATACATGAATACTAAAAACATAACACTCCTTTTTTGTCAGTCGTATAAAAAGGTTAATTTATGTGGAAACGTAAGAAAAAATAAATAAAAAAATAAAGCCGCTAGCTACAAAATAATACATAACAAATGAAATACAATTATGTAATTGTAAAATTTATGTCAGTAGTTTACCAAAAATCAATCTCAAAGTTTCTCCCGTCCGAGCGTTTTACGAATACCTATCATTATTTGAAGCCGCTACCTAGGATAAAAAAGCCCGATCTATGTAATTAAATCTAGTGATTTATTTCTTAAAATAAGTCCGCCAAAAATCTTCTCGTTGATTTTCTTGGAAAATAATAATTATAATAGGCCTCTTAATAAAAATCAAAATACATTACATTAAAATAATTTATTTCAGTGTAATAATGCTTTGGTTTGCTATGCTATACATATACATTCATGGAGATATTAAAACTAAATTGATTGGATAAATGTTACTCACTTTGCTATCCAAGAGTCGAATGGAATAGATCGCTATAGTAGCGAAGCGCGTAGAAAGACTATTTTGAGGTTTTTAGGGTTTGATAGATGAGTTAAATATTTATCTTTGATTTTGATTTCTTGTTGGTTGCAGGTTTAGTGCATTTCACAGCTGCATCGATTTTGATAAAAAATTGCATGAGGATAAATACTTATGGAAAACATAGGCTACTTTATACTCGTGTAGCACTTTCACGGCAGAAAACCAATATGACTTTCGATTCTATTATTGATCTATGCTTTCGGGAAACATCGATGCATTCTATAGCTCGATAGTCTCCTCGTGCATAGGAATTTGTAGATGGGAGACTCCGTTCTTTTAGGAATCTATCTATCCAAGGGAGTGACCGTTCTTTTAGGAATTTGTAAACGGGAGTGTCCGTTCTTTTAGGAATCTATCTATCCAAGGGGGTGACCGTTCTTTTAGGAATTTGTAGACGGGAGTGTCCGTTCTTTTAGGTTTCTATCTATCCAAGGGAGTGACCGTTCTTTTAGGAATTTGTAGACGGGAGTGTCCGTACTTTTAGGAATCTATCTATCCAAGGGAGTGACCGTTCTTTTAGGAATTTGTAGACAGGAGTGTCCGTTCTTTTAGGAATTTATGTACGTGAGTAACCGTTCTTTTAGCAATTTGTAGACAGGAGTGTCCATCTTTTAGAAATTTGTAGACGGGACTATCCGTTCTTTTAGGAATTTACCTATGGAAGTGACCGTTATTTTAGGAATTTATTAGTAATATTTGAACGCGCAATTAAGCTTGTAAATAACATTTATTCAATCAATATTACAAAGAATTAGATATGAATTAATAATTAACATTATTTACGACTTCTAATTTACACGTTTCTATATACTATGACACGAGGAAAAAAGTTTTTTTAAACATTTTAGATAATCAACTTCTTTGAAAAATAGTATAAGATTCAGAACACTTTATGAGTTTAGCTCCAAATTAAGTGTCTTCAGAGATACTGGCAGCAATTTGGTCATTTTACTCTTTAAACTAAAATAGCTAAATTTCTTCAATTGTAATTTAAACCTTGTCTACTTTGTAACAAGGTCTTTTAGCCCCTGGCATCTATTCAAAACTTACGTCAATTTAAGCTGGTGCAGCTTAAAATAACGTAATTAAAACAGGTTTTTAACACGCTGTTTAACAGCGTTTGGATAAATTTGGACACGTTCTGAGACAGCGTTTGGGCAAATCGGGACTCTCGCCGCTAGGAAACAAAGTTGATTTTACGCTGACAGGCTTTAGTGATAGTTTAGTGAGTGAGGATTAGATGCCAGGGGAAAAAATACCTTGTTACGAAGCTAACAAGGTTTAAATTACATTTGAAGAAATTAGGTTTAGTTTAGGGGCTCTCCAAATAGCTACCATTATCGTTCTTTTTAGAAATACTTTTTGCAAGATTCATTAACTAAAAAATACAGTCGACTTGAAAATGCTCCTCCTTTCTAATCAGTTAATAAATGCACTACGTTTTTATCGGATTCATTTAAACTCATCTTATACAATATATCTTGTATAATATTAAATTGCTATACATTACATTATTACAATATAACTATGATAATTTTATTTCGGCCGTTAATTTTAATAGCAACTGAAAATAGCAGGTGTATTTTTTTTTGTACCCGCAAAGTTATACACTCACGATCAAATTAATCGAGTCAGCTCCTAAGCGCGCAATCTCGAGACGTTTTTTTACATGATAATATTAATTAATTTAAAAAATTTAATCGTTTATATGAAAGTTTCATTCATTAGGTCTTCATGAAAAAGTTATCATATAAATCTGACACTTATTACTGAAAATACGTACAGTTAGAGTTAATGCATGAAAATATTGTTCTCGTTACGGCAATTTTCGCGTCGCGAAAGCTTATGCATCATTATTCTTAGTAATACAATTAAAAACAAGTTTTTTCTATAACGTTTTTTTCCCATAGCTTGCTTTCAAATTTGTACAAAATCTCGTTTAGTTTAATTTTTAATTTCTCAAAAAATACTAAACTGATTTTCATTGAAATTATGAGGTGAGAAGGTAAACTTTCAGTGTCTATAGTTTACCTTTTTTGTTTGTTACGAAATTTCAGAATTATAAAAAACACGTTTGCTCGCTTGAGGTCTTGAGTCAATTTCAATGACCGTGAGTGTATATAAAAATGTATCCAGTCAAGCTAGGACGTGAAAAGCAGCAATTTATTGTTTGGTTTCTATAATTTTTTTGATACATTTTGGATGGTTTGCTGCACATCATCTCTATGTACTATACCAAGATCTAAAATACCAACATTTGATCAAAATTCCTTTAGCTGTCGAAAAGTTTTTATCGATTGTTCGGCTTCTACAAATCGGATTGAGATACCAAGTACACCATTTTTTAAGTCAAACCCTAAGTATCCAACAGTGAAAACCGCATTGATGCGCGAACAAACATACAGACAAACTAACAGACAGAAATAAGGAAAAATAGGAATTTAAAAAAAAACTTGTTTAGTAGCTTATTTTAAGACCGAAGGGCACCCGCGCAGCTTCTACAGGTTTTGCCTTATATCCTCTTAAGTACCCTAGACCATTTTTGTTTAAATTATCTTCTTTGTTTAGACTATTTCTTTCCTATTGCTTTATTATAGGTATACATGTAAGTGTGTAACATTGGAACTGGGCTGGGCACACTGTGGGCTAAAGTCACGATTCGTTCGACCACTGAGTGGAGACCACGCAACGTTCAACGACGTCGTGACAGGCTCAGAAGGAGATGGCTGGACTGGACTCTTATTGGAAGGGCATGCAAATCAAAACCCTAGGACATAATTCATGGAAGGAGGGCAGGGAGGCCTTTGCTCAGCAGTGGGACAAACCAGGCTGAATAATAATAATAATACATAGTATTTATGTGTGACGCTCCTAGCGTGTGCGCCGCACTGCCGTTGATCGCGAAACGCCACACCAAACGTGTATTTTTTAGAATTCTGAGGTAGATGTACTATTTGGACAGCAGTGAATGTGTTAAACGGGACTCAATCGAGCTAAAAACGTTATTTTATATATCTTGACCTTTCGTTATATTTGGACAGCAGTGAATGTGTTAAACGGGACTCAATCGAGCTAAAAACGTTATTTTATATATCTTGACCTTTCGTTATATTTGGACAGCAGTGAATGTGTTAAACGGGACTCAATCGAGCTAAAAACGTTATTTTATATATCTTGACCTTTCGTTATATTTCGACTGTATACATTTTTACGACCGAATACATATTTTTGCATCTTGCTTCAACTTGGATCGATATTGATGCTTAAGTCGTTTACTTTTTTAGAGCTGGGATACTTTTTGAAAGCTGCAAAGTCTTGCTTGTCTTAAAACTGGCCAATATAAAGTTACCACATTGCTACATCACTAAGATAAATACAATTACAACAAGTTACAAGTACTTTGGTTTGCCGTTTGTGAGAATCTAAAATAGAGAAAATATATCTAAGGAAGTTACATAATACGTGTATTGATCGCAACTAATTTCTATTACTAGTGTAAAAAAAAGATTAACATAAATACATCATGTTATTTTTATCCTATTGTAAAGAAGTTTCATCAAATAAAATGTATTTTTTTTAATTGTGCGGGTGCCAGAAAGTTCTTGTATATTTTGGCAGTCTAGTCATCCATGTTGAGATCACTCCTATTGAAATAAATGTGCATACAGCAGGACCTCTTTAATCCGTAGATACTCCGAAAATTTCCCGGATTCGTGGAGCGTTCGGATATAGCACAGAAGGAAGGAAAGAAGGAATATTCGGGACTATCCCACACCAATTACCTAGCCCCAAACTAGGATAACCTGTACTATGGGCAATAGATAACGGATAAACATACATAGATGCAAGTGCCAATATTACATCCATGACTCGGAAACAGATATTTCTGCTCATCACAGAGGTATTTAATGACAAATAAAACGCTTTGTCTCGCAATCTGCAAAAGCATTTTTTCTGGCACAGGAATGTCCTCATGGTCAGCCCATTCAAGGCATGTATTTTAGACAGATACCGCGCTTTTACCGCGCTTGAATGGGAAACGCTTGCTACTGGATCAACGTGAAACAACGTGAACGTGAGTACTGGGTGGGGCGTTCGGATTAGACGTGGTTCGGATTGATATCCATTGGCTTAGAAGGTCGGCGGAGGATGAATTTTCCATCCCAAAATAGTTTGTAATTCAAGCATAGTTCCACCATGATAGGCTATTATTCTCATTCGGATGGTATTTATCCATATCCGTTTTTTTTAATACTTGTAGTGTAATGTAAGCGAATTTGCATATTCTCCTGACTAAAATGCGATATGCAGAGGTTACTTTGGCTTAAATGGCAAAGAGAATGTGCCGCGCAGAGGCATGAATGATGCGGGTTCGCGTCCCGTTCGTAATCCAAATGTTTCCTTTAGAACAAATATAACAATTTGTTTAAGTGTTTAACTACCCTTTTACTCTAAGTAATAATAATAATATAGGACCTTAAATTTACTACTATTTAGGGGGTTTTTACCTATGTGTCTGTTCTACACTGTATAATTATGTATTTTTATTGTATAATCATTGTGCTGTTGGTTTTCTTCAATAAATATAACAAAAGATATGTTTTCGCTAAACCTCAAAAATCATAAGATATTTTAAGAAAAATAAAAAAATATAATTGAAATACTTTTATTTTATAAAATATGCATTTAAAATAATGAACTATATATAAAAAAGGACGTAACTCAGCATCATTGTGTTGTTAGCAAGCAAACAACACGCTGATTATCGGTTAGGACCGTTTCCGCAGCGAGTAGTTGCAGCAGTATTCAATAAGTAATATATAACTTGAGATAAAAAATAAATAGGTAATAAATCAATTAATACAATACAAAATCAGTATGTATGTGCCAATAACAAATATAAATGTCACAAACTTATGTCTGGGGAGTTTCCACAATCAGGTTAACTTTCGTTTATACAGTAAAATTATTAAGTTTTAATTCAACCGTAGTTTTGGACATTGGTTCCCGACTCCCGTATCGGTGGAGGTATATTGTTCTATTAAAAAAATAGCAAAAAAATAAAATAGTAAATATTTTTCCCACTTGTAAAATAAAATAGTATATCTCGTGAAAATTGCTTTCAATACACGTACTCAATTTAATAAGTTTACTTACTACTATTTAGTATTTGACTAAATCTATCACAAATATATATAAATTTGTGATAGATTTAGTATATATATACATTAAAGCTCGAAGGGACATAAGAAAAAAAACTCTTATTATTCTACATACCAAATTTAAAAAAAAAACAGTCTCGCAAAGTTACCTACATATTTTAAGTTTAAATAAAAATCGGTGTGAATGTTTATGAGCTAAGGGTTGTCACTCACAGAAAAGATACTTTAAATATTTATGTTGGGATCATACGTCGCTCATGCCAGTTACGTTTCATTTATTTATTAGATGGCCATCACAGTTAACATCAATTCATTATAAATGTTAAAAAATCGTGACATACAGACTGACTGTTCTATCCATATGGGAGTGAACGGTAAGATAAAGTTTGCACGCGGGCAAAGCTGTGGGGCGCAGCTAGTATAGGATAAAGCCTAAAGTAATCACAAGTGAAGACAATATGAATCTTAATTCAGATAGGAAGGTAACTTTAAAAATAATCATCCAAAATGCTAAAAACAGTATACAAAAATAGACATCAAAAATGTTAAATTAGACTAGTAAAGGACTTAGCAATAAATTTAAATATCAATTTGTTTTAGTTTGTACCTTAAAAGCAAAATAAAATACTTTTAAAATAACTAAACAAAAAACGACAGATTAAAAAAAAAAGATTGATTTTATATAGTTGATAGAATCAGGCGTTACTTTGCGGAAATCCATATTTAAAATGAACAAAATAAAAAATATGTAGCTTACTTCCGCCAAAATTGTTAGTCAGACAAATGATAAATGGTAAAAATAAAATAAACAAAAGTAAAACCCCAAGCTAAAACAAACCCTACCCAAATTGAACTGTTGTAAAATATAAATGAAATGAAAGCTAAGGCCTGGCGGCAAAAAAAATACACAATATAAAACCCCACGCTAAACAAACCCTACTAAAATACAAGTATCGTAACACTTATATATTTATATACATATATTATAAATACACAACAAAAAACATATACCTCGATCCAAATACCAAACGTCTGACATCAATACGACACGTGTTTCGCCTCTGCACGAGACATCTTCAGGTGATGTTGACTCGTCGAGTGCTGGACTGAGTTCTCTCTCTCACTTTTTTTTTTTTTTTTTGTGGCCTTAGCTTTCTTTTCATTTATATTTTACAATAGTTCAATTTCGGTAGGGTTTGTTTAGCGTGGGGTTTTACTTTTATTTTTACCATTTATCATTCACAACTACAAACTAACAATCAACTAACAATTTTTTGTCTGACTAACAATTTTGGCGGAAGTAAGCTACATATTTTTTATTTATTTTGTTCATATTTTTTTTTAGGATTGAGGTTTTCGTCTTATTTGGACATGAATGACGTATTATTATAGTATACTATAATGTCATGTGTGACAACCTTAAATCAGTACTATAAAGCCGGCCGACCGGCTCTATTACAGAAAAGAAAAAAATATATGTCATTAACTCAGATAAAATTTAATAAGCAGTGTTTTTTGTCTTATTAAACTTAACTTAAACTTGAATAAAATTATTTAACAAACTTCTCAAGCGGAGCAAAACACGTTAAAGGAAGAGTTTGTTCTCGATAATTTTAAACAATTTCTAAATCAGTTTTTAAGAATTTTTTAAACTTAGCTATTAAACTGAGAAGTGTAAGAGAATCACAGAATAATTTAAACTAACGGGATTTGTCAAATATCTGATTCAAAAACTACTCTTTTTACTAAACAATTGAATTATTCGAATAAAAACATCTAGTTCAAATAACTTTACTACAAAGAAACAAATATCCAACTTAAAAAAAAGACGCCTTACTGGAGGTCTACACTTGCAAATAAAAAGACGCCTTACTGGAGGTCTACACTTGCAAATAAAAAGACGCCTTACTGGAGGTCTACCCTTGCAAATAAAAAGACGCCTTACTGGAGGTCTACCCTTGCAAATAAAAAGACGCCTTACTGGAGGTCTACACTTGCAAATAAAAAGACGCCTTACTGGAGGTCTACCCTTGCAAATAAAAAGACGCCTTACTGGAGGTCTACCCTTGCAAATAAAAAGACGCCTTACTGGAGGTCTACACTTGCAAATAAAAGGACGCCTTACTGGAGGTCTACCCTTGCAAATAAAAAGACACCTTACTGGAGGTCTACCCTTGCAAATAAAAAGACGCCTTACTGGAGGTCTACCCTTGCAAATAAAAAGACGCCTTACTGGAGGTCTACCCTTGCAAATAAAAAGACGCCTTACTGGAGGTCTACCCTTGCAAATAAAAAGACGCCTTACTGGAGGTCTACCCTTGCAAATAAAAAGACGCCTTACTGGAGGTCTACCCTTGCAAATAAAAAGACGCCTTACTGGAGGTCTACACTTGCAAATAAAAGGACGCCTTACTGGAGGTCTACCCTTGCAAATAAAAAGACACCTTACTGGAGGTCTACCCTTGCAAATAAAAAGACGCCTTACTGGAGGTCTACACTTGCAAATAAAAAGACGCCTTACTGGAGGTCTACACTTGCAAATAAAAAGACGCCTTACTGGAGGTCTACCCTTGCAAATAAAAAGACGCCTTACTGGAGGTCTACCCTTGCAAATAAAAAGACGCCTTACTGGAGGTCTACACTTGCAAATAAAAAGACGCCTTACTGGAGGTCTACCCTTGCAAATAAAAAGACGCCTTACTGGAGGTCTACCCTTGCAAATAAAAAGACGCCTTACTGGAGGTCTACCCTTGCAAATAAAAAGACGCCTTACTGGAGGTCTACCCTTGCAAATAAAAAGAGCATTAAAAATACTGTCAATTTGAGAAAGTGATCCTTTTGTAAGTCAATCTAATCTAGTAATATAGAGCGCATGTAACTCTGTCGGTCTATCTGTTACCTTTTCACTACTAGACGGCTGAACAGATCTTGTTGAAATTTGGTATTGAGATAGTTTGAACCCTGGGGGACTTGAGATAATTTTTATCGCGACAAAGTGAAGCCCGCGTGGGCAAAGTTGCGGGCAAAAGATAGTAAATATTAAAAATGCAAAAGTTTGTGTGTATGTATGATATACACAAACTTTTCCACTCAGCGATGAAACGGCTGAATACATTTTGATGAAGTTTGGTATATAGAAAGACAGTTTTTTGTTACTTACGTAGTATTTGTATACTTTTTGCTTACTGTTTTATAAGTATAGCATTTATATCCCGTTATTTTAAACTACATTATATCTTTACATGAATATATTTTTTCTTAAAATGAAATTTACATGTTTTTACTTTATTTTTGGGGACACTCTCTAACATAGCAAAGTGTAATGATATACTAGCGGCCCGCCCCGGCTTCACGCGGTTAGCTATGGTGTTCTTTCTATATTACTTTGTACAAATCATTGACTACCCGTGGCCCGATCGCACCCGCGTCCTACCCGCGTCTTTACAAACACAGAACACCACAGAATAACAAATAGTCCAAGTTTTTTGTCGAGTACTAGGCTTCTACTTATCGGATTGAGACACCAAGTAGGTACACCAGTTTTTATGTAAACCCATAAGCTATCCAACTGTGAAAACCGCAACGCAATCGGTACAGCAGTTTTTACGTGATACGCGAACAAACATACAGACAAACAGACAGACACGATTTATAAAAATGTTATATTCTTGTTCAGTAGTAGCCTATTTTAAGTACCCTAAAACCATATTTATTTAATTATTTTCTTGCAGTTATTTTGGTACTTACCGCTTTATTATAAGTATATGAGAAACTTTTAAAATTTGCGGAAAGTTAGGAATGCGTTTTTTTTGTATTTCATATATATAATAAAACCATATAATCCCATAAAAAAAACACTCTGTCTACGTTAGAAAGCATCATTTTTTTAAATAGATTTATGATACCATAGAGTAAAACAATTATATTTATTCTAGTTAAATTTTAATTCCTGGTTTTGTCTATTCTCTAATGATGACTAACTGTATTTACATTTAAAAATCAGAATCAGAAAAGGCAGTTTTGTCACCTTTGTTTACAGTCTTTTTATTAAAATAAAATAATAAAAAAATAACTTTGGTTTAGAGAGAGCTTCGATAAGGAACATACAGAAGCCAGCAAAATTACTGGATGTATGAGATGAAGCCAGTAAAAAAAATCTGGACGTATGAGATGTATCCATTAAAATAAATGACTGGATGTATGAGATTTAGCCAGTATAATAAATTACCGGACGTATAAAATGTAACCATTAAAATAAATTACTGGACGTATAAGATGTGGCCAGAAAATTACTGGATTTAAGAGATATAGCCAGCTAAATTACTGGATGTTTGAGATGTAGCCAGAAAAATAAATTACTGGACGTATGAGATGTAGGCATTAAAATAAATTACTGGATGTATGAGATGTTGCCAGTAAAATAAATTACTGGACGTATGAGATGTAGCCAGTAAAATAAATTACTGGACGTATGAAATGTAGCCATTAAAATAAATTACTGGACGTATGAGATTTTGTCCGTAAAATTACATCATACTGGATGTAAGAGATACAGCCTGCAAAATTACAGGACGTATGAGATGTAGCCAGGATTGTTATTGGATGTTTCTACTCTATCCATATGTATAAGTTACAATGTTCAACGCTTATGTGCAAAAATAAATAAAAAATAGCGGCTATGGCACTATGCCAGCATAAAAAAAAACTTTGAACTTGTTGGCTCCCTTTACTTTGAACTTGTTGGCTCCCTTTACTTTGAACTTGTTGGCTCCCTTTACTTTGAACTTGTTGGCTCCCTTTACTTTATAATTGGAAGTATTTAATTATACTATTGTCTCGTATTAACTAGCACATGTTTCAAACGAGATGAAGCCTTATATCTTTTCGTAATAAAGCTCAATTTGAAACAACATTTCTCATAATAAGGTTACCTATCGAATTTCATCATAAAATGATCTCCACCACGATACATTATAGATTTACTCGTACATACGGGAAGAAAAGTTTTAGCGTATGAAGAAGTAACACGAGTGGCTCAGAGAAACGGCATACAAGAGGTTGCCGGTTCAAGTACCGCTTCGTGGTCCAAATTTTCGTGGCCAAATTTAACTAAAAACTAAGTTCTTACCACTTTTTTTACACTTTGGAATAAGGTTCAACTCAGCGTGGTTCGTGTCTGCTTTAGTTGGACGTAGTTTCCTTTCTTGCCGTAAATGATACGATTGAGCGGATTCCTTTCACTGAGGTCTGTAAAAACACATGTGAATTAACTTTTCACTGCTGAAAACACATACGTTGTTTTTAAAAGCGCGCGTTATTGTTGCCAGTGCGGCAAATCACGCCCAGCGTGTTTTTTAGACGTGACCCAGTGACGTCATCGTCACCACCCGGATCTAGACTCGCTTTTTAAGGTTAGCAGTGAGGGTGTTAAGTTAATTTTAAATTGAAGTATAACACCTTAATAACATGTTATTAATATTTACTGGCGGCACCCCGCTGCTTTGCACGCGTTATAAAAGTAGGGCTGATAAAAAGCATGGTTTTTTGTTTATGACAGTATTTTATATTTATTTAAAAAATCAAGCATATTATGTTTTTCGTGTTTTTTACCGAAAGTAAGCAGTAGTTTTGACTTATCTGCTTTATTCCTTGTGGGATGAAGTCGCTTTTCCTATGTCAAATTTAACTATCATCATAAAATAAATAATAGTATAGTAATTTCGTCCACAAATGTCCAAACCGAACGGCAAATGTACTTATTGTAGTTCGCCGGCAGTTCGCCCCAGATTACAAAAATATATTTTTCCAAAATCTTTCGGTAAACAATTTTTGTAAAAAAAAACACATATTTTAATAAGCATTTTTAATTTCTAGTCTCATAACATTATGATTTTAATTAATCGATGAATTTTTATAGGAAAACAACATTTTTTTAACTATCTGATTTTAATAAAAAAACTCTTATTTAAATCAATCAACCCTGCATAAAAGTATCCTATTTGTTATTCCATAACCTAAAGTACAATAAACCAAAAAGCGTACTAACATTTTACTATGGAGCATATCTACAATACCGCCATTTTGAAAAAGTCCTGAATTCGCAGCCGCTGATCATACCTAAATATATCGATAGAGGACATAGCATAAACTTTTTTTTTGAGATTTGGTGCTCTCGTATAGTAGATCTTTTATGCAATTCGTAATGAATGCTATATAAGTACAAACAGATGCACAAAAATTGCTAAAAGTGTGTATAAGCGTACCTTTTTCTTGGATCCGTTGAGATAGTCCTTGTACATCTCCGAGCGCAAGTATCTTGAATAACTGTCGGATTTCATCAGATGATACACATGGGCCTGCGGACAAAAATTACACTTTTATCCAGGACGCAATTTTGTCGATTTCCCGGGATAAGAGTAACAAATACACACATTACTGATACACAATGTGTATTCCTGTGAAAAATCGGTCCAACTGTTTGGGCGTGAAACATGCACAAACAAGATAAGGTTTCTTTTGTTTGTTTGTCTGAGGTAGTGCTGACCTCTCTTGTCAGAATATGTCAGGCCGCCCGAGGCCCTCTGACATGTCTTAACGTCTTCTAGTAGCCGGGACCGACTGTTTAACGTTATCTCCAAAGCACGGAGTGATGGAAAGGTTTACTTTTACCTCACTATAGCAAAGCAAGGGAAGGGTAATGAGTTTAACAGTCTATGTATGTATGTATGTACGTATCTATGTATGTGGGAGGGAATGTGGATGTTCCACCATAGCGTCGCCCCTATTGGTTCGATTTTGACAAGCGAGGTGTCAATCGATTCATCTTCAAATATAGTGTCATAGGTTTTTTGACCCTTTTTTTGATACTTTTTTTGACCCCGACTACGGCAAGGCAAAGGAATGGTTATGTGTTCAAACTAAAAACTTGGTTAGATTTTATCAAGCGAGGTATCCTTCGGTTCGTCTTCATGTAGTGTCATAGGCTTTTTTTTGACCCAACTACGGCAAGGCTATGTGTTCAAACTAAAAACTTGGTCCGATTTTGACAAGCGAGGTAACAATCGATTCTTTTTTTAACCGACCGTAGTGGGGTTTAGTTTTTGAACTTAGGTCTTGTTAAATGACCGAGCGACCGCGAGGCATTCGAATCGATGTTAGTACGTGTGTATTACTGTGTATATTTGATCGGTGATAAAAATCGAACGTTTGATCCGATAATGTTAATTGTCATAATCCCCACCAGGTGGGAAATATGAAAAAAGTTCTTCTGTGATCCTCACCAAAACTGTAAATATTGGTTGGAGATTTCAACAAAAAAAACTTTTACATTTTTAGTATCATTTAATAAATCGATAGACAATTTCAATACAAACAAAATATGCTAGCACACTAGTATTCTAAAATGTCTCGTTTCTATGATATTGGAGCTCAAACCTAGCGCATCAGTCATTATGCTCAGTAACGCTCAGGTCAGCCACGCCAGAGACCCTCAGCCGGCCTGACAGTCTGACACATGCGGCCAGCACTACCTCATACGACAAGCAAACATTAGTACAGTAGGCACAACGAATCTTTGTGGCTCGGAAGTTGTCTGCAAGTCGCTGCGCAAGCTGCTATTTTTCAGGCGCTATCCCAATGTTCAAGGTGAAGACAGCAACGTATAACTGCCTCGCTCACTCGCTTACGGTTTTCGCATCATCTATCTCGCTCTTACTTTACGATGTATTATCCTCACAGCTGAACCTGCACTATCGTTCACAGTGCCTAACTTCACAACCACAAAGATTCGTTGTGAATACTGTAGACGTAGTCCATTACCTGTGCTTGATCGAAGCAATATCTATCTGCCGTCCCAGATTCCACCTTTTGACGTGTGAGCTCCCTGAAACGGAAAAATGCTAGTAAGTACACGCAATTACGCACTAGGTAGTAATCATTGGTAAAGTCATTGGTACTGGTCCTCTAATTATGGTAATGCTCACTTGAGGTTCCGCCTATTATTCAGACTGAGGTAAAGCTGATTCAAACTATGTCATAGCTCGTTCAAACCAGGGTATGTTCACCCAGGGTATATTTACTTCCCCGCTTAATTCATGAAGAAGTAACTTGGCAAGTACTTGACGACCAGTTTCTTCCCTACGCTTGAACGTACTAGTTTGTTTCTACACAGTTACCTGCTGGCAGCGTCAACGTTGACCGGATTGACAGCGTCAGAAGCGAGGAACTCTTTCCAGATCTCTTTGGCGCGAGCGGACACGCGACGGATAGGAAGCGCTTTCAGCTCCTGTACCGCTAGCCAGAACCTGTGGTCAACATGCACTAGGATATAGCAAAATAAGACTCTTTTGGACAGAAATATATTTATATCCTTGTCCATCCTACAGTCCGCTACGAACAGGACAGGACACATTTGGTAAGATATAACTAAATGACAAATAAAGTTGTGTACGACATTATTTTGAATGTAAGGCACTTACAGATTAACGATTGTTACTATGTACTTCAAACTATATTATTCGTAGACTTCAAGATTTACTGTCAACCACTTGAAAATATATTACAATATATACAATGCCTTCCCTAGGATTCGGTAAAGTCAGTCGTGCATGAGCATGAGGTAACGTGGAGCAACTAACCATCGAGGTTGGAATAATCTGTCACTTATTAATGTAGGGTTAGACTGTGACGTTTTCCGTGATGATGTTGCAGCCATTGTGGGATGAGTGCGTAAGTATATAAATTCTATTTGGAGTTAGTACATTGAAGCATGAAGCATTTATTTGTTAAAACATCGTGGTGACAGGATAAGCCACTCAGACTTAGGTAATGCTCACTCAGATTGGGGTAATGTGCACTCAATTAGGGTAATGCTCACTTAAGGTTCTCCCCGCTGAACTCCTTCGATAGGAAACGTGCGAAGTGCTCTTTACCCGCCGGATCTTGCAGCAATTCGCGGAGACCGAATGACCAGCGTCGAACGCGACGTAGCGGTAGGGGATCCTTACTGAAAGTGAAACATACAAAATATAGCATTTAGCGTTTGCCCATACTAGCGTTTTTGTGTGCGGATATCCATCGCTCCGTGCTTCGCAGAGCACGTTAAGCTGTCGGTACCGGCTGTTATTGATTGATAGCAGTAGTTAAGCCATGTCAGAGGCCCTCGAGCTGCCTGACAAACTCTGACACCCCAAACCAGCCCTTCCTCATACGTTAAACAAACATACCGGACATTTTTCTGGGGGAAAAGTAGCCTATGTGATATTCCAGGACCAGAAATACCTCTAAAGTACAATATACCAAATTTCGTTCCGACGTCAAATAGTTTTTTATTAATTGGTCGGCTTCTACTCATAGGATTGAGATACCAGGTAAATCAGTTTTTTTTTTATTAAAACCTAAGCTATCCAACAGTGAAAACCACATCGAAATAGGTCCAGTAGATTTAACGTGATGCGCGAACAGGCAGACAGACACCATTTTTATATGTTTTTTTTTGTTTATTAGCTTATTTTTTTGTATATTTTTTTTTATATTCATTGTACAAAATTTTTGTTACTGCTTTATTATGTTAGAAGTTTGATTTAATTATTACAAATATTATTTGATTTGATTATATTTCATATTTGAATAGGTAATTGCTTTGGAGATTTCACATAATTATAAAAGTATTTAAAGGCTGCATAACTACTTTTCTATTTAAATTCATATATTAAGTTGTGATTATGACGGTTGACTAGTAAAGTACGAGTACGAGACTAACAGTTTTCGAGCATTACAATTATTAAACATCCTAATTTGTAAACTAACAATTCTTAAAAAGTTTTTATAAAATTTCATATATTTTTAGAATAATTTAGCTATTTATAATCAACGGTAAAATGGTCAGATTTTGACGAAGGACTTGCATTTTGTCATGGCGGGCATTCTGCCGCCAGCTCCGAAACCGAACAGTGTTTTTTGATTTTACGATCATTGTACATTTTTAAAATAGTGAGACGAATAAATTGGGACTCGTATCGGTCTATTTTGTTTTATTGCCACCCTGATTTTAATATCATAAGTGGGTAGTAGAACTAAAATGGGTAGAGATAACGATCGTGAGCAATGCGAAAGACGCTCACGAAGCCGTTCAAGACATTCCCGGAGACATAAGCGCCGTCGTCGCTACAACACTAGCTGCGATAATGGATCTTCAACGTCGAGACGCAGTCGTGAAACAAGAGGTGACCGTACAAAAAAGAAGCATCGCCACAAGAAACGCCACCGACGGACTTCCAAGGCAAGAAATGAAGATTCTACAGCTAGGCTTGAAATTTCTAATCAAGGGGTTCTTATTAATAAGGAACAATCAAATGAAACACTACAGGCAAGTATAGTTTGTTTTCTACAATTATTTCTTTTCTCTCTATTGTAGGGTATTTTTGAATTTATACATTTAAACTAAGTGTAACCCATTTACCACCCATTTGCTACCAACGCATTACATTTGCTATAGTGAAAACTACAATTTCATAAGGCTTGCGTTCATGTTGTTTTTTTAATTTTTGTAGTTGTTAGAAATAACAAAACCAATAGTTTGTTTTTAATAGGACAGCACTGTTTGATATTTAACTTACCTCCTGTAACTACCGGCCAATTTTTATTACACCTGTTTGCTAGCTTTATAGTACACATATTTATTCTATTCTACTATCACAAGAGTAGTTATTTAAATTTTATGATGTAGGTACATCTGTGATCTGATTCATTAACTACATAATAACTTCATAATATGAAGTTATTGTATACCTATTATGTAGTATATACATATTATGTAGTTGCGTTAATAAGTGTATGCTTATAATTTGGGCTCGTATGTCTTTGCAAAGAAAGCTTACTCAAATATTTTACTGTAGAACTATGGAGTGACATAATAAGCCTAAAAAGAGTATTGTGGTTATCATATATATAATATAACTTGTGCATATTTCGCCAGTGATGATGATGCAAGTGATAATGTAATCTATTAAGTGGCGCAAGTTTTAGTATCCTTTCATTTGTATCTTTTAACCTTTTTCGCCTTCTATTTCTACACACACATATATATATCGCACTGAATTAAAAAAAACAGACTATTGCACAACCACGGCATCGGAAGTCACCGAATACATCGAGCGTGCTATTGGCGAATCAACAGAGTTCTGCAAGCACAGAGCTACACAACGAGCCAGCGCAGCAAGTACAAGCGACGGATGCTGAGCCACTTCAATCTATGCAGCCTTCTTCAGCACCAGCTACTCATTTGGACTCTTCAACAAGTAAATCTAATTTGATGCTTAGTATTAATGATATTTCACAATTGATTCAAAGTTTCACACGGTCAAACTCTCAAATTACTTATGATAAAAATATTATACCCATATTTGACCCGGCACAAAAAAACAGCGCATTGAAGGGTGGATAGCCAAGGTTAACGAATGTGCAAAAATTTACAACTGGACTAATGAACAGACAGCTCATTACGCTTTACCCGAATTAGGCGGCCATGCAAAGAAGTGGTATGAAGGTCTACAGATCATACTTCTGACATGGACCGAATGGCAGGATCGTCTTATTAGGGCTTTTCCTTCGGAAAGTAATTACGGACCTTTGTTGACAGAAATGTTAGAAAGGCGAATGAAAATAGGTGAAACTGTAGATGAATATTACTACGACAAAACGATGCTGTTAAACGCGTGTGGCATTGTAGGCAAAAAGGCAGTCGACTGTCTCGTATATGGAATAGACGATAGGATGATTAGGTCTAGCGCATCTTCAGCTAGGTTTCAAGACCCAGAAGACTTACTGAAATTCCTTAAGGATCTATGTAGAGAGACAAATAATTCGCGTTTTAATAAACGACCAGTCAATGCACTAGCTTCCAATTCCAGATATAATGACGTTAGATGCTTTAAGTGTAATAAAACTGGACATCGTTATGCTCAATGCCGTGTTCAAAATAAACCAACAACCGATGTCTCTTGTTTCAATTGCAAGGAACAAGGTCATACATCTAATAAATGTCCCAAACCAATCCGTCGATGTGATAACTGTCAAAGGCTTGGGCGTACAACAAGTGATTGTTTCAGGCCTAAAGATAATAATCCATCTCATAACAGTTCTAAACCCGAAAAGAAAACTTTGCTAACACAAAAATCCAGATCTGACTCGAAATATTATAAGCCTGCTTTTATAAATAATACCATTAATATACAAAGCTACGTGGACTTTGGGAGCGATTGCACACTGATTCGTCAGGACATTGTCGAAACATATTCACTACCTAAAGTAGAAAATGATGTTCCTAACATTCGTGGTTTCGGTAACGGCTCATCAACTCCATTAGGTAGGACGAGGTTGAATTTGTGCATCGGTGAAGTTACGGCAGAAATTGACGCTTACATTATTGAACCCTCCTTGCTTAGTGAACCTTTACTGGTTGGTCAGGATTTTACAGAAAGGGAAGACGTATGGGTGATAAAAACACATGACAAATTAGATATTCTAAAACGGAAGATAGTGGATGGCTTGACGAACATACAGACTAGCAATCAAAGCAATGACAAAATTGTATTAAGAATTAAAGTAGATACTGTCGTGAACAAATTTGAATATGTGGATTGCATTAATGAAGACAATTCCACATGTGATATTTTTATAGAAAATAGTGTTAGAAGATTGGAAAAATGCAAACTATTGTGTTATGAGGGGTATCTATAACATAAATAATGGAGAATGTCAAGTTGCTGTTTGCAATTTCGCTAAAGAACCCATTTTCCTGAGAAATAACTCGGTGTTAGTACGTAGTAAACCAATCGTCACATCATGCCCTCCCAAAAATAATACTGAATTGACTTGTCATCAAATTAGCAGTGAACCCCCAGTACCGATAACTATGAATGAAGTTAAAGTTAACCCCAATCTGACAAAGCAACAACAGGAATCTGTTCTTAATTTAATAAACCAATACAGAGATTGCTTTGCACAAAGTCTATCTGAACTAGGGTGCACAAATGTAACTGAAATGCATATTGAGCTAAACGATAATACTCCAGTAGTTTATCGGCCGTACCGTTTAAGTTACGTGGAAAGAGGAATAGTTAGAGAAATGGTCAAAGATCTTATTGATAATGATATTGCTGAAGAATCAAATTCTTTTTATGCAAGCCTCTATTATACTTGTTAGGAAAAAGAAGTCTTTGTGTAGATTTTAGAGCTTTAAATCGGAAAATCAAAAAAGATCATTTTCCAATGCCTAGAATAGATGACCAACTAGATATGCTTAACGGCAATAAATATTATACATCTCTTGATTTAGATAGTGGCTACTATCAAATCCCAATCAGCGATGACTGCAAACACCTCAATGCATTCGTTACGCCGGAAGGTCTTTATCAATTTAAAAAAATGCCTTTTGGGTTGGTTAATTCTCCAGCAGTATTCCAAAGGACAATTAATCAAGTACTAGGAAATTCAAGGTTCAATTCCGCTCTAGCCTATATGGATGATATACTTATACCCGGAAAGGATTTTGATGAACAATTTGAAAGACTAGAAAAATCTTTTATGCTACTACGAAATGCTAAATTTACTTTAAATTTGCAAAAATGTATTTTTTTTCAAGAAAAGTTACGAGTATCTCGGTTATGAAATAGGTGAGCACGGAATTCGACCAGGAAAAGAAAAGATTGTTTCTGTGGAACAGTTTCCACCACCACGCAATGTATATGAAGTCAGGCAGTTTGTTGGGTTGGCCAGTTATTTCAGAAAATTTATATAACATTTTGCTGTCATAGCTAGGCCACTGACGGATTTGACTAGGAAAGGCAAGGCATGGTGTTGGGGAACTGAACAACAGAAATCATTTGCAGAACTGAAAAACGCTTGGACCCAAAGACCAGTGTTAGGAATATATGACCCCAAAGACGAGACATACTTACACACGGATGCTAGCAAATATGGAATAGCCGGAATACTGTTACAGAGGAAAAATGACGATGAGAAAATTAAACCCATAGCTTATTTTAGTCGAAAGACTACTATAGACGAACAAAACTATCATGCATACGAGCTAGAAACGTTGGCCGTTGTAGCTTCACTTCATCGATTCAGAGTATATCTAATAGGGGTTAAGTTTACCTTAGCCACTGACTGTGCTGCTCTTCGAGCCACTTTCAGTAAACGAGACCTGGTATCGAGAATTACACGTTGGTGGATAGCAATTCAAGAATTTGATTTTGACATACAATACAAACCGGGTCATACAATGTCTCACGTAGACGGTAGAAATCCTCTACCTCATGAATCAGATATAGGTCAAGACACGATTCCATCCATTCTTCGAATAACACATGAGGACTGCCGAATCGCAAAGAGTTAGGAAAATTCTAAAGGATACCGAATACTCGGATGTTAAGAAAAATTATGTCCTTAAAAATAACATTGTTTCGGAAAATGGGAGATGAACTGAAGTGGGTTGTACCAAAAATAACTCGTTTCCAGCTATGTAAACTCATTCATGACGATATTGGACATTTCAGTGTAGAAAAAACAATCGTTAAGATAAGTAAAGACATTTGGTTTCCAAAAATGAAAAATTAAAAAATATGTACGCTCATGTTTTGGAATGTGCATATAGCAAAGAACTAGCTGGGCCTAAAGAAGGACTACTACATCCAATTCATAAGGTTAATAAACCCTTTGACACCGTTCATATTGACCATTTAGGGCCTTAGATTGTAAATTTAAAATAAATTAGGTCTATCTATAGATTATTAACTTAGATAAATACATAGAAAATTCTTTATTGCACACATAAGATAGGTACATAGGCGAACTTAATGCTAGCAAGCATTATCTTCCAGTTAACCTCGGTGTACTGTGATGTTTTTAATGCGGAATAGTGCCGTAAAAAAACTTAATAGTGCCGTACTTAATATTAAATTTTGTAAGAAAAAGTTAATTACACATTTATATTAAGATAATTAATATTAATTGAACTATAAATCTACTCAATATCTTGAAACATTTATGAATTTTCTTGAAAAGTATTTTAAGTTGGATGATTGAATTATAATGATTGAAGTATTGGAAGGGGTGGTGGTAAAATACTCGATTTTGATAGGCCAATCGGTATTTTACTAACTAAAAGGTTGAAAATATTGGATTACTATGTTGTATCCATGGGTATTTTCAATCAAGATAATTAAGTAGAATTAAGATTGTATATAATGGGGGTAAATTACGTGATTTTGATAGACCAATCAGTATTTTACTAACCCAAAGATTGAAAATATTTGATTACCATGTTGATAGATCCATGGGTATTTTCAATTGATATAGATTATAAGTGATATTGTATTTAGTGGGGGGTAAATTACACGATTTTGATACACCAATCGGTATTTTACCATTCCAGAGATTGAAAATATTTGGTTACCATGTTGATAGATCCATGGGTATTTTCAATCCATATTTTAAGTAGAAATGAGACTGTTATTTATAAATAATGGCAGTAAATTACTCGATGTTAGTATGTTGAGACTCATTAGTATTTTACTAATACAATTGAGTTAATATTTAATGTCTAAGGTTAACAATATTATATTATCTGTATTATATACATAGAAATAATTGATAACTTAAAGTTTGAGGACAAACTTATTGTCAGGAAAGGCCGAATGTTAGAATTTTGATTTAATTATTACAAATAATATTTGATTTGATTATATTTCATATTTGAATAGGTAATTGCTTTGGAGATTTCACATAATTATAAAAGTATTTAAAGGCAGCATAACTACTTTTCTATTTAAATTCATATATTAAGTTGTGATTATGACGGTTGACTAGTAAAGTACGAGTACAAGACAAACAGTTTTCGAGCATTACAATTATTAAACATCCTAATTTGTAAACTAACAATTCTTATAATGTTTCTATAAAATTTCATATATTTTTAGAATAATTTAGCTATTGAAAATCTATAATCAACGGTAATCCTTCATCAAAATCAAAATGACCATTTTGGTCAGATTTTGATGAAGGACTTGCATTTTGGGCGAACAGTGTTTTTTGATTTTACGATCATTGTACATTTTTAAAATAGTGAGTCGAATAAATTAGGACTCGTATCGGTCTATTTTGTTTTATTGCCACCCTGATTTTAATAGTTATAATTATAAGTATAACTAAATGTTACTAACCACTGTTTCTCCATGTCCCACAGTTCCGTGGTATCGTTGATCCAGGGGTTGGGCCACTCGGGTGGCGTTAGGAACGCGTCGTATTCCGCGTATTGCTCGCAGTAAGCTATGAACCTGAGGACAGACAACTCGGTCAGTTGTCGGCACTGAGGACGTCACAACACATCAATAGCCCGCAGAAGTACTCCGCTAAACATGTGCCTCCCCTATAATAGTACCTATGTCATAATATGTAGTGATTGTGATGAAACACATGATCGATGATGGATGCTTTAGATATTGTGTATTAGTTTCAATGTCGTGGCGATATCGTACAATTGATCATTTCATGAAATGGTTGGCCACATCATGAAAAGTATCTATTTCATGAAATTATCGGCGACATCATGAAATGGTTTGATCAGATGAATGAATGATAAGCGTTTGAGAATATGAACAGCTACTTCATGATATGGTCAAACATTAGTGATTATATCGCAAAATAGTTGCATTATCCACCGTTAGAGGCGCTAGGCGGAAGCCAGACTTGGCCGTCATAGGTTAGAAGGCGAAGGCAGGAGCGAAGCATAGCGAGCTCCCACCCACTTTTTAACCTTTTGAACACCTTTGGTATCAAGAAATTAATGATATTTTATGATATGGTCAACCGTGGATTTTATTATCATTAAAGGTAGATGTTTCAACGATATGGTCAATTTTAGCTGGTCATTTCATGAAATAGAACCATTTCAACAAATTATTGACCATTTCATGAAATTATCAATTCTACGTTATCGCCACATCAGTATTACAACATTAGATATAAGATGTATATAGATGCAGATATCTGCTTTACTTTTGATTATTTCTTTGGAAATTGACGGTGTTATAAGGTTGCTGTTATTTTTGATAATGTGGGTTGTTACTATGTTTTTACCCGACCACGGCGAGCCAAAGAAAGGGTTGTGAGTTCAAACTAAAAATTTGGTCCAATTTTGACAAGCGTAGTATCAATCGATTCGTCTTCTTCGCAAGAGTATCATAGGCTATTTTTTACCCGATCGAAATCGTGTAGTAGTTTTTGAACTTATGTCTTGTTGAGATTGTTTCAGGTGTAAATATGTTGGGTATACATCACCCATACCCAACATAAGATTCTGTGCGTTTTTGTTGGGTGTTGTCATTCGCCGCTCCAATCTGTTGCGCAACATGGCTAGATGTCGCTATGCAGACCAAACGCATGGGCCGATTTTGATGATTCTTACGTCAATCGATTTGTCCTACGAGGGTTGTTTGATAAGTCCTTTTAAAAACTATTTATAAAAGCATTTTTCTGGTAAATGGCATTAACACTGGCAGGCACATCTTACAAATGAAGACTGTCTAAAATTCACCAAAAAAAAACAAGTTTTTGTCAGTTTAATCATTGTTTAACTGTGATCACTCGTAAATTTTCAACAACTATGGAAAAATCTGAATTTCGTGCCGTTATAAAACATTTTTTTATGAAGGGTTGCAGTGCTGCAACAATAAAAACTGAACTTGATTCTGTTCATGGCACTAACGCACCAACGTTGCAGACTGTTTATAACTGGATAAATGATTTTAAACGTAGTCGGTCAAGCACATCTAATGCTCCACGCTCTGGTCGCCAAATCGAAGTCACTACTGAGGATGTTGTTGAAGAAGTCCATAATATTGTACTCGACGACCGCCGAGTAAAGGTGCGTGAAATAGCTGAGAACACGGGCATCTCCACTGAGCGAGTACATAAAATCCTGCATGAAGATTTTGGTATGACAAAGCTGTCATACCAAAATCCACTGATGGGTGCCACTTTTGTTGACAATCAAGACAATACCCCAGTGCACACGTCAGCTATTGCAATGGCCAAAATCCACGAGTTGGGCTTCGAGCTGGTTCCGCATGCTCCGTATTCGCCGGACCTAGCTCCGTGCGATTATTACCTATTCCCAAATCTGAAAAGATGGCTTGGAGGGCATTTAAAATTGACAAATGAGGACTGCATCGCAGGTGTAAACGGCTATTTTGAAGACCTCGACAAAACGTATTTTTTGGAGGGGATAAAAAAATTGGAAACTCGCTGGAACAAGTGTTTGGCCCTCAAAGGAGACTATGTTGAGAAATAAATGTAATATTGTTTAAAAAAAAAAAAAAACTTTTTAAAACGACTTATCAAACAGTCCTCGTAATCTTACGAGTGTCACTAAAGACATGACAGTCATGACACTAATCAAAATTCAATATGGCGACAACCAGAAGCCATATTGTGACAAAGAAAAAACGAAACAAAGTCGACGAACTAAGTATGTTGAGTCGGGTATTATTGAATAGGTATTTTAAAATCACCTTTAGGTTTCTCTTATCATTTTTCATATCGAATGACCATTTTTTTTAAATCTGTAACGATTTAAAGTAGGTTAGCAACCATTCTCATATAAATTATTGCCTCTTTTTAGTTTTGTTTGCCGTCGCTTTCGATTACGTCTGGTGTACACGTTTGTGTTGCGTGATGTTTTCGATAGTTCCCACTCACATATCGGCCACTTTGCTGACTCGCACGTTCCGCCGCTCCAACCTGTTGCGCAGCATGGCTAGCTGTCGCTTTGCCGCGTCGATTTGTTGGTCGATGTTGGCGGGTTCCGGCGAGTTAGTTTCCGTCGCGCAGGTTACTGTTATTTCCGGTTGGGATGATTCACCTGGGGTGAAAAAATAGATATGCAAACAAATGCTCTACAAAATACCATGGTACAAAAATCTACTTCAAATGGATTAACAGCTAATAACTAAAAAAAACTACTGAACCAATCTTGATGAAATTTATACGGGACTACACTGAAAGTCTACCCTTTTGAATAAAACAACAACTATCCAAATTGGTTTAGAAATCTTAGAGATTTGAGGCAATAAAAACGAAAAATTAAACGGATTCAACAAAAAAAAACACTGAACCAATTTTGATACAATTTACCACCTGGAGAGTATTCAAACACCCTCCCAAACAAAAAAATAATTTTCAATATCGTCCACAATTGACGAATAAAATTAGCTAAGGATTTCTCTTTATTTGTACACTAGTGACTCGCCCCGGCTTCGCACGCGTACCACTACCGCGTCATTTTTCTTACACATCGTAACTTCTAAAAAAAAAACGCCAGTAAGCGTAATTCCAAATCTTTGGCAGCAACGCCAAAGAGGTTGAATTTATGAGCAACGCTCGTGGAGCTTTTTGACAGACTCGTTATTTTTCGTTTCACAGGCAACATGTCATTCCGTTCCGTTATTATATGGCATTTTTTTTTATACCTTGGATTACATTATTATAATTTGCGCAGGGATCTCTAATTGTTCGATAAATAAAATACATCCCATGTTACTCGCTGTTAACGTAGCTTTCTACGGGTGAAAATGCGTGGGTCACGGGGTGGACCCCGAGGTCACGAGGATCCCAACGTAACTTTCCCGCAAAAAAAAAACTCGCGTCTGCTCCACTCAGTCTGAACTGCAACTGAAGTGGCGAACTGTGGCCACGCAAGTGAATATTGTCACGACAAAACCCTTTGATGCGCGCCAGTTTACCGACAGTGCCGCGATAAGCATTCGTGTTCGCCCGAATACATCGCGATTCGACGAACTACTCGGCCACAGTTGTCACGATAGCTCAAATATTCGCCAAATGCCGCTAATGTAGCCGTAGCATTTAGTGTAAAAAACGTTACATTAACCACACACGCCCGAACCTCGTCAAAACTATTACACCACAGAATAAAGTAATAGTATGTACGAAGAACGGGTCGCGCGGAATTAATTAAAATCCGCTCATACACAACATCGTCATTTGGATCACTATACAACTAGCTGATGCCCGCGACTTATATTAGTTACCTGTAACTAAGTAATTGAATCTAAGGAACTGAATTTCAGCCACTTCTAGTCATCATCATCATCATCAGGCTATACATGTCCACAGGTGGACGTAGGCGTCTCCCAATGAACGCCACTGAGCTCGGGCTTCAGCTCACTGCTTCCAGTTTCTGCCAGCCACTTTTCGCAGGTCGTCACTCCACCTGGCCACACGCGAGTCCTAAACTACGTTAGCCTAAACGTGGTCTCCACTCGAGAACTCCTCTACCCCAACGATTATCGGTTCTTCGGGAAATGTGACCAGCCAACTGCCACTTTAGCTTGCTTATCCCTTGATATGTCGGTTACCTTGGTTCTCCGTCGGATATCTTCATTACGAATCTTGTCCTTTAGAGAAACTCCAAGAATAGCTCTCTCCATAGCTCACTGAGCGACCTTAAATTTGGAGACTAGTCTGACCGTGAGTGTCCACGTATCGGCTCCGTAGGTCATGACTGGTAGAACGCTCTTGAAGACTTTTGTGTTCAGGCACTGCGGTATGGACGACGAGAAGACTTGACGAAGCTTGCCATGACGCCACTTCTAGTAATTGTACCTATCCATTTGAAACTTTGCAAATGTATGTAATTCCGATGGCAATAAATAATGTACCATCGAGCTGGTCTGATGATGGAGCCGGAAGGTGGGTAATGGAACCCTTGAATAGCTAGCGGTAAACCCTTCTAGTTTGGGTTCATTAGATTTGTCTTAACGAGTCCTGCTCTGATGACGAGTGTGTTTTTAGACTCATTTGTTTTTGCCCACCTCTGATGTCAGAGTATGTCAGGCTGCCTGAGGGTATGTGGCATGGCTTAACGACTGCTATTAATCAATAACAGACGGGATCGACAGCTTAAGGTGCCCTCCGAAGCACGGAGGGAGGGAAAATCGCTCATAACTTAGCAAAGTGCGGAGCCGAGGAAAGGAGTTGAATTGTAACGCGCACTTGTATACCGCTCCGGTACCATCAGTCAGCCTACTCTACGGCTACAGCGGCGCTTACAGTCAGGTATAGACTGATTCAAACTTAATGACGGCTGTAAAGATGGCGCGAGACGCTGCGCAGTAGCAAATATTAAATGTGCGCGGGCGTTGGAGGGGGCTGCGCGAAGCCGTACTTGCAGCGCACTTCACATCAGCCATTAACTTTGAATCGGGTTATACATGACCTGCAACATTGCCCTGTACACCAAAAGGCACTTACCGTTCTCTTTGACTGCTTCTGCGTTCTTCTTTATCTCGTCTTCGCTTTCTTGTGCATTGGTGATGGTCACTATCGGGTTGTTCTGTAACCAACATTATCATCATCATCATCATCAGCCCGAACAAGTCCACAGGGGGCTCCAACTTAAGGAAATTGAATTGTTTTGAATGCTTTTACTTGTCTTTTTTGGACGGGAAACATTAATGGAAGTTTTTATGGTCACTAACACTAACATTATAACAGGGTTATTTATATATAATATATTTTATAATTATACAAGGTAAATGTCCCTTTTATACTGTTAATTTAGGGCAAATATTAAGTTATTAATAAATTTGTAATCGTTAAACGACGTAATTTAACATCATCTACGATAAACAATAAAT
Organism: Alsophila aescularia; assembly: GCA_946251855.1. Lineage (NCBI taxonomy): Eukaryota > Metazoa > Arthropoda > Insecta > Lepidoptera > Geometridae > Alsophila > Alsophila aescularia. The sequence goes on from OX276373.1 coordinate 68,363,865, forward strand.
AAACGTGTGTGAGATTTCTATTTCTTAATTATTTTTGTTGGAAATGTTAAGGTTTGGATACAAAAACTGATTTAACTTGCCCCAAACGGCAATGTTACATTTCACATCGAACGTGTAAATATTAGGTTTTGTTCCTCACCTCCTCATTTATCCCGAAGCCCTCCCCTTAATATTACCTTCAAGTTGTGCTGCAGTATCAACTCCTGACACTGCCTCAGCCGCCTCGCCTTAATGGCGTTGATGCGGGACAGCTTCTTGGGGTCTATTTCAGTGGTGTTCACACAACCCGGCTGAAAAATAAGGTTTCACATAAAGTATAGTAATTACTTACCAAAAGGTCTGTACAAAGAACTTAATTAAAAAAATATGTCTGGGATACTTAAAATAAGCTGAATAAAAATATATAATTTTTTAAATTGTGTCTGTTTGTTCGCGCATCACGTAAAAACTACTTGACCGATTGCGATGCGGTTTTCACGGTTGGATAGCCTTGGGTTTAACTTAAAAACTGGTGTACTTGATATCTCAATCCGATAATAAAACGCCGAGCAATCGATAAAAAAACTGTTTGCAGGCTGAACGAAATTTGGTATAATGAACTTTATATTTACTTTTGGTCCTGGAGTACCAAACTACTTATACTTTTATTCGACTTTTCGATTCGATTTAAATGAACACGCGGGCAAAGCCGAGGGCACAGCTAGTACTTATAATAAAGTACAATAGTCGCAGCCAATTTATATTTATGTGAAGTTAGGCTCTGTGAACGATTGAGCAGGTACTGCTGTGGGGATAAAACAGCATAAAGTAAGAGCGAGATATGCGAACAACGTAAGCGAATGGGCGAGGCAGTTATACAATGCTGTCTTCATTAGGATTAACATTAGGATTGCGCCTGAAAAATAGCAGTTTGCGCAGCGACTATTCGGCAACTTCTGAGACACATACTTCCGCTGCGACTACGTAACAAAAAGTCTATACAAAAAAGATAATTAAAAAAATGGTCTATGAGATTTAAAATAAGCTACTGAAAAATAATAATAAAACTATTAATTGGTACCTGTCTGTCTGATTGTTTGTTGCTGCATCACATAAAAACAGCTAGAGCTATTTAAATGCAGTTTTCACTATTGTATAAATAAAAGTTCAACATAAAATTGAATGTACATTGCATCTCGAAGCGACGAGCAGAAGCTGAATAATCGATGCAAAACTATTTGACGGCTCAACGAATTTGATGAATAACACATCATCATCATCATCTGCCTATATCTGTCCACTGCTGGACGTAGGCCTCTCCTAATGCACACCACTGAGCTCGGCCTTCAGCTCATCCATTTTCTTCCAGACACTTTTCGCAGATGGTCACTCCACCTGGCCACAGGGCGTCTTATGTTTGCCTAAACGTGGTCTCCACTCGAGAACTCGTCTACCCCAACGATTATCGGTTCTTCAGGAAATGTCACCAGCCCACTACCAATTTAGCTTGCTTATCCTATGTCGGTTACCTTGGTTCTCCGTCGGATATCTTCATTACGAATCTTATCCTTCAGAGAAACACCAAGCATAGCTCTCTCCATAGCTCGCTGAGCGACCTTAAATTTGCAGACTAGTTTGACCCTGAGTATGTCCACGTTTCGACTCCGTAGATCATGACTGGTAGGACGCACTGATTGAAGACTTTTGTCTTCAGGCACTGTAGTATGGACGAAGAGAAAACTTGAAGAAACTTGCCGAATGCTGCCCAAACCAACTGAAATCTTTTGTTGGCTTCCTTCTCAAAGATGTTTTTACCCAATTGCAATATTTGTCAGAGGTAAAAATATTTTTGGACAACTTTAACTTTATTTTTTTTCAACTTTTTTTGCACCATTAACTGCAATCGGTTCCGGATCAATAAGATCGTTAAACATGATCTTGGTCTTATTTATGTTCATTTCGAGACCGGTGCGTCAAGAAGCATCATCTAGGATGATCAGCATACTTTGCAAGTCTTGCAGCGACTCCGCCATATGGACTACGTCATATGCAAATCGTAAGTGTGAGACGTTCTCTCCATTGATATTAATACCCATTTCTTTCCAATCCAGCGTCTTAAACATATCTCCCAAAGCATTAGTAAACAGTTTCGGGGATATAACATCCCCCAGTCTCACTCCCCTGCGCAGTTGGATATGTTTAGACTGCTGGTTTTGTACTTGGACACTCATAGTCACGGCTTCATACAGAAACCTCAGCACTTCGATGTATCGCCAGTCCACTTAACAACGCTGGAAAGACTCCGGAACCGCCCAGGTTTCAACGGAGTCAAAGGTCTTTTCATAGTCCACAAAATCAAGACACAGGGGCTGGTTATACTCTTCAGACTTCTCTATAACCTGCCCCACTGTGTGTATGTGATCTATGGTGCTAAATCCTCCGCGAAACCCGGCCTGTTCAGGAGGCTGGAATTCGTCAAGTCTTCTTGCGTGACGATTTGAGATGACCCTCGGAAAAACTTATAGACGTGGCTCAAGAGTGAAATAGGTCGGTAGTTCTTTAAAAGGGTTCCCTTTTTTAAAGAAGATTTGGTAGTACCAAACTCCAGCTCCACGCCACGCCTTTGGAGTTCTCCCACTGTTAAGGACGGTGCTAAATAACCCCTGAAACTCGGGTTCGGGTTTCCCTCCTGCCTTCAAGAGCTCCGAAGTTATACCATCCTCACGGGGAGCCGCCATCTCAATATCGTCTAGGCTGAAATCGGAAAGTTCGTCAGTGAAGTGGCGGGTCAGTATTGCGCGGGAATCTTCTGTGCTAGGTTCGGGTCTAGAAGCATGCGAGTCGTACAATCGGCCATAGAAGTCTTCAATCTCAGAAAGGATCTCCGGTTTAGAGACGACGGTTGTTCTATTATTGTTCTTGAGCTTCGTCAGATGGGATCTACTCAATTGCTGGGCGAAGACTATTGACCCCCGATTTTGCTCAATTGCCTTTTCTATACGGCGTGTATTTGAGCATCGGAGGTCACTTCGCACCAGCTCACTGATCTTTTTATTGAGTTCCCTTTTCTCTGACGGTGTGGCTTGCTGTTGCTCCCGTCCCTCGTCCATAAGCCGTACAGCCTCATCCGAGATTTTAGACGTCGCACATAGGGGGGTATTCGGCCAATCTAGCCGGTCAAAATTATTTGCTTCTTTTTTTTTTATTGTATATGTATCTCATAGATATTAAAGCTGTATGTTATTTTTCTAATAAATAATGCAGCTAAAATTGTAATTTTTGAAAAATAACGAAAAAAACTGTATTTTTAATATAATTTAATTATTTAATAATAATTTAATTATAATTATAATTTAATTTAATAATTAATTTTAAATCTATGATGACGATGAATTCCATGGTTCTTCATCGTCCTGGTCACTTTCTTGATCTTATTGATCTGATTCTGCTTCATCTTCAGAGGCAGGTTCAGCTGGTAACAATAATTCTACTGCCTCTTTGGTAAAGGGTCGCGTTTTCCTTTTGGGTGTTGGTCTCATGCTGGTAACAAGAGGATCTCAACTCAGCAATAGCCGATTCATAACGTCGAGGTTACAATCTACTCTTGAAAATTTTGTGGCAAAGTTTTGCCTGTATTGACGGAAATGTTTATTCCTAGCCTCAGCAGCCTCTTCTGATAGTAGCCCTATAGGCAACAATGCTTTTTCTATTACTGTTGCACCGTGAATCAATATTTTATGCATCGTGGGTGTCATTGGATGCTATGGATATAATCCGAAATTTATAACTGTGCAGTTTCGAAGCAATAATCAGCAAATTTATTTAAATTAACTTTGTGCCCACTGGAAATGACCTCAAGTACCTACTGAGTGTTACTTTGAGCTACGAATAAAATAAATTAAATTGAAATCGACTCCAGTGATTTCGGCAGCTAATTCGGGATTAGCAAAAAATGTTCTGCTGGTGTTGCCGTCATTGGTGTTACCAAAACCAGCCTTTGGAACATCCACGATGAGGCCCGTTTCACTTCTAAATTTTTCTTGTATATTTTTTTTTATTTGTTTGATAATGGTTTTATCAGCGTCTAATCTTAGTTGCCATTTCTTCACTGGAAGCTTGTACGAAAGGTGTAATATGCTTTCAAAAACCCTAATCTTGGCGTGGATTGTGAGATCATTGAAATCTTTTGATGTTGCGCCACAAATATAGCACCTCATTGTTGACGTAGTTTGTGTCGCAGCATTACAGACTTTCGCATCTACCATAGTAAGCGCCATTGTGTGTTTCACTGAGTACGATTTTCCTTCCAGTAAACATTTCGTAAGTTGCAAGGAGTTGCTGGCATTTTCCACATACTCGATTTCTTCTTGGGTAATATTCACACTTTCTTTGATGAATCTTTTTCTTATAGGACGACAATCTAGGTGAAGAAGGGGTTGGATTTTGCCACAATATTTTTGTTTATTTGTGCCATATAACAATCTAAGAGGCACAAAGCTACTTTGAAAAACGTTGCAATCAGTTGCATCATTTTGCATTTTCTGCTTGAATTGTGCCTGTTGTGATCCATCACAACCCCACTTGCAAATAAGCTCCAAAGAGTTACACTCTTCTGCACTGATGTCACGTAAAACATCCGCCAAAAAGGTGAGTAACCTTGTAGATGTATGGTTTAACATATCTTGAAGATTTACTTCAGCGCATGTTTCGGTCACTTGGTACGACTCTTTGGGTGGATAACAGTCATTTTTTGCTTTTTGTAGGACACTGTAGCTGGGGTATAACTTTTTACTGGCACTTCTTATTATCTCATATTGTCGCCGAGAGAGATCAGCTTCCACGTAAATAGAAAGAGCCAAAAAAGGCGTGAGCTTTTCGTCCTTTTCTTCTTGCATTTTTTCGTACGCTTTCTTTATTTTACTCGTAGATTTTACTAGCTCTCTTAGTGACGACACGGTTTGTTACAATATATTTGCAGCATCTCTGTTTCCTGATGATTGTAATTTCATTTGTGCAGCATGTAACTACACATCATCATCCTCTGCATTGCGTAGGTCTTTTCTCCTTTTGCCTCTTTCGCTCAGCTCGGAAAACAATTTTGTGGGTCGACCCGAACTCCGCGGCTGTGCTCTCGGTATTTCCAATGTTTGAACGATTAATTTTTTCAGCCATTCATCATTTTGTTGAAGAAATCGTGATTCCGTTTTATCTGCTTTCTTCCATCTTTGTTTTAATTCTGATTTAATGTATGAAAATTTATGCTTCAACTGCTTTGCTTCATCGTCAGAATAGGGTTCCGTAGACAAAAACCAATGCTCTATTCAACTTTTCTTCAAAATTTGACAACTTTTGCTCTTGCATTTTATCAAAAAGTGATCTACGGGTCACTACTCTAATACCTAAGCCACCAGGTGACCCTGAAACAAAAAAAAACTCGCAAACATAGTGTAGGGTTCGAATTTAAATTGTCTTTTTTCCTGTCTTATCTTTTATCTCTCCTGACACAAAAGGGGGCGGGTCCTGGCGGCTGATTTCATGGTCATTATATTGTATAAAGTACACATTTACAATATCAATCAAAAAAATGACCGGGATGGACCCTGAAATACTACGAAAACCATTTTGAACCTTAGGATTGCGTAAAATATACGATAAATTTTAACTATATCTTTAAACGTCTAAAAAACAAAGTCTATCATCAAATAACACAGCCAAATGTATCAAATGAATGCATTCTTACCTGTTTCTTCCAAATCCATAGCAGTATATTCAGAGAAACCACTTTATCACTGAAATTTTTAACTTTTACTGACAGCGCCGTCACACTTAATGCCGAGAAAAATACGTACACTTAGAGTGATGGTAAAGTTCCGGCTGAAACATGAGCGCGGGAGCAGCCATAGAGTCACTGGAAAGGGTTGGCTATTGTTATCTAGTTATTAAAGAATAATAATAACCGGTTTATGTTTACCTGCAACAAATTCCAAGAAAATGATTTTTGACCGGCTAGATTAGCAAAATACCCGTATGTGCGTCGTGCCCGTACGCTGCAGCTGACAAAATTTAGTGCCTTCCTGCCTAAGGATTCCCACAACTTTTTAGAGTTCTTCGTCCTCATCATTTGTGGTTTCCAAGGCAGCGAATCGATTTTCTAACTTAAGTTGGAACCGTTCTGATCCAACAGCGGTCTGGAGCAGGTTGGGTCGGAGCGTAGACTTCATCAGACGGCATCTTTCAAGCTTGTGGTATTAAACCGGTAGTGAGCACCGACTTGTCTGAGGCTCCATGAATATAGACCACAAGATTGAAAGATGCCGTCTGGTGAAGTCTACGCTCCGACCCTGCTCCAGACCGCTGTTGTACTCGTATCAGAACAGTTCCAACTTAAGATGGAAAATCAATTCGCTCAGTAAACATCCCTGAATGTGCTTATTGTCCGTCTCGATGGAGTCAATCTCATTTGTAGTCATACCATCGTGGCTTTGCCAACTACTCTGGGGTTGCTTTTTGAAGAAAGAATTCATCAAAAGAACCCATCTTTTTCCAAAAAGTTAACTAGCATTTGCCCCCATTCCAGTCCCCATAACCATGTGGACCTATTCTTGATTCACTGCAAGTCTGTACTCCCACTTTGGCGTTAGTCTCCCATGATAATGTTGTAGTGGGCCCTTGTGGTGTTATGTAGGGCCGAAGATATGTCATCAAACATATTCTACCTCATCCTCCGAGTGAGCAGAGGTCGGAGCGGTCAGTCACTTAAGCAGGTACGCTACCCTGGTCGACACACTCGATATTTCTACAACATTATCAATGAGGACATTAGTGACGAGGAAACCCACGCCACCATGAGACTGCTGATCGCTCTCTCATAAGTAGAACAGGTGGCCCGATTCCAGAGTTATTGTGTCCTCCCCCGTGCAGGTGAGGTTGTCTTGGAGCAGTGAGATCGTTTTTCGCACAAGATACATTTAATCCAAAAAATTACCACACGGGCAGAACATGTTACTATTGATTTTCTAAAAAAAAACGGATTTCAAATAACAGAAGAATTATCCAAATCGGTTCAGAGATACATTCTTAGACAAAAATAGAGCAGCATAAACCATGCATAATTTACAGGATAAGTTTTCTGCGATCACTAGGGCAGTTGTGCTAGCAGTTGTTTGTCACGTGAGGTAGCTGGCCTCTGGTGTCAGAGTTTGTCAGTCCGCCCGATGGCCTCTGACATGGCTTAACGATTGTTAGCAAACAGTAACAGCAGGACCGACAGCACCAACGTGCCCTCCGAAGCACGGAGCAATGGAAATCCGCACATAGCTTAGAAAAGTTATTAGTGCGTCGAGGTTCGAACCACGTATCGTAGGATTCTAAGGCACGATAGACGCTTACCATAGGTCTGTGGACATCCCAGAAAGCTCTCTCTTGGCTGTCCAGAACTTTCCGCTCCAATTTATCTCGTTTCTTGTCCACCTGCAATAACAAAAATATATAAACTATACTTATAAACAACCACTAAGGAACAAAAAGTCTGTGCAATGAATTAGAAAAAAATATGCCACGAGGACTTAAAATGAGATACTGATATTTCACCCAAAACGGTTGATCCGATTTTGTTGAAACTTTGTAAACAGGTACATTAAAATATAGAGACCCACATTGGATACGTAATATTCCGGAAAATGGTAAGTTGCCACGGGAAAACTGGAAAATGTCGATTACTCGCTGTAAGAAACGGAATGACGTGCCGTTGCCGTGGAAACGAAATAATAACAAGTCTGTCAAAAAACATCAAGAGTGTTGGTGCTATACTTTTGCATTGGTTTTTTGGTAATTTTGTTGTTTGGTAAATTAATTGGTAATATCCTAGATGAACATAGGATGATTTTTTTCGCGATAATCTATAGTCCGCGTGAACACTAGTGATGATTTTTATTTGAGTTGTTCAATAATATATGTTTTTGCTAAAATGAAGGATTCTGCAAGCCCATCGATTAGTTAACGAAAATTAGTCAAGTACCCTATGAGATGTAGGTTACCTTGCTCTGTGCCTCAGCTTGCATGAATATAAACTCCCATTTACGACTGAACATCTTCTGCAGACGAGCGAGGGATTCCGCTTCGTAGTCAGCGAGTTCGAGCCGAGCCTTGTTCTGCATTGTTCGCTTGCACAGATACACCGCTGTTGGTTATAAGAAACTGTTATTGCGTCTTCGCCCGCGTGGTCAGTTTTGTGGGGTCATAAGTTTGATAAAATGTACAAGTCCTTCCTCATGATGCACACTATATCCTTGATACATTTCATAAAAAAACAGTTAAGTCGTGAAAAGGTAAACATACAGAGAGTCTCGCATTTATAACATTAGTGTGAAGTGCGATAGCATTTCAATCTGTATAAGAGTTAAGCATTGAAAAGTGATGTTTAATAATGATACCTAGAGCACATTTTACAAAATGACGAGTGTTCCACGCGAGTGTTTAGTTCGCGAGTCGTACACTACTTTTGTTACTTTGTAAAATGTGCTCTACTTAACACTGTTACAGCTCATATTCCAATGATTTGAGTTTAATTGGTGTTGACTCGTCGTAAGTGTGACTGGCCTACTAAAGTAAGAATTCACATACCATAGTCTGTGTTCTCAGGCTCCCATTGATTTGAAGGCCAGAAGTATGGCGTCTGGAACCTGCAATGAACATTTAAAGTTTTTAAATTGAATGTTTGCGAGTATTACACAGCCGTTCACGAGTATGACAGTTTTTCACAAGTATTACTTAAACTTTCACGAGTATGATCTTTATGTCGTGTCTTTATGTCTTTGTATGTCTTTACGTTCCTGACTATGAGCTGTTCACCGATACGACTCAGCCATTCATTAGTATGATTCAGTCGATCATGAGAATGATACAATCGATCACGAGTATGACTCATAAACTTTTAATAAATATTACACAGCTGCTGTTCACGACTTTTACTCTGTCCATCACGAGAATGTCTCAGTCGTTTATGAAACTCAGCATCCAACGTAGAAGATTCAAAGAAAACGCGACTATATTAAAATAATAAAAGCCACATTACGGTGAAGTATGACTCAGCCGATCACAAGAACTAGTCAATCATTTATTTAGCTAATATTATAATGATAATATATTCGGGAAAATTCACACCAATTACCTAGCCCCAAACTAGTATATATTGTACTATGAGTACTACACAACGGATAAACATATCCAGATACGAATATTAGATCCATGACCCGGAAACAAACATTTCTGCTTGTAACACAAATGATTGCACCTTGCGGGATTCAAATCCGTGAACGTTTGTTTTCGTAGTTATTGTCACTAGCCACTAGATCAATAGATAGACCAACCGGTCGTCGAATGTATCATTATGTCAAGTTGGTGTTTAAAAATTAATATTTGTTATGCATCTGTCTTTACTACACTGCTGTCGGTTACATTGTGCTATATGGCAAAAATATTTACGACACATATATTGAAATATACTAATTAAAATTGATAAATAGTTTTCATATCATCATACCTCAGCCGTTCACGGGTATGACTCAGTCGTTCACGAATATGACTCAGTCATTCACGAAAATTACACAGACTTTCACAAACCCTACCTGTAGTAAGTGTTGTCATTTCTCACAGTGAGTGCATGGTCATCTATGGGGAACAAGTAGCCATGCGCGGCCAGCAAGTGGGCCATGTGTTGAGCTTCCCAGCTCTCTTCGAACCGGAAGTGACGGTGTAGCCAGGCCACGAGGTCTGACCCGGTGAACACCTGAACAAGTAATTGTCGTGTCATATAAATATGTATTGGTGTCAATGTATTTTTCGGTTCTCTATCGATACGCACAAAATATAATGTAATAATTTAGTGTGGTATAATTTTACTTAACCTAATAATGTGCAAGCATACTAATAATTAAGCATTAATGTTTAGGCATAATCGTGTTTAGCATCTAAAGTTAGCATAACGATAAACAAGCATATTATTTAGTAGCATAATCATTTCATTATTCACCGTGAGTGAAGTAACTAACTAAATTATTTTACGTATCTACCTATGTAAAACAAACATGGTCGCGGCTTACAGCCGCACCTTAACCTACTGTCACAGTATAGTATCTAGACTATATTTTAGCTGAGCTGAGTTGCATGTCCCCCTCCAACTCTTACAGTACCAAGGTACAGTTTAAAAAGTCTAATATAGCTATTAATAGGTACGAATTTACTTTAAAAAATATCCAGACCAATTAAAATTTACTAGTTTACAAGTTGACCAAGTTTATATCCGCGTCAACTTGAACAAATTCCATAGTGAGAGACAGAATCCAAACGTAACACATATTTACTGGCGTACTCGTACCTATTACGTAACAATCAGGAGTCCTACAAGTTCAAACAAAAATAACAAATCGGTTCAGTAGTTTTAGATATATGACAAATAAAACAAAAATAAAAACAGACATCTTGAGAACTTCCTCCTTTAAGAAGTCGATTAAATACAACTGAATTATTTGCAATGCGGTTTTAATATTTGGGAACCTTTAGGATCCTTGCAACGGAATTCAGTCCAAAGGCTGTTTTTAGAAATGAAAAAACCGGAATTCTTATAAAATTATTTGTGTGTCTGTCTGTCACAGTCAATTAGCTCCGAATCTACTGGACCAATTAAGTTGAAAATTGGTACACATATGAATTTCTGTGAACCAAACCCCAAATTTTGTGTAACGTTAATACAAGAATTAAATATTGAATACGGTAGTCACATTTGGGGGGAAATTAGAAAATTAAAAATGTTTTGCAGACTGTACCGTGTGAAAATTCATCATCTCATCATTTCATTGGTATCATTTTTTTATATTGATTTAAATAGTTTTAAAGTTATTTAAGATAATAGGCTAAAACTGACCATTCTCCCCCTTACCATATTACAGCAAAACCTATAAGAAGTGTATGGTCTTAAATAACTTGGCAAATCTCTATATATTGTGAGACATTATATTCATCGTACGGAACCCTCTCCACGCGTGTTCACTTGTCCGTTTTTTTTCCTCATATCACCGAAGATTCATTTTTTATTTGTAAGGATACACCTCAGCGGAACTCCCATATAAAATTCATGAAAACGTATGTGCACATCAGAGATGTTATGGATATTAAATTTTAGATCTGGATACAGATATAAAAATAATATTATACCGGTTTCGGATACGGTTACGGATATGAAATTATTACGGATTATCCGTTAGTTTCGGTTACGGATAATAGATGTTTAAGATAAATAAACATGCAAGTGCAACATGCGCGCGGCTAGTGTGTCGGCTCGGCCGGGCTGGAAAACATGTCATAACGAGTCTCATTTAGGCTTTTAGACTCCGCCCCCATCCGAAACGTTTATATCGGTTACAGTTACAGATAGATTTTTATTTCGGATATCCTACAGTTTCGGTTACCTCCTCGGATCGGCGAAGGGTGAATTTTCCATACAAATGTAATACCAAAATAATTTGTAATTGAAGCATATTTCCACAGTGTTAGGATATTATTCGGATTCGGATAATGTTAGTTGCTAGGTTCCCAACTGTATTTTGATAATACTTACCTGAGACGTAATATTGTACGTATATAAGTACGTATATAAGCAAATATTGCATTTTCCTTATTTATATGCAAAATGGAATTTTATATATGCTCCAATTACAAATTATTTTGGTATTACGATTGTATGGAAAATTCATCCTCCGCCGGAAACTTAACATCCCTGCTACAGATACATGTATATTTCATGTACATTTCAGTAGTCGTTCCGAGGGTTCCGTGGTCAAAATAGTAACCCATGTCCTTATCTATCCGTCAGTATATCTGTCCCTCTATATGTCCATCACAGCCCGAAGAGCTGATACCTAATCTTCTCTCTTAATTAGATCTATGATAAGAAAGAACCCATGAAAAAAACATTCACAAACTTACAGACGGTATCTTCGTCATGAAGCTCTTGACTGTCCTGACCGGCACGCCACCGTTCTCATCTTGCATCTTATCAATGATGCCTTCCATCTGAAACAGAGGTGGTCAGGTTATCAAGCATATGCGGTAATATATTTTTCTGCTTCTTTAGTAATGACACTTAGAAGCCAGCCATTCCCAAGCATCTTCTTTTATTTTTTATCACGGATTAGGCAATCGTTTGACCACAATCTCACCTGTCGAAAAGCGATGATGTGATCGAAGGTGTAGCATGCTTGCCTAGTAGATACCTATTCACTCTTGACTGGAACACACCTGGGTTATATTTTACCGGAAACACTGACGAGGGCAGGGCATTCCACTCCTTTGCAGTCCTTATAATAAATGAAGAAGCGTAAAGCTTCATTCTTGTGCGAGGTATTTCAACCAATCTATACTTATAATAAAACTGTAACAGGTCCAATTCTGTACAGTGAAGATATTTTGAATATATTTTTTTGGAGGCTGTTCTATATTCAATACTAAAGCCAAAACTGTATATTTTAATTTTTGTCTCTCTGTCTGTCTGTCCGTCTATCTGTCTGTCTGTATCTTGGCAGCGCATCGCACAAAAACTACTGAATGAATTCAAATGAAACATGGCATGATTTGAGTTCATACTACGTGGTAGGACATAGGATACTTTTCATCCCGAAAAATTAAAGGGTTTCCGCAAGATAGAGTTGAAAGTTATTAAAAAGAACACGTATCATGCTGAAACTACTGGACGGATTTTGTAATGCAAATTTACACAGACATATATTTATGGTTATAATAAAGCAATAGGTACGAAAAAGGCTGTACAATTACTGTATTGAAAAAGAATAAAATATTTTTTTGAATCATGTTTTTTTGTCTGTCTGTATGTTTGTTTGTTCACGCATCACGTAAAAACTACTAGGCCGAGGTTTTCAATTTTTGCGATGCGGTTTTCATTGTTAGATAGCTTAGGGTATGATTTAAAAACTGGTGTAATTGGTATCTCAATCCGGTGAGTTAGAAGCCGAACAACTGATAAAAGTATTTTTTACGGCTGAAGAAATTTTGATCAAATGTTGGTATATTGGTCCTGGAATAGCACATTATGGAACTTGGAACCTAAAGAGAAGACCACGCGTGCGAAGCCACGGGTACAGCTAGTAAAAATATAAGTTCAAAAACTAAAAACCGACTACGTTCTTAGTGGACTAAAAGACTTAAGACCGTAGTCGGGTTTTCGTTTTTGAACTTATATTTTTATTTAAATTATTTTGGGATAATATAATATATATATATATATATATATATATATATATATATATATAATATATACCTACTATTGAAGGCCCTGTAAATATATACAGGTGGGTTAATGAAAATTGGCGCCATTACAATACTAAAACAATAGTAGATTACTGCATCGAGCGGAAAGTGACTCATTGCTGCACCGAGTGGTTAGATTGGAGCCTGTGCTTTAAGCGAGGGCACTAAAACCACAACACAAGGAACAAGATGCACAAGGAGTCACTTGAGCGAGTGTCAGTAATCTGCTTTGCTTTCCACTACAAAATAATATCATAATTTCATAATTGTTTACCTAAATATAAGCAGTACTATTTCAGTCACAATTACTTTTAAAGTCGCGCCAATTCCTACACGCTCATATTTAAAAATAGTACTTTCTATTTTTAAATCTCTATTGGACGAATGTATTCATTCAATAATAAATGGAGATAGCTTATACTCTGGAATAACACATAGGCATATGTGTTATTCCAGAGTATAAGCTATCTCCATTCCCAATTTCATCAAAATCTGTTCAGCCGTTCGAGAGTGGTGTAAAATGGTGATGATGATGATGATGAAAAGTATCCTATGTGTTATTTCAAGGTATAATCTATCTCCATTCCAAATTTCATCAAAATCCGTTCAGCCGCTCAAGAGTGAAGTAAAACGATGTTGATGATAATGATGAAAAATATCCTATGTGTTAATCCAGGGTATAAGCTATCTCCATTCAAAATTTCATCAAAATCAGTTTAGTCGTTCGAGAGTGGTGTAAAATGGTGATGATGATGATGATGAAAAGTATCCTATATGTTATTCTAGGGTATAATCTATCTCCACTCCAAATTTCATCAAAATCCGTTCAGCCGCTCAAGAGTGAAGTAAAATGATGTTGATGATGATGATGAAAAATATCCTATGTGTTAATCCAGGGTATAAGCTATCTCCATTCAAAATTTCATCAAAATCAGTTTAGTCGTTCGAGAGTGATGTAAAATGGTGATGTTGATGATCATGAAAAGTATCCTATGTGTTATTCCAGGGTCTATCTATCTCCATTCCAAATTTCAACAAAATCCGTTCAGCCGTTCAGGAGTGAAGTAAAACGATGTTGATGATAATGATGATAAATATCCTATGTGTTATTCCAGGGTATAATCTATCTCCACTCCAAATTTCATAAAAATCCGTTCAGCCGCTCAAGAGTGAAGTAAAATTATGTTGATGATGATGAAAAATATCTTATGTGTTATTCCAGGGTATAAGCTATCTCCATTCAAAATTTCATCAAAATCAGTTTAGTCGTTCGAGAGTGATGTAAAATGGTGATGTTGATGATCATGAAAAGTATCCTATGTGTTATTCCAGGGTATAATCTATCTCCATTCCAAATTTCAACAAAATCCGTTCAGCCGTTCAGGAGTGAAGTAAAACGATGTTGATGATAATGATGAAAAATATCCTTTGTGTTATTCCAGGGTATAAGCTATCTCAATTCCAAATTTCATCAAAATCCGTTCAGCCGTTTGAGAGTGAAGTAAAATTATGATGATGATGATGAAAAGTATCGTATGTATTATTCCAGGGTATAAGCTATCTCTATTCCAAATTTCATCAAAATCCGTTCAGCCGTTTGAGCGTGAAAGAGTAACAAACATTTACACACACACACACACACAAATTTTCGCCTATATAATATCGTGATATTCGTGATGAATCATGTAACTAAAAAACAGTGCGGTACCTAATGGATTTCAACACTTACTTTCCGCACTGTAACCTGTGCAGTAGGTAATGGATTTCCATACTTGCTTTCCTGCATTGTTTTTAATGAGCTGGAATAAGGTACTTTACTCAAACAATACTAGTAATGTGGTCATTATTTCGACAACCTTCTTTGGGCAAAGTCTACCTTGCCGCGCTGCTTGAATAGGCGCCAGCAAAGTTGTATGGAATTTCATTATTGTCGTGTTTTGCGGCCAGCAATTTCCTTTGAAAATCCATTATTGTCGTCTTTTGTCGTAGCCCGAACGCGAAAAGAGAGGCGTTGTAGCTCCCAGACGAATGGACCGATTTTGATGTATTTTTTTCTGTTTGAAAACAGAAACAGAATCAGAACAGAACAAAAACAGTAACAGAAACAACAACAACAATCACGATTACATCAGTTTTCTGTTTTCAAACAGAAAAAAATACATCAAAATCGGTCCATTCGTCTGGGAGCTACAACGCCTCTCTTTTCGCGTTCGGGGTTAACGAACCCACGGAATAAATAATAGTGCTACGACAAAAGACGACAATAATGGATTTTCAAAGGAAATTACTAGTCGCAAAACACGACAATAATGAAATTCCATACAACTTTGCTGGCGCCTATTCAAGCAGCGCGGCAAGGTCGACTTTGCCCAAAGAAGGTTGTCGAAATAATTACCACATTACTAGTATTGTTTGAGTAAAGTACTTTATTCCTGCTCATTAAAAACAATGCAGGAAAGCAAGTATGGAAATCCATTACCTACTGCACAGTTTTACAGTGCGGAAAGTAAGTGTTGAAACCGCACTGTTTTTTTAGTTACATGATTCATCACGAATATCACGATATTATATAGGCGAAAGTTTGTATTTGTGTATGTGTGTGTGTGTGTGTGTGTGTGTGTGTGTAAATGTAAAAACAACAATCACGATCACATCAGTTTTCAAACAGAAAACTGATGTGATCGTGATTGTTGTTGTTGTTTCTGTTACTGTTTCTGTTTCTGTGGTCGTTGTTGTTGTCTTTGTCTTTGTCGTTGTCGTTATTGTTTTCGTTGTTGTTGCATTGTTTGAGTAAATTCTTATTATACTTAGCTGGTTTTATTTAAATACCTCGCATTGTTTGAGTAAAGCACTATACAAGCCTTGGTCCGCAATGACTGCCCTGCTGGCCACGCTATGATGGCCTCGAGCTTTGCTTAGTTAAGTTCTCGGCCTTCAAGCTTGGCCATCATTGCAGCCCTTGATGGCCAAGCTGGAATGAAGGCCGAGACCGAAGGTCGAGGCCTTTATAGCGCGGACACTGTGATGGCCTCGAACTTAACTTAGCTACACTCTCGGCCATCATCATCGCTGCCAGCAACACAGACATTACAGACCGCGGCAGTAATGTACTATTCTGCTTACGTTTTAGGTGCACAATGATGATATTACTGTGTAGTGGGGATAAATAGTATATTATGCAATTGGTGAATAAAGGACGATTTTTTAAGCGAGGGCCATAGATTAACCACGAGCAAGGATTCTAATGACTGAATCACAACCGCAGGGACTGATTCATGAGTGTTAGAATCCTGAGCGAAGCGAGTGATTCATGGCCCTTGAAATAAATCCGTTTTATTCATGAGTTGCATACTATAACTTTATACCATGACTAAGAGAAAAAGAAAGATTTAAGCGAAAATAGACATTTAATGAAGAAAAAAGGAAGGTTAAATTAATTATAACGCATTTAATGTGAACAATGACAACCAGCCATGATTTGTTGGTTAGCAAGTTTTCTACTATAACGACCACACTCTCTTTCATAAACTCAGGTGTTAACACATCTTCTTCATCACTTCAATGCATTCAAATTGATCAATCAATTTATTATTAAGTAACACTAAACTACGTGTTCGTACAACTGATAGTATTCAAAATAGCGCCAATTTACTAATGATAGCAAACAACACAAATAGTTTTTATTCTTATGCTAAACCCCTTTTCAAAAACGTCGACCAATCAAATCTCGACGATTTATTTGCACAAGGCGTTTGTATGTCGAGTATTCTTTGCACAAGGAGTTTGTATCGAGTATTTCTTGCACAAGGAGGTTGTATAGCATTGAGATGGAGGTCAAATATATTGGTGTGTTCTAAATTCAAACACCAAAATAGTGATTAAAATTCTTTATATTCACTGTTTTCAGTGAATAAAATAAGCTTTTTAGAGGGGGAATGGTATAAATACTTTACTACTCAAACGGCGCCAGATTTTGTTAACCAATCCTGCTTAATATAAACTTAATATACTTGACCTTTTTTTTTGAGCACCTTCACAGGATCCAACCTCTAACCATAATGAAAGAACGAATAGATAAATAGAAATACCTTTTTATAAATGAGATAATTGGGTGATTCCTCCGGAGACGGTATTGTTGTCATCAGAGCTTGTACATTCGCAGGCAGATTGGCTTTGGTAATATCCTTCTTATCCCGATCCTTGTCCTTATCTTTGTCTTCTTTTATGCATTTTGAGTTTTCTCTGAAAATTAACATATTTTATGACATATTTTTTTTTCTTTTAACTTTCAAAAGGACTTTCACAACGTTTCATTGATTATACATTTA
Organism: Alsophila aescularia; assembly: GCA_946251855.1. NCBI lineage: Eukaryota > Metazoa > Arthropoda > Insecta > Lepidoptera > Geometridae > Alsophila > Alsophila aescularia. The sequence continues at coordinate 68,381,492 of OX276373.1, forward strand.
TTTCCATAGATGTTTATTATTTATTTCGAGGGTAAACCTCCAGTATTGTCCCATATAAATATCTTCAAAAGTGTTCAGTACTTTTGAAATCTATTTGAAGTTGAATTGTTGGTTTGCAGAGTTACTAATCATAATAAAACAATTTTTTGTTGGTATTTTTGAATGAAAAGTACAATACAACTACAATACAACCATACAACTAGTGCAAGGGCTCTAGGACAATAAATACAATGATGGTAAGTTACAAGTTACCAATGATTACTCCAGTTCTTTCTTTTTGTACTAGATTTGGAGATATTGTCACTTTTTTTTGTCAAGCATAAAAAAAAGGAATGAAAGGGGTAGGGGAGAAGTTCCCCACGACCCCCTCCCCCTTGCCAGGACACGCTTAGTTTATGAGATAGGATTGACTGTAGAATCGAGGGGCAGGAGTCGCAGGGTGGTGGTGGTGGTGGTGGTGGTGGTGGTGGTGGTGGCGGTGGTGGCGGCGGCGGCGGCGGCGGCGGCGGCGGTGGCGGTGGCGGTGGTGGCGGTGGTGGCGGTGGTGGTGGTGGCGGTGGTGGTGGTGGTGGTGGCGGTGGCGGTGGTGGTGGTGGTGGCGGTGGTGGTGGCGGTGGCGGTGGTGGTGGTGGTGGTGGTGGTGGTGGTGGTGGTGGTGGTGGTGGTGGTGGTGGTGGTGGTGGTGGTGGTTGTGGGGGGAGGTGAAGGGCTAACCCCCCCCCCCCCCCGACCTCTCCCCCCTCGCGGAGATGCTTATTTTAAGAGATATTTCAGTTTAAAGTTTATAATAAATCTGCTGTTTGGTCACCGTAAATAAAATTATTAACTAGTGGAATGTGTTTTTTTCCACTGCTTTCGCCAAAAAGTAAATTGGAGATGTTATGTGTGGCCCCAAAGACTAGGGTAGGTTAGGTATGAACATGACTACACACTGCGCGAGCCGAGCGAGTGAATCAAGCGTGCTGCAGCAGCGGCCAGCAAGCGGCGAAAATAATATACGGCTCTTTGGCCGCCTAACTGTAAATTTTGTTGATTTTACTAATAAACTATACTAATATACATCTCCTGTCAAGGGGGACTTCCCTTCTACGCCCCCTCTACGCTGGTACCGGATGTCCAGGATTAATAAAATTCATAATTTCTATAAAAAAACTGATTTAAGTATTTGATTTAAATCATTTATATTTGAATTAAATCAGTTTTTTTATATACCACCGTTTTATAGTCACCGAAGGGTTAAATAAATAAACATACTATATATATATATATATATAAAGTGTTTTTTTTTATATATATATATATAGATATAAAAAAAAACACTTTTTTATATTTGGAAGTCAGAAAATACAATACTATGTTTATTTATTTAACCCTTCGGTGACCAACGCAATTAACTATTAATAAAATTAACAAAAATCAACATAAATAAAGTCTAATAAGTCAGTGATTTTTAAAAAACACAGTAGCATATTTATTTGAGATCCAAATAAACATGTATGTTTTTAAATGTTTTTTTCATTCTTGCTAAAGCTCATTAATTCCTTATAATAGGTTTACACACCTCATAGTTATACTTGCCGTAAGCCAACTTTTTTACATTGAAATAAACCCATACAGCATATATTTTTTTCCCCAGACATCTTGTTGTTGTTCTCTCTTTCAGTGATCAATCACAAATGACCGTGCGAAACAGGCAGGTACAGGCGAGTTTAAATTTTGGGGAATCCTCGAACTGTGTAGGTAAATAGAGCATTGCACACAGGTAAAAAACATTGTAGCCATCCCAGGAAGTCGTTGGATGGAGGTGGCACAAGCTCGCTTGTCATGGCGCTCTTTGGGGGCAGCCTATGTTCAGCCTTTAGAAGTCCACTGCTGAACATAGGCCTCCCCCAAAGAACGCCATGACGAGCAATCTTGTGCCACCTCCACCTACTAACTTCTTGCGATAGCTACAATGTTGTTGGTCCATCGTGTGGGGAGTCTCCCTACACATTGCTTACTTGTTTGTGGTCTCCATTCGAGAACCTTTATTCCCCAGCGGTTGTCGGTTCTGCTAACTATATGCCCTGCCCATTGCCACTTCAACTTACAAACTCTGAGAGCTATGTCGGTAATCTTGGTTCTTCTACGGATTTCCTCATTTTGGATTCTATCACTTAGTGAAACACCGAGCATAGCTCTCTCCATTGCACGCTGCACAACTCTGAGCTTGTGTATGAGACCAATAGTTATTGCAGGATGTCTATAGTTTTACCAATACCTATTCACTAAACTTAAAGGTCCAAGATTAACCTAGTTACCGGGAAACAAGGATGAGGATATATTCAAACAAACCTGGAAGGCCCTTGCTGACAGGCCCTTTGTGCCGCCTTGTCTGTTGAGTTCATCGTAACCATTTTTTGACTATCACTTTCAAAACACCACAGAAGAAATTTATTTGAAAATTCATCACATTTGTTCAAACCATTTTAGTTTTATTTTTATTTTACATGGCTGAAACTTTTTATGTAATTATTTATTATTTATAGTCCACTGTATTTTGTAGTTTGATTTAGAGGCGTAAGATTTTTTAAAATACAAAACACTATTGTTTCTCTCTCAGAGGTCCACTTCTAGAATTGCAGAGATTTTTTCTCAAATTCCAGCCGCAGGGTCTTTGAAATTTTGTCCAATTTTTCACTTATTCTTTACGTAAATCACATAGCACAGATGTAAAGTAATATAGAAAGTAAGGTTCATGCTAAATTCACGGTATTTTATTCATTTTTCTGTACAATTTGGGAAAAAAACTTGATAGATACATGCTATGCATTTGATTATTAGTGTTGTGTTGTACACATACGATTTACATACATAGAACACTTCAAACTAGCCGTAAGAAGACTCCATCATAATCTTGATGTGAAGAATCATCTTGTTTTATTTATAAAAACCAATTAAATGCGCTAAAACACAAGTTAAAATAGCATTTTGTAAATTGCTCGAAATGACAGAAAACTATCGCCAATCGCCATTTGAGTTTTCTAAACGTTTTTGGAATGAGACAGAAGATGCAATATCCATTTGTTAAATAGAGAAGAAAGATTATAACCCAACTAAAAAATAAAGTACGTAGACTCCTAAGAGTTCGCAGATTATGTAGCAGCCAATCAATATTGGCCGTAATAATAAATACAGGAATACAGCACAGATGGCGCATGTGTTCACAAGTTTATTGAACGCTTTCGAGTCGAGATAGCTATTTTTAGAACGGGACTAATTTCGTTAGATTTCATACCAAATTATTAAAAAATCTCGTATAAAAAGATCTTATACCGTGACATAAATTGATTTTGATAAAATTATACTATCTACTAATTCATCAGCTGAAGTTCAGACTAAAGATATTATTATGTTAGCCAACTAACTAATTATAAGATTTGAGCATATTTTAAAAGATGGCAGCACCAGTCATTGAAATAGAGAAATAGACAAGGATCCGAATTCCGAAATCCAAACAATCAAATTATAAATTTCCAATCCACACCAATATATAAAAGTGAAAACGTTTGTTTGTTTGTTTGGGGAGTTTTAACGCGATAACGGCAGAACAGATTTTGATGAAATTCGGAATGGAGATAGCTAATACCCTGGAATGAAGCATAGAATACTTTTTTCCGGAAAATGGTAAGTTTCCACGGGAAAACTGGAAAATATTGATTACTCGCTGTAAGGAACGGTTGCCATGGAAGCGAAATAACAAGACTGTCTAAAACATCAAGACCGTTGGTCCTATACATACCTACCTACTTTTGTATTGGTTTTTTATATCCTAGAAGAACATAGGATGCTTTTGTATTGCGATAAACTGTAGTCGGCGCGGACGAAGTCGCGGGCGAAAGCTATTTTACAATAAATTCAGTAGAATTAGTTATAAAGAAACTAGTCAGTTCAGTACTAATGACAAAAGTGAAGCTCAACAAGTAAAACAATCTCTTTTAGCCTTGAAATACCTACCAGAAACAGTGCATAAATATTATCACGAACACGAACTTATTATCAATATCAACCCCGCCTACACCCCATTGCGTACCTAGATACGCAAAATATTGCTTCTTTAAAACTTTAATTTAAATTATTTCTTATCTCCACTAATGACACTGTGCCAGCCATGCAGTCGGCGCTCGTATTTTGTTTAGTTTAATACTCCGAGACAACAATGGCCCATGTAAACATCCTTGGGCCCACCTACCTACCTATAGACGTAAGGTCTATATTATATTACTAGATTTCCCGCCCGCGACTTCGTCCGCGCGGACTACTATTTATCGCGAAAAAAAGCATCTTATGTTCTTCTAAGATATTAAAAGTAGGTATAGCACCAATGCTCTGGAAGTTTTTGACAGATTTGTTTTTTTTTCCGTGGCACCGTTCCTTACAGCGAGTAATCAACATTTATCAGCTTTCCCGTGGAAACAATTTTCCTGGATAAAAAGTATCCTATGTTTTATTCTAGGGTATAAGCTATCTCCTTTCCAAATTTCATTAAAATCCGTCCAGCCGTTATAACGTGAAAGCTCCCCAAACACAAACCAACATACATCGTTTCACTTTTATATATTGGTAAGGATAATATACCTACTGTGCTTTATGAGAGTGACGAGAAGTGTCAATTTTCAGTATTAAACTTATATTTGCGTTAATTTTCTTCTGATAGATTACAAAACAAATATTTTAAACTTTTAATGAGGCATAGCTCAAACTTTATCTTTTGTTAATAAGGTTTTATTAGATACTAGCGACACGCCCTGGCTTCGCTCGTGTAAGTAGTTCCTCTAAATATTTCTGCACAAAATATTATATTGACCGGGTGGTTTGGCGGCACCCGCGTCATTACACCACAGACAAATAAAATAATAGCGTAGGTAGTCTTGGACCTTGAATCAGTAGTACCTACTAGTATTTATTATGTGCTAATAATAAATACAAACAACGGGTATGGATGGGCAGAATGAATTGAAATACACTCATCAAGAACATCGTCATAACTTTTAAACTACTCGACTAGGGTAGCCGGACATGTTTGGCTTTTTTGGGTTGTGTCCTGCGAAATATTTATGTGTCCGGCCTGTCCGGCTTTTGTTAGGTTTTTTGTCAGTGTAACTCGTTACACGCAACCGCGGCGCCAGCAGCCCGATTCCATAACTTGGCTTCAATCGAATTCTCAGTATCGCAACCACTAATGCCTTGCGATAGAGTCGAATTTGCTATGAAAAAAGTGATAATCCGATTGTAGCCAAGTTATGGAATTGGGCCACTGAAGTTAGAGCGAAGCTATGATACGAATACAAAAAAATATATTTAAAAATGAATGAAAAAATTAAATTTGTTTAAGGTTTTTTTTTTAGTTTTCTTTGTTTTACCAGAAGAAGAGTTGTCATTTGTTTGTTTCTGTTCAAATTGTATTAAAACTGAGATTAATAAACAACTCTATAACAGGTAGCGTCGTTACGTTTATTAACGAGTTATTTTTATTAGTTAAGTTATGTTCAACATTAAAAACGTAGATCAGACTTTATGTCCAGCTTTTAGGGTAAAATGTCCGGCCTTATTCAGTGCTGATTCAGGCTTTTTTATTTTAGAAGATGGCAACCCTATACTCGACACAAAAGTATAGTGTAAAAGACAAAACGAATTTACTTACATGAAATGAGGAAGACTACTGTTTTATTTGATAAGGATTAACAAAAGAAGGATTAGGTTATATACCTACCTAAGTAATACCGGTTACCACAAAATGGCTCTAGAAAATGGAATTTGATTTAATTTTATTGTATTGCTGGAAAACATTTATTTTATGCTTTCTGTGATAGATACCTACTTATATAATTATGTAGAAGAGTTTTGTGAAGAACATAAGAAGACCAATATACCTATGCAGTACCTAGGTAATCTAGGTACATTACATTATATCCGAGCACGCCGCGGCCGCGCCGCGTCCTTTCCGACTTGGATGAGAAATATAGTGAGTTATTTTTATCAGTATTTAACTCTTGGGGTAACACAGCTTCCAATTAGTGAAATAATTTAACTCTTGGGGTAACACAGCTTCCAATTAGTGAAATAATTTAACTCTTGGGGTAACACAGCTTCCAATTAGTGAAATAATTTAACTCTTGGGGTAACACAGCTTCCAATTAGTGAAATAATTTAACTCTTGGGGTAACACAGCTTCCAATTAGTGAAATAATTTAACTCTTGGGGTAACACAGCTTCCAATTAGTGAAATAATTTAACTCTTGGGGTAACACAGCTTCCAATTAGTGAAATAATTTTCAGAGATGTAGAGCGGTAACAAACTCACAACAAACTAACTCTTTATATTAGTGTACCTACCTAGTGTAATTAGATGTATTTTTTGAATGAAACAACAACACCTTTAAAAAAAATTATAATCATTTACTGCTTACAAAATATCTAGCTAAGATTACAAAACAATAAAGAGATTTTTATTATTACTATCAATGCACATTTATCAGCCATATTCATATCTGAAGAGTTATTTATATACCTACCTACCTACTAGCGATACAATGGACAAGACAAATTCCAAGATAGAGAAACACTTGAAATGATTGCTTAATCCTGAAATGTTGGCTGAATGTTGAAACACTTATTAACCATGCACAATACAAGCTTAATTATTGTATCTAGGCTCTTAATTGTTCAGTAATTAATAAACGCTAAGAGGTTTCGCAAGATAACTACGTACCAGTAGGTATCTATCTTCTATTTATTGTATACTTATAATAAAACAGTAAGTCACAAAAAAACAGTACGATAGTAAAAAAAAAGTCTAGTGAACTTAAAATAAGCAAACCGCGCGGATTACAGTTTATCGCGATACATAATATTTAACGTCTTTCCTCAGGAACAAACCATCTGCATTCCAATTTTCATCGAAATTGGTTCAGCCTTTTGGTCATGAAAAAGTAATAAAAAGATGAATAAGAAAATCACATTTTTTTTAAAACATGTTTCTCTGTTCGTCTCTATAAATCTACTGAATTGATTGCGATGCGGTTTTCACTGTTGGATAGTTTAGATTTTGGCTTAATAAGTAAGGGATACTTGATATTTCAAACCGATGTGTAAAAGCCGAGCGATCGATAAACAACTATTTGGCGACAAAACGAAATTTGGTATTTTGTACTTTATAGGTACTTTTGGTTCTTGAATAACACTTAAGTAACCAAGAGAAATGAGCACACGGGCTAAGCCTGGGGCACAGTTAGTTCTAAATACTTACCACTTGGAGCAGTCGTTTAATGTTAAATCTGATAACGTAGATTCCTGAGGAGTGCAGAGAACTTCACATAGGTAGTATATAAGCTATGCCTGCGCGTGGTAATTTTTCTGAGAAAGAAGTTTAGTATAAGAAACATTCTATATGTTATTCCAGGACTGAAAGTATATATAAAAGTCAATGATATTATATATAAACCGAGGTACATAAATTAAAACATGCCCAACTTTCTTTCAGCCGTGAAATTGTTAGTATATTTTTATCCATTACTCGCAATGATGTTATATATACACATTACTCGGTTTCTTCTCATCGGATTGAGATACAAAGTACAACAAACAATGTCAAAACCTAAGCTATCCAACAGCGCAAACCAAATTTATATCGGTCCGTAGTTTATAGGTATATTTTCTACGCGATGCGCAATCAGACAGACAAGCACGATTTAAAAATGTGATATTCTTTTTTATTAGCTTATTTTAGGTCCCCTAGACCAATTATTTATTAATAATCTTCATTAATTGTACCTACAGACTTATTGTTATTAGAGCAATCTATATTACTGATAATAAAACTGTAACGGGTCCAATTCTGTACATTGAAGATATATAAAAAAAATTTTTTGGTCCTTACTCTAGATTCGATACTGAAGCCAAAACTGTATTTTTTTAATTTTTGTCTGTCTGTATCTTGGCTAGGCATCACGCCGAAACTACTGAATGAATTTATATGAAACTTGGTACGACTTGAGTTCATACTACGAGGTAGGACATAGGCTACTTATCATCCCGAAAAATGAAAGGGTTCCCGCAGGATTGGGGTTGAAAGTTATTTCAAAAAACACTTACCGCTCGGTAACTACCGGACGGATTTTGATTCAACTTGGCACAGTCATAGTTTATATGATGGGTTATAATTGAGGATACTTTTTATCCCGAAAAAATAAAGAGTTCCTGCGGGATAATGTCCCAAATTCCAAATTTTGTAAAAAAAAATGGGGTCGTTCTGTATTCCATAATGAAACCAAAACTGGATTTTTTAATTTTTGTCTTTCTGTCTGTCTGTCCGTCTGTCTGTCTGTACCTTGGAAGTTCATCACGCCGAAAATACTCAATGAATTCAAATGAAATTTGGTGTTGAGTTCATACTTCGAGGTAGGACATTGGATACTTTTCATCCCGAAAAATTAAAGGGTTCCTGCAAGATAGGCGTTGAAAGTTATTTAAAAGAACACGTATCACGCTGAAACTACTTGACGGATTTTGTTGAAACTTGGCACAGTCATATTTTATATAATGGGTAAAAATTGAGGATACTTTTTATCCCGAAAAATAAAGTGTTCCTTCGGGATAATGTCCAAAAGTCTGTAAATTGAAAATATTATGTAATTTTTTTGTAGGCCGTTCTAAATAAGTCAAATTTATGTTAATTAAGAAAAATCAATAAATCATTTTATTATTTATTATTATTATGATTTATTATATTCAATACTAAAGCCAACACTGTATTTTTTTATTTTTGTCTTGCTGTCTGTCTGTCCGTCTGTCTGTCTGTATCTTGGCAGCGCACCACGCTGAAAATACCACCACGTGAAAATTATGGATACATTTTGTTCCGAAAAAATAAAGGGTTCCTGTGGGATATGGGTCCAAATTCTGTACATTAAAGATATAGTGGTTTTATTTTTGGAAGTTACTCTTTGTTCTATTATGATGCCTGTTTTTTCATTTTTGTCTGTATGTCTGTCAGTCTGTATCTTAGCCGTGCATCACGCCGCCGGAACTACTGGATGAATTCAAAAGAAACTTGGTATGATTTGAGTTCGTACTACGAGGTACCACGAGTAGGGGTACGAGGTAGGGACATACGAGACTTTACATATCGAAAAATTTATGTGTTATTTAGGGGTTGAAACTTATTTAAAAGAACACGTACCACGCTGAAAGTAATGGACGGGTTTTGAAGCAACTTGGCACTGTCTTAAGTTATATGATGAGTTAAAATTGAGGACACGTTTTATCCCGAAAAAGTAAAGGGTTTGTGCGGGATATGGGTCCAAAGTTATGTTAATATTTAAGTAAAAAAATATTTTTTGGATGGTTCTCTATATTCGATACTGAAGCCAAACTGTTTTACTTTTTAATTTTATCTGTCTGTTTGTCCGTATCTTAAACCACCCACAACATACACCCATCGAGTGGTTGCATCGCACCCAAACTACTACATGAATTCAAATGAAAAAAATGCTCTTAGGTGCTTAAAAAAGGTATTGAACAATTATTTTTTGTTAGTCGTGTCTTTCTTTCTGTTTGTCTGTATGTTTGTTTGTTCACGCATCACATAAAACTACTGGACCGATTGCAATGTGGTTTTCATTGTTAGATAGCTTAAGGGTATGATTTAAATCTGGTGTAATTTGTATCTCAATCCGGTGAGTTAGAAGCCGAGCAATTGATAAAGTATTTTTGACGGCTGAAGAAATTTTGTTCAAATGTTGGTATATTGGTCCTGGAATAGCCATCCATTATGGTACTTTGAACCTAAAGAAACGAACACGCGTGCGAAGCCGCGGGTACAGCTAGTCTATAATAAAAGAATTAATGCACAAGACGGAAAGGGAAGATATTCCATCAAAATTAATAAACTCAAGCCTTAAACATCAAAATAACAAATAATATTAGCAATACTATCATATTAGTTAGGTATTGATATAAGAGCAGTAACTACACAATGTTTAATCACCTAACCACATAATAAATAATAGTAGCAAGACTAACTATCACCTTAGTCAATATTGACGATCATTAAATGATATGTTTGTTTTATCCGCTACCACAGCCGCTACGTGCTACTTACATCCTTTGTTCTATTCTAGATCATCTACAGTACGTACGTACTCTACTAGAAATAAAATAAACGACACCAGATACGTACAAGTAAAAATATTTCCTCCAACGAAACCAGTTACGAAACTCCGGTTTCTTAGACGGCCGAAGGGGATCGTGCTATGAAAAAGTTTGTACCTACACTCAAAGTCAAAGTCAAAGTCAAAGTATTTTATTGTAAATAGGCAAAAATAATAGCACTTTTACAAGTCAAAATTAACATCTCCTGAACAAAGAGATATACATAAAATATTATAAAAAGATCAAATCAATCCAAATTTAGATAAACTAAGTATTCTTTGAGTTTGAAAAGGAAATTTCCCTTTCATGTGCCAACAGAGACTGGAAAAGGAAATACCCTTCTGACTCTACCGGTGCTTCAGAAATACGCCCGTTAGAGAAGAGAGCACCAAGAAACTCTACGGGGATGTATTTTTTTCATATTTGTTCATTCTTTATATTTTTTTCAAATGTCACAATTATAACAAAACATGTAAACTACAAATATAAAAGGTAAAAGTGACAATGAGATATCCCACAAACATTAAACAATCATACTAGAAAAAATAAGGTAAAAACTTCTAACTCGATAATTATGTTGCATAAAACAACGTGATCTCATGGTTTGTTTGAGACATCTCACAAAGTACTTTGAACATTTCATTTACTTAACGTTAACATCGAAGCTATCACTTATTATTATCATGGAGCTTGGAGACATCAGGCCATGCATTTCTGTCATTCATATAATCATTTACATTGTAATACGCTTTCTTTATGAGATTTACTTTAACAAAAGTTTTAAACCTATGCATTGGTAATTGATCAATGCCGTCAGGTAACTTATTAAAAAATCGTATACAGTTCCCCATATATGAACCACTAACTTTCTTTAACCGAAATCCAGACACTTTTAGTTTATTTTTATTTCTAGTATTAAAATTATGAACATCCCTATTTTTAACAAAGGTATTGATATTCTTCCGAACATACATTATATTTACATATATATATTGACAAGCCACTGTAAGAATATTGATCTCTTTAAAACGTTCCGTATGAGAATCTCGGGATTTCATATTGTAAATGGAACGAATTGCTCTCTTCTGTAGCAGAAATATTGATTGAATTTCCGCGGCCTTACTCCACAGCAAAATGCCATATGACATAATACTGTGAAAGTAACTAAAATATACTAATCTTGCAGTAGCTATATCGGTAAACTGTATAATTTTACGTACTGCATAGGCTGCAGAGCTCAATCTACCAGCTAACAACGATATGTGAGGACCCCACTGTAATTTTGAATCTACAGTAATACCCAAAAATGTGGTTGACTGCACAAGGTCTACAGGCTCACTATTTATTGAAATACTTGAATTCGTAGGAACCCCTCTGACATTGGGTAGTGAAAATTTGATACATTTAGTTTTCTTAGGATTTAACATTAAATTGTTAGTTGTAAACCAAGTAAGAACTAGCGCGATTGCCTTGTTAACGTCGTCAAAATTATTCAAGGTTCTGTCAATCTTAAAAATTAGAGAAGTATCATCTGCAAACAAAACAATATCACATAAGTTCTTTATGAAAAAGGGAAGATCGTTAATGTAAACCAAGAACAAGAATGACCTATCTCTATCTGTTTATAACATTTACATTGCACTTTTATAACCTTAAATAGCTGCGGCGTTGTCATTTTTCGGTGATAAGAGTACCAAAGACCCAAAGTACCTTTAAGGTACTAAAATATACCCAGCGTCGGACTGGCCATATAGTCGAGGTGGAGTTTGCCAGCCGGCCCAGTCCGACCCTGAATATACCAAATTTCACCTTTATTCGTTCAGCCGTCAAATAGTATTTTTAACAGATTGCGCAACGCAAAGGCCGGTTAATGTGTTTATCAAGCTATATATATGTATGTCTGTTCCTTTGTGGCATTATATAGACCAAACACGTGAACAGATTTTGTTAATTCTTACGTGTTAATCTTGCGAGTGCAACTAAATACATGACAGTACTTATTCCAAATTCAATATGGCGATAACCAGGAGCCATTTAGACATATGAACATCTAAGATCTAAAACGATTTAAATGTATGTATGTCTGTTCCTTTGTGGCACTATAAAGACCAAACTCGTGGACCGATTTAGATGATTCTTAAGTAAATCAATTTGCGAGTGCTATTAGACATGACAGTAATCAAAATTCAATATGGCGACAACCAGACGCCATATTGTGAAAATTAAAATAAATAAAGCCGATTAACTATGTGGGGTATTATTAAATAGGTAGGTATTTGAAAATCATCTTAAGGTTTCTCTTATTATTTTTCATTTCGAAAGACCATTTATGATCTTTTTTTTTGTCTCATTTCATTTTGTTTGCAGTCTGGTTTTTTAATTGTGCGTAAATTATCTTGTTCATCGATTATCCAACTTTTAAGTACTCATCTCATTGAGACGCAAAGCACACATACATTGGTTATTGCAGTATTTTTACATGATGCCAGAAGTGCCAGAACAAACATCAAGACAGACAGACACGATTTGTTGAAACGTCAAATTCTTTTTCATTGCCCATTGAAAATTTAAGTCATCATATTAAAAATCTGTGAAAATAATTCTAATAGACGTAATTTAAAAAAAAACGTGTATTATTTGTACAGACTTATTTTTAACCCCCGAACTTCAACGAGAGGTGTGTTATAATATAACTTTAGACACAGACAGACACCTAGGTCTGTGGCATCGTAGCCCCCCCATCAAATAGACCGATTTTGATGCGGTTTTTTATGCATGAAAGCTGATGTGATCGAGATGGTTCTTAGCTATAATGGGGAGAGGGGTGGGGGGAGGATCGTAGCTCCTAGTGCATTTATTGTTTTTTATTGTCTCTCAGAAGGTAAAGCCTGTCTATCTATTGTCACGGGCGGCTTAATGAACACCCTCGCTACGCTCGGGAGTTAACTCTGAGTCCCTCGTTACACTCAGAGTTCAATATGCCGCCCGTGACGTAAGACACTGCTTTATACCCTTGGTGCATAATCTACTATTAATTTGTGGTTGTTATTACTAAAAGTATAGACTATGCTAGTATCTTATTTACTTCATTAAGAAGTAAGTAGGTAGTTTCGAAGTCTTAATCTGTTAGACAGACAAACAAGTACTACATGTAGAATGACCTTTCATTGAACCCCCTACAATCACTCAACTCTACCTGCATTGTAACAAGGAAAGGGTCTGGGGCGGCTGGCCTCGGAAACCGAAAGTAAATGACCTTAGCTATGCCTTAGTTGACTAATGCAACCGAATGGTTGTTATTTTGTTTTGTTACATTCTTTAAAACTAATTCCCTCAGTGTCTTAAGATGAATACCAAAATTAGGCAGTCTTGTAATGTACGCTCCTCAATGTTTGTCCTCCGTGTGAGCGGGAGAGGTGATGCAGCTTGGGAGTCGATTTTAGATTTAATTAAACGTACGTAGTAAAAGTACGTAAATGTGTCAAAAATATCTCAAAAGTATGTCGAAAGTATTTCAAAAGTATGTCAAAAGTATCTCGAATGTATGTAAAATCAAAAGTATGTCAAAGGTATGTCGAAAGTATGTCAAAAGTATTACAAAAGTAAGTCGAAAGTATGCCAAGAGTATGTAAAAAGAATTACAAAACTATATCAATGTATGTCTAAAATATGTGAAAAGTATGTCAAAAATATGCCAAAAGTATGTGAAAACTATTAAGAAAGTATGTTAAAGCAAATGTATGTCAAAAGTATTTCAAAAGTATGTGAAAAATATGCCGCAAGTATGTGAAAAGTTTACAAAAGTATTTCAAATGTAGGTCAAAAGTATGTTTAAGGTATGTCAAATGTATGTCAAATGTATGTCAAGAGTATGTTAAATGTATGTCAAAAGTATGTCAAAGGTATGTCAAAAGTATAAGTCAAATGTATTTCAAAAGTAACATCCATATCAATGGGGCAGTTGGGAATATATCCAGGAGCCGACACGGGTACCTGACCATGACGGTGACACTGCCAACTGTCTCGACCTGTTGATGACGACTGAACCAGACCGATACTCCGTATCAGTATCCCCACCTCTTGGTAGCTCTGATCACTGCCTGGTTAAGTCCGTCTCAGTGTATGCCCCACCTGATCCTAGCCTTAAGGGTAATAGGCGCGTGTGGAGATACAACTCAGCAGATTGGGACGAGATGCGGCAATTCCTTGCATCGTACCCTTGGCGGCAAACATGTTTCACCTCCCAGGACCCGTCGACTTGCGCGTCTACTGTTACAGAGGTAATATGTCAGGCTCTCTCAAACTCTTTCCAGCAAAGCTCAGCCTTGGTTTGGATCCATCTGTGGTCGTGCTGTGGCTCTAAAGCGTGCGGCATATTTAGACTGGGCTGATGCTCGAAAGCGCAAGTCTTCTGATATTCGAGCTAAGAAAAGAAAATTTAACGTTGCCGCTAAGAACTGCAAGAAGATACTTAGGAAGGCTCATTTTGATCACGTAAGTCGAATTGGGGCCAAACTGGCTTCATACCCCGCGAGTAGCATAGCTTTTTGGTCCCTGGCCAAGTCGGTCGAAGAAAACTTCTGCCGCCCCTCACTGCCACCATTGCTTATACCTGATGGATCACTAGCTCACACTGCTGGAGACAAAGCGAATTTATTTGCTTCTCTTTTTGCAGAAGCCTCGCATCTAGATGCTTTTGGCAAGACACCTTCCTGCCTTCCTCGTTGCGGGGTTTTTATGCCCGAAATTCGCATTCGCCAGGAGGAGGTTCTCAGAAAGCTTCGAGCTCTAGATGTGAACAAGACCAGTGGTCCTGATGGTATTCCAGCGATTGTGTTGAAAAACTGTGCGCACGAATCGTCTCCCATCTTAACGCGTTTGTACCACGCCTCTCTCTTCACTTAGGTAAAGTTCCGAATAGCGGGAAGCTTGCCAATGTACAACCAGTACCAAAAAAGGGTAGTCGTGCTGATCCGGCCAATTATCGTCCCATCTCGATAACCTCCTTACTCTGTGTGTATGGAGCGTGTCATAAACATTAGGCTCTTGGCATACCTTGAAGACAATGATCTTATCAGTGACCGGCAATACTGATTTCGCCGAAACCGGTCTACTGGGGATCTTCTCGCATATGCCACTCACGTACTGAGCGAAGCCATAGAGATGAGGTGAGATGGGGTGAGGCGCTTGCCGTATCCCTTGACATATCGAAGGCATTTGATTGGGTCTGGCACGATGGCCTTTTAAACAAGCTTCCCTCATATGCTTTACCTGTTGGCTTATGCAATTGGATAGTTGATTTCTTGAGGGAACGATCTATTCGAGTAATCTTAGAGGGCTGCTCGTCTGATCAAATGGCTATCAATGCCGGTGTACCTCAGGGATCGGTTCTCTCGGCTACACTGTTTTTACTGCACATTAATTACCTTCTGAAGCCCGGTACCTTTGGGTATGCTGATGACAGTACTGTAGTTGAGAGATACACTTCCAATGCTCAAGCCAGCTGTGACGCTGTTCAGTTTCAGAGAGAGGCTATGGTAGACCGTTTAAATTTAGCCTTAGAAGCCGTGTCCGATTGGGGCGATGCTAACCTGGTTAAGTTTAATGCTACTAAAACGCAGGCGTGTTTGTTTTCTGCTAAAAAGAGTCCTCTAAATCGATCTCTTTCTTTCCAAAGTGTAACAATACCAATAGACGACCATCTGGAGCTTTTGGGTGTCGAACTCACATCAAACCTGAATTTTTGGTCTTATATTGAATCCAAAGCCAAGGTAGCTGCAAAAAACTTGGTATTTTGTCTAAGGTTAGGCGGTACTTCACACCGGGACAGCTTTTGAATCTTTATCAAGCAAAGGTCCGATGTTGTATGGAGTACTGCTGCCACCTCTGGGACGGTTCTGCCAAGTATCAGCTCGAGTATTTGGATTCAATTGAGAGACGTGCTATCAGGCTCATTGGGGATGACACTCTGGTAAAGAGTAAGCTTCAAAGTCTGGCGCATCGACGTGAGGTAGCAAGCCTGGCGGTATTCTACAGATTGCACTATGGAGAGTGTGCACATGAACTGGACAACCTGATTCTCCCATCACCTTTCCATCACCGTACGTCTAAACGATCAGCAAAGCGCCACCCTTTCATGGTTGAAATACCTCGCACAAGAACGAAGCGTTACGCTTCTTCATTTATTATAAGAACTACAAAGGAGTGGAATGCCCTGCCCTCGTCAGTGTTTCCGGTAAATTATAACCCCGGTGTGTTCAAGTCAAGAGTGAATAGGTATCTACTAGGCAAGCTTGCAACACCTTCAATCACATCATCGCTATTCAACAGGTGAGATCGTGGTCAAACGATTGCCTAGTCCGTAAAAATAAAAAATAAACATCAACTATCTGATAAAAACAACGAAAATTAAAAAGTAGTACATATCAAAAATCATACAGTCTCATTATATTGGTTATCACAGGTATTCCTCGTCTATTATTTTTGCATTCTGTCCAACCAATCCATCCAAAGGTTATCTGTAATAGATTGCTTTAATCTTTAAGAAACCCAATGTAACTAAACGCAACAATTACTATGTAAAACATGCGTCATGAAGTGGTTGATACAATACAATAAAGAGATCGCTACCGACACTGGACCGATTGCGATGCGGTTTTTACTGTTGGATAGCTGAGGTTTTGACATAAAAATTGGTGTACTTGGTATCTCAATCCGATGAGTAGGAGCCGAGCAATTTTATAAAGACTGTTATTAATTTTAAACGTGTGGTACTATGTTTTGAAGGCCTGTGTAGTTGAACATCTGACACCTGCCCCCCGATTCAGATCCTTTCGATAACGAACCGAATCGATTCGATTCGATATTGTGAATAAAAAATGTATTGAATTTAATGATTTCAAACCGAATCCACAGAATAAATAATACCATATCGATCGACGACGGAGTTATCGAAGAGTTCTGAATCAGGGGGCAGGTGAAACCTGTTTCTCAGGTGCCAGAGCTCCCTAACGAAGTAAACCTACAATTCTATATTATTAATTATACACACAATTCTGTTTATCTCTTTACTTACAGTATTACTAAATAATAACTATGAAACATAGATCTAAGTTTTTGAACCCTACGTACAAAGATAAACAAAAAAAACGCTTTAAGCGAATGTATATTCTTGTGTTTGATTTCTTTGGTGTGCAATAAAGCGTTTACCTATCTATTTATCTAAACAGATTATCAGAACAATCAGATTATCTATCTATACAGATTATGTGATGACGTTAAACTAAATTTTGTGTTACAATTTACAATCTTATCTGATATAATAAGATCCAGATTATTTATTACACTGATTGTATTTTTTTGCAAAGCTATAATAGTAATAGGTAGGTAAACTAAAATAAATAAATAAAACCATCATTAGATTTCACGTCCTTTGTCTGTTCTTGAATAGTTTTAATATTAAGAAACTAATATATACTTATAATAAAACTGTAGCAGGTCCAATTCTCGAAATTTAAGATATTTTGAAATTTCCTTTTGGAGGGTTCTCTATATTCGATACTGAAGCCAAAACTGTATTTTTGTAATTTTTGTCTGTCTTTTTTGTATTATATTCGTGTTCAATACCCTTTTTAAGCACCCAAGAGCATTTTTTTATTTAGTTTCTTTTTACAGCCTTTTTCGTACCTATAGCTTTATTATAATTATAGATATATGACTGTGTCAATTTGCATCAAAAGTTTCAGCGTGATACATGTTATTTTGAATAAATTTCAATTTTTTTTTTTTTTTTTTTTTTGTTTTTTTTTTTTTTTTATCATTTACTGTGCAAGCGTTCCGATTATGGAATAAACTACCTATAATCGTCAGGCAAGCTAAATCGATAGTTTTTCAAAAAAATGATAAAAGTCCACTACTTGTCCTCTCTGACTTAAAACTAAAAAACTCAAGTTACTTTGTTTGTCTCATTACATTGAATACTGTGCACATATATATATATATATATATATATATATTAGTATGTTGTTTATTATTGTTTAGTTATATATGTATTATTTTTATTTTATTGTGTTCCTGATACTATTACTTTTAAGTTGTTTATTTTATTGTCACTACCGTCTACTCTTTTTCAATCTATTTTAGTTCATCCAAAGGAGATTGCTGTAAGCGATAAGACGGCCGATTGTTTTACCGCATTTTTTTTTTTTTTGTTATTTATGATGTACAATGTACGATTTACTTTTAAGTGGTATGCAATAAAGAGTTATCTATCAGTTATCGTGCAGTCGGGTGATAACAAATAGATGAATACTAAAGGCATTATTTTATAAGTAGGTACTTCATCATCATCATCATCATGTCAGCCTTTAGAAGTCCACTGATGAACATAGGTACTTACAACATTTTATTTTCGAATGTTATTTGCAAAGAAGTCCAACTCATGTTTACAAGTAGCCTCCTTCATAATATAACGTTTGTGAATGATATTATATACCTATAATATCATTCACAAACGTTTAAGCAGCAGAATATTTTTCATATTTAGTAAAATACTAGTTTAATCGCCCACGACTTCGTCCACGCGGACTACAGTTTATCGCGAAAAAAGCATCCTACTTACTTACGTTCTTCTAGGATATTAAAAATCAATGCAAAAGTAGACTTAGACTTCTTGGTTATGGCCTCCGTGGCTTGTTGACTTAATCTGTGGCACCAACGCTCTTAATGATTTTTGACGGACTTGTTATTTCGTTTCCATGGCAACCGTTCCTTACAGCGAGTATTCAACATGTCTTAGTTTTCCCGTGGAAACTTCCACGGAATTCGTGGAATTTTCCGGGATAAAAAGTATCCTTTGTTTTATTCTAGGGTATAAGCTATCTCCATTCCAAATTTCATCGAAATCCGTCCAGCCGATATCGCGTGAAAGGTCCCCAAACAAACAAACAGACCACGTTTCACTTTTATATATTGGTATGGATAGTTGTTTTTCCTTTTTACCCATATTTATGTCTATGTTTTTACCTGACTAAAGCAAAGCAAGGAAAGTGTAGTGAGTTTAACAGTCTATGTATCTATAAAATATGTGGTTATGTGGATGTTCGCTTCTATTGGTTCGATTTTGACAAGCGAGGTATCCGACTGCAGCGATACAAATGGCCCTCCATTCTCCATCTCGCTTGTCAAAGTAAGTGTAAAAAACTAAAAACGTACATACTCGCGTCTACGAAAAACTTGGTCAGATTTTTGGGGCGAGGTGTCAATCGATTGGTCTTCATCGTAAGTGTCATGGGTTTTTTTTTTACCAGACCCTATGTAATCGGGTTTTAGTTTTTGAACTTTATATCTTGTTTCACATCTACCAATAAAACCGATAGACGCGTAGGTACTCGAAAAACTTCGATTATCTATTATTATTCGTAGTTTAAAAATGATATTTTCTAAGCTATATGACCTTTATCAAAAGGCTGCTCTTTAAAATACTTTCGCGATTTTTAAATGCCAAAAGGCAAAATGGCGCGTCCCCGCTTGAAATGTCAAGGTCCATTCATCGACACAATCACTTTTGATTTTAAATTTTCTGATAATCTTTGCGTCGCATCAGCATCACGTAATATCACGAAATCTATAAAAGATAACATGTTCATTATAATGTTATTGACTGATTTACTTAAATTAACTAACTAAGAGCAGATTAAAATGTATGCCTTTGTTCCTGTTTAAAGCATAGATAAATCATAGTAAGTCTATTTATGTATAAAGCTCGGTTCACATTATTCCAGTAGCATTCCAGTCCAGCGATCGAAACCAGCGCTGGCTGCAATGCTACTGGAATAATATAAACCGGTACTGGAATGTACCCATTCCAGTAAGCAATCCAGTCCAGTACATTCCACTGCTAATGCTACTGGAATAATGTCAAGTCAACCGGGCTTTAAGCTACCTATCTAAGTATAGGTAGGACTAATGATAATGACTTAATAACTCGTATTAGCGTGTTTACCTAATCAATTTAAGGTACCAGAAACCCACGACTAACGGAAATCCCAACCGAACCCAAGTTTTCAAGTCTCAAATCCAACACGGGCGCCCTGGTATTATTATTTATTCTGTGGCTTTCATGCGGGTTCAATTTAGCAATGTCAAAAAAATCGTTAAGTAACAAGGAGAAAAGCGCGGGAAACGTCGAATTAGGCGGTCGTGTTTTTTTTCAGTGAAAATTTATTTTCCTGTTTTATTAATATACCTAGGGATCAGTAGAGTATTTTAGTGTAAATAATATTAAAATTTAGTGTATATATTTGGTTTGTAAGTTTATAGTTACCCGGACTAGGTAAGTTTTTTGTCATTTATGAACGAGCCGCCTGACTTGCAGGGCCCGGGGGGCAGGGACCCCCCGGCGGCTAATTATGTGACCGTAATAACGCATAATATCATCTCAAACGAGCCTGGTATGGATACGGACGGGTCTAGTACCCAGCGCACTGGTCGCAAAAGAAGTCGTATTAGTAAGATTTGCAAAACATGCAATCTGAAAAAAAGGAAGCACGTTGATGGTAAAACTGGTTGTCACTGCTTAGATAGTGACACTAGTGATGAAACTACTAGTAATATTTCCAATCAACCTATTGAAAATTCTATTGCTTTTCCATCCACATCAAATAATGGTCCCGTTCCCCAAGCATTTATTTCCGTTTCACGAACCAAATACGAACCCACAGATATTGCTTCATTTATTGTACATATACAACGGGTAATGAAATCACCTGATGATGGAACTACTCTTCATCCAGTCTCATTCGGTAAATTCCTAAAAACAAACTCTTTCAATGGCATTATTGATGGTTCTTTGAAGAGAATAGGAAGGAATAGAATTTCACTTGCTTTCTCAGAATTTAATGATGCCATTACATTCATAACTAGCAAGAATCTAGCAACTAAGGATTTAAAAGCCTTCATTCCATCTTTCAATGTTACACGAATGGGTGTGGTCCGTGGAGTGCCATCGGAATGGTCACCAGACGAAGTGACAGAAAACACATCTGTGCCCAGCGGATGTGGTAAGATTCTAAAGGTAAGAAGAATAAATTATAAGAGTATGGTAGAAGGTTCCCCGGTTTGGAAACCAACACAGAGCGTTGTCCTTACATTTGACGGTCAAGTCCTACCTAAAAGAATTTTTATTTGCTATAATTCTCTGCCAGTTGAACTATACATGTACCCGACTATTCAATGTTTCAACTGTTGTCGTTTTGGTCATACAAAACTTCAATGCCGCTCTAAGCCCAAGTGTTACAAGTGTGGTAATGAACATACTGGTGATACTTGTGATGTGGATGAAGAAAGCGTTTCGTGTTGTCTGTGCTCTGGAGCTCATTTTGCAATTAGTAAAACAGGCCCCGAATTCACACGTCAAACGCAAATCAAGGTTACTATGGCAGAAAATAGCATCTCATATGGCGAAGCATCCAAATTGGTCCCACCAGTATCGAAATCTTATGCCGATGTTGTTAGCTCTGTCCCTCAGCTCAGCTCAAATCAGTTTAATTCTAACCCACCAACTACATTTACTCAACGTCCATCACAAATTTCATATAAAAAACGGTTTATACTAACCGCCGTCAAACCTCCAACCCATCAAAAGGATACGACCGAGCAGCTCACCAAAATATTATCAATGAGTATAATATTCCCACTCCACAAGATGGTTGCGCTCTTAAAATCAAACATAATCCATTAATGATGTCGACGTCAGACATCATTCAAATCCTCATCGAGACATTGCAATGTTTGACTGGGTAAACATTGCAGTACCGTCCATCGTTGCCCCTATAATTGACATGTTTAGAACACCTAAAGCCATTAAAAATGGCGGTCTTACAAAAGATAATACATTGGAACTGCAGAAGTGCAGTTCATAAAAAAAGTGAAATTATTCACTTAATAAACACGTACAAAGCTTGTTTATTCTCACTTTCGGAGACCTGGCTTGAGCCAGGCTCCATTTTTAAAATCCACGGATTCTCTTGTTTAAGAGATGATAGATCTTATGGGTATGGTGGTGCCGCCTTGCTCATCAGAAATACCATCTCTTTCTGTCCTTTAACTCTTCCGACCTACAATCATTTTTCCGTGGTAGCAGCACAAGTGAATAACATTTGTGTTGTTTCTATATATATTCCATACCCTTCTTCCTTAGCTTTCTACTACTTAAATGATCTATTCTCTCGTCTCCCCAGATCTTTCTTAGTCTTAGGAGACTTTAATTCCTATCATACTTCTTGGGGATGTTCTATTTCTACTTACTTTGGTGAACTGCTAATAGACTTTCTAAATACATACAATCTTGCATCATATATACTGGCTCCCCTACCAGACGCACACCTCCTGATAAAAATAAAAGTGCAGTAGATCTATCAATTTGTACACCAAACTTAGCTTCATCCATAGCATGGTATACAATATCATCTACTTTTGGAAGTGACCATTTTCCGATTGTTATTACTCTTCCTTTTAACGGTCCTCGAGATACTCCTCAAAACCCACGATTAAAATATAACCTTAATAATAACAAATTAGGGAACAAATTCAAAACATCTGTAGAGCATAAAATATCAAATTTAACACACGAACTTCTTAACGACACTGACACTTCACAAAAATACTCACTCAAGCTGCGGACGAAACGTTTCCCCTTAAAAATTCAGCTACTGGCTTCCTTCCTCCCCCACCTTGGTGGGACAGAGAATGCACTGAAGCAGTAAACAAAAGAAAATATGCTTAACTTAAGTACAACAGCGAGATGACAATGGAAAATTTTGAAACCTTGACTAAATTATTAGCAGAGACACGTAAACTACTCAAAGAAAAGAAATTCCAAGGATGGAGAAACTTTTGCCTCTCTATCTCTCCTTATATAAGCCCTTCTATCGTATGGCGTAATATCAGGAGATTTAGAAGCGGCATTAGTGATTCCTCTTTTTCATCCTTACCTGCAAATATGAATGACCAATTTCTCAATCGACTGGCACCACTGACAGTACCACAGCATGATCATTTTTACAATTCTACTCCCCCTACAGTATTCCACAGCCAATCAAGTTTAAATTCTCCCTTCACCAAACAAGAATTAAAAGGGGTTCTATCGGCTGTAAAAGATTCTGCCCCTGGAGAAGATGGCATACCGTATTCATTTTTAGCCAACTTCACTGAATCATCGCTTGTATATAATCTGGACATAATTAACACGGTAATGTTATCTGGAAATATCCCCCCTTCCTGGAAATCCCAAATTGTTCTTCCAGTTCTTAAACCAGGTAAAAGACCAAACGCAGTATCATCGTATCGCCCAATAGCTCTATCTTCTGTTATAGTAAAAGTAGCTGAGAACTTAGTCAAAAACCGCCTCGAATGGCTTGTCGAAAATCGTGGTATTTTATCTGAGTCACAGTTTGGTTTCCGAAAGGGCAGGAGTACATTGGATAGTGTGGGTACTCTTGTAACAGACATTCGGATAGCATTTACAAACAATGAATCGGTTCTTGCAGCGTTTTTAGATTTAGAATCAGTATACGACAATGTTCTTCTACATGTTCTTAGATATAAGCTTCATAAACTTGACATCCCAGAAGTTCTCACATGTTTCATATTTAACCTCCTGTCAGGAAGATCAATTAAACTAGACCAAGCACGGGATCATAGTAGACTCGTCTGGAAAGGACTGCCGCAAGGATCTGTACTCAGCCCTATTCTATTCAACATTTATACTTACGATTTAGAATCTTCCCTCAAAAATTCAGTGAATTTACTACAATACGCTGATGATCTCGTCTTATACTCCACGGATCGATCTGTCATTACATTATGCAACCAATTATCAATTTCTTTAAATAGTTGGATGATTCAAAATGGCTTGAGCATATCAGCGCTCAAGAGCTCGATGCTTCTCTTTACTCGGCAACAAATGCCTCCCCCCATATTAATACATTTTAATAACAATATAATTCCAACGAAAAATGTAGTACGGTTTTTAGGCGTTCTTTTGGATTCAAAACTTTCAGGCGTTCCACATTGTGAATATATTGCTGATAAGTGTGAGAAGCTCCTAAATTTGATGAGATTTCTTTCGGGCGTTTGGTGGGGAGCACATCACTCGCACTCTACAACGCTTTGGTACGAAGTGTTCTTCACTATGGAACCTTCTTATTGGAGCCTTGTGGCTTAGCTGCACTGAAGAAATTAGATTCTATCCAATCAAGAGCATTGAGAATAATCTCCGGGGCTATGAAATCTAGCTCTATAAATGCATTGCAAATTGAATGTGATGAGCCCCCTCTTAATTTAAGACGTCAATTTTTATCTGACCGTATGTTTTTCCGTGTCTTGCAATTTTCAAATAGCCTTTTATTTCAAAACTTAATATTCTTACCGACCTTATTGAGTCTTCAAATTATTGGAAACACAAATCCCTTCCTTGCTTAGTTAAAAGTTATATCAGATTTAAAACTTTTCACGCACCAACACATCGATCTCCGAATCTAGATATGTTTAATTGTAAATATGAAGCTTTAATGCATACGCCAACAGTTAATTTTTGCTCAGATATTGATAAACACAATGCCAATGCTAACGCTTATTTTAATTACATCGTAGATGAAAAGTGGCATGGGTGGCATCATATTTACACGGATGCGTCAAAACATTCATCCGACAATTTTGTAGGAGTGGGTGTTTTTCATGCCCAATATAAAGTAGTCCAAAAAATAAAATGTCCACCTGAAACGTCAGTATTTACAGGTGAATGCCTTGGCATTGTTAAAGCAATTGAATACGTTCTTCTCTGTAAACTTAAAAATATTATTATTATAAGCGATTCTATGAGTGCTTTACAAGCTCTATTTAGATTTCCTTTTAAGTCCAAACCACTTTTTCCTCTTATACCAGAAGCTAGAACAAAATTACATTTGTGTGCTTTGAAAGCGTTTTCTGTCATATTTGTCTGGATACCCAGCCACAGTGGTATCAAGGGCAATGAAAAAGCCGATAGACTTGCAAATGAGGCTGTGATGTGTGGAGACCTATTTCCTTTCAAAAACTATGTACACGATTTCGCTACTCTTCCCAGATTTTATCTTCGGAACTCCTGGGATAAAGTCTGGGCAGTAAGTGGCCAATTTAAAGGAAAGTCTTACTTCAGTATACAACCGCGAATTCGTCATAAGGCATGGTTTTCTATAGTAAAACTTGGCAAGATCGCCACTTCAATTTTGATACGAATGCGCCTCGGACATACCACCTGCGCAGCCCACCTTGCCAGGATTCATATTAAAGATAGCCCGCAATGTGAATGTGGACATGACTTTGGGGACCTGGACCATATTTTTTTCTCGTGTCCGAACTATGACCGTTCTTCCTTTTTTGATGATTTGATATCCCTCCATGTCCCTTTTCCAACATGTATAAAATCTCTTCTGTATAAGCTTTGTAAATGTAAGGTTTGTCAACCTTACATTTACAAAGCTTTAGCTAAGTATATATGTAGTAATAATATTAAATTGTAAATAATTTATGTACCTAATTATTTTATAAGTTTTGTAAATATTTAATAGTTCTTTCCTTCATAGATTACCCCTTCTGATCCGTTTCTTTTTCCAAATTTTTCGAATGCTTACAAATCGCGTAACGTTTCCCTACCTTTGTAACAAAACCACACAAGAAATAGTACAAAACATCAATCTGCAACATTTTTATTGTTTACCTACTCAAGACAGGAAATTAAAAATAGAAGCAATACATATTACGAAGTTGAAGCTGACAGAAGCCAAACAGAAGCCACTTGAAATTGGCAGATGCACAAGACGTGCGAGCCAAACTAGAAAAGAATAAAAAAAAAAACAAGTAAGGATTAAATTCCTTTGCCCTTTGCTTGGTTCCCAAAGGAGTGTAGTCTTGCAGATTTTGTTGAGGGGAGCAATGAAGAAGGGTTTTTTGAAATTTCACCCTTATTCGCGTGGCAAAGCTTCACGCGCGCGAAGCTGCGAGGCGCAGCAAGTTCCATAGAAGTATACCAAAAGAATAAAATAGCTCCGTGAGGGTGCTTATGTAAGCACACCGCAGTACACAGCGCGTCGTGCTTGGAATGATTGATGCCTGATGGACTGGCATTTGCTCGGAGGGCGATGAACCGAGTTCTTGTCTGTGAAGAAATGCTGTCTGTTGTGATGTAGGTAGTGTTTCACGCATATTTACACATTTACAAAGACAGTCGATACATTCAGGCGTTTTACAACTATGCGGAAATCCATTTAAACTTAAACAAGGTAAAATGTAGGTATAAGAAAAAACCAGATCTCGACTCTCGGAATTATAAATATTGTTCTTGTTGCCACATAAGTTAATATATTTTTGAAAAGCTTTTGAATTTGATTTTTATTTCCATCATGAATAGAAATAGACAAATTTGACACAAATTCAACGAAGAATCAGTAGGTACCTTACTACGTCTATTTCCGCCTTTTACAATGACGACTTGTGAAAAACGGCTGACCGGCAAACAATATCCGACAGGAACTGAAATAAGTCAAACTAACACTTAGTTTGACAAGGAGCAAGTGTGGAGCAAGGAAGTTGTATGTACAAAATTCCCCGTGCACCCACCAGTGGGAGAAGCCAGTGGGTGCACGGGGCATGCCCCAAAAAAACGTACATAGTGTCCTTGGCGTGCAGTGGAGCCACTCCACAACAATATATGCCTAACAACATCTTATACTAGCTCCGCTCCGCCCCGCAGTTTCACCCGCGTGAAATCAGCGCGAGGGATGATTATGATGATGAAAAGTATTCTATGTGTTATTCCAGGGTATAAGCTATCTCACGTACAAATTTCAGCCGTTATCGCGTGAAAGCTCCCCAATCAAACAAACAGACAACGTTTCACTTTTATATATTGGTGGGGATCTAACAATATATTGTGAAATAAAATCTCATTCGTTCCAAAGAGATAAAGACTAAAATGAAAAAAAATTTTTTTGACGAAAACATGAACAACCTACTTCAAACGCTCGTACTTCGCGAACGCTCGTACCATTTTTTTATTATTATTGGAACTGGTTAAAAAACTACTGAACCGATTTTGATAAAATTTGTATGTGACCAATCTGAAAGTATATCCTTGCAAAATATATTTCAGACGTAGATAATGCTTTGGCATGTGTGATACTTTCCATTCAGCCCGAAATGAGCCTGAAGGTCAAGGTCGTTCCGCATAGTTAGCTCAAAGCACAGTCTAGTCTGTTTAGTTTATACATCAGGTAGTTTTGTAACGCCTGCGGTTCATGCTTGGAGATTGCTTTGTCTATTATTGCAAAATTACTTTGTTGGAAGGATTCTTTGAAACAAAAACTGGCAAATACGTGTAGTACTCGCAAAGACTAACGGTTGATAAAAAATACTGTCAAACAGCAGCTTCGAGAAAAAAACCAACGACAAAAAAATCATATTAATTTTAAAATGACAAAATACCCTTTATATGAGAAAACTACTGTGTGGGGGAACAACCATTTATTTTTAAGGGAGCCAATAAACAAAACGAGCGAGTCTAACAGTAGTCGCATATTGTGTAACATCTGATATCTCACCATGGTAATAAGCAAAATCGCGCGCTCATTGGTCAAATCAAAAAGCGCGCTTCACCGGTTTCCTGTTACACACTTCAGTCCCTTTTCATGAAATCACTCCCACATATTCTATTTCGACAAACGAGATGTCAATCGATTCGTCTTCAGTTATAGCACTGTACATATATTAACCTTTTCTTACGTAGTATTTATATACTCTTTCATATATATGTACTGTGGTTATAGTATATTTATTTTACCAGACTACGGCAAAGCAAAAACAAGGGTTATGTGTTCAAACTAAATACTTAGTCCAATTTTGACAAACGAGGTGTCAATCGATTTCTCTTCATTTATAGTGTCATAGGCTTTTTTTTACGCGAATACGTCAAAGCAATGGAAGGGTTATGTGTTCAAACTAAAGACTTGGTCCGATTTTGACTAGCGAGGTATCTATCAATCGATTCGTCTTCATCGCAAGAGTGTCGTAGGCAATTTTTTTGGGTTTTAGTTTTTAAACTTATGTCATGAGACAACGAAACTTATGTCATGAGACAACGAAACTTATGTCATGAGACAACGAAACTTATGTCATGAGACAACGAAACCCTAAAAAAATATTGTAACTAGATATACTTTGCATCTCAATGCGATGAGTAGCAGCCGAGCAATCTATAAAACATTAATCGACGGCTGAACGAATTTTGATGATATTAGATGCCTTTATTGTACCTACTTTATATAACACAGAATTTATAATAGTACTGTAGGTATAATAATACCTAGAATAACACATAGGCACTAAGTACTTTTATCGCAGAAAAATACCACACGAGCAATGCCATGGGGCGCAGCAGCATCTGGTAATAAATCTAAGTATTTGTTCCCCTAAGTTCCATAGTGGCTGGCCTGAACATTCTGATCAAAAGCCATTAAAAAAAAGAATAAAAAAGTATTAGTTCAATTATCATTGCAATATTTGTTATATTTTCTATAATTGCATAATGTCGCAACATCAGTTAGCGCAGTTTTCGTAACGCGTCGCGCCCGAAGTTAAGAAACCGAACACACCGGTTTGGCAACTAACAAGTTATCAACTACCCAAGTGTTTTGATCGCCGACTTCGGGTTTTGACATAAATAACTTTCGGTATCGTTAGAATGATCTTCTTAGCATATTTTCTTGTGTTTTTGCACGCACGTGCATGTTGCCATAGAGTTATGTGAATGTGAAAATTAAAAGTGAAGAGGCCACATTGTGAGGAACTGGAATTTCCAATAACAAATTGAACAAAAAGTCCACGACAAATGGATTTACTAAAAAAAACTTACTGAACCATTTTTCATGAATTTTATATGGAACCCCTTGAGATCGAGGATTCAAAAAAATAAAAAATTCAAATCAATGCTTATAATAAAGCAGTAAAAATACGATAATATAAAAAAAATGGTTTATGGTGTAGGTACTTTAAAATGCGCCATTGAACAATACATATTTCTTTGAATTGTCTTGTCTGGCGTTAATGTATGTTTGCGTATCACGTAAAAAATACTGGACCGATTGAAATGCGATTTTCACTGTTGGATAGCTTAGGATTTGACTTAAAATATAATGATCTGGAGCCGAGCAATCGACAAGAAACTGTTTGACAGCTGAACGAATTCTGAATTTTGTACTTTATAGGTACGAAATTATTGTCCCAGGAAATTATCAAAGCGAGCGCAGCTTGTATTCGATATAAAGGTAAAAATAAAGGCAAAATCACAATAACTTGCTTAAAAAAGTACATACGAAATATAAGAAAATAGTAACAAACGTAAGAAATAGAGTTGGTAATAAAAAGTAAGAAATGGGGGTTGGTAACAAAAAGTATGAAATGGGGTTGGTAACAAAAATATAATAAATAAAAATAGTAACTAAAATTTTATTTATAAGGAACGTACATACCTAAATACAACAAAATCTCAAATATTACTAAATTAAGTACATGAATGCATACAAATACATATTTCTTTGAATATACTAAATACTGGTAATGCAGTAACAGTGTATGATGTTTTATTTGTATAGGTTGGTACCTACTCGACAACTTTTATATATGATTTAATAATTATATGTACTTCTATCTATTACTATTGTTACATACTAAGAACATTGATTCTGAGAGCTGTGGATTTGCAGATGAGAGGAAATGTATGCAATGTTTTGGAACCATACTTTACTCCAAGAAGGTTTAAAAAGAATCTAAACCGCGAAACAACTGCGTATGTGTGCATGAGTGGATCATTTGTGGTAGATACCCAAATCCATCACAAGACTGCATTGTTTCTTATTTTCCAAACTTGACAGAATTAAAACGACTAATAAGGTCGAGATCTTGCTGCGATGTGGCGGCCGATCGGCATATCATGACGTGTGTGCATGAGGCTTGTGCGTACGAGCTATCTTGGGTGCTTCACTTTCGATTTAGCGATGTGGAATCCGTATTTTTTCTAAACATTCTTGCTTTACTTATACAAATCTCAAGGATCAATGAAAGTATTTTAACTCAATTGATCTAATCATGAATTATTTTTTTTTTTTCAGTATTTCAAGAATTGTTCGATGACTCCAGTTAATAAACCAACTAACACTGCAACCAAAGAACCCTGTACTTACATTAAATAGATGTGTACATAATTATTATTCACTAAAAAGTAATAAATAAGCTTTAATTAGCTTACTCTCGCATGTGACCTTGTATAATGATAAAAGCGCTACATAGTTGATAATCGTTTCTTTAAATGACACAATTTTTTGAAATGCCAAAGGTTTTTGGTTTTTTGTTACTCTGTATTGCAGAAACTAAGCGACAGATTTACGTGAGTTGTTGCAAAGATGAAAACAAGGGTTAAAAAAAGCTAGATATTTTAAAAAAATAAGTATGTATTATTTTTCCAAACAATTTACTAATTTAGTTTTTCTGCAATCAAATAGAATGTCTTCCAGTCGTGACTAGAAAAGCGTATTGTCTTATGAATTAGTACCTATCAATTAAAAATATGGACCATTATATATTTGTAACTTATATTTAAACGGGACTTAATCGCGCTGAAAACTGAATTTTTGTTTACCTCGACGTTTCGATCAGTTTCATTGACCGTGGTCACGAGAAGACTGAAGTAGCGGGTGTCGGCGTCGAGAAGGGCGAGCGTTGTCTCCAACTACCCGCATTTAGTTTTGAGTAAATGCGTCAAGCGATCGTTATAGGAATGATTGACCGTCGTAAACAAAACGTACGGCGGAATATTTTCCCATAACTATTATTCTGTGCTCATAGTTCCAGAAGTTTATTCTGACGCTGACTAGTTTATTGGATATGCCATTTTATTTATATGCGCAACATGACGTCAAACTGACGCGCAACTATTTTAGCCTAGTTGATACAATTTTATTTAAATCGTTTGGTTATTCGCTCGTAAAAAACTGGAGTAGGTTCTTGGTATGTAGCTCCAATGAGTCTACTCATCGAGTCGAGTCGGGCAATCAATAATAAACCATCTGACGTCTGAACGAAGTTTGATAATATTGTACTTCTAGAATAATACATAGGAGCCTTGAATCCCTGAAAAATAACCACGCGGGCATAGCTAGTAAATAAATAAAAGAAGCAAATCGTGTTTAAAACAAAAATATATGTATCTCTATCCCTTATCAAAACAATAACAATTCCAAAAAGCATAGTACGTATAGTATGTATGTACCAGATTATAAACGTGTAAAAGATTTCATTTACCGATAAAGTATAATATAGGTTTTTTATCAACAAATGCAGTAGGTACTCGGGCTGGCTAAGCAAGGTCGTTTGAACATTGTTGAGCGAGTATGTTTATTGCTTCATAACGCTGAAACGGGTAGTCAAATTTTGATGAAAGTATAAATAACAAGAGGATAGGGACCCAACGCGGCTTCTACAGGTTTTGGCATAGATATTGCGTGCGAGAAAACGTTTCTTCCACACTAAACCAAATCTGATAATTCCTGGTCTTTTTTTATTAATCACAGAAACGTTTACCTATCCAAGACACTTCTTTTTACCCGACAGAGCGGAGGGTATTGTGTTTATCAGCCTCTGTTTGTTCCTCTGTGGCACTATTTAGACCAAACGCTTGGACCGATTTTCATGATTCTTACGTCAATAGAAATAAAAAATTATAACAGAAACCTAAATATGATTTTTAAATACATATTTAATGATACCTAACACAGTTTGTAGACTTCAATTTTTCGTGTTTCACTGTATGGCGTCTGGTTGCCGCCATATTGTTTTTTTATTAATGTCATGTCTTTAGTGACACTCGCAAGATTAAGAAAAATCGATTGACGTAGGAATCATGAAAATCGGTCAACAGTTTGGAAAAAAACAACTATAGTAGTTTTGATGAACTGATATGGGTCCAAGACGAAGGGTTTCTTTCAAAAATAATCACGGTTATCGGCATCCAGAAAAATATGTTCCTCAACTATTGTTAGAGCGCCATTGTCGCATGTGTAAGTACTTTGTTTATCATAAATTAAGATTAAAATTTGCTGATATTTATCAATTATGATACCAATTATATTTTCAATTTAAAGGAATTTTATTTGAGCAACAGGTCACAGCGTGAATAAGGTAGGTACGTCTATTCAAGAGGATTTTAGATTAAATGTATCCACATCTATATAAACTGAGTCTTATCCCTAGTTAAAGGCTCTTTTGCTGAGTGATTCTGAAAAATGATTTAAATCATAAGGTTAAAAAAACATCTAACAGAAGTATTCAAATATTGCAAATTGTTTTTTTAATTGAGGCTGTTAAAGCTAGCTAACTTGCTAGCTTATCAATTTTTTTTAAATTGTTTTTTGTTTTATTTTTTAAACTTATTTGGGTTGTTTCAGAATCACTCAATAACTCATTAGTCATTATAAAATACCTATATGTAATTTAAATACAACTTAATTAAAATTACTTTATGAAATAATAATTATTGCAACGATTATGGAGCATTAGCTACCATTGGAATTCTAACGAAATATATTACCTTTAATGTACAGTTTGTGATGAATATACATTGATATTATTAAATTATTTGTTAATCCTCGAACTCCAAATGAGAGGGGTGTATTACACACCCTAAACTATATGTATGTATCGCTGTATGTAACAGTGTGTCTGTGGCATCGAAACTCGAAAAACGACGATCGATTTTGATGCAGTTTTTTCTGTTAAAAGCTGATGCGATCGAGATGGTTCTTAGCTATAATAGGAGGATTTGATGATTGTAGCTCCCAAACGAATGGATCGATTATAATGTATTTTTATTCTGTTCAAAAGCTGATGTGATCAAGATGGTTCTTAGGTATAATAGACGGGGCGGGTGGAGGCGGAGGATGGGGGGAGGGTGGAGGCGGAGGATGGAGGGAGGGGGGAGACGGAGGATGGAGGGAGGGGGAGGCGGAGGGAGGTGGGAGACGGATGATGGAGGGAGGGGGAGGCGGAGGATGGAGGGAGGGGGGAGACGGACGAAGGGGGCAGAAGAATGGAGGATTTTAACTCCCAAAGGAATGGACCAATTATGATGCGTTTTTTCTGTTTGAAAGCTGATGTGATCAAGATGGTTCTTAGCTGAGTGGTTGTATACATTTATTTTTTGTGGTTGTTTAATATTGGAGCTATAATATTATTAACAACAAACTATTTTTTCCAAATATTTCCTACACATATTTTTTTCTTTTAAGGTAATTTAGTTATTGCTGATTTTCCGTTAACAGTCTTTCAAAACGAATATAAAATATTTGGATAGGGCCCTGAATTTAGCTCAATTTTTTGCTTTTAAACAATTTACATTTAAAATATTGGCATGTACATTAATACTTATTGATAATGGTAAGCTACATAAAACATATTATGGTTTACAAAATATTTTAACTGATTCGAGATATTAGGCAATGATGCAACACACCAGATATGTGTGCGTGACGTAAGCGTGCATGCAGCGGTTGTAATTTATGAAATTCTACGAAAGCTTTCAGCTAATGTCAAATATACCTTAGAATTTTATACATTACAACCATTACGTTTTACACGCATCTAGTGGGCCTTTCTCATATTTATTTTTACAGCAACATTTAGTGAAAGAAGAGTAATAATAAGAATTGTAAGATTATGGTTAGTTTATATAATTAATTAATTGATTGTTAACTAAAATAGAATAAAAACATAAAATAAACACACAAGAAACCACCACATAAGAATAGGTCAAATGCTTGTCTATAATTTATATTCTATCTTAATTCAAGAAATTTGCCTGATTCTATAAACATTTTAATCAAAATAAGAATTCTCATTAGTGCTCAAAATAATGAACATTTAATTTAAGTTGTCCATCAATTTTCCGTTTTTTTGTATTGCTCTTAGGAATCAATTGAATTTTAACAATAAGTTTTGGATTTTTTGTCTAATTTATAATACAGTTAAAATATGTGTAAACTTATTAGTATTTTAATGTTTACCATTAACACCGTTAGTTACAGATTCTTGCATACTCTTCAAATGGAATGGTGAAATTGCAAAGTCTTCTCCTTTTACTAAGTCAGTCAGATTCTCTCCACCATAAGACAATAGCGGAGAAATTTCAACATCAATATTGTCTCTGATGATACCCCCTGATTCTCTGATGTATTTGCGATGAAGCCTCAGCAAATCTTCCCGAGCAGTAGACGGACAGTCTTTCTTCGCCGAATCAGCATTTTTCAATGCAGAAAATTCCACATCTCTCGCAACTTCTAAGCAAATGAAATTCTCAGCAAATTCAAACACGTCAAATATAAACTTTTCCATTTTGATCCCGTTTGGTTGTGATGGTTTCTGATGGGTTCCATTAGAGTCAACATAGGGTATCTTTTTCTTGGCAACATGGAGTTTCAGCTTGGTTTCAAAGTTGCAGATTTTTGAGAGGAACACTGATGAAAAGTAATGGTTGCAAATATTACCAGCAGAGAATGTGAGTCTCCCATCAGGGTTTCTTCGTTCAGCTGCTTCGTCAGTCAGTTCAGAGTATTCCACCACCTTGTAATGTCCGTTCACTCTGCATACCACTCCAACCGCTTCATTAGGCGACGATTTTTGCACAACCTTAGCAGCACAATCTGCGTCTTTACTTTTACAATAGCCAATAAAAACTGGATCCGCAACTTTGATCAAGATATTGTCAACTGAATGGGCATGCAAATGCTCAACTCCTCTCTCAGCAATATCCTGTAATACTCCCTGGGTCTTGAGAGCCCTGTACAGGCCTCCATTGCCGTCTGGAGCTGACGACAAGTGGTATTTCTCATCCAAAAATATTTTTCCCTTGAAATCAAAACATGGCAATCTTCCCTGGTCAAAGAATATAATGTCATCTTCATTTAGGCCGAAAAATGAATGGCTTCTGAAGTAATCTGCAGTTGGGCCCTTGGTGTGCTCCGAAGTCATGATATACCAAGTGATTCTACCCTCATTTCCATATTTTTTGGCTGCCATTTGTTGAACCCGGACAATCCGTTCAGCTTGAATGTGGAAAAGAGTTTTGTGGGACGGTAGACCAACATCATACATGCCTTTAGGTTGACCGAATCCAAGTCTGGTTGCTTGTCCTCCGGCCAGGAGTAACACTCCAACTTTGTTTTCAGAAATTTCCTTCAAACCAATACTTTCATATTCCTCAATCTTCTCATTAGACAGTCCGGGCACTGACTCGTAATGCGTCTGCGGAATGGGCTTTAAATCGTCGTCTATCTTTTCTAGAATAACTTTTGAAGCTTCGGTGGCCCGTCGGAAAATTTCATTGGCTTCTTCCAGATCCAATTTTCCGATTTCTCCCGCCAATTGTTCACGCTCTTTATCGCTCAGTTCCGGCCAGTACTTGATAAGGTGCTCTTGGCCGTGAGCGCTAAGCCGCTCGTACAATTTTTCGTATGACATTATCGAACACATAAACTCACAAAAATAATTATATCAACCCGATCGCCGCGATTAGAAAGTGCACACTGGCTCGCGATTCGCGCGATGTTGTTAACATTTCACTGGTTCTCCCACCATCGCTGAATGGAAAACACGTAGCCGCAGTCTTTGACATTTTTCGTATGTAGACATTTGTTGTGGTAGGTACATTTTGTGCAATTTGACAAACATAAATTTACGGTCGAGTGCGTCGCTAGTTTCTTCGTAATATTTAAATTGTCTATGATTTTCCATATCGAAAATTGGTTTATAGCTTACGCCGCCCGCAAATTAGTGAGTGGTAATCTTTTATTTACATTTTCACTGACATTTGTGCTAATTTAAAAGTTTCCTTCTTTGAAGACGTTTTACGTAGTTTATGTATACTCTTTGGACGTTACAGCCAACTCAGTCAGTTACAGTATAATAAACATTTCCTTCGCCATTGGTTACAGTAAGCTCATAGCCGTAAAAAGCTTCACTCTTTTTGAATACGCCGCGCGTTTCGAATTTAAGACTACGTTCGGATTGGTTTGTGGGCGTTTTAAACAGTTTTGAAATGTACATTTTTTTAAAGCCGTTCGAGTTGACCATTTCTTAACTTATGCAATTTTTGCCATTAGCGATCCTTCCCAAACTGAAAGAAAAACGACCAAGGCTTGAAATGGTAGGTATTTCCGATGTAACTTTTAACTGTTTTCATGAAAAACTAATGGTGAACGAAAAAATAACAAACTAAATTTCCAAATATTCTGAACTGAGAAATAAACTGAATTAAGCAAAACGTTCAGTCGATAATATCTACAGGCTACTTTATTAATTAAGTTTCATTTATAGCTTCATGACGAGAATAAAACTGACAGTAGGTACCTACGTAATATATGCATATCTTGATTCCTGGAAATACTTTTAGCACAGTTACACATTATCACTTGAGGAAACACACGTATAAGAGAAAAAAAAACAAAATAAAACAGCCGTCTCGATTTCATTTCCTGCCTAAAGTCACTCTAGAAATTATGCCTGTAGCAACTAATATCCTGCTCACACCTGAAATGATTTGACCATACCCACAAGCACCTCCACGACAATCAAGTTTAAGGGGAAGAAAGAAAGGAAAATCCCGGTTTTTGACAAAAACAACAGAAAAGAATGAAATAGAAGCAGCATATTAAGAAGGAACAAAAAGACTTGAAAAATCAAGACTCAGAAAATCTAAGAATTTCATAGCAAAACCGAAAGCCAAGAAAGTCAAAACATTTGTTGAAAATGTTATCAGATAGCACAGATGAGGAAGTTCACTGTTCTATCTACAGTAATAAAGATTGTGATTTCACAGATGAGGACGACAACGTGATCTCTCATACAGAAGATTTCAACGTGGAAAATATCAAAGCCGATGACTTTTGCCTGATACAGTGCCTATCGTCAAATAGCAAAAGGTCTTTGCCATTTGTAGGCATAATGGAAGATAAATTTGATAGAACATTAATTGTGAATTTTTTAAAGAAAAAACCAGCATTCTATAAATTTTTCTTTTCTGAGATGGAAGATAAGTGGCCAATATCGATTATGGATGTATTAGCAAATCTTCCACTACCTATTGATGCTGGAAGCACGTGCAGGACCGCTGGCATGCTAACATTTAAGTTTTAGTTAATTTTACTCTGTTTAAACTGGGATAGTTTCGCAATGCATAACTGATCTGAGTTGATTGATCAGTATATATTTGACAATTAATGTGGTAAGATTTATGAGTCCATATTATAGTTCCTACTTCTAGATTACTACTTATACGTTGATTATTGGTAATAAACAATTATAATTTACTTAATTGGCCTTTTAAATCATCAGCCTTAAACTACCGCAGTAGGGTCCTTTTTTTTTTTTTTTTTTTTTTTACATGGGGAAATGCGTTTATGCATACCACTGAGCCCGGGGAAGGCCCAGTGGGTATGTGGGACTCACCGGGCAACTGCCCGTACTACCCACTAAAACCCCATGGTGTACCTCCTCTGCCGCTCACGACGGGAACACGGGAACGCTTACGCACACGACCGCGAACCCGCCGCGGCTGTCCGTTACCGGACCCGCCTCTGGGGAGTACTCCCCCTTGCGACACGCCAGTACACATGACGCCCCGCAACCACCCGGGAACCTACACGCTAATGGGCGCCAGACAAAATCCCCGTGTCTGGAAGCCCGAAGTCCCCCTGCGATGGGTCAGTTCAGTGGCCCCACCGCCAGCCACTTCGGCCGCAGAGGATAGGGAGAGCGGCGCACCGTTATACCGGCACTCCTCTTCCCCTGCGGCCCCACCGCGTCCGCCATCAAACGGTGGCGGCCCCGCCGAGGCCGCGGAAGGTAGGAAGAGCGGCGCACCTTATCACCGACACTTCTCTCCCGCCGCGGCCTCTCTTCCCTCAGCCGCAGTGCTGCCCATACAACACCGCGGCCCACCTCAGTTGCGATGCCGCCCATACAGCACCGCAACCTACTGTGGCCACTTCAGCGTGGGCTTGAGGAGCAAAGCCCAGTGAAGCGGCCCCTCCATGGGGCCAGCCGGCGACACCCTGCCAGCGCGGCCCCGGGTTCCTCTTAGCTTCACCGTGGTGGGCGAAGCCACGGTTACTAGAGCCCCCCCGCCACGACAAGGCGGGAACCCACGGGGGGGACCGCAGTAGGGTCCTAAGCTAACCCCCAAGAGGGGCAGATTAGGACAAAGACAAGGATTTATTATTAGAATTAAAAATATATTTGTAAATGTATTTGTTTTATATTTTTTTCTCAAAATCAAAAAGTTACTCTAGCCTCTTTGGTAATTACAGCTTAGATATTATGTCAAATACTAGTGCAGACAGAAGCCAAACAGAAGCCACTTGAAATTGGCAGATGAACAAGACGTGCGAGCCAAACTAGAAAAGAAAATAAAAAAAAACACTATTAAAAAAATATTAAAGTGTCTTAGGGTGCCCCCCCTCGCCCCTACCACTATTACATATTAGGTACTTGTTCCGTTGCAAATGGCCTAATCGATCCATTTGCAACGGAACAAGTACCTAATATGTAATGTACCTAATGGCGATCCACAGTGCTATTAGCGATCTTGGTTTCAATCAGATTGTCACTATCACATGCACATTATGTTAGGAATCTGCAGCCCGACCACATAACTTGGCTTCAATCGAATTCTCAATATCGCAATCACTAATGCCTTGCGATAGAGTCGAAATTGCTATGAAAAAAGTGATAATCCGATTGTAGCCAAGTTCTGTAATTGGGCCACTGTAATACTTTAGAGGTTCATGCAGCACATTAGTCGAAATTGGTATGAAAATAGTGACAATCTGATTGAAAACAAGATCTGTGTATTAATGTTCTGCAGCCCGATTCCATAACTTGGCTTCAATCGAATTCTCAGTATCGCAACCACTAATGCCTTGCGATGGAGTCGAATTTGCTATTAAAAAAGTGATAATCCGATTGTAGCCAAGTTATGGAATTGGGCCACTGTGCCATGCATGCCCTGCGTTCGAAATGATGAGATGGCGTTGTGGGCAGTTTCCAAATGTACATTTTTAATTTATGCGTTCATTCGTTCCTTGTTGTCACATCACTATCCCCCTTACTAAGAAATTACGTATTGTTATTCTGTCATCAGCTTGTAGTAACAAAATGTATTTTACGGTGAAGCTAATACCTTATTTGTGTAGTAAATTACTTACGTGTGATAAGAAACTCCGTGTTTACTTAAATTTGATGTTTCCGATCGTCTTTTACAAGAAAACACAGCACAACAAACCATTTTTGGTGAGCTCCGTATAGCGACAGATGTGAATGCGAAATGGAAAACTAGTTTTTATAAACGGACACGATCAAAACGGTCATCTACCTCGGCAGAGGGGAACACGTACGCTTGGCCTCTCCGGTTATAATTTCTCTGAGGTTTAGATGATATGTTGACATAGGAAAATCGTCTTTATTTGTTAAACATAGGGTCGTTTTTCACTCGGTTTGGAAAGGATCGGTAGATAGTGTCAAAAGTTGCAAAAATAGCAAAAGTGAACGGCAAATTTAATTCTTTTCATTAAAGTGATTCATTATACTAACGAATAATAATAATTTAAGAGGGCTACAGAATATCTCCGCCTTATTAGATCCGATTTCAATGTTTTTTTTTACTTGAATGTGAGTCATTTAAAGTTGGTCTCATAAAATTTTGGTGAGGATCTGATGAGGATATTCGGCGTCATGAGCAGAATAGATCCTCAAAATGCAGAAAATTGTTCACTTTTAGGTTTCTACCAGTTGATAGCCCTTCACCTACTGATGGAGCACCTTGGTTATTAATGACAGTTTTACAATAAGGTATAACTACATGGCGCTACTGGACATCGCTAGATAATTTGCAAAAATCATCAAAAGTCATCTGGTAACGACGGATTTTATTGTACATTTTGCAACCCTGGTTAGTTTTTACTGTCAAAGTAAAAACTTGACTAGGGTCACAAAACGTTGAATAAAATAGTAGAAATGGTGCAAATTTATTACAATGGTCACTTTACAACTTGACAGAGGACCTTAATAATAAATTTGCACCATTTCTACTTTGATTTGATTAGGAATCGTCTTAGTCTAATTTTTTTTTAAGATGACTTTGTTAAAGAATTAATTTTTAGTTTAAGTTACTGTATAAACAATAAATATAATATAATAAATTAGAGCGATGGTGGCTTAACGGTTCTATAGTGCAATTTAGAATCCAACGATACCGGGTTGAAAACCTAGGCTCCGCACCAATGACTTTTGTGAGTTATGTGCGGTTTTCCATCGCTCCGTGCTTCGGAGGGCACGTTAAGTCGTTAAGCCATGTCAGAGGCCCTCGAGCGTCTTTAAAAACTCTGACATCAGAGGCCAGCACTACCTCATACGACAAACAAACAAACAAACAATAAATAAGACTTATTTTATGTGATTAACGATACGATACGATACGAAACACTTTATTGTTACTACCAGTTAGAAAACACACACATAATTATTTGAAAACATTTTATTTCGTTCATTTTGTTTTAAAATGCTACTTAAAAGTTAATTATAGATAAGGTGTTGCTTAGATTATCTCGTGTGTGTATGTGTATTTTATTGTGAGTATGAAATGTACCTTCTCTTTACCTAAATGTGTTATCTATGAAAGGGGAAGAACTTTGTTTTTTTATCATCGTCATCATCATATCGGCCTTTAGAAGTCCACTGCTGAACAAAGGCCTCAACCAAAATGTGCCATGACGAGCAATCTTGTGCCACCTTCATGAACAACTTCCTGCGATGGGTAAAATGTCGTCGGTCCATCATGTGGGGTGTCTCCCTACACTTCGCTTGCATGTTCCTGGTCGCCATTCGAGAACCTTTATCCCCCACCGGTTGTCGGTTCTGGGAACTATATGGCCTGCCCATTGCCACTTCAACTTGAAAACTCTGAGAGCTATGTCGATAACCTTGGTTCTTCTACGGATTTCCTCATTTTGGATTCTATCACGTAGTGAAATAACAACCATAGCTCTCTTCATTGCACACTGCGCGACTTAGAGCTTATGTATGAGAGCAATAGTTAGCGACCACGTCTCAGTGCCGTATGTCATCACTGGCAACACGCACTGATTATAAACTTTCGTCTTGAGGCTCTGCGGTATCTGTGACGAGAAGATATGGCGCAATTTTCCAAACGGTGCCCATCCGAGTTGGATTCGTCGGTTGAACTCTTTGTCGAAGTTGGATCTTCCCAGTTGGATCGTCTGACCCAGGTAAACATAGTGATCAACAGCTTCGATAATATCGTTCCTAACTGGCATGGGTGCGACATGGGCATTTGACATGATGATGGTCTTACCCATGTTCATTTTAAGACCCACTTGTT
Organism: Alsophila aescularia; assembly: GCA_946251855.1. Classification (NCBI taxonomy): domain Eukaryota; kingdom Metazoa; phylum Arthropoda; class Insecta; order Lepidoptera; family Geometridae; genus Alsophila; species Alsophila aescularia. The sequence continues at coordinate 68,423,217 of OX276373.1, forward strand.
GGGAAACAATACTGAGGTCACTGAGCATTGTGGTCAGGTCTTCCAGGGTTTCTGCCATGATGACTATATCATTGGCAAATCGAAGGTGAGTGATGCATTCGCCATTGATGTTAATACCATATCCGTTCCAGTTCGGAAGATTGAATATATGTTCCAGTGCAGAGGTGAACAATTTCGGAGAAATAAATTCTCCCTGTCTCACCCCTTTTTGCAATTCGATAGAATTCGTGCTTCGATCTTGGAGACGGACAGTCATATTGGCCTTGCTGTACAAACACTTCAATGCTCACGATGCATCGATATTCTATCTGACACCACTGTAATGACTGTAGTACTGCCCAGGTCTCGACTGAATCAAAGGCTTTCTCGTAGTCCAAAAAAGCTATTCATAGTGGCCAATTATACTCTTCGGTCTTCTGTATAATTTGCCGGAGCGTATGGATGTGGTCTATAGTGCTAAAGGTTTTCCGGAATCCAGCTAGTTCGGGAGGCTGAAAGTCGTCAAACCTACGAGTGAGGCGGTTTGTAACTACTTTCGAAAACAGCTTATAGACGTGGCTCAGCAGCGAAATGGGTCTATAATTCTACAAGAGGGTGTTATCACCTTTCTTAAAGAACAACACCACTACGCTCCTGTGGTACGATTCTGGCGTACTACCCTCGAGGATGACGGAGTTAAACAGTTTCTGAAGTATTTTAAGTACCGGTGTTCCACCCGCTTTCAGTAGCTCTGTCGTTATTCCATCCTCCCCTGGTGCCTTGTTGCTCTTAAGCTGCTTGATTGCCATTCTGATCTTGTATAGGCTGACAACTGGGATATCTTATGTATAATGTCGGGTCAAACGGGCTCTGGCATCGCTAGCCTCTCTAGGTGGACTACGGGATGAGGTGTAGTATAGTGATCAACAGTTTCGATGATACCGTTCCCAAAATAAACCGGCATGGGTGCGACATGGGCATATGAACTGATGTTCAACTTACCCTTGTTCATTTTACTTATAAGACCTCTTGGGATACAATATTGAGGTCACTGAGCATTGTGCTTAGGTTAATGCATCAGCATTCGCCATTGAAGTTAACACCATATCTGTTCCAGTTCAGAAACTTGAATATATCTTCCAGTGCAGAGGTGAAAAGTTCGGATAAATAACGTCTCCGTGTCTCACCCCTCACACACACACACATACACACACAGTGATACACACCCTAATCTTATAGCACCCGTCTCTTTGTTCGAGGCTTAAAAACGGCTTCACGTCTGAACGCACTTTGAAGAAATGTAGTGTAATGTACTTTACAGGAAATTTTATTCCTGGAATAACATATAAATTACTTTTAAGCCAGAGAAATAATCACACGGGCTAAGTCACGGGCACGGCTAGTAGATAAAATAATAACATTGAACAATCCAAACGATCATTAAGTATCATACCTTTTATCGTTCTTTTACACCCCATCTCTAGTTTTTGCGCTAGTGTGTAACTAAACAATACTGTGACAACAGTAATTTGTTAATTGTATGTTTGTTTTTGTGTTTATGTGCAGCTGATATTTGCGTGTGCGTTTATAAAGACGCCTCAACTTTCCTCAAGAATGTGCGTGAGAAAGTAAATGTGTGCTGTACATGTTTACCTCACCTCCCTCGAAAACTGACAGAAAATTTTTAGTACTAGAATTTGCGCTTGGGAACTCCGGTTATAATTTCTCTGAGATCTAAACATGCAAAACGAACGGTGATCAAAAACAGTTCAGAACGCTAATTTCGCCAACAAATGTCCAAAGCGAACGGCAAATGTGATTTTATTTAGCGTTTTTAACAGTTATTTTCGCCATTTCCTACAAACCGAATGAAAAACGACCTTATCGCTTAAGGTAATTGTTTTGTAAAGTAGTTAGTTTTTGTAATGTCGATTAAGGTATAAATAAAACTAGTAATAATAATTATTAACATTACACATGCAATTTGAATTTGACATGTACATTGTTCACTATAAAGCTATATACGAGTAAGCCTCAGAAACCTACGTTAGGCTAAAAGCCTGTGTTATAGGGATATGTGCTTCCACAACTATAAGACTTATGTAATTAAAAGTATTACGACGTAAAATTTAAATAAATCACATCATAAAAAAACAATAAAAAAACTGTTTAAGTACCTAAATGATTATAATCATTATATTATATAGGTATATATATTCACATTAAAAATTTACAATTGCTAAAATCTAATATTAAACTATAATATCATGCATTACAGTGTGTCAAACAAATGCACCCTACATTAGTGTGTGTAAACGGAAGTTAAAGTTATGTGTGAAATATGTTGGGTTGAGAATTGGGAGGATTTTAAAATGAAACTGTATGTATGAATGTGTTGGTAACAAGGAAGTAGAGAAGTATACTATAGCACTATCTCAAAACTGGAAGAAGCTCCTCAGTTTGGTCACAGGAATAAGATTTAAGTATTTGTGACCATTTTTATAAATCAATATAATTAAGTTGATGAATTTGTTTAACTTGATTCTTTATTATAAATTATCTACAGATCCTTTCCAAACCGAATGAAAAACGACCCTATGTTTAGTAAATAAAGTCGATTTTCCTATGTCAACATGTCATCTAAACATTCAAAACGAACGGTAATCGAAAAACGGTTCAGAACTCTAGTTTCGCCCGCAAATGTCCAAAGTGAACACCAAATGTGATCATATTTAGCGTATATAACGGTTATTTTCGCCATTTGCTACAAAACGAACAGTCATAGAGATGCCATCCCTGCGATCGAGATCAAATCAAGATGATGAGATGGCGTTGTAAGCAGTTTCCAAATGTACATTTTTAACTAGCCGTTAGCTGTGAACAGTATCAGCACTTTTGCCATTTTTGCAACTTTTGACACTATCTACCGATCCTTTCCAAACTGAATGAAAAACGACCCTATGATTAACAAATAAAGTCGATTTTCCTATGTCAACATATCATCTAAACATGAAAAACGAACGGTGATCGAAAACAGTTCAGAACGCTAATTTCGCCAACAAATGTCC